>CM062820.1:649922566-650585566 GCA_031772625.1 Pinus tabuliformis | reverse complement strand
TGTTCAACATCAAGGCTGAAAAGGTTGTAAAGTTCTCCTACTATTCGAAGCTAATACAAATATATTTGTTTTTCTCAATAAGTTATTAATTCATAGTTTATTTTATGGATTCCTTGATCACCATAATAGACATGATTTATAATATTTGCTATGCAAGTGCTATTTAATGTTTGCTTATTTGTGATTGCAGGTCTTCAAAGGTAACTCTTTTGAATGATTGGAGGATGACTACTACGAAAAATCATTGGATCTAAGGTAGGATCTTAACACCTTTATAGTATTTACTTATAAATCACATATATCTAGAGAAAAATAGGTTTGTTTGTCTGTTTGCTGCTAGACTATCTTCTGATACTTGGGAGATCAGTCTTGTCCGCAAGATTGATTTATCTAGCCAACAAATTGGCAACTCCGATAGGGAAGGGTATTTGATTTTTGGTTTTCCTTTGTTTTGACTTGAGAAAATTGTTTTGTTTTCTGGTTTTTGATTGATGTATACTGGCTTGGGTAGTTTTCAAAATCTGGAAGTATTTTTGTTTTTTTTGAAGTTTTCTAGGGACCGCACTTTCTCTTTACAGACAGTGCGGGCATCTCCACATCTTTCCTTCAGTAAACAGTGCAGGACTGCACCTGTTGCTTCTGGAGCCTGTGGACCCTGTAATTTTTTTTTGAAAAACTTAAGATATCTTCTTCCACTTAAGTTTAGGTTTGATTTAGGGTTTTTAGTGTCTACCCAGATCTGAATTTTTCCTGTCAAAAATCTCTTGTGAGTGAGTTCCAATAGTATTTTTGTTTTGAATTATTTTCTAGAAGTTTTGCATGCTTGGAGTGGTTTTCACTTTGTCTCTGTAGTGACTCAAAGACCAGAAGCTTGAGAAACCTTAGATCACCCTGGTGTCTTTTCGTTTTCTTGATGAGTCTGACTTGGTTGTGAAATCTTTCCTTTGTGAGAAATAGATTTAGTTTTCTCGTTGCAAATCTTTGAACAAACTTTGTTATAAGTTCTGAATTTCATTTTTACAAAAGAAAACATATCTGGATGTTTTTGATTGGTTTGTTATTCTGTGCAAATGAATCCTTAGTTTACTGAACAACTAAGTAAAACATCCTAAAAAAAAAGAATTGAAGCTTTTATTCAATTAGATTTTTAAAGGTTTTAGATCTCAAAATTAGTTTTTGTAGTTTTGATTGTTTTCTAGAACTTGTAGATCTCTTTTGAAGCAAATTGTTTTTTTGTAGCTTCGAGTTTTGAAAAAGGGAAAGGGATTTATTGTGAGCATTAATTATTTGTCTCGTTTTGAGTTCTTATTAAAAAAACAAAAAGATTTTCTTTCCATTTCCATGTTGAAAGAAAGAATTGTTTCTTAAAGAATTGCATTCTCGAACTCTTTCTTTTAGCTAGAATTTCATTGAAATAAAAAGGAATTGCTTATCATTTTAGGTGCATTTTTTAGTGTGTTTGGAGTCGGGTCTTCACACCATCAAAGTTTAATTTCCATACCTATCGACTTAAAGAACAACCCATAAAAGCAATGCTTAATTAAAATTGATCTAGTAATCTTTTTTATTTCTAGGGCTCTTATCACCAATATAGCTTAGGCTAGTATCTTGGAGTAGGGAGTAATTAACTCTCCAAGACAGTTAAAACAAACAAGTAGATACATGTTGCGGTAGGAAATAAATCCAATTGTAATTGATACATTCTAGGAAGCTTCTCTTAAAGGAGTCAATCACGAGATCATGTCCTAACCTTTGAGACAATCAATTCTGTTTCATTGGGAAAGATAAAAGATTTGCGCGTATTATAAACGGTAAACCTCGGATTAACCATTGTCGAGGAGCCTGGGGTCACTTGTTGGAAAACCTCGGATTGACCATGTCGAGGAGCCTTCAAGGGAATTGAGCTTTGTTACTCTGCCCTTGCGCGTAGAACAGATCATAGACTGTCCCCCCAATTGTATTTTTTACTGTTGGTATCTCACTGTACCTAGAGCAGATGTCGACTAGACTCACTTGGACTCTCTGGGGGGTTCTCTTCACTCGAGATGGTTTTGTGAAGAAACTTGTGCCAGCCTGTTTCATTAAGCAAGTTTTGGGGTAATTGTTCCAACCACCCTTTTTGTATTAAACTTCTACTAAGTTGGATTTCATCACCAACGAGTGTTTTTAGTACGAGAAGTTACTGTTTATGCATGGTTTGAACTCTCAGATTTTTTTTAGGCGTGTGATTCAGCTGTTTGTTTCTTTAGAGACTTTAGCTATTTTTATTGAAATTTTCTTTGTTTGCATGTGATTAATTAATATTTAATTGTGGCCGAATTGCCGAGACAATCTCGTAGACTTAAAGGGAAACCTCCTAAGTATACCCCAAGCCAACTTGAAGGGCTACGAGCTCTCGTATCACGTACTGACAGTAGAGTTGGATCACCAGAATCTGGAGAGTCATCTTTAATTGTTCATCCTGATTATCAAATACAAACAACAGAGTATATTCAAGAGCCAATTTCATTTTCTGAAGTTACTGATAGTATTTCTCCTTCCAGTGAATTAGCTAAAGAACCTGAAATTTCTAAGCCTGACATTAAACCTACTGTTTTGGAACCATCTTCAGGATTTGTTACTCCAACTTCTAGTGATCCTGGTTCACCTAGGGTAAGAAATATCATTACTCAAAATCTTCCTTCTGGCCTCATTTCTATTGAAGAACTTGTTAGTCCAGACGAAGATGTAACTCTTCTTGAAAACCAACAGACTTTAAATCTTAGGGAGCGTGAATCAATATTCTACAGTCCTTTTAGGAGTGATGCTTGGTATTTATCATTGACAATTTTTTTAGAAAACCCGGGTCTTAGTTTTTCACCACCTCGAATTCCTTTTCATCCTACACCAAGAGGTTATTATCCTTCATTGATCATGTCAAGACAGTCATCTATGTTTTCCCAATCACCAGAAACATTTTTATCCGGCGGTCCTTCTGTTCCTTCGGGGTACCAGTCACTCTCTGGTACTTTTTCAAGAGCAACTCCTCGACCAACTGAACAAGAGTTATCATCTGGTAGTAATGGAACTCAAACGTTGAACGCAAAGCAAATCCATATGATGTCTGGTAGTATTCCAAATCCTCAACCTCAAGGTAGTCAGTTACCACCTTGGGGGCAACCCCAAGGTAGTCAGTTACCACCTAGGGGGCAACCCCAAGGTAGTCAGTTACCGCCTAGGGGGCAACCTCAAGGTAGTCAATTATCACCTGGAGGGCTACCTCAAGTTTTTCAACCTTCAGGACAGTACATACCCCAAGGTCAACCCCAGACTCAGTACATACCCCAAGGTCAACCTCAGATTCAGTACGTGCCTCAGGGTTATCAACCTCAAGGTCAGTACCCAACTCAAGGTTTCCAACCGCCTTCTGGTCAATCATTTTTACAAGTAGCTGGAAATGTACCACTTAATTATCAGCCCTACGTTCAACCAGGTTATGGTCCTCCATATGCACAACCTTTTATGGGTCCATAATCCAGAATTAACATGGTGCGGAATCCATCTCAAACTCAACAAACTATGCAACCTAATGTGCAGTTACCTAATCAACCTGGACAGCCTCTGGTTTCTGGTCCAACCCAGCAACCTGTCCAACCTACTATTCAAATCCCCACACCTGGTTTAGTTTAGCAGCCTGGACCTAGCACACCTCGCACTCCACCTCAAACTGCTGCAACTACTGCAACTTTTGTTCAACCTACAACACCTATTTTTGGAGTATCTATAGCTCCAGTTTCTACTATCCCTGCATTAGTGCAAATTCCTCAAGTCTTTATGCCACAGTCAGGACCTACAGTTCAGACTTTGGTCCAGATGCCTGCAGGACAAGTTGGTACAAGTATGATTGCCACAAGTCAACCACAATTCATCTATCAACTGTACCAGGGACAATATCAATTCGGTCCTACTGTACAAAACCCAGTTTATCAGTATCAACTGTATCTTGGCTATACTTATCAACAGCCTCAACAACCCCAGTTTGGTCTGGTTAATCCTGGTTTTCTAGGAGGTTATAACATTCCTAATGCAAATCCGATTCTAGGTTATCCTGGATATCCTCCTCCTGAAACTGGTCTCATTACTCAAGGTTTTCGCGACCCTAACCGTCAGTTACCATTTATTGCAACTTTGGATTTACCTAATTTGTCGTGCCTTACGAACGATCCAATTCACTATCTTCCGTGTTGTCCGCCAATGCTTAGTAAGTTTCCTAGTGATATCCCGAAATTCGAGGGTAAATCATGAGAGGATCTATCAAATCACGTTAGGAATTATCACCTCTGGTGTGCATCTAATTCAATCATTGATGATTCAATTCGATTGCATCTTTTTCAACGAACTCTTATTGGTCTTGCTGCCAAATGGTACATTGAGTTATCATGAGGCTCTTTTAATAATTTCAATTAGTTAGCCACTGCTTTATTAACTTATTTTTAGTTGCCTGTCATATACAAAAATGGCATGGAACTATTAACTTCACTGAAACAATCCACGTCCACATATATTTCTGATCATATTCATTAATGGTGATGTAGAAGGTGTTTAGTGAAAGTTTTCATTCCGGATCAAATTTTAGCAGAATGGTTCATTAAATCATTGTTACCCAAAATCACCGAAGATGTAGCTAAGGGAGGAGTTGTCATTGAAGAGCAAGTCATTGCTCATGCTCAGTACCTTGACCTCATCTATACGTAGTCAGGTACTTTACATGAAAAAATCCCTAATCTTCCAAAACACGGTCAAATAACTGCAGCTCCTTTAGGGTCTCATGCCGCTGATGGTATGATTGGTTCAGTTAGTACTGAAAGTAAGAAGAAATCTTCAAAGAATTCTTATCCCATAATAACTTTACCTGATTCCCCGAAAGGAGATTCTTCCGTTGAAATTTCTTCCGACATCCATGTCATAGAATCATCTATGACCAAATCAAAATCCGATATTAAAAAGAAGGGGAAGAAGAAAAGCAAACAAAATTCAAAAGATAAAACGGATAAAAATGAATCTACTGACGAAAAATGGAAACATCGCTATCCTTGTTTCATTTGCAACGAGGATCATTTTACCAAAAAATGCCCACATCGAGCAGAGGTTTAGAAATTCGTTAAAGGTTCTCAAACGCCTGTTGTCTAGAAGGGTCCTTTTCCTACTCAAGATAGTAAGATGATTGGTTCTTCATCGAATGCCTCAGAAGAACCCATTATGATGATGTCTCATGTCAGGACTGCGACGCGATCGCAAGATTATGGTAGTAAAAATCCTATTGGTGGTAAAGAAGCAAAATCTTCTAATTCAAACACATCAACTACACCTCCTCCTGGTTCTGATCCACTACAGATCGAGAAACCCAACCCTGACTTAGTAATCAAACCACCTATTAAAGGTGTACTTCGTAAATCAGCTTTCAATCCACATGCGAGAGATGCTCAGAATTACAACATTGTTGAAGACTTAGCTATTTCCCCTTCAGTAATGTTGGCTTTGGAAGTGCTACAATCATGCCCAACATAGCGTAAATTACTATTGTCTGCTATAGGAGCTGTCGATATTCAAGATTTGAACCTAATAATCTTCGATTTAGAGAATAGTACACCCTACCTACCTCATCAAATAGCTTTCCAGATTCCAGTTTTAGTAAAAAATAGACCTTGTTTTCGGATTGTGATTGATCAAGGGGCTTCTATGTGTATTATGTCGATCCAGTGTTGGAAATCGCTTGGTTCTCCCACACTCAATTAGTCTTTGACAATTCTAAAGGCTTTTGATGGCTGAGGGTTCCATCCTTTTGGTATTTTGCAGGATTTACCTATAGGGGTCGAAGGAAAAACCGTAAATCTAGATGTGGAAGTGGTTGATGCCCTTCTAGATTACAACCTTCTCTTGGGTCGCAGTTGGTCTTATGCTATGACTGCTATTGTTTCATCAGTTTTTTGGCTTATCAAGTTTCGTCATAATGGAAAGATCATTAAGATAGACCAGCTGACTTATTTCTCATCCGACCCAACCTCTACAAATAGTATTCAGCACATCAGTAAAATGACTATCCCTTACAAGGATGTTGGCGTAGGTTTGATTAAATACTTTGGTTTACTGGGAACTTTTTCCTTCCCTCCTCCTAACGTATCTCCTTCTATTGAAAATATTCATATGATTTCATCGAATACTGTTACTTTTGATGATCCTTGGATCATACTTTCCGATTCTGAGGTGGATTCATTTGATGGCATGATGCCTTTGAGTCCCTTTGAAATTGCATATCAGGCTATACAGTCATTTTCTGATTCCTATTCAACCGAAACTGATCCAATGAATCTGGTCCATGGGGAATCACTTTCGATATCAACCTCAGCTACAACAACACTTTTTGATCATGTTCATACTGATGAGTAGATTTGTGAACTTTTTTCTATTGATGATTTAGCATGCGAAGATCTTCATCACCGATCTTCGTTTTTACCTGAGCTTGATCATTTTGAAAATGATTTTTCTTCTATTTTTACTACTGACTATGTCAAAGAACCATAGAATCCATTGCAAAATTCTGATTCTGAGTTAAATTTGGAAAATATCTCTCAAATGGTTCCTATTGACATTTCAGTTAAGCCAGGAATTATTGAAAATATTCATATAGGTGCTTCCTATACAGACGATGAAATCCAGACTTATAAAGCCCTATTTCAAGAATTCTATGAAGTTTTTGCCTGGTCATATGAAGAAATGCCAGGAATCGATCCATCAATTGTTGTCCATGAAATTAAAACATACCCGGATGCTAAACCTGTCCAGCAACACTTACGTCAGATACATCCAAGAAAAGCCGCTGCTATCAAAGCCGAAGTTGAGAAATTACTTTGCGTAGGTTTCATTTATCTAATTCCTTTAACCGATTGGGTATCAAATATTGTTCCTATCAACAAAAAACAAGGAACGATAAGAGTATTTATCGACTATAGGGATATTAATTAAGCTTGTCCTAAAGACAATTATCCAACCCCCTATATTGATCAAATTATTGATGATTGTGCCAGCAGTGAAATGTTCTCCTTTATGGATGGTTTTTCTGGTTACAATCAAATCAACATACTCCCTGCTAATCAACGTAAAACAAATTTCATTTGCCCATGGGGGACATTTGCTTATTGCAAATTACCCTTTGGATTAAAGAACGCTAGAGCAAATTTTCAAAGGGCTATGTCTTACGCATTTCATGACATCAAGCACATTGTGTAGCCTTATCTCGATGATTTACCTACCCATTCATCGCATAGAGCTGATCATCTCACTCATTTACAAGCTATATTTATGACATGTAGGCATTATCGAATTCGACTGAATCCACACAAATGTGTTTTTTGTGTAGAAATTGGTCACATATTGGGATTTGTCATGTCAAAGGCTGGCATTCGTGTCGACCCCTCGAAGGTTGAAGCTATCATCAATCTACCTCCTCCTTCGACTCTTCGCCAACTCCAAAGTTTGCAAGGGAAATCAAACTCCTAGCTATTCTGAGATAACAAAAGGTTTTACCAAGTTGTTAAAATAGAATATTCCATTCTTTTGGGATGAGATCGCTGATAAATCTTTTGATGCACTTAAACATGCATTAACCCATGCACTGTTATTGTATCCTCCCAATTATAACCAGGATTACTTTTTGTATCTCGTCGCTTCTCATTCCACCATTGGCATGGTTTTAGTTCAAGAAGATGAATTCAATAATGAACATGTGATTTACTATCTTAGTCAAAATCTGCATCCGACTGAGCTTAAATATTCGCATGTGGAGAAATTGGCATTGGCAGTTGTCCAAGCTATCCAAAGATTTCATCACTACATCTTATTACGAAAAACCATAGTAATTTCTAACTGTAACCCTATGATGTATATCTTGACTAAAAAATTGCTAGGGGGCAAGTATTCCAAATGGATAGTTATCCTGCAGGAATTTGACTTGGAATTTGAAAAATCCAAGGCAAAGAAATCTTTGGTTTTTGCTGAACTGATGTGTGATTTCCCACGTACTAATACTGAAATTGTGGCGGAACAACCCATTGCAGATGAATCCTTGTTTCTTATCAGTACTCTTGATCCTTAGTATGGAGATATTATTGTTTATCTGCAAACCCAATCTTTTTGGCCTAAAATCTCATGATCTCAACGACAGAAAATACGTTTCCAATCCCACCAATACAATATTATTGGTGATACACTTTATCGTCGTGGAGCAAATTCTGTTTTTGGACGTTGTCTAACTCATGAAGAAGCTGAAAAGGTTCTGAATCACTTTCATTCTGGAGCATGTGGTGGTCATATGTTTGGTATGCCACAACCCAAAATATATTGCGCGCTGGTTATTTCTGGCCATCCTTATTCGAAGATTGTATCTATGCAATCCAAAAATGCCACAATTGTCAAATCTTTAGTCGTAAAATGCGTGCCAGCCACTCCTCTTCACCTTATAATTGTTGTCGGTCCTTTCACAAGGTGGGGTATTGACTTTATTACATGTAACCCTCACTCAGCTGGGGGGCATGCGTATATTATCCTAGCGGTAGATTATTTTACTAAGTGGGCTGAGGCAATGCCTACATTTTCGACAGACAGCAAGACTGCTGCAACTTTTGTATTCAATCATATAATTGCTAGATTTGGTGTTCCTTAAGCCATTATTATTGATCATGGAAGTCACTTTCGAAATATCATGATGACTGAACTGACAAATCAACTTGGCCTATGCCACGATAGTTCTACTCCGTATTACCCGCAAGCTAATGGTCTGGTTGAAGCTATCAATAAAGTTTTAGTCACTATGATCAAACGAATCATTGGTATTCATAAGTCAAATTGGCTTACCATGCTATTTTCAGCACTTTTGGCATATCGGACCTCAATTAAAACATCGACTAGTTTCACTCCTTTTCAACTAGTCTATGGTTTGGAAGCAGTGTTACCTATTGAATGCAAAATCCCGTCATTACAATTAGCCATAAAATTACTCCTAGCTACTTCTGAAGAAGAGAAACGTTTTTTGTACTTAGATCAGCTCGATGAGAATCGACGCACTGCTGTAATAGCAAACGAGACTCATTCGAAATGAATGAAAGCTCAGTACGACAGAAGTGTTACACCTCATAATTTTTCAAAAGGAGACCTAGTTTTAGTATATGATCAAGCGAACGATAAGCTAGGAGCTGGAAAATTTGTACCTATGTGGCATGGTCCTTACATTGTTAAGCGAAAGCTGAAAAAAGGGGCTTATGAATTGATAGATTTTGATAGTGTCTCTTTGAATAAACCCAAAAATGGACTTTATCTGAAGAGATATTATGCTTAAATTCTATGTGGAGATTTTTTGTTAGATTAGTTTCTTTGCAGCTGGTGTGTTTTAGATTAGAAAAGTGTGCCTAGTTTAGAGAGTGCTCTTATCATTATTCCTGCTTATCTTGATTTTACTCTTTATATTGCAGATGTTGACGTCTCTTCAAACAAACATTTTGTTGATGGTGCTTAGTACACGGAACATTTCTTCCACAGCTTGGGTTATCTATTCAACCGCTGATGAGTTAGTGTCTATGCATGGGGTAAGCCTCAGTCAAACAATGAATAACATTGCAGAGTATAGTGCAGTGATTGAGTTATTATCTGAATCCATCTCATTTGGGATTTGGAGTTTGATTGTTAGGTTGGATTCTGAACTCGTTGTATTACAGCTTAATAGGGTTTATGCCATTAGAAATCCAGTGTTATTAAGGTTATTTTTGAGATTTCGTCTCTTGGAACGTGAATTTGATTACATTGAATATCAGCATATTCCAAGACATTTAAATACATTAGCAGATGCAGTTTCTTCTAGTATGATAAATAGACATTTGCAATAATCAAAACAGTAAATTTAATAAATTTCGATAAGATGTTACACGAGATAGCCAGTAATAATGATATATCATAGCATAGAAGTGTGTTTCAAAATATACATCATCTTCGATCATAGGTTGAAAAACACCTTATGATCGGAAAAATGATATTACAAAAAGGAGAAAATGTCATGAGTCTACAAAATCGATCATCCTATCCCTAGTGATGATCACGATAGGAAACTACTACTCGGGCCACCCTACATAGGAACCTCCTAAAAGGTCCTGGGACCCCAATCACATATCTCTGTAACCTAAGTGGAATATCATCTATATTAGTCTCTGGAATATCTAGTGTCAAGCGCTCTAGATGATGCTCCAAGTCGGTTAAGATCTCTGCTAATTGGTCCTATGGGGCTCGTGCTGCTGCAGCTAGGTGTCTCCTCTCGTAAGGCTAGAGAGTAGCTGGTCATCATGGACCCACATCTACATTTAAACTTTTGATTGTCAGTTTTGGATGATTTAAAATATAAAAAATATTAAAACTTAGAAAGTGTTCAAAATGGTTTTTACCTGAATCATCCCATTGCTCTCCTGGTGGAAGAATCATGTCTGGGTCACCGCGGTAATCCATCCCAGTGTATAGAAAGTCCTGAATCACAAAAAGTTGGTTGTTCAACCAATCAAAATATGCAAGCGGAAATTGAACAACCTCTGTGCCCTTAGAGCGACGGGCCATCAAAGCAACCCATCGAACCATTTTGGGCTCTCGAGGAAGACCAGCATCAACAAGAATATGTTGCGGGGCTAACATGGGGATCCTCTGTAGAGCAAAGGTGACTATGATAAATCCATATCCAAAGTTGTTCAGCTTTCCATTCTTTTCTCTGGTTAGTTAGCCTTTCACATTTGCCAACACAGCCTCACACCAGTTGTATATGGTGCCTCGAAAACAGTCTGCAGCCATCTGCATATGGGATATAGTAGTCACATGCAATGTTAGGTCCCTATAGTGAGTTGGTTTCATAACATGCAATGCTACACTCCCGCATAGTTTGGTAACAATGAATGCAATAAATTTAAGCTCAGGAAGGCTGATAGTTTTAATATTAGTCCATTTATCCTTGGGGTCTGCTTGATCATCGCAAAACTCCAATCAGAGACTAGTGACAGACTAGACACCTGGCCTAGTCCCGAAAAGAGATAATTGTTCACCCCTCTTGGAAAAACCAGTCAAAAACTATATGTCCAGCTCGATTTCGAGCCGGTGGCCACCAATCACGAAGCACTGGTCTTGTGTGTTCCATCTGTCTACCAGCCATGTCAAGAGGTATACTTGGGCCCTCATGCCCTGTATGGCCCAGAACTTGTACAATCCACATGCTCTCAATGCCTACAATGTGGGCATATCATTCATTGCGGCATAATCTACATCCTCGTGCTCACGTTCTTGCCAAATAAGCATTTTGAATGTCCTACAATGCATAAAAAGACATATTAGAACAAGCTTGTTCAAAAAAATTTGGGCAAATTTGGAGAAATTTAAGTTTTAAAATTCATTCCACGGGGTCCGCACCCGCTGCTTACAAACAGTGCGTAGGTCTGCATGGGTTGTGAGCAATAGGTGCGGATCCACAACTTTTTTCTTTATAGGAAAAAGTCGAGGTCCGTGGGGCTCGCGTGTTGCACCTGCAGACCCCCAGGAGCGATTTTTCAAACCTATTTTTCCTTTAAAAATGAAATTTAAAGCCTAAAAAAAAATGTAAACGAATGAAATGCAAGTTAAGGAGGACGTGGATTACCTGGAGCTGACGGTTTTCGATTCCGATGGATGGATTTTCTAGAATCTTCACAGGAACTTTTTTACTCAAAAGATTTCACTTCTCACTCTGAACTCAAATGGTAAAAATGAAGTTAGAAAAGCACTTTTTATAAGTTTTTTCGAATAAATGAATTTTTAATTTATTTATTTTTCACTTTAAAAAGGTAAACTTTTAAAACATTTTTTATCTTAAACAGGTATTGTAATGTTTTGAGTTTTTGTGCAGAATATTGGATTTTTTGAGAAAATTGATCATTTTTCAACGAAGAGCATATTTTTATCACTTTTTTAGACTCTTTCAAAAATTTACAAAAAAGCGAAACATTGGAGTCCTCTTTAAGCTCTTTTCAGACTCTCGAAAATTGAAAAGACTGCTGAGCACTTGATTGTTCGAACTCATTAAAATAAATGAATAATTGTCCCTTCAGTATAAGTTTACCCCTTTTACGGACTGAAATGGACTATTTACGAAAAAGGTATACATTGACTAATTACGGTCAATGGAGTCCTCTTTATTTACGAAAAAGGTATACGTTGACTAATTACAGTCAATAGAGTCCTCTTTAAACCCTTTTCAGACTCGTTAAATATGAAAAGATTATCGAGCGCCTGTCCTTTCTAGCTCGTTAAAGTATTGGAAATGTCATCCCTCCTATATTATTTTATCCTTTTTCGGACCTGAGGGATTATTTTACGAAAAAATACCCCCATGGAGTTTTCTTAAGTTTTTCTTCTGACTCTCTAAAATTGAAAAACATCAAGTTTTCCCTATACTAGACTCGTTAAAATTTAACAGTAAAGGACCTGTTCAATTTTAAACAGGAACGAACTGCTCCTTCTTAGGGTTCGAATTTTAAACTAAGTTGGACTCATCCAAAGGATGAGCTTATAAACAAGCAAATGTTATCCTCCTCAAGCTTGTCAAAAATAAAGAGGTACTTGCCAGAAATGGTGGGGGAAAAGAAAGAAAAAAGAACCTGTTTGTTACACTTTGTTTAAAAAAAAAAAAAAAAACTGTCAACCACTCTTGAACCTGGCACTTTTTGTTCACCTAGGTTGGGAAAATCCTTTGCCTAATAGTTAATCAAACCACATTGAAAGTCTTCAATCAGTTTCTGGGTATTAGCTTTGGGTCAATTGTCACCAAGCCATCTGCAGTGTCGTTATGTGTTCAAAAGAACAATTCAAACAAACCATTCATCTGCGAGATATTTTTCATCCATTTTGACCATCCCTGAGTTATTCCTTGCCAATATATTTCTTCAAAACTTGATCTATGATTTCATGTTGTGGGCTTGCCTACGACGAATTGCTTTCTATCAACTTCAACTCATTATCTAGGAAGTTGATCTAGAAATCGTCAGTACCTTGAAAACTGTATGCCCTAATGGCAAGTTTCTCCCCTTTGACAATAGGTTGCATCATTGACCTTCGAGCGAATGATTCTATGACATGTTCAACTTCAGCTCATTTATTCACATTTCATGGATTGTACTGGGTACTTTGAGAGCCATTGACATTACTGGTGGTTTCTCTCACACTTGTTAACAGTCCACATCATTGACTGGTAATCAAGTGGTTTCTACCATGTTCGACTTCGACACATTCATTCACATGGATAGAATCGTACTAGTTTGGGAAGCAGAAATCAAGACCCTGGATCTAGTTTCTACCATCCAGGCTACGAGGAATTTTGTTATTCATTATACAGTGGACTATTCATAAACAGATGGCTGTGTCCATACTGTGTCTACACATGTCTATACTCTTGATGTATTACAAAATCATTCCTGTATCAGAACAGTTTAGTCAGTTTTCTAGTTAGTTGATCTAAGTATGGGAATGCCTACCTCAGTGATGATATATATATATATATATATATATATATATATATATATATATATATATATATATGCATTGAATGATTTTATAGGTTCTAACTGGGGTGTCCACAAGATGATCCTTGAAATGATAAAGTACTTCACTCTTCATACATGATAGACTCTATCTTCATCTATTACAGACTTTGCACTTTAGGGGGCAATCTATTGCACTAAAAATTGTCACCTTGACATTCTGCTATCTGTGTGAGTTCATTACCACTCATACTTTCCTCCTCTGTAAGTCTAAAACATCAGTTCCTCATATCAAGTCTAGAAAATAAGAGAAAAGCTCTCAAAAGTATTTAAAACTCTGGTTTCACACTTTCTCTTTGTCTTACCTGCGTTCCCACACCTAATGGTCATGTCTCCTGCGCACCTGACTGCACTGTCTCTTTGTTAAAGGTGCGGACCCCTGTAAAAGTTAAAAAGGCATGAGTATACTATGAAAAACTCACTTTCAGTTATTTCTAGAAGCTTCTATAAGGAATCTTGAGGTGGCAAGTTTGCTCTTTTAAGGTTCATGTAACCCATACCTTAAGGAGCTAATCCCTTGATGTGAGGAGCTTATTCCTTTGAAGGAGGATTCTATCCCTTCATAGGTGGACCAGTAACCTCCTCCTCTGCACTACAAAAAGAAGCATTGAGTTGGTTACTGAGGAGTTAGAAGCTTAATATTTTTTGAGGTAAAATGCTACTGGAACTTAGTCTTCTTTAGTTGAGTTTTTATGAGGAGAGATTACATACCTCTAAGATCTCATTTGGAAGAGTGTAAGACTTGTCAAAGTAAAGGAAATTTCTGTTTCAGACCCCAAGAAGAACTTGTTCAACATCAAGGCTAAAAAGGTTGTAAAGTTCTTCTACTATTCAAAGTTAATACAAATATATTTGTTTTTCTCAATAAGCTGTTAATTCATGGTTTATTTTGTGGATTCCTTGATCACCATAATAGACATAATTTATAATATTTGCTATGCAGGTGGTATTTAATGTTTGCTTGTTTGTGATTGTTGGTCTTCAAAGGTAACTCTTTCGAACGATTGGAGGATGACTACTACGAACAAGCATTGGATCTAAGGTAGGATCTTAACACCTTTATAGTATTTACTTATAAATCACATATGTATAGAGAAATATAGGTTTGTTTGTCTGTTTGTTGGTAGACTATCTTCTGATACTAGGGAGATCGGTCTTCTCTGCAAGATCGATTTATCTAGCCAACAGGGAGACTTGCAGCTGATGTCCCTTGCATCTTGGATGAGTCATGAGGAGGCCAGAGCTGAGGAGGTGAAGGGAGTATTAGTAAAAGAAGAAAAAGAGCCCCTATATATATTAGGGTGGAGCAGATAAGTTCCATGGTTGTAATTATCACTCACAACATCATTTTCAATGATGCTAAGCTAGCACCTAGATACTTAGCCACCCAAGAGCAAGTCATCTCCCACTTTGAGGACACTATCAGGATGTTAGAGATAGAGAGCCAACAAGCATGTTAGAGAATATGGAATACCCTATCACATAGTCTCAAGATTAGGGAGTATCACTCTCCTAAAAGGTTGAGGAATGCATTGGATAGAACACCTTTGTACAAAAGGGCCATGTAATTATTAAAGATCAACTGGATTGGACTTAAACTCATTCCACCTTTGTTGTTGGGTTTACAGGAACGTAGGAGTGAAGAAGAGGAAAGGAAGCAATGGGAAGACATAGATAAAAATGAAGGCTTCTATACTCAGGAAGGCACACCATCTTCAGAACCTTGGGATGTCAGAGAGGCCACTAGGGCCATGAAGGACATGGACATATATGACTAGGTTGCTTAGAGGATGAGCAATAGTTTTAGTAGGGGGTGATGATGAGGCTCATCAATAGGTATATTATATGGGTCACAATGCCATCCTCCAACTTATTAAACTATCTTTTTCTCATATTTATCTACAAATTTTTTATATATTATGCTTAGTGTGAGAATTAAAGATGTGTTTCTATGTCATGTGGCTTAATGTGTGTTAAATGTAGGAATTGGATCAATTTTGAGTTGATTTGAGTGTAGGAACTCAGAGTACACAATAAAGAGAGATTCTAGGAGGTTGTCCACCTCCTTAACTCCTCCAATCAGTCGATGATCCCCACTCTACCTCTCATTAACTCGGTGTCATTAGCAGCGAAGAAGGCCGAGTTCATTGGCAATCGAGTCAATGCAAGTCAAAGAAGAGTTAGATTCACCTATTCTCAAGTTAGGGAGTCAAATAAACCTGTTTTTTAGGGATCCATTGGTAGCCCCATTTTTGTATAAATAAACAGGATAAGGAACTCATTAGGATTCAAAGTTTTATTATAGCTAAGAGGCCATTGAGTTAAAACACTTTTGACTGTTATTTTGATGATGTATTCGACATTTTTGGAATGATAATGAGAAGTTCTGTTTTGATTGAGCACTGAGTTAATTCAGAGGGCTGAAGCTCTTGGGTTAGGGCCCAACCCTAGTAGCCTAAGTTCCTCTCATGTATCTACATTTTTGTTAGCCTAGAATTTTGAGTAGTTTTTGAAGTTTATTCATGTTTCTTTTAGCTTAGAAGATTAATTAGTTGTTTCTTATTCATGTTTCCTTTACCTCATAAGGTTGATTAGTTGCTGCAGTTCAATAGAGTATAATTCCTCAAAAATTTTGTGACAGTGACCCCTATCTCATCTCCCTCATGGGAACATGATTAGAGGACCGCACCATCACAGCCCAAAAACAAAGTGTGATTTCTTGTTTATTGCATAGATCAAGTTTTGGTAGTAGTGAGACTTTTTTTATGATTTCTTGGAAACATTTACATTTGGTATTTTTATTCTCATGTGATTGTTGTAGCTTAGAAGGTATTTCATTTCATAGATCAAGTGCTTAGCATTAGTTAGATAACATTTTCCAAATTCAATTCATCTTTTCCACATTTACTTGTAATATTTTGCAAATAAAAAGAAGAACAAGTGCATGTGTTATTTCAGGCCTATTGGATCTACAGAAAATGACCCCTTTCACCAACTCCATTTAGGTCTTCTCCACCTTCTTTTGATGCATGCCAACCCATGTTCTAGATATTTGTTTTTCGGTCACTCTAAGTAGCCATCTTAGCCCAAATTCGTCCTTATTGAAGTGTTGGGATTGGCTAAGGGTGTTGATCACCTTATCTACACTTCCCCAAACTTTCATACATCTTTCCAACACTTCATCTCACCATTCTTACCCTCCAAACCCTCTCAGCCAACTTCTTGTGGCATTTCAGGACGTCTTGTAGTAGTACAAGAATCGTGTAACAAAATCCTGTAGCACACCCGTAACAACCTATTTTGACCCTGTTTTGAACTACAATGATAAGCTAGATTATTTTAGGAGTAGTTTGACCCCTCATCTTGGACTCCATGACCATAAGTGCCACATAGACCAGTCCCCTCATTCCTTTTCCTTTCCTACAAGATCAACTAACATTAGTTATTTCATTCCAAATTTAGAAATTAGGGCTTTATTTACTATGCAAGTGTGAATTATATAGTCAATGCATGCATTCTTGAAATATGAATTGGTAAGATAAACTTATGTTTTCAAGCAACTCTGATAGTTAGATGATTGAGTGCAAGTTAGAATAGTTTCCTTTCTGCAAATTAGCATAAGCCTTGTGTTCTTTTATAGCAGTTACAAGTTGACAACATTCATTTTTGAGTTTAAAAGCATTTAATTTATCTACACTAGGACTAGCCTTTGCATTCTTCTTTCAGTAGTTAATCTCCTTTCATCTCAGTAGAGGAATGGTCTCGAACCCTAATGATTAAGTGAAACAATTGAGGGTGGCATGAGTAGAATGATGCATCTATTGTGTATATAGCATTATCACCTCTAAGTTTGTACAAAACCTTGGGTTGATAAGTAAAGTTGAAGAGACTTTGGTAGTTGCAACACTCTTGGTGCAATACTAAGGCTCACCAATATTTACCATATTATAAATTACAATTTTTAACCAAGAATATCCCATCAATTTCTCTCCATTTATAAATGAAGGCTCCAAAATCACATCAATTACCTAAAATAATCATCATATGGCCCCTCATGTTTAGAGGTACACAACAATGTCAAATCTATGAATTCAAATGCATGCAAAATAGTTTACTTAGCTAGAGATGCTCCTACATTAGACCTCCCTTGTTGAAAATTTTGTGAGCTTTTTCTCATGAGGGATGGATAACAAATGTACTAGATAAATTTAGCCATGCAACTAAATGAAGCTCTGTTCAAAAACCCATCATGAATCCTTTGAACTTATATCTTTATATTACATCAAATCATCTTTGTATTCCTTGATTCTTATCTTCCAACTATCCCTTCCTATTGAAGCCTCCTCAATGTCATTTGGTTTCTTCATTGGAACTTGTCTTTGCCCATATCTTACTAGTTATTTTCTCAACAACTTCTACAAAGATACTTGACATTAAACATTGGTGAAATGTCCATGTCATTAGGTAAATCCAACTTATATGCATCATCAAAAATATTTCTAATGTTTTGCATGGTCCTATATTCTTATACTTTAGTTTTTTGTAAGATACCTTAGGAAATATACCCTTCCTTAGGCAAGCCATGACAAAGCATCCTCTACATATTTTCATTCTCCTTTTCTAGTATACCTTTTCTTGATATTTTTCATTACTTTGTTGCAATTTTTTTCTTGCATGCTCATGTATATCTCTCATATACTCTGCAAATACCTTACATTTTGTGTTTTTGCATGCTTTATAATTAGAAAACTCACCAAATATGTTAATCCTTTTGGTGATATTCAATAATCTAAAAAGGTGTTTTCCTCATAGATATGTTAACTGAATTGTTACATGCAAACTCATCATATGTTAAGATCATATTCCACTACCTTGGTTTATCTCTTACCAAACACCTTAGAAAATTACTCAAACTTTTTTTTATAATCTTTATTTCTCCATCTATATGAGAGTGATATGTGAAGTTGCACTACAACTTGGATCCCAACTTCTTCCATAGTGCTTTCCAAAAATGCCATAGGAATTTAGTATCCCTATTTGAAGTGATAGTCATAGGTATCCATGCAACCAAGCTCTCTTTGAAAAAAAAAAACATTCATATCATCACTTTTCTTCTTATTTGCAATAAAATGTGACATTTTTTAAAATTTAAGCATAACCACCATCATTAAAACATTTTTTTTTGAATTCTTAGCAATCCCAAAATAAAATCAATCTTTAAATATTCCAAGGCTTCTATATTTTTAACAAACTTGTATTTTGGCTCTTGCCTTTTGCAAGTTAGCATATCCTACAACCTACAACCCACTATTTCACATCCCCAATAGTATCTTTCTTCACCCAAAGTTCTAGTGTTTCATTTCCAAAATGATCACTCAAATCTCCACTGTGTATTTTTTCATGAGATACTCTCTCTTGGAGCCTCTTGGTATGCACAATTGATGATTCTTGAACAAGATTCCTTCTTAAATGAAAATTACAAAAGATGGAGTCATGTACACACTCCATGATTCTTTACAAGCTTTCCAAACCAAATATGGATTGGATCTGTAGAAATTTTTGAATAATAAACACTTATTCACAGAGATTATCTCGATTATACACTATTTCGGAATACATGCATAATACATAACCTCCTCTACGTTGATCATCAATTTAGCAGCATTGAAAACAATGAAACATCAATCGCATGCGCACATTAACACAGTATGTAACCCAGGGAAAGAATACATCTAAAAACCCCACACTATCTGTATATTATAATGATTGAGAACATGTAACAATACATAGTACAATACTCCTCACAAGTACTCAATACTATCTCCACCTGTTACACAAAAAACTAGCTCAGATCTGAACAAGTCACAGGTTCAAATCTCCTCTGCTGCTTTGCCTGCCTCCACTGCACAATCCTGCATGAGAATCACGTGAGGACAAGCTACAATTGCCTTAATATTGGCCCACACTGCGCAGTCCTCATTAGCATAACTCAATCCCATGCATGTGCAAATCTCATGCACAACTGATAGTCACAACTCACCCTTTCACTTACCTCTAACACCTGTCTCTGTTGAATTGTCCATGCACTGAGTTAACTGATGTATTCTTTAGTTGCTTTATGAGTTAATAATTAGTGAATTAATTAACAATCAATTCACACAACTCATCACTAGCGTATTCTTTAGTTAGACTAAATACAACTAGTTCAACTAAGTCAAACTGAACACAACACCATCAACTCCACCATCAACTCCACAGAACTCACATGCATGAGTTCTAACTGAAGTCCTCCATGCAATAGCTCAACTAACACATAAGAAACCATGTGATTCCTTCTATCAGCTGCATGTGCCACATCTGTAGCTCGAACTGAAGTTCTCCAAGAGGATAAGATAATGCTTAGAGTCCAAATATTACTAAGGGCTAATAATATTTGACTGTTTCTATTTTTAGCCTGACAGTCTAAAAATAGACTCTGATCACTCCGCTGTGAACCAAAAATAGAAGTCCATCTATTTTTCCCAACATGACCAATCATCCACAAATAGCATACTACAACTCATAGACCATGATCCATATGTCTAAAAATAGACAGTATAAAAATAGACTTTGCGCCAAAAATAGCCTACGGGCCCACTTAGTGAAGGCGACTCCTTTCCACTAAGCTCCATCATCTTGTTGCATTTTCAACACTCCCTCTCAACAAGATATGGATTATCTGCAACCCCTATCCTGCAACTCTAGAATGTTCTGCATGCAACACATTTGCCCAGTCCACTTGCTCCAACAACACTTGGAACAAAAACACTCCCAACTGACCACTCTGTTGGGCTAGGAACATACTCTGATGCTGAAGCTCTACCTATTGCTGACAAGTGCTCCCTCTATGATATCTACGCTACAGCAACATCTCCATGCATCTCACACCATTGCACACCTGTCTGTGCCACCTAGCACTGTGCAAAACACTTGTGCCTCTCGCATTGCTGCAGCCTGCTAGCTATGCGCTGTCCTGTGATTCCCTGCACTGTCGCTCTCTCTGCCACTCCAACCGCATCTGTCTCTACCCAATCAGTCAGTTCCTACAACTCCACATCAGGGCTCCCGTAGCAAGGTCTCATCCAAGAGGTTGGGTACCTCAAGGATCCTGCCACTCCTCCTTGGGATGATCAATCCACATCACCCCACCTCCTACCTAGAGGTATGGCTGCATGCAATCCCTTTGCCCACCTGGCTCGAAGTTTACCCCTACTGGAGGTCTCTGCATCAGTAGATGTCTCTACTCAATCTCCTCTCAGCTTCCCTTGTTGTGGCTGCTACATAACCTCCTGAAGCTGCTGCACCAATCGTGGCTCCTCCACAATCGTCTGAGACTTCTTATGGCTCTGCATGTTGAGAGGTAATATACGCTCCCTCTCAACCACCAAGTCTCCATCAGTTGCCTCTCTGCTCAAGGCTTTGCATGCATCTTGAACCTCAAGAGCATATAGGTTCTTGACCTGTGAACCAATCTGCTTCACCTGTCTAGTGATGATGTGTCCAAGGAAAACCTTTCCCTTACTGAAGACTACATCATAGCCTTTGTCTTCCAGCATCGCGATTGACACCAAATTTCTCTTTAGTCCTAGTACATACTTGACATCAGTCAAGGTAAGGCGACCTCCATTCTCCCTCTGAAAAATAACCATGCCTACACCTGAGACACTATACTTCTCATCATTACCCATCGCTATGAGTATCTAGAGATCTTTCTCCTCCAAAGTACTGAACAAACTCTTGTCACCGGTCATGTGGAAAGAAGCTCCACTGTCAAGAAACTAACCACTTCCCACCATGGATGAAACCATGCATGCGAAGAGTGTGAAATTCAACTCAAACTGTGAAGCAAGTGCCTCACCTTCAGATCCTTCCCCGAATCCCTTCTTGGATTTCTTCTTTGGGCAATTAGTAGCATAATGGCCCAACTCATGACAACAAAAGCATCTCACCTTCGACTTGTCAACCTTCTTCCCATTATTGGAAGTACTGGATTTGGAAAAAGAACCCTTCTCCTTCCCCTTCTTCACCTTACTCGCTAAGGCACAATTCTCCTCATCATGCATGAATGAAGAACTATTCTGGTGCTTTGTTTGATCTCCTCTTACACAAGATCCAACCAAAGTCTCTCCCATCCTGGCAATTTCTCCCGACCATTGACAGAGTCCTGATAGGAATGCCAACTCTTTGGAAGACCAAGGAGAGCCAAGCTCACCAAGTCCTCATCATCAACAATCACCCCCACACTTCCGAGCTCATCCCGACATTGGGTGAACTTTGTGAGATACTGGGGCATACTGTCTCCATTCTCACACTTAGATGTTTCTGAGTTTATCCTTGAGCGCCATTCCACCAGCTCAAAAATCAACCGCTACTGATCTAAAATTCGTGAGAACAAAGTATTTCTCGTACAGAGATTGACTGTATGGGCATTCACCAGATATCTCACCTTCCAAAAGAAGGATGAATCCAGAAGCTACCTGGCCTGATTACAGACTTTGCCTGAAGAAATAAAATGTAAACACTTTCTGAATAATAGATCTGATGATCAATCCCGCTTTGATATCCTGTAGAACTTTTTCTACAAATCAACCAGCTTTGATACCATGTAGAAACTTTTTCTACAAATCATCTAGCTCTGATACCATGTAGAAATTTTGAATAATAAACACTTATTCACAGAGATTATCCCGATTATACACTATTGCGAAATACATGCATAATACATAACCTCCTCTACGTTGATCATCAATTTAGCAGCATTAAAAACAATGAAACATCAATCGCATGCACACATTAACACAGTATGTAACCCGGGGAAAGCATACAGCTGAAAACCCCACACTATCTGTATATTATAATGATTGAGAACATGTAACAATACATAGTACAATACTCCTCACAAGTACTCAGTACTATCTCCACCTGTTACACACAAAACTAGCTCAGATCCGAACAAGTCATAGGTTCAAATCTCCTCTGCTGTTTTGCCTGCCTCCACTGCACAATCCTGCATGAGAATCACGTGAGCACAAGCTACAATTGCCTTGATATTGGCCGACACTACGCAGTCCTCATTTGCATAACTCAATCCCATGCAGGTGCAAATCTCATGCACAATTGATAGTCACAACTCACCCTTTCACTTACCTCTAACACCTGTCTCTGTTGAACTATCCATGCACTGAGTTAACTGATGTCTTCTTTAGTGGCTTTATGAGTTAATAATTAGTGAATTAATTAACAATCAATTCACACAACTCATCACTAGTGTATTCTTTAGTTAGACTAAACACAACTAGTTCAACTAAGTCAAACTGAACACAACTCCATCAACTCCACAATCAACTCCACAGAACTCACATGCATGAGTTCTAACTGAAGTCCTCCATGAAATAGCTCAACTAACACATAAGAAACCACGTGATTCCTTCTGTCAGCTGCATGTGCCACATCCGTAGCTCGAATTGAAGTGCTCCAAGAGAATAAGATAATGTTTAGAGTCCAAATATTACTAAGGGCTAATAATATTTCACTGTTTCTATTTTTAGCCTGGCAGTCTAAAAATAGACTTTGATCACTCTGTTGTTAACCAAAAATAGAAGTCCATCTATTTTTCTCAACATGACCAATCATCCACAAATAGCATACTACAACTCATAGACCATGATCCATATGTCTAAAAATAGACATAGTCTAAAAATAGACTTTGCGCCAAAAATAGCCTGCGGGCCCACTTAGTGAAGGCGACTCCTTTCCACTAAGCTCCATCATCTTGTTGCATTTTCAACAGGATCATTATATTATTTTCCCTTTGCATTGATGCTTTTATAGTAGAAAAATTGGAGGAATCATCTCACTGGACCACCTATACCTGTAAGTCCCAATTTGGCGAATTAGGGTTTAAACATTTCGAGAAGAAATTTCGGGCATTTAATGAATATTTTTTGGGTTCAAAAATATCACTTGTGCAAGACCCCCTATGTATTTCTACACTCATATACCTTTCCATCAGTGAAATAAAGAAATCAAATGGAGTCTGTATGAAAAATTTATGCCACTTGAAAGTCGACCTTCTTGTTTTGTCAACCATGCTTCAAGAGGATACAATGTCAACCCCATTACTCAAGGGAAATGGGTTAGCCACATGACCAAAATGAATAAGACTCTAGAAGTTTCAATTTGTAACTGACATTAAGGGTTAAATGGGTCAAATTGAACCCCTATTTGGCTATCAGGTTGTGTTATAATTAGGCCACTATGAGGAAAAAAGGTCCAATTCTATTCTAGTTCATTTTTCTCCATAACAGAGTAGAGTGGTTGAGAGTGGATAGAGAGAAGGGAAAGCATGAAAATTTTATGTTATGTACTAGCCCACAAGCCATAGGTATCACTCCATTATATTTGCACCATTTTACATTTAAAGAAAGAGAGAGCAAAGTAGCCTCTCCTTCTAGTTAGGTTTTCTCCCGAAAGGGTTTCCTAAATCATATCTTGGTGTCTTGTGGTTTTTGAGTAATTTTTTATCTATTATATATTTTTAGCATTTTTACATTTTTCATGAATAAGCATAAAATAGTAACTTAATAGCACATAAATCTATGGAAAAATTAACCCTTGTAGTATAGATTTCAGATTTTCGGTAAATTTTATCAGCACTATTGTAGTGAATTGTCTAGTGGAATATTTAAAACAATTTTCAGATCAAAACCTCTACAAAATTTGCATTCTCCTCATACAATATATTCATATTATCTAGACCTGCAACCTTAACAAACATTGTACTTAATAAAAATACTATTCTACTTAATGTATCAAGAACCTAGTTAGACTTTACTTATATGCACTTCAAAACAAATGATAGATCTATAAGAACTCCACCAATTTTGTTTGTTTCTAATTCAACTTAGCTTCATGATTTATATATTGAAGTGTTTAGTGATAAATATATAGCACAAACTCATTAGGTAATGGATGGTTCTCAAAATTATTTCTCAGTGCTTGAATTGCAACATAGAATTCTTAATCATAAATAGAGTACTTTTGTTGGTTTCATTTAAACCCTCACTAAATAAAGCAATATGCTTACCTCCTTGGCCTAATATTGATCCAATTGTTGATCCATTGAAATCATATTTCATCAAGAAAACTTTTTTGAATTCTTGTAAGGTTAATACTCGTTATTCAATAACCTTCTTCTTCCAGATCTCAGAACTCTTTTATGATATTAGTATCCACTAAAAGATCCACTTCTTCATGCCCTCATTCATTAATGCACATGCACCATTAAAATATCAAATAAAATTCCTATAAAAACTTGTTAAACCAAGGAAACTTTAGCTTCAATGGTGCTTTTCAAAAAAATACATTCAATTATAGCTCATAGTTATCTTTGGTCCATTTCAAACATTATTATGAAACCACAAAACCAATATATACCAAATATTCTTTCATAAAGTTACATTTCTTTATTAAATTTATCCAGAGTGAAAAAGATATTTACCAGAGAGATATATTTATTGAGAGCAAAAATATTAAAAATTAACCAATAGAAATCATAACATGCAAACATAACACCATGCTTACCTTGGGAAAACCCCAACTCTGAGGGAAAACCTAGTTAATGGAATTACATTAGATCCCTTGTCCAAAACCTGGCCAAGCCTTCCAAGTGAGCCTTCGTCACTCACCTCCCTACATTACAATAGGGTTCCTATTATCCTTTTAAAGGCTCCATTACATGAAATCCATGGGCACAAAACCATGTTCAACCAAAAAATCATGGGTCCAAAACGAATATTGTTGACTTGTTCAACTTTGACTCTTTCCTTGAGACAATTTTACATAATAATCCCCCCTTAAACCTTGACTTGGGGTTTCCCTTGATCAAATCTAGCCAAACTAGAAAAGTGAATCATCCCCACTCACTCTAGGCCTTACCACCCTTAAAGTTTATACCTAGGGTATCCTCATACCCCCCTATCACCTTTATATAACACCAGACTTTACCAGAAATTTCCTAGGTATATGCATGCCTTACTAGGTCTTAAAGCAGTATGCTCATTTACATGCAATAACTTTCAACTCCATTATAATTTTTTTTTTCCTTCAATTATTGTTGTTATCATCCTATCAACAGTCATTCCTGTAGCTAATTCAATCAAACTTTGGCTTGTTGTATCGTCAGCATGGCTCTAACATTATCCCGTTCCCACCATGGGGGCTTCGTTGGGGGAGCAATACTATAACACGTCGGTTCATATTGGGGGATATATATTGAGGAAAAAATGACATAGTATATTGACCATATAATAAGGGGTAAAGGGTTTTTATATTGGAAAATATGAAAAAAGGAGCCCAAAGTTAATGAAAAAATATAAAGGGGTATAAAAATTGGGGATGAAAAAATGGATACTTACAATATCTAATGAAAGTAGGGTTTTTTTAATTGGGAAGGTGCATTGGGTTTGTATTGGTAGGGGGTTAAATAATGTTATTTTTAGTGGTATTTTCTAATATGTAGCCAAATTAAGGGTATTGTATAGTATGCAATGAATGCTAGTGATATGTTAGAGGTTCATTGAGTGAAGCTCCCATGGTTCCCACTCATTATCTTCCTAGCCACCACCTATTCATTTTCATCCCAAGGCATACTATGAATGATACTTCAAAATGCACATAGCATAACTAACCACACCATGTGATTAAGTTTCAAGTCAATTTCCATTATGTTTGTTTTCTTCAAATGCATCTCTCCATTCTCATGATTGTGCACGAATTGGTTCCACATGGTTGTCATTGTTACTTCACATCATGGGTATTGGAGCATTAACTTATGCACCTCAATACCCTCATCTATGCATGTTGTAGCATGCTTCATGTTGGGCACCCAAAGCAAATCTCTAGTCTTGTTGAGTGTTTCCTCTCGAGCAGCAACAAAGGGATCTTGCATCCAGAAATTGAATCATTCTACAAACTCTTCTCCTCTTTGACACCAAAATACAGAGACACCACCCCCGCTTCAACTTTTACTCTTCATTGGGCTCTTTTGACCATTTCTCTGCAACATATTCTCGTCTATGACTTCTTGTATACTTTTGTTGGCATTGATGGAATAGATGAGTAGCAGTTTCCTAGTTAGGAGCCATTTCATGTTTTAGAAAAACACCTCGTTGTAGCTCGCACCATTGTCGAGAAACACAGATACTAGGAAATCTTGATCCAAAGTATGGATCCATGTTTACTAGTGTCATTGGATCTACCCTGAGTTACTACCCAAACACAAGATGAATATCCCTGATCCAGGTTTCCATAGACCACAACAGAGTCATCAAGGTCACCCTTATAGAGCCCTATGAGATTCTAGACAAGGATCACTCAAAATTAGGAAGAAAAAATCAATTAAATGTAAATATGCATACCTCAGGTGAGGAGCCCCTGAGGCTTCCACAACATTGTCTCACATTAATGATAAAAAAAACAATACAAATTTATAGGAGTACATTTAGTTAGGGAGATCAAACAGATTCCCGAATAATAGGAACTAAATCCTAAATAAAAATGTAATCAAAACAATACAACAACTTTCTCCATTATTTCTAAGTCCCCCTCTTAATGGATAAAGGATTAATATCCACACCTAATATCTCCCTAAACAATTCAAATTTCATCTTCCCAAGGGGCTTTGTGAAAATATCAACAACATTTTCACAAGTATTACAATATTCAAGAAAAATTTCCTTAGACTGTATCTTCTCTCTAACAAAATGAAACTAGGCATCAACATGCTTTGTTCTTACATGATACATTAGATTATTTTCCAACTTGATTGAGCTTTGGTTGTCACATTTGGTAACTATTCCCTTATTTTGTTCTTCTCCAACATCTTGAAGAACTCTCCTCAACCAAACAGTTTCACAAGTTGTTTCACACAAATATTTATACTCTGCCCCATTGGATGACAAAGATATGGTAGGTTGCTTCTTGTTGCTCCATGAAACAATCCTGGATCCAATGCTAAAATCATAACCTATAGTAGATATTTTATTATTCGGATTACCAGTCCAATCTGAATCAGAGTAATCTGTCATCTCAACATCAAATGAATTAGTATATTTAAGACCAAAATCAATCGCTCCTTTAAGATACCTAAGTACCTCTTTCGTTGCTCTCCAATGGCTTTTTAAAGGTCTAGACAAAAACTGACTTAACACACTAACATAGTATGTTATTTCAGGTCTGGTTGTGATAAGATGATTCAAGTTTCCAACTAGCTGCCTATACAATGTACCATCAACCTCCTTTGAGCTATCATCAAAATGAAGTTTCACATTTTTTTTTCTTTGGAACAAAAGCTTCTGTGCACTGATCCATCTTAAACTTTTTAAGAAATTCTCTAATATGCTTACCCTGAGAGGCAAAAGTCTGACTAGCATCTTGCCACACTTCAAGAACTAAACAATAATGTAACTTACCAAGATATTTCATCTCAAATACTTGTGACATCTACTCCTTAATTCCATCAATTAGATTGGTTGAATTTCCAGTAATAATTAGATCATCAACATACAAAGAAATCAGTACTACATGCCCCCTTGTATCAAATTTGGTATATAGATTCAGATCACTTTGACGTCTCATAAAACCTTCCTAAAGAAAGAAGGAATCTATCTTCTCATACCGTGACCTAGGTGCCTGCTTCAGCCCATACAAAGATTTCTTTAATCTGCAAAGTAAATGTTCTTGCCCCTTTTCCACAAACCCTTCAGGTTGTGTCAAATATGCCTCCTCCTTTAAGTAACCAGTCAGAAAAGAATATTTTACATCTAATTGGTGTGAATTCCATTGATACCTTGTAGCTAATGCTTTTAACAATGTAATAGTATTTAGTTTAACTATAGGTGCAAATTTTTGTGCATAATCAATACCCTCTTTTTGTGATTACCCTTTTTCCAGAAATCTAGCTTTATATTTATCTATACTCCCATCTACTTTAAACTTGGGTTGTATAACCATTTGCATCCTATGGGCCCTTTTCCTTTAGGAAATTTAGTCAATTCCCAGGTTTTATGTTTATATATAGATTCATATTCTTCCTCCATTGCTTTTCTCCACTCTTCATGATCATTAGCTTCATTAAAACTCATGGGTTCTATGACATTCAAAACACTAGTCATCATGGCATAGTCCTTATAACTTTAGGTAGGAAAATCTACCGAGTGGATCTCCTTCACACTTCAATATCTTCACCCATGTTCTCTGAATGTACTTCTCGATCTTTGGGTGGGTTCTGACTGCTAGTGATGTCCATATCATTAGATTATTCTTCAAGATTTTGTTTCTCAATTTTTTCTACTTCTACTTTATTGTCTTCAACTTCAGGAAGTATGTCTAGCCTTTCATAGTTGCTGTCCTTGTTACCTTCATCTGCTTGTTCATGGAAAATCACATCTCTATATGCCTTAAATTATTAATAGTATCCTACAAAAATACATTTGATACCTTTAGCATCAAGTTTCTTTTTGTTCTCTTTTGGAATATGTGCAAAGGCCTTACACCCAACTTACCCTCAAATGATGAACTACTGGTCTAAAACCATAGAAGGCTTCAAATGGGGTCTTGAGATCAACATACCTTGTTGGAATTTTGTTCTTTAAATAAATTGCATTACTAATGGCCTCTGCCCAATAAGCATTTGAGAGGTTCTTACTTTTAGTCATACTCCATGCACACTCCCCCAACATCCTGTTTTTTCTTTCTGCAACACCATTTTGTTGTGGAGTGTAAGGTATTGTAAATTGTTGCATTATTCCATGATCCTTGCAGTAGTTGATGAAGTTCCCAAAACTATATCCTCCCCCTTAATTTGAACGGGGGATCTTTATGAACATCCCTATTTTCTTCTCTACCATGTTTTTTAATTCTTTGAAATAATCAAAGTCATCACTCTTTTTCCTTAGAAAGTACACCCAAGTCTACCTTTTGCAATTGTCAATAAACAACAAAAAATAACAAGCACCTCTTAGGGATCTGATCTGCATAGTTCCACAAACATCAGAATGCATAAGTTCTAATACATCTCTTCTTCTCCTATCAGAATTAGAGGAAAATTCATCTCTGTGAATTTTTCCTAATGCATAGCCTTCACAAGCAGCATACTTATTTTTTAACATAGAGATTCCTTCAACCATACTTTGTTTTTGCAATAACAAATCATGATAATTGATATGACCATACCTTTGGTGCCAAATAATTTTTGTCAACATTTTTGTAGAATTCAATGCTTAATGACTTTTGTTGGTGACATCAAGCTTGTACAAGCCTCCAACCCTAACTCTTGAAGCAACCAGTTTGCAACGATACAACAAGTCCTTTACTACGCAATGTGTTTTAAAGAATTCAACCTTCAAATTTTGATCTATGATTATTGACATAGAGATAATATTTTTCTTGATCTTAGGAACATACATAACATCATGAATATGTCTGACACTTCCATTTGGTAACGTCACTAGAATATCTCCATATCACATGATCTGATGTGCATGAGCATCTCCAAGGTAGATGTTTCTTCCATGCTTATTTATTTGAAGTTTTCATACCATCCCTTATTGCATGTCATGTGAATTGAAGCTCTCGACTCCACAAACCAAGCATTAACATTACTTGTTTCAGTAGACAACATAACATTAGAGATAAACAACTTAATATTTTTAAGATAATAGTCCAAGCCTTCTCCTTCAAAATGTCTTGAATGTATTTTGTGGTTATTGTGTTTGGCTTCATCACTTTTCTTCCTATAGAAGTCTCTGGCAAGATGCACACTTCTACTACAATAGAAACATTTTATTTTAGAATCATTTCCTTGATTTGGTTTTGAAAATGGTATTTTATGGGATAGAATTCCTCCTTTACTTCCTCCTCCTTGATTCCCTTCAAAGAACTTATTTTTTTCCAAAAATGCTAAATATGGATTCTAAGGCTTTAAATTCTTGTGCCTCTCTTTTTCTTACATCAGTATACCTGTCAATTCCTCAAAAGTAGGAGCCTTATACCTTGCTACAAGATCTATAATAAACATTTGATAATCCTCTGACATTCCATTTAAAGTGATTGTCACAAGATCAGTACTAGGTACTGATTCTCCTATATCTCCTAGCTTATCTTTCAAATATTTGATTCTTGAAACAAAAGCACTAACAAATTCATTTTCTTCCATTTTAATATACAAGAACTTACTTTTCAGGAAGAGAACTCAATTTGTATTCTTAGTCTCATACAAATACTCAAGTGTAGTCCAAGTTTCAATGGAAATTTTACACTCACGAATGTGAGGGATTATATTATCTTTAACCGAAATCCTTAATAATACCTTTGTTTTTTTTCTCCTGCTTCTCCCAGTCTTGAATTGATGCAATTGGCACACCTGCAACAGGTTTTCCTTCTCCAATTGTGATTGTCCAAACACCATAGCCTTCTAGCAGTGTTTGTAGATTGAATTTCCAATTAACATAGTTGGTGCCATCCAATTTATTGTCCTAATTCTAGTATGTCTCAATAAGTGGATTACTTATTTTTCCAAAAAATCCCAATCTCAACAGTGCATATCTTCTTGCTCCACACTTCAAAATAACCTTCAGTAGCTCCACAAATCCTTGATCAACATATCCATGACTCCAAAAATGGTCGAGCTAGGGTTCCATGCTCCGTTTAAATTAAAAAAATCTAAAGAAAGGCTCAACAGATTAAAACAAAAAACAAATGAATCTTAACCAAATTATAAATTGCACAAAAAATGGATCTACGCAATCTTACCACAAACCTACTCACTTTTCCCTAATAGAATTTGCACAAATTTTCTCACTTTTGGCGGAATCTACGCACTGTTCCTTCATAAAAGTTTCACAAATATGCTCATTTGTTCTTCATAAAATTTGTGCAATGTGCATACTTTTCCTTAATAGAACCTATGCAAATCTGCTCACCTTTTATTAATAAAAGTTGTGCAATCTTCCTAATTTGTGCATTGTACAATTGACTTGGCTCACCTCCATTGGTCCACACCAATATCCATTGTGCTCCACTCTGTGTAGGACAGTTCAATCCTCAAACGAATAATGCAACCTTCCAATGTAATCACGTATCTCCATGCATAAATATGGCAAATATCGACTCTACCAATAAATATTCACACTTGCACTCACTAATAGAGGATGTTCCACACTCACCAGTCTGTCTCATCCACAAAGGCTCATTGCATTAGTCTTAGCCATAAGGGCTCACCCCCACCAATCTTAGCCGCAAGGGGTCAACTCAACCATGATGCTCTGATGCCAACTCAAAATTAGGAAGACAAAACCAATTAAATGTAACTCCACATACCTCAGGTGAGGAGCCCCTAAGGCTGCCACAACGTTGTCTCACATTACTGATTAAAAAAAAATAAAAATTTATAGGATTACATTTAGTTAGGGAGATCAAACATATTCCCGAATAATAGGAACTAAATCCTAAATAAAAACGTAATCAAAACAATACAACAAATTTCTCCATTATTTCTAAGTGGAGCTCTAGACCGTTGTTCTCCAATAGGGCATCCACAAGCACCTAATTTGCCACCATGATCCTTCAACTAATTTCTTCAACAATGGCCCTATAGTACTCATGTTTATGGACATTGAATACCTCAACCTAGCAGTGCCCCATGTTTTGTGAGTATTTCCTATCATGAGGTTAACCTAAAAGGGAACTATGAAGATAGTGAAGGTGTCTCTTGAGAATCTCCCCTACTTCTTTACCAACAGAATGTTAACAATTTCAAGCCCACCAAGGAATTTGTATATGTCAACCTCCCTGCATTTGAATGAGAGATCGTGGTGGTGCATCGTGGGGAAGGAACTGCCTGGTCCGCAATTGTTTCTACCAAAATGTGGCCTATGCAACTACCTAACATAAGGCAAATGTGGTGGGTATTCCTGCACGTGTTGCATCTAAAAGAGAAATGATATCACTCTCTCCCTAACTATGTCTACTACTCCAACTCCCGAGCTCTACACCATGCCCTTATCTTTGAAATGCCTTAGGGATATTGTTGAAAATGAAATAAGAAAATCCTAATTTAATTTTGTCCTTGAATTAAATTAGGAATTAAATTGTAATTCCACATCTCATGACAACTTGTAATAGTTAGATAAGTTAATTGTTCTTAGTTGGCTCAAGTAATTCGAGTTGAGGCTCTAACTAGAGTCATATAGAGTGTCTCATGCTTTTTAGGATCCATGGTTGAGTTTATTTTTAGTTGTAATTATTTAATTCAGTCCAACTGAGTTAAAGTCAGCTAAACTGGTTCAAATGAATGGAGGAATGAGTGGGAGATATAGTAGTGGGGTGTAACTTGCAATAGTGTGGTGTAACCAGCACTGATCAACTAGTAAACTAAAGATCCACTCATAATTACCTCATACATGTCAAATAAAAGAATGACCCAATTGAGATTGGAGTTCAGGGACAATGTACTATTAGTTGTATAATCATCTAAACTATACAGGTGTTGCACGCAATTAGAGGAAGGCCTATGAGGATTGCGAAATTCATAATTGTGGAATTTTCCAACTAAATATGGGTTAATTCCCAAGGAAATTGGGCAAGGAAATAAGAGCTTGGTAGACATCATAATTGGCTAAGTATTGGCTTTAGCTTGTCTGGGAAGTAGTGAGATAGATTGAGATAGTGTAGAGGTTGCGCGAGTTTGACCAAAGCATTTTAATCTTCTCATATTTTCCAATTAATGCAATATATAGATAACAGGAGTTTTTAGTTGTGGATTTCCCTAGAAAATTATTGTGTTGTGTGTGATTGAATTATTTCTCTTTTATGCTTCATGATTTCATCAATATTTTATTGTTTCCACTAATGAGTATAGTAGATTCAAGTCAATTATTTTAGCATATTAAAATCTACAGTATGAATCTACGGGGAATTTCTACATGGTATCAGAGTTGAAATGACTATAGAAGAGGAGAATACGAGTTTTTATTTTTCAAGAGAAATCGAATTTACAGTATCATACTTCAAAGCTGGAAGGATGTCGTTCTATGGATTGAGACTTGAATAATCCCTTGAGGGTAGTTCAAAATATATTGCTTGGAAGGACATGACGGAGGCAGTGTTGGAAGACAACAGGCTTAAGGAATTCATAGACAAAGATATTCCTAAGTCAGTTGATGCTCAGGATCTAGCAGAGTGGAGAAAGTGTGTGGCAAAGGCGAGAAGGATTATGCTAGAAGGAGTTCGATTCATATTTCCTTGAACCTCCATAGTAAGAAAACTCCATTTGCAATGTGGAAGGCCTTGATAGTCCTATTTCAAAATAGTAGTGACCACAAGAAGTTTGAACTGAAGGACAAGCTTAGAAAAATTAAGATGGAGATGGGCGACACAATACTGAAGTACTTGACCAAGTTCACCCAATGTCAGGATGACATTGGAAGTATCAGTGTTATAGTTTATGAAGACAATCTGGTGAGCCTAGCACTTCTAGGCCTTCCCAAGAGCTGGCACAACTACTAGGACTCAGTTAATTGGAGGGAGAAGCTACTAGAGTGGCAGAAATGTTGGTTCGACTTGGTACAAGAAGATATTTGGTGACACACCGGGGATGGATCCTCATCCAAGCATGATGATGAGGAGAATTGTGCCTTAGCTAGAAAGGAAAAGAAGGGGGAGGGGGATTCATCCCATTCCAAATCAAATTTCAGTCAGGACGACAAGAAGAAGGACATGTCAAAGATTAAATGTTTTCACTGTCATGAGCTGGGAAACTATGCCACAAAGTGTCCGCACAAGAAGGCCACTAAGAATCCCTCAGGTGAAGCTCTTTCTTCACAGTTCGAGTTGGATTTCACCCTCATCACTTGCATGGTGACATTGGTGATGGTTAGTGTGTGGTACCTGGATAGTGGAGCCTTATTCCATATTACTGACAACAAAGCGTTCTTCAGTGACTTGGAGGAGAAGGACCTCCAGATGCACATCAAGATGGGAGATGATGGGAGGTATAGCATGACCACCATCACTACTATTACCTTTTAGAGGGCATATGTTAATCCTCTCACATTAAAATATGTCATGTATGTTACAGTTTTGAAGAATAATTTGGTTTCAGTTGCCATGTTGGAGGATCATTGCTACGATGTGATATTTAGAAAGGGAAAGGCCTTCCTTCATCACATAGCCTCAGGACAGGTGAAGCGAATCGAGGTTCAGGTGAAGAACCTAAATAAATTGGATCTATAATATTATGTTTATTTGAGCACTAAAGCAGAGAAGGTGTAGAGCTGAGCCATCGACGAGTTGTGGCATATAATATGGGGTCACTTGCACCACGAAGCTTTGAAGATCATGCATCAAATTTCTATAGGACTTCCCAAGGGTACACTAGAGCATAGAGACACATGCAAAGGGTGTACATCGAGGAAGTACACCAAAGCTTCCTTTCATGATAAAGATAGTCAAACGCAAGAAATCCTTGAATGAGTTCAGTCAGATGTGTGTGGACCATTCTCAACAACCTCCACGTCCAAGCACAGGTATTATGTAATATTTGTTGAACTTTTTTATCATAAGTGATGGATTTTCTTCATGCAGAATAAAGATCAAACATTCGCTAAATTTTTTGAATTTAAAGCACTTCTCAAGAAAGATATTGGTAGGAAAGTTAAAGCTCTTAGAAGCGATAACAGTGGAGAATATGTGTTGAATAAATTCAATAACTTTTGTGAATCAGAAGGCATTTGATGGGAGTTAATAACACCTCATAACCCACGATAGAATGGGTTGTTGAAAGGAAGAACATAAGTATTTTGGGAGCGGAACAGGCAATGTTACATGATCAGGGCCTACCGTTGCACTTATCAGTTGAAGCATGCAACACATTTTTTTATTTGCATAACAGAATCCATCATCTAATTTTCATGATGAGTACACCAGAAGAATCATTTTTAGGTAAGAAACCAAATGTAGCACACTTTAGGATCTTTGGTTCAACAGTCTACTATCATGTTACGAAGGATGCACGGAAAAAGATAGAGCCAATAGCTGAGATGGGAATATTTTTGGGGTACACTAATACAACTTACAACTATCGGGTGTACCTGTCATCCAACAGGATGATAGTGGTTTGTAGAGATGTGAAATTCGATGAAGAGAAGGCCATGATATTTTCCCTTGAGAGGGAGCTTCAGTTACATATAGATGAGGAGCTTTTAGCTCCAAAGGAGGAACCTCAGGATGATGTGGAGCAGTCACATGTAGAGGAGCAGAGAGTGGAAGCACCCGCTCATGTAAAGACTTCCATAGATGGAAGGAAATACACTAGAGAGGCTAACAGATTGATGCATAATGTTAGAGACAATGTGGGAGCACCCACATCACAGTGCGGGTAGAGGAGGTCACTAGGTTGATACATTGCCTACATGGCTCTTATGAGAGAGAGTGTAAAGATTGAGCCATCCTCATTTGAGGAAGTAGTGCAGCAACAAGTATGGGTTGATGCCATGGTTGAGGAGTATGACTCCATTATCAGAAACAGTGTTTGGGAAGTGGTCCCAAGACTAGCAGATAAGTAATGGTGAGTTCCGGATGGCTTTACAAGGTAAAATAAGCAGCATATGGGAGTGTGGAGAAACACAAGACCATATTTGTGGCCAGGTGGTTCTCTTAGGTGGAGGGAATTGATTACGATGGTACCTTTTCTCCAGTAGTAAGGTATTCTTAAATCACATCTATTCTAGCACTGTCAGCATAGATGGGATGGAAGATGCATCATATGGATGTGAAGACAACATTCCTCAACGATATGATTGAGGAAGAGGTGTATATTGAGTATCTGGAAGGATTTGAGACCTTCAAATAAGAGTCACATGTGTGCCTACTCAAGTGAGCATTGTATGGACTAAAACAAACACTTCGTGCTTGGTATGCCAAGATTGACAGCTATTTCATCGGGTTGGGCTTCATCAAAAGTGAAGCGGATACGAACCTTTACCATATTGTGGTTGAAGGTAGATTGTTGATTATAGTATTATATGTCGATGATTTGATTCTAACAGGTTATGAGGAGCTGATAAAATCTTGCAAAGAGGATCTTGCAAGAGAATTTGAGATGAAGGGCCTAGGGCTCATGCATTAGTTTCTTGGTATGGAAGTATGGAAAGGGGATGCAAAATTTTTTATCTCTCAGGGAAAGTATGCCAACGAGATATTGAATAAGTTCCACATGGAGAGAAGCAAACCCGTGGAGACTCCTCTAACGAGCAATTGGAGGAAGGAAGATGATACTTCAGGTGATGTAGTGGAGGCTACTATTTATAGATAGCTTGTGGGTTCACTTATGTATTTTGTGAACACAAGACTGGACATGTGTTTTTTAGTTAACCAACTTAGTCAATCCATGATTAAGCCAACCAAACTCTATTGGAAGGCATCTAAACATGTGTTGAGATAATTCATAGGCAACACTCAGTTTTGTCTTTAGTACAGATGAACAGAGCGAGTGAAGCTTCAAGGCTTCACAGATACAGATTGGGAAGGGAGTACATCCGACAAGAAGAGAACATCAGGGGGAATATTTGGTACTGGGTTAGCAATAGTTTCTTGGTACAATGGGAAGTAGAGATCAGTTTCACTCAGTTCAGTAGAAGCAAAGTACATGGTTGTGAGCCAAGCAGCTTGTGAGGCTATCTAGATTAGGAAGATCCTTGTTGGGTTATTTGGTCAGCAAATGGATCCTATAGTGATTTACTATGACAATCAGAGTTGTATAAAACTCTCTGAGAATCCATTTTTTCATGATCGGTCCAAGTATATCGACATCTGATATCACCATCTACGAGATTGTGTGCAGAGGAGAATCATGTTGCTGTAGTAAATTCCTATAGAGGAGCAAGGTGTAGATATTTTGATAAAGGCATTATCAAAATGAAAATTAATAAAGGCAGGATCGAGGTAGAAGATAATCCCTTTCTTGTTGAGAGGGAGTGTTGAAAATGCAACAAGAAAATCCTAATTTAATTTTGTCTTGGAATTAAATTGTAATTCCACATCTCATGACAACTTGCAATAGTTAACTAAGTTAATTTGACTTAGTTGGATCAAGTTATTTGAGTTGAGGATCTAACTAGAGTCATGTAGAGTGTCTCCTACTTTTTATGAGCCCTGGTTGAGTTTATTTTGAGTTGTAATTATTTAATTCAGTCTAACTGAGTTAAAGTCAGTTAAACTAGTTCCAACTAATGGATGAATTAGTGAGAGATCTAGTAATGGGGTGTAACCTACAGTATTAGGGTGTAACCAGCACTGTTCAACTAGCAAAATGAAGATTCGCTCATAATTAACTCATGCATATCATATCAGAGAAAGTCCCAATTGAGATTGGAGTTCAGGGACAGTGTACTATCAGTTGTATAATCATTTTAATTGTACATGTGGTGCATGCAATCAGAGGAAGGCCTATGAGGATTGCGTAATTCATAATTATGGAATTTCCCAATTAAATATGGGTTAATTCCCAAGGAAATTGTGCAAGGAAATAGGAACTTGGAAGGTGGCATAATTGGCTAAGTATTGGCTTGAGCTTGTCTAGGAAGTAGTGAGATAGATTGAGATAGTGCAGAGGTTGCTCGGGCTTGAGAAAATCTTTGTAATGTTCTCATATTTTCTTATTAATGCAATATACAAATAGCAAGGGTTTTTAGTTGTTGATTTCCCTGGAAAATTATTGTGTTATGTGTGATTGAATTCTTTCTCTTTTATGCTTCATGATTTCATCAATCGTTTATTGTTTCCGCAGATGAGTAGAGTAGATTCAAGTCAATTGTTTTAGCATATTACAATCTGCAGTTTGAATATACAAGGAATTTCGATAGAGATCATTTGTATAAATCATCCACATCCATGTGGGGTCTATTCACCAGATATACACTCATGAGTCCTCACACCTGTTATCCTCTACAATTTTGTAGGTTGAGGAGGAGATCGAAAGAGGTAACCTCGAACCACTTTCATCTCAGTAGCTAGCCCTACTGAACCAGAGAGGGATCTGTCAAAGGATTTGTCAATGAATATATGTAAAGAAATAGGTTTTAGGCTAGATATATAAGTTTGTTTTGAGTATTTGTGAATTTAGGTTTTTTAGGTTTGCTGGACTAGGGTTTAGAACAGGTAATTAGGTCAGGGCCTCAAGTATGCAGAGACAAGTATAAATAGGAGCTAGATATCAGTATGTTATGGTGCACTTAGAGTGTTTGTCAATGTAGTATAAATTTTTGAGTTTCAAAAAACCTAATGAGCATGTGAAAGCATGAATCCATTAGCTTTAGGAGAAAAGAAACACAAGTATGAATTCCACATAAACAAAGCTTAAATTCAAGATTTTTGTCTATATAATTGCATGGAAATTCATAGGAAGATGATAAATCATTTAAAGGGAGATGATTTATCCATTAGGAATTGATAAGAAAATGAAACAACACCATAGACTCGATGAACTAGAGTTCCTGAAATATAACTGCAACTACTCCTGTATTAGCTGAAGAGAAGATACGATACAAGCCTTCTCCACAAAAGTCCAACCCCTCTCTCTGAATGAGAAATGATACACATAGACTCAATCAAACAACTTCCCCACCTTCAGGAGTCAAATTCCTAGGTGGTGGAACTGTTTACAAGATTCTCTCAACCAACAGGTGAGAGTGAGAAGGTCAAATACAAACTCTTATCTTAGACTTTGTTTTTAATTTTCTTCCTTTATGAGGCATAATTTACCATAAAAACAACCTATCATGTCTATTTCTGAACTGTTGTTGTTGCTAGCCATGAAAGTTTGGATTCCTTACTAAAGGATCCGCTTGTCAATCTGTTATGGACATTCTATCCATCATTCTTTCCATGGTTTTGATCAGAGTGTCAAGCTTTACGTTTGAAGATGATGAGGGTTCTTCTTTAAAAACAATTTTCTTCTTAGTCCTCTCAGGCTTTGATTTAGATTTCTTGATGAGCAGATTAGCTTCGACACTTACTGCATTTCGTTGCATTTCTTCAAGATTTGCAGGGTCTCTCTCCCTTAGCTAATATGCCATGTCTGGGTCGAAAGCATCAGGATAATGGACAAGTGCTAGACTAGGTGGCGGCTTCATATCATCAAGACTAGAATTGTATAGCATATTGAATCTTGCTGTGAACTCTTGGACTGTCTCATTTTGATTCCTTTTCATAGAATTGTACTCAGCTAAAATCTATAGTGGATTTTTATTTCCTTGCCAATGTGCTAAGAACAATTCTATCAATCTCTGAGAATTATTGATAGAATTAGCAGCCAAATTGCCAAACCATTTCTTCACATCTCTGGAAAAACTCTGAGATATTATTCTCATCTTAGCATCATCTTCATCAATTTCTTCCAAATCGATAAAACATATCAGTTTATCAACATGATGATGGGTTGTGACTCTTGAGCTTCCATCAAATAGAGGGAGTATTTGAACATAGTTTTGAGGTAGAGCAACAAGTTGAGCAGGTAGCATAAGAGGTGCAAATCATGCCATAATTGCTGGAGGTGGTGGAGGTACTACAATGGGTTGTGTAGGTAAATATGATGACACTAATGGAGGTGGTGGAAGAAGGGATGAGGTAGCTGAGGTATTTGGAGATGTAGTAGATGTATTTGGAGGTGTAGTAGAGGATGAAACAACAGTTAAGTATTCAAGCTGATATTGGATATAGGCTTTTTCAGTAGTGATTTGGAGCTAGTTAGCAAGACTTTGAAGTTTGTCAAAATTCAACCACAACTCATGATCAACTCTAGCAGATAGAGATTCTAAAGAATGGGAATGAGATTCAAATTGAAGAGGTTCATATATCACTTCAAAAATGCAAGACTCGAATTTTGACCTTGAAAGAGACAATTCTAACTAAATATCAAAAGGAAGCTGCTCAAAAGCAAATAGATTTTTAGGCAAAGAAGTTGTCCTTTTTATTTTTTGAACTACACTTTTAGAGATGGGTAACTTGAGTTTTCTGAGCAGTTTTCTGGGTCTTCAACAATAAAAGGTGGATTTGGGTCAGGATTTGACCTAGTATGTCTTTTAGGAACCATAATATTTTTTTACCTTAAACTTGATGAAATTTGTAAAATTAGCCTATCTTTAGATACTGGAAATTGTCAACTACAAAACCAATTTTCTTGAAAGCTCTAAAATAAATCCCAAGAATGATTTATCAGTCGTGTCCCCGACAACGATGCCAAAATGTTATCCTTTACAATTTCCTAGGCTGAGGAGGAGATCGAATGAGGTAACCTCGAATCACTTTCACCTCAGTAACTAGCCCTACTGAACCAGAGAGGGGTCTCTCAAAGGATTTATCAATGAATATATATAAAGAAACATGTTTTAGGCTAGATATATAAAAAAAAATTAGCATTTGTGAATTTAGGTTTTTTTAGGTTTGTTGGACTAGGGTTTAGAACAAGTAATTAGGTTAGGGCCTCAAGTATGCAGAGACAAGTATAAATAGGAGCTAGATATCAGTATGTTATGGTGCAATTAGAGTGTTTGTCAATTTATTATATATTTGTTAGTTTCAGAGAACCTAATGAGCATGTGAAAGCATGAATTCATTAGCTTTAGAAGAAAAAGAAACACAAGTATGAATTCCACATAAACAAAGCTTAAATTCAATATTTTTGTCTATATAACTGCAAGGAATTTCATAGGAAGAAGATAAAGCATGTAAAGAGAGATGATTTATCCATTGGAAATTGATAAGAAAAGGAAACAACACCATAGACTCATTGAACTAGAGTTCCTAAAATATAGCTGTATTATTACAATATTAGTTGAAGAGAACATAAGTTACAAGCCTTCTCCATAAAATTCCAACCCTTCTCTTTGAATGAGAAATGATACATATAGACTCAATTGAACCACTTCCCCACCTTCAGTAGTCAAGTTCCTAGGTGGTGGAACTGTTTCCAAGATTCTCTCAACCAACAAGTGAGAGTGAGAAGGTCAAATACAAACACTTCTTTTAGAGTTTGTTTTGAATTTTGCTTCCTTTATGAGTCCTACTTTACCATAAAAACAATCTATCATTTCTATTTATTCATGATTAAATCATATAAACTCGAACTGACTTCAATTACATCAAGAGTTTTGACTTTGACCAAGTCAAACAGAAAACTAGGAAATTACACAGTGAAATTTAAATGAAAAACATAGAAATTTGCAGAAGCACAGTGCCAACTTTGAGCCCACTTTAATGTCCCTTCTTGAGGTCCAAATCAAGATCCAAAAGAATGGTCAACTAGATTTTCTAGTTTAGTTTCCAGAACACCTTGAATTTTTGAAAATGACCCATGGGAAGGCCTTCAAAAACTCATTCTCCCAAGGTGTCTCCAAAAGCGCAGCGCCTGTCAAAAAGAGGGGCAAAATGTTGATTTTTAACCTCCTTTTCTCCTTTTTTCTCAAAATTTGGGCCCTCTCTGAAAAATATGATGAAATGGTTTTCGAGGGGAGGCTATGAGCTTTCCATAATTGCAAAACATTTGTCATTTGGAGGCTAAGGAAAAAGACTAGCCAATTTTTTGAATTTGGCACCAAAATAGCCAAAAAACAAAAAATGCTCAGAATTCCTTCAAAATTGGCCATGAGCTGCAAAATTATGTATGTCAAGCCCTCATGGATGCTTCAGAAAGCATCTCTAAGTTATCCCTCTAATTTTTTCCTTTAAGGTTTCTTTGAGCTTGTTTTCCAACTGCTTGAGCTTGATACTACATATCATGTTTCTGGTTTGATAGTGATGTGCCACGTGCCTTAGTAGTTGGTTATCTCTTTTGGCTTTTTCAAGAATATTTTTCAAGTGATCATTGAATTTATCCAGCCAATACTCTATGTCCTCGTTGATCTCTAAGGCAATTTTGTCCTCCATGTCTAGGTCTTCATCTAGAAAACCGTCCTTTCTCCTCCTTCAATGCCTTTTTGAGTCCCTTGGTCCTTGGCCTCTTTTTATTGCATTTATTACATTTATTTATTTATTTATTTATTTATTTTATTTTTATTTTATTTTTATTTTTTTATTTTTTTATTTTCTTTTTTTTCAGTTTCCTCAGGTTCAATAGGCTCTAAAACTGCTTTTCCTTTGCCTGCTTGCTGCAACAATCTAGTTTTCTCTTTCTCGGTGATGAGTTGTCTAGCTTTAAGCTGATTGTTTTCTTGTTCTAGGAAGGAGATAACAAACCTTTCTCTTGCCATGTTGTCCATGAGTTCTCTGATCTGAGAATATTTCTCTTTGATAGTTTGTTGCATGTTTGAAGGCTCATTTTCTGTTTCCAAGTCCACCAATTCAAATCCATGCTTAATCAAGTCTTCTTCCTATATATGTGATCCTTGTTTTTACAATGTAGAAGGCTTGTCACTTTTCTCAACCTGAGAAGTAAACACAAGCCTTTTTCCTCTTTGATACATTCTAGTCACCTCAGGTCTAGGTGCTTTAGGAACCTCCACTGATTGGCTTTATGATCCTACATCCATATGTTGTGTTGGTATGTTTTGATGCTGAAGTGAAACATTAGTCTCATGCCATTTCAAAGTTGTTTCTATGAAAGAATCCCATGTCATTTTTTTCTCTGCAAGCTAATGGAGAACTACAGTCTTTATCAAGCTATGATGAAAAATACTAGGGTAGTGTTCTTTGTTTTTCACCTGTACCTTCTCAGACATTTTGACAAGGCTTCTACATAGATAATTGCACATGTTGAGAGGTTTTTGAGCTATGAAGTGCATTAGAAGCCGGATGTGATATGCATACAATCTAGAAAACCTTCCCTCACAGGTGAAAAATTTCATGACAACCTTCATTAATGGAGCATACTTCTCCAACAGGTACCTAAATGGGATGATGTGTGTATGGGTCTCCCTGTAGGGTGTTTTCAAGAAAGACCTGTAATGTTCAAGATCCAAATTCATACCCTTAAACCAGTATTCTCCATGATCAGGTATCCCTGTAGCAAGTGAAATAGTAGCCACTGAAAATGTAAACTCAACCCCTACTATGATGGCCCTTTCCCCTTTCAAATGAGTGGCAATCCAATCTGTCAACTGTTCATGAAAACCTACTTCACATACCCTTTTGCAAAAATCTAGACAATTTACATCTTCAAAACACTTCTTGATGAAGGGTGATGAGTTGATTTCATTGCAGTTGGTAGGCTCATATCTGAGAATTTTGCCTCCTTTATGGTGTTTTTTCCTCTCTAGTGAAGAATCTCCCTCCATGATGGTAGAAACGCTAGAACCAGGAAAATGGAAAAAATAGTGAGGAATGAGTGAAAATATGAAATGAGGGGTTTTAGTAATGGAAATGATGGTAGGGAAATTTTTAGGAGATGAATAGGGACTGCAAGCAACTTATTAACCTTAAATGAAGTGAAACGAGGGAAAATAATGCTTATGAGAAATTGTGAAACAGAGCTTCTAGGAAATCTGCTCAAACTGGTGGGTATGAGCTAGGGTTTAGTTAAAGGTGAGGCAATTTGATGGTTTATAGGTTGTTTAGTGAATAAAAGTGTATTTTAAACATGTACAGAGGTGTGAGGTAGAATATTTACATGTTTATAATATAAAAACTAGACAAACCATCAGTTACCCTAGCTTGCAGCATGATAAATTTCACCTAAAACCTTAGATGAAGAGAACTTACATTTGAATTCATCATGCTAAAGGAAATGGGTAAGTAGTGTGTTATACTTGGTAACAAGCTTAGGATAGCAAGAAATAAGTTTGAAAGCTTCAAAATCAAATTTGGGTGAGTTTTTAAGAATTTTGAGCTACTCTAGCACAAGCGCAGCGGAGTGTCTGGAAGCACAGTGCCGGCCTTAGAAGTGCAGCGTAGTCTCTAGAAGCACGACACCACCATTTTTTTACCAAATTTGCATAGAAACAAGTGTTTGTTTCACCAATGGAGGGGAGAGCTCGATGAAAAAGGAGAATAGAAGGAAAATGAAATAAGTTTGGAACCTTTTGGGTTTTTATAGGCAAGTATGATTCCCTTTTGAAATGAAATGGGCCCCACATACCTTTTCAAACCTGATTTTTCACCTTTAAAATTGAGCCACTTTGGAGAGCTGAAACCTGAGTTGCTTTTTACCTTTTTGAATAGTGTGACTTCTTCTCTTGGAACCTTTGAGATTGAAACCATGAAGAACTTATGAAAATTCATCAAACTTATGCCAAAGATCTGCTTGTTACAACTCATTTAATGTTGGATTTACACATGATGAGGATGGACCTTGAAACCATAATGACTTAATGAAGACATGAGACTGAATGGAATGTTAATGATGTTGACTGATATAATTAAAACACCCTTTTTATTATGGTTCCTTCATCTGAGTGAGGTAGGCGACCAACATGTGTGATTTTTCCAAAAGAATGAAGACCTTCCTAAACAAACTAGCCAGTGACCAAATTTTACTCTGAAAACCTAGTGACATGATAAAATTTGACCTTGAGACTCCTGACAAACTTGGTAAAAGCATATTTGATCATTGGTGATAGGAAGACAAGACTGACACTAATAACACCCACATGGATTATCTTGGCATGATAGGCCCCTTTTCTCCTTAATCGTCCTCACTCTCATAAGGAGGATTACCAATCCATTGTCACCCTTACTCTCATATGTTGACACATTAGGAAAAATAAAACTTTGGCAACAAAGGTGTCCCCATGGAGATAACGATTAGCTCTAATACCAAATTTTAAAATTGCCCAGAGCAAAAAAAAAAAAATTACTCGAGAGATATATTTATTAAAAGTGAAAACAATAAAAATTAACTATAAACAATCATAACATGCAAACATAACACCATGTTTACCTTGGGAAAGCCCCAACTTGGCTGGGAAAGTCCAGTTAGTATAATTCCATTAGATCCCTTGGCCAAAACCTGACCAAGTCAGCCAGGTGAGCCTTCACAACTCACCTCTTTGTCACATTACAATAGAGTTCCTCCTATCCTTTTAAATCCTCCATTACATGCAATCCATAACCACAAAACCATGGGAAACCAAAAAACCATGGGCCAAAAACCACCATTGTTGACCTTTTCAACTTTGACTCTTTCCCCAAGTCAATTTTAACTAACATTTTTCAAGTTAATTAACAAATTTTCCTCCTTCAACAGCTAAAATATTTGCCACTAATGTCTTTAATTATCCTCTTTTATCCTATATAAAATTAGAATATCATCAAGGTAAATAACTATAACGCTTACCTAAGAATGGTTTTAGTACCTCATTCATCAACCCTATGAAGGTACTTAATGCATTTATTTAACCAAATGGTATAACCAACCATTCATACAATCCTTCTTTTGTATTGAATGATATCTTCCATTCACCATCACCCCTCTTTTTTATTTGGGCATGCCCACTCATTAAGTCAATATTTGAAAAGTATCTTCCTCTAGTCAAATAGTGCATGTGATTATCCATTCTTAGTAATGAAAATATGTAACTAATAGTTATCTTACTTATAGATCTAGAGTCCATAAAAATTCCCTATTCTCCAACCTTCTTTGGACTATAGGTACAATACAATGACTCAAACATTTTATTATCAGGTCTCTGTTTTACAACCCTTAAACATGTCTATTAACCACTTCAATTGATGTTGGGGTCATTCTATATAGATCTTTGTTAGGAAAGCTCAATCCAAGTATGATTTTAATCTGGTGTGAAATGTCTCTAATTGGAGGTACTCTCTTCATATTTTCGGCTTCATCTTCATTTATTTATTTTTTTGAATTCTTCCAAAGCTTTTTCTACCTCTGTCTTCAACTCCTCTTCCTTTAGCAACTTTTTTTCTTCTACACAATATTTCTTCAATTTTAATAGAAATCCAATATGCTTCATATACTTATCCATAAACTATTGTAGATATACCACTGGATATTTTGTCATAATATATCTAATAAAATTATGTTTAAAATATGAAATCTATACAATGAGGGTTTAATTTTCCTTAGATTTTTTAATCTGAAAATTATCGTTTATTGTGTGTGTGTGCTTCAAATTATAATTATGTATAAAATAGAGAAAATTCAAATAAAATCTCATAAACCATAATTGGCACAAGATATATCCAAGGAAACACTTTTAGGAGAAAACACAGTTGAAAGGTGAGGCTGCTCTACTCTCTTTATCTAAATGGAAAATGGATGTAAGTATAAAGAAGTGAGATATGTGGCCCATGAGATATTATAGTGCATAAATCCTTTCTAATTTATCTCTCCTTATCCCTTTCAACTACTCTACTCGTTTATGGAACAATATGCACTCTAATAGAAGGGAATATATTTGCCTCTTAGTTACCTGGTTATAACACAACCCAATAGCCTACTAGTGGTTAGATTTGACTCCCTCAATTCTTAGCTAGAGCTATAATATTGAATGTTCTAGATTCTTCTTCATCATGATCACATGGATATCCCCTATTCCTTGAATAATAGGGTTTGATGTGGCATCCTCTCAAATTATGGTGGTTAAAACAAAAAGGTAAACTTTCAAGTGGCATAACTTTTTCATACGAATTCTGATTGATAGGATTTTTGCATTTTTGGAAAGGTATTTGTGTGTAGAATAGCATTAAAAGGTTCTACACTTAAGAAGAAAAACTTTTCCTCCCAAAAAACACCTTTTTGATGTCTCAAACTACTCCCAAAAGGTCTCAAGCCCGAATAATTGGGTTCCATTGGTAAAAATTGTCATGTGAATTGATTCCTCCACTTTTTCCACTCTAAAAGCATCAAGATGGATGAAAAATAATATAATGGTCCAATATAGATCACATCTCCCCATTTTTGGAGGATTTTGGTCTCCAAAAACTTCTACTAAATGAGGTGAGTAAATTTGTCCTCCACCTTCTCTTGGTTCTTTAATTTACCCTTGCGTGGAAGCTATCCTTTTAGCCAAATATGACAAAGGTAATGATGCCCATGTCTTGTAGTTCTAGACCTATTATAAAAAATTATATCTTCTATGAACTCTACCTAATCATCTAGTGTTGTTATCACCCCAAGAAACTCTCCTAGGTTGTAGCTCGGAGATGCTCGGGAACATTACAAACTCAACTCAATGTTGGAAATGGCTGAATGGAAGAGATGATGCTTGTTCAAGCTAGATAACCACTCCTACTTTGCTTGACTCCAGACATGCGTGAACACCCTCAGACTACAAGGCTTTAGACCACCAATTACTCACAGTGTAAGGATTGGGTGAATATGGAGAATACTGACCACACCAGCAGATGCACAGGACCCTGTGATGGCCAGCTGCAACTAGTAAAGAAGTCTGCAAATCCAATCCCCTAACGCACAGACAGGATGACAGCTCTCTGGCACTAGTGGAAGAGAAACCTAAGTAACTCATTTACTGATACATACAAGATTTTAACATAGAGGTATGATGATAGCTACTCTAATGCTAAACATCAAGAGTTCAAGAATGCAACATATTAAGCACAGCTTGGAACAGAAGAAGAATGGAAAGTGAGCAATTAACAGCAAAAGAAGCTTGTATTAGCTGAAAATGAAGACGAGACGCTGCAAGTATCAAAGTAGTTACAGTCTCCAAAAGTTGAACCTTACATCAAAACAACAACCATCAACCTTGATACATCTTGTTTCTGGGTATATATAGAGTTTGAATACAAAGGCACTCGACCATTCTAAATATGAGGAGGTCATAATTGACCACCAACCACTTTAACTATCTGATGGAGTCTCTAGTGCAATTTTCCTGCTTCAGTGAACAAATCCAATCTTCTCAGGTGCTCTGCTGTCCTTCTCGGGCAAGTGGAGTGTCGTATAGGATGAAATCCCATAACTGTTAAATGTGGTTATCTATTCGAGCTCTGTCCTTTTCCTTCTCAGCCATACTGTCTGTTAAATGTGGTTTTTGAGGAGGAAATGCACCTGGTATTGAAAACTAGTCACCTTCATCCTTTCAGGAGCATGGAATGGTTAAGGTACATGGATTGTGCAGTGGGTGGAATAGTCAGATGGAGGAGCGAGATTGGCTGTCGGATTAAGGGGATAGATGGCAGGGATGAACCCACGGGGATATCAGAGGAGGCAAGATCGGAATGAGTATGGGCCATTGGATCTTGGCAGAGCTGATCAGATAGCGGAGGGATGATCGTGCAAGTTGCTTTATCGGGCACGATGGGAGTCGTTGAATCAGGTTTTTGGATCTTGGGACTTTACCTATGAAGACGTGCGATTGTGATCAGATCGCATCGCAATATCGCATCAGAGGAAGCTAAGGGGCATGGCTTCGATACATACACAGGTGCAATTTGCGATTAGATCGCATCGCAAAATCGCATCGGAGGGAGCTAAGGGGCACGACTTCGATACATACACAGATGCGATTGTGATAGGACCGATGAAAGGAAAATGAGCGGTGCGAGGGAAGGAGAAAGTAACCATTATGAGTCTCTTTTGGGTATGACCATGGACCCAGCTTACTTCCGGCCTTTAGAAATCAAAGATATGTAGCAGTGCTAACAGGTGCCAAATCCTATATGAAAAGAAGGACTTGTCCTTTTATTGATCTAGCGTGGATGGCTCATAGAGTTTCAAATTCTCTACTTTCACCATTGAGTAAATATGCATGTGTGGGGTAGACTGAGTTTATAGAAATTAGCCCCCACCTTTTCTAATATCTCAAAGGGACAATATTGTAGAGCCTTTTTTCTTACTAAGACCTTGTAGCCTCTCCATGTTCAACCGTAATCATATTTTGTCTCCCACCTTGAAAGACTTCTTTGTTTTGTGGTGATCGTGCTTGGCCCTGTATTTTTCCTGTGACTTCTACAATGTCTCTTATACCTATAAATGGATTTCCCTTATATTCTCAACAAATTTTTCTACCCTTAAGGAATCCCTTGTAATATCCTCTCTCACTCCTCCTTGCTACCCATATGCAATATCCAAAGGTGAAGGTGGAAAATATCTAAAGCCAGTTTCAAATGGCGACTTACTAGCAAAATTGTGAACTACTTTGTTATAAAAGTGATATATATGCACCAAATTTTCGTCCCATGTCTTTGGATGCTTCTAACTGTAACCCCTCAAAAGTTGCACCAAAATCCTATTAACTACTTGTGTGTAGATGGATAATTGTATACATATTTAACTTTTTGTCCACCTTCTTCCACAATGTAGTCCAAAATGAATTGAGGAATCATGTGTCGATGTCTAAAATGATGCTCCCCAGTATCCCAAAGTGCACCCAAACCTATCCAAAGAACAATTTCATTGCTCTCTTTCCCACTGATGGTCTTTTTACAAGGCATCAAAACACACATATTTTTTAACCTATCAACTACCATGAATAAGTGATCATGTCCCTTCCTAGTTGTTTGTAAACCTCCCACAAAGTCCATAGAAATGTTTTCCCAAATATGAGTGGATACAAGTAAGAGATGATATGGACCTTGTTTCTTGTTACTATGTTTGTCGGTAGAACAAAGAATGAATCCTCTTATGAACCTAGCTACATGTTCTTGCATCTTGGTCCAATACATATACCTTTGCAAGTTGGTCGCTACAACCATTATAACATTGTTGGTTGCGGTGGTTGTCTGGATCTTTTCTCTGATATTTTGTGGTTGCCATCTTTTTATATTTCCCCCTTTTTCACTTCTTCTTCCCCTATTTAGAAGTGTCTTGGTTCTCATTTTTCTTTGACAAACTTGATTTCCCTTTATTTTGGCCTATGTTTCTGTGTATTGTGCATGTACACAAGCCTCATCTACTAATCTAGGTTTGAACGACATCACTGGCTTCTGCAAATAACAATGTAGATCCCCCAGATACTTGAGTGCATATGGGTTCTTTGGGGAGATACCCAACATTATGGTCATATTTTTGAACTTTGTGGTGTACTCATGTACACTGTGCCCCTATGTAATAGCCCCTTGTTGATTTTCCATGTAAATAAAATAAGACCAAGGTCATGGGACATCTATTCTAAGTTGAATGGTGGGAAAAACATTATAGTGGGAATCAATTATGGTTAATTAATGGTTATGGAAATTGGCAAAGGCAAAGAGGAAATAATTGGCATTTAATTATAAAAATAAAGGAAAATAGGAGAAAAGGAATGTGAAGAGACACAAATTTGAAAGCAAGGGATATTAGAGGGAAAATGAAGGAAAATGAAGAAAAAAGGAAACATCCATGATAAAAAGGCATCAAAGAATTAGTTAACAACTTTTAGCTTAGCATTTTTCAGTTCATTTTTGGATCTCTCCTTTCATTCTTTCTCTCATACACTCTTACACACTTAGATTATTCCTGGAGCACTCTAGTATTCATTTAGATTTGGAGAAAGTGAGCAAGGAAAGCAAGGAAGTGCAAGGAGATAGTGGGATTAGAAGCTACAGTAGGTTTACTTTACAGGTAATAGGTTGCATTTGTGATCTCCTTGCTAGTTTTTGGATGCAAGGTATATGCATGCGGTTCCTTGGTTATGTTATTTTATTGGCATGGAGATTTGTTTGGATTAATAGTGGTTTTAGCCTTGCCTTTCCATTTCCTAGATAGAAATGGTGTAGTGGGTTCCCCATTTGGTTTTATGATTGGGTCTCAGGTTTCCTATGGTTTTGGGTTAGAAAAATTATCTAGAGCCCTGAAATAGCTTCGGTTCCCTAAAGGTTGTGGGTTGAGCTACTAGTTCCTCGAGCTTGTGGGTTGAGACAAACACTCTAGAGCCCTGAACCAAATTGGGTTCCCTAGAGGTTGTGGGTTAAGTTACTAGTTCTTGGATCCCTAAACATTTTGGGTAGACACCAATCTGATTGATGTTAATGATTTCTAGGTAATATAGGTGATATCAATGTGCTAGAGGGTTGGGGTGGTTTGGCCTCTAGAAGCCATAGTTTGTTTTAATTGCTTTAACCTGTATGATCCCACATTCACACTTGGAATATGGAACGGGGGTGATTAGATGAAAGATATATTGGGTTCATCCCAATCTATGGTTGGGTGGTACATGGAATTCCCTAACTTGGTTTGCATTTTCATATGTTAATATAAGTTATTTTTCTATTGTCATTTATGAGAACTTGTACTAGTTATTATGGTGATATTATGGTTGTTTTGTTATAATTTATATTCTGGTTAAATGCATGGTTTGATTATGTGCTCTAAGTATGGCTCTCATTCATGATTTGATATGTTACTGGATAGTGGTCATGGGCTAACAAGTGTTATTGCAGCTAGCTTGAGAGGGCATTGAGCCCTCTTGGGGATTCTCAGATGAAGTTTAGAAGTTTATGTTATGATATGCATTCATGACTTGTATCTTATATGTTTGTCATGTGTTAAAAAATGTTTATCTTGCATTAGGCATGTATTGGTCAAGATCTGGCTCAAGTTCTGCTTGTTTAGCATTGTTATCCTTATTGTCATGATTTTGGAAAGTTATAGGAAGTTTTAGGCAGTGGTCTGGAGGCTTGCCTGAAAAAGTGGCATAGATATCATGGCCACATGCACTATAATAAGGAATTTGGGCCATAATTACTGGCAATCAATCCTACGAGTGTGGTTATAACCTCCCAACTCCATGCATGCAGTGTTATGGGTGTGGTTGGGGAGTTTCTCTTGTGAAAAAGAGTTCCAACTCAGGGATTGATCACCTAGGATGGTTTTTAGGATTCTGAGTGGTCTCTAGTCCCTAAGGGATGGTTGTAATTCATCAATTGGTCAACCCCACTTCAATAACTGGAAATTGGAGGTCAACTCATATCATACTAACACTCAGCTCATATTTACACTGGAGAGCTTGTAAAAGTGGGTAAATGTGGGAGAAGGTGTTACATGGTGTTATAAGAGTGGGTTTCATTCTCTTTGGGTGATATTTGATACCACAAGGTGCTATTAAAGCTTCCAGGTTCAAGCACTTGGACTCGATGGGCTAAATCCATATCGTTATGCATGCATGTTAATTGTATATGTGTCTACTATTCCTGCATTGTGAAAGTTATTATTGCAATTTTGTGTTATCATGCATGATGTTGATATGTTGATGTCATTATCTCTCTCTCTCTCTCTCTCTCTCTCTCTCTCTCTCTCTCTCGATCGATATATATATATATATATATATATATATGTTAATCTGGATTGATTTTGTAGACAAGATAGCTTCCCCTGAAATACATTGAGGTATGATTTTGATTATGTCTATATTTGATTTATCTCACATGACATTTGCAGGAGATAGAAGATCAAAGAAGAAGAGAAGAATGGTGGACTAAAGTTCACATGACTCTCCTTACAGGCTTGATATAAATTCTACGAAATGGGACAAGTCAGTTGAGCAGCAAGGAGAAGAGTATTCTCCTTAAATAGAAGATACACTGAGAAGTTGAAGGCAAAAATCAGAAGTTGTAAGGCATATAATAGCAGGTTGATTGAGGCATAGGAAATACTTTCCAAGGCTTAGTGTTGTTGGGAAAAGTATCCAATACGGAACGACCCTATCCCACTCTAAGGGTGATAGTACCTCAGTAACAATCGAAGCAAAGCTATCTAAGATTTCTTCTTTATGAAAGTAAAATAGAGGAGAAAGAGATACACTAACCGATGTCTTTCGCTAATGGTTGATCCAATCTTCTCTCCTTGCTGCTTGCTCCCAGCTCCTTGCTCTTTCACTGGCCCAGCTACACCAAGATCCTGCAAAATGGCAAGAGAGGGAAACTACAAGAAGCATACATTCATAATTGATTCAAGGATTAGAATAAATCAAATACACAAGTATGACAATACATCATTGAGATACATGCATATAGAAGAACCTCAAATGATTTATTAATGGAAGAAGTAAAGTTCAGGAAGTGATACAACCATAAGAGGCCCAATCCAGCATCACCTTCCCAGCAGAAAGAAATCTCCTCTTCACCTCCTTCAAAGCAAATCACCTAATAGCTCTAAACTCAAACCAACAGCACTTCCTTACATTCACAAGATTCCAGCCTCCCTAGACCTCATGAGAGAGATCTATATATAGGATTTTTGGAGAAAGGATGAGTCAGCTTGAGAGCTGACTAGTGTCCTCTCTCACTTCAGTTATTCTTCAGTTCTTGAGTCCACTTGGAGGTTCTTGCTTCCACTTGGAGATCTAGACCCTCTTACTCATCACCAGTCGAATTCCTTGATCTAAGTGTCATTTTGGAAGCTTCCTGGGCGCTGACACCTTGAGGAATGACTGTGCCACTTGTCCAAGTACGCTCAGTGCAGGTGGCCTTCTTTGCAGTTGACATTCAGCGTAGGTACAGAGTGGAGCACTTGACATTCAGCGCAGATGCTCAGTGGAGCAGTTGACATGATCCAGAATTTGCTTGTTTTTGAGTGTTTTCAGGTGGAGAACTGATATTTAGTGCTGTGGTTTGCTGACCTTGTTCCTCTAGGGGTAGGAACAACATGTTTAGGGACTTTGGATCCCTTAGATTATGGACATTTCATGCTTCATGCTGTAAGGCACAAAAATGTCTATAACAGTTGCCCCCTAAAGTATGAGGTCATTTATCGGGTGAAATGCTTTATCCAGAGGATCCGAAGTTCATTCAATCGCTGAGAGGTGACCTGTAATAAAATACAATACAATACATTATTTTTCATTCTGCTTTCATGATCTAGCTGAGGCGGGCATTCCCATGCTCAGCTTTATAAATTCATTTTGGTACATAGAATAGACGATCGTCTGATGGTAGACTGATAATTCTCTGCTGAAATTATCATCCTTTGAGTAGGATGATCATCTGCTGCAATGATGTACATGTCAAATGTCTTTATATTTCCTGAATATATATCACAGCCCGGATGGATGAAACTAGATCCGGGGTCTTCAAACTTGTTCGATCTTCACTCTAAGTACAAGTCGATCCATGTGAGAATTGCGCTGAAGTCGAACATGGAAAGACATCGCTTGATTACCGGTCAATGATGTAAACCGTTAACAAGCGCGAGAGGAATCACCGATAATGATAATGACCCTCAAGGTACTGCAGTACAATTCACGTGGTGTGAATAAAGGACATGGCGTCGAACACCACGTAAAATCTTTCGGTCGAAGGTCATTGATGTATACCTGTCGCCGGAAGTGAGAAACTTGCCATTGAGGCATGCAAGCCTCAAAGTACTGAGGGGGTTGTTCCTAGATCAACTTCTTGGATAATGAGCTGAAGTCGACAAGAAGCGATCCGTCAAAGGAGGGCCTTAATGAATCCCACATCAGTGACACAGAACGGAGCTAATGATTTTAGTGGAGGTGAAAACAATCTGTGACATATGATTTAGGGTGGCGGTCATGAATGGATGAAGGATAATGTATGGCAGTGGATGGGACACGGTTGACTCTTTCTGAACGACATCTCTTGAACATATAATGACACTGATGCGATGGATCGGTAGCATTACCCCAAATGGATGGTTTGGCGAGACCATGGTGATGAGACCGGTGAATGAAACAACCCAACCCGATGTGGTACGGAGGAAAAGTGTCATGTTCAAGAGTGACTTGCTACCATTAAAGCTTTGAGATTCTCCCAATTTTTCCCCAGTCATTTCTGACCAGTACCTCTTTATTTTTGTCAAGCTTGAGGAGGATAACATATGCTTCTTCTATAACCTGCCCTTCGGGCAAGCCCATCGCTATGTTTTAACGAGCTTAGCGATAGTGAAACTCATTCTCGTCTAAAGACAAGTTTGTCGCTATTTAATCATTTTAACGAGTCTAATGACAAGGAAAACTCGGTCCTTTTCATTTTTAGAGAGTCTGAAAAGGTACAGAAAGTTAACTCCAAAATTCCTTTTTCGTCATCTAATCCCTTAAGTCCGAAAAAGTGTAAAACAATACAGAAGGGTTGAGTTTTCGATAACTTTAACGAGCTGAATAAAACAAGCGCTCGACCTTTTTGTGCAATAATCCCTCAGGTCCAAAAAGATTAAAATCTAGAGGAGGGATAGCTCTTCCGGTCCTTTTAACGAGCTGGAAGGCCAAAACTCGGCAAACTTTTCATATTTTACGAGTCAGTTGAAAAGAGCTTAAAGAAGACTCGTCTTTTGAGGAACGAGTGATAAACAGGGATAGCAGCAGATTCCAGGTACAGGTTGGAATTTTCCAATCACGGCAGTGTCACAAGGATGGCTAAGTGAAATCACTCTTCGCAGCTGTTCCTCAAAATGGGTAAACAATCATATGGAGGTGAACGATCGGCCAAATGACGGTGGAGGTGGCAGGTGCAAACACGACCAAGGCTTTTATGGCTGATCAAGTTACATTATTAATGGTTATTTACCAGGATGGGTTCATTTTTTAATGAGCTTGAATGCGCCAAAACACTGCTCAATCTTATGTTTATTTTTTAACGAGCATGAACTATGTGCTAAAACTGCTCGGATGATAAGTTTGCATGCCCCCAGCATAATAACGCAAATCGAGGTGCATGCCCCCGAAGCTTCATTGCATTCAACTCGGTGGTTGGAATGAAGGTTTACCTTTGAGAAAGGGGATTTGTTTCATTTTTTAATGAGGTTGACACAAGATAAGAACTGTCCTCGGCGTCCAAATCCATTAGATGTAGAAGGTTTCATATTCCACTGTGGCTACTTCCGCCAGATTACTTGGAGGCGGTAGGTCAAAAGTACCCATTAAGGCAGGGTCTTTTAGGAGACCTACTCCGATATTTTGGAGCGAATGATTCCTTCCATGGATCATTGGAATGCTTCCCGTAACTTGCGAACTGTTGGGGAGAAAAGTTTTTTGGTCAACGATTGTAATTCCTCCTTGGAAGGGAAATGCAATCTTCCTAAAATAGGTCGACACAACAGCTGCCATGGCATATATCCATGGTCTTCCTAGTAGGATGTTGTAATCAAGATTCCCATCGATGACTTCAACATCTATTTTTACCGTTTTTCCCTCTAGTTCAACTTTCAAGTTATTTAGTATACCATATGGGGTATATGTCCTTCCGTCAAATGCTTTTAACGTCCTCACAGACCTCGACAAGGTTGGAGATCCTAAAGTTTTCCAGCAACTCATCGACATAATGCATGTAGATGCCCCCTCATCAATAATTGTTCGATGAACAGTTTTGTTGAGGGCTTTCACTTGAATAAGGAAAGCTAGTTGAGCTGGTAACTGAGGGTCATATCCTTTATGATCAAAGGCCACAAGATTGGAATCCATTGGGTCAATTCCACCTATTGCTGATAGTAAAGCTTGCTCTTGGGAGAAGCGATTTTGTGGTACCTCAAGTGTCGACATAACGGACGGCGATTGGGCCAGGTCCTCTATCTGTGCTATTTTCGCACAAGGATTAAATGTCGATTTGTGTACTACTCCCTTTTGCGACTTTATCATTGGCTTAGGAACGATGGGTGGCACAACTTCGGTCAAAGTTGTTGTCGAACTACTAGGTTGTTCATTAGCCTTGTTGTTCGACAGCTTTGGATTCCTGTAATCTTTATTCCTTGTCAAAGCATCATTTTGCTGCTTCGATACAGACAACATAAGCACTTGGGATCGGGAAGCATTTTGATTAGAAACCAGTTCGGTTCTTGGGCTTGGAAACGGATCAGTCAACACAGCTGAGGTTTTCAAACTCTTAAAGAATCTTTTAAGCTCAGCTTTGTATGGACAATCTGCTGTCCAATGATCCTCATCGCATATATGACACCCCGTAGGGGGTTTCCTTTTTCTCCCTTTCTTTTCCTTCTTGCCCCCTGGTTGCTTCAGTCGTTTTCCCTTGTCTTCCGACACGACACTTACTTTCGAGGCAAGAAGTTCCTCATTTGCATTTTGACCGGAAATCATACGGGCCTTTTTAGATATAGCCTTTGTCGATTTCATGTCTGTTGCACCAATCACGCCATCGCCGGCGTGAGAGTCACTATTTGATTTAGGAGGAGGAGGAATTGAAAATTCCGGTCTAGGGGCGTCAGGTATTTTATCATAGAGCGTGTCGGACTGAGTATATACTAAGTCTAGATATTGTGCACGAGCAATAACTTGCTCCTCCGTTACGACTCCCCCCTTGGCCACATCTTCCGTTATGGCAGGAAGTAACGACTTTATAAACCATTCAGCTAACAGCTGATCTGGAACGTAAGTCTTTACCATCCTGCGATGACGACGCCACTCATGTATATGATCGGATATATGTGTGGCCGTCATCTGCTTGAAGTTGGTTAAGATTTCCGTTCCAATTTCATACCTTATCGGTAATTGAAAATGGGTTAAGAAAGTCGTGGCTAGGGAACTGAAATTGTCGAAAGAGGCTCTAGGTAATTCAATATACCATTTAGCCGCTGGACCCGTCAATGTCCTCTGAAAAAGGCGAAGCCTTATCGAATCATCGTTCAGGGTGTTCGACGAACACCATAGATGAAAAGTCATGACGTGATTCGATGGGTCTTCACCTGGATTTCCATTGAATTTAGGAATGTCCGATGGAAGTTTATGCAGAATAACTGGCCACCAAGGGGCATAAGCAATTGGATCATTCGTCAGCGGGTTTAGATCTGGTAATTCTAGAGTTGCTACAAAGGGAAACTGTTGATTCAGGTTAGGCGGAGCATACCCAGGATAAGATGGAATCGCCTGAGTAGTGGGTCTTTGCATACCAGCATAATGTATTTGATGCTGGCAACTTTGACAAGTTTGATGGGTATAACCGTTATTATACGGTTTCCCATTACTTACAAAGACTTGTTGCTCGGGTCCTTGATATGATTGCTGGAATTGCGGTTGTTGAGTTTGAACCAGCTCCGGTTGTTGGACCATTTGTTGTTGTCCAATACTGGATGATTGACCAAGATGAGGAGTCATAGTACTTGTTTGAGCCTGAGTCGCTCCAGATAAGGAGGCACTAACCGGAGGTTGTGATTGAGTTGTCGAGACAAGAGGCTGTTGTATGGTAACCTAAGAAACTTGGGGTTGACATACAACAAGTAGCGCTTGTACTTGCGACGCAATCAACATACCAGGTATAGTGGCAACATTTGACACAGGGTGGACTGGTTGCATTGAATATGCAACCCTTGGTTGCTGAGGCAGTATTGGTACCCATCCGCTGGATGTAATTCCAATTTGACCTGAACTTTGTTGTAAACTCCCATATGGTTGTTCTCCGGGGGGGAACAATGAAAAAGCATACTGCCCTCCATATGGTGGCAATCCAGTGCTTAAAGGGTAGATTGGCCTTTGAAGACACATTGGATCAAGTTGTTGAGTTTCAACATAAGAAATACCAGATGATAATCCGGATGAAGAAATAGGAACTAACCATGTCGTCGAAACAGTCTCTGATTGGACTCCAGCTTGTTGTTGACAATTTGCCGGGACAGATGGTATACCAGCGAACATCGTTGGAGTAGCAGCAGGAGGCTCTACCGCTGCTGTGTCGGATGACATAGTCCTGGATGTCGACGGTTGTTCAGACATATTTAGTCTATCCAAAAGATTTCCTAGCGATTCTACAAGAACTTTGTGATGAAGGTAGACTAACTTCGAATATCAATGCAGGAATAAAGGGTGATTGTTCCGTTTAAAATAAATTGTTAACGACGCTTTAGACACAACTTTCTTTTTCAGTTTTAAAGAGTCGAGAAAAAGCTAAAGATGACTCTAGTCTCCTTCGATGTTTTAATGAGCCCGAAGTGACAAATGCTCGGATGGACTTTTTCTGTTATAGAGTCTGAAAAAGGCCAAAAGAAACTGCTCTGGAGATCTAGGCAGAGGGTGTGCCAAACTTTTCGCAAAACCACAGAATACTTTTTACGGTACGGGTGGTCGATCTTCGTGAATGCTGTGTTCACTGCATTGCGATCAGTAGGGCGGCCGACATGGCTTCCTAAGGATAAAGGATATATGCCTATAGGGGTCTCCCAATATATACGCGACGGTACGTGGGAGCACAAGTCCGTATTAGCGCTATCGTCCCTCAGGAGGAATCACCCACCTTCGTAGAGATCGACAGTCACTACGTTTAACGACGCCGAAACACGTCTCTACCTAGACCTCTACTGTGAGCGTTATGTTGCAAAGCGTTGTTAGGTTCATTCAATACATTTTAAGTTGATCTTTTTTAAAGTTTGTCTTTCAGGATCACCACAAGATGTATTGGTACAAATTCCTAAATGCAATCTAAGATGATAAGCAAGCTTTATAATCTTTCAACTTTGAAAATCCTAGCTACTAAGGGAAAAGAGAGCGACTATCTTTTCTCAAAGATCAATCAGCACACTCTAATGCACTCTTCTTAAATCCAAAATGCAAACTAATCAAAATGCAAATTGCACAATGCAGGTATTTCTTTTCTCTTTCTTAATGTTGATGTACTACAAAAAGAAAGCTGTTGTATATCTTTGAATTCAATTTCAAGTGAAAGCAAACAAGCTTTGTCCAAAATCAAGAGACACCTTAAGATTTACTTGTTTCAACACTAGAAATACATAAATTCAAACCATATGATGAAAGCAAAAGCTCAATCAGCTATGAACAGCAAACAAACTAACTCTTAAGATCAATACGACACTTATCACAGGTCTAGATCTAAGAGGCCACAGCAAGACTAGTTCACTTTTCGTTATGGGAAACTGCAAATGATATAAGAAATACAAAGAACAAATACAGTTTCTTTATACAACCGAGGCGGAATAGTGGCAAGGAAAGGTGGTTTCAGATAGGTACATTGACTGATAACAGGCTGCAAAAACAAGGATGAAAACAGGGCAATAAACAGCAGGGAACCCCAGTTGCACAAGGCAAAACTGGTTCAGCGCAGGTAGTACACTGTCAGTTTGACATTCAGCGCAGGTAGCCCCTTCGGGACCTGCGATGAAATGCAGACTGCCTTCACAGTGCCTGCAATGAAGAGAGAAACTCTCGTTTCTCTTGGTTTCCGGGTCACAGATTGCTCAAAAATTCACAGTTTTTGGCCAAATCAAAAGCTATCAATCAAGTACACACTAAAGGGTAATTAGGAGGATGAAAAGCTATCACTAAGAGCTGTTCAGAGTCCTTGTGGATCGGCTCTTCAAATCATAAACATGCCCAGAAACTGAGCTAGAGTAGCTGCCCTCTACTTTGCATTTGAAAGATCCAAATGCAGTTCGATTCGGTACTCCCTGTGTTTAGGAAATGAATAGCAAAAACACAAACAACCAAACAAGATACGATCCCCAGTGGAGTCGCCAATTTGTTGTTGGGAAAAGTATCCAATACGGAATGACCCTATCCCACTCTAAGGGTGATAGTACCTCAGCAACAATCGAAGCAAAGCTATCTAAGATTTCTTCTTTATGAAAGTAAAATAGAGGAGAAAGAGATCCACTAACCGATGTCTTTCGCTAATGGTTGATCCAATCTTCTCTCCTTGCTGCTTGCTCCCAGCTCCTTGCTCTTTCACTGGCCCAGCTACACCAAGATCCTACAAAATGGCAAGAGAGGGAAACTACAAGAAGCATACATTCATAATTGATTCAAGGATTAGAATAAATCAAATACACAAGTATGACAATACATCATTGAGATACATGCATATAGAAGAACCTCAAATGCTTTATTAATGGAAGAAGTAAAGTTCAGGAAGTGATACAACCATAAGAGGCCCAATCCAGCATCACCTTCCCAGCAGAAAGAAATCTCCTCTTCACCTCCTTCAAAGCAAATCACCCAATAGCTCTAAACTCAAACCAACAACACTTCCTTACATTCACAAGATTCCAGCCTCCCTAGACCTCATGAGAGAGATCTATATATAGGATTTTTGGAGAAAGGATGAGTCAGCTTGAGAGCTGACTAGTGTCCTCTCTCACTTCAGTTATTCTTCAGTTCTTGAGTCCACTTGGAGGTTCTTGCTTCCACTTGGAGATCTAGACCCTCTTACTCATCACCAGTCGAATTCCTTGATCTAAGTGTCATTTTGGAAGCTTCCTGGGCGCTGACACCTTGAGGAATGACTGTGCCACTTGTCCAAGTACACTCAGCGCAGGTGGCCTTCTTTACAGTTGACATTCAGCACAGGTACAGAGTGGAGCGGTTGACATTTAGCGCAGATGCTCAGTGGAGCAGTTGACATGATCCAGAATTTGCTTGTTTTTGAGTGTTTTCAGGTGGAGAACTGATATTTAGTGTTGTGGTTTGCTGACCTTGTTCCTCTAGGGGTAGGAACAACATGTTTAGGGACTTTGGATCCCTTAGATTATGGACATTTCATGCTTCATGCTGTAAGGCACAAAAATGTCTATAACACTTAGGAAAAGTAGACATAGGTTAATGCATTCATCCTTCAGAGTCTTTTAGATTTGCAGAGACAGGAACAATTGAGGATCAATCATGGATAGGAGGAAAATATTGATGGGGCATATGGTAGCAGGTTTCAATTAGGATATAGGTTAGATAGAGATGACACAATTAGAGGTGACAGATATTTAGATACACTTGACAGGTGGACTTTCACTCATGTATTTTATTCTAGTTCCCGTTCTAAGAGACATCATTGTCATTAGCACCAACATCCTTATAAGAGGAGTGAAAGCAGTGTTTGCAAGAGGAGTTCAGGAAATCCAAGTCTCCTACGTTTGATGGGTATGTGAAGAAATCAGAAGATGTAGAATCATGGTTACTTGGGATGAAGAAGTTCTTTTGATTGCATGATTATTCAAAGAATATAAAAGACAAGATAGATATCTTTAGTCTCAAGGGAAAACCAGATATCTAGTGGGAAGATGTGAAGCATATCAGAGGCATCAGGGTAGAGGAGCTTACTTGGCATGAGTTTAAAAGACTCTTTAGGAATAAGTATTTTTCTAAGAGATATTATTACGGGAAGTCCAAGGAGTTCTATGAGCTTAAGATGGGTTCTATGATAGATGAAGGGTACACAAGTAAGTTTATGGAGTTGTTGAAGTATGTTCCTTGCCTCAAGGATTACAAGACAAAGGTCTAAAGGCTCATCAGTGGATTTCCTTTAGCATTTAGATATCGGATTGACCATGATAAGCCTCAATCATTGGAGGAAGTTATTAGGGAAGTTGAAGCATTGTTATGAGCAGTCAAAGTGTAAGTATGAGCCTAAGCGGGATTGGAAAAGTAATGAGAATACTAAAGGAAAGTGGGCTAAGAAGCAAGGAAGACCTTAGGATCCAGGTAACAAGGAGAATATAGCTCCATATAAGAAGTTCAATGCAGTTGACAGAGGACATGGATTTCAACCTAAGGAGCAGAATAAGGGTGATGGCAGGAAGCCTTTGAGGTGTTGGACTTATGGTGGAGAGCATCATAGGAGTGAGTTCCCATTACACCAGGGTAGTAGACCTCATATTTACAGTGCTTAGGAGGCAAATACAATTGGGGATGTTGGTCAGAGTATTCCTAAAATTTATGTAGCAGCGGCTAACAAGAAGGTTGACCATCAAGAATCCATTATTGAGATGGATGGTAAGCTATGCGATCAAGTTTCCATTTTGATTGATCATGGATCTAATTATTGTTATATCAGTCTTGGCCTAGTGGATAAGTGTTTCTTGAATAAAGAAGCTCATGTAGAATCTTGGTTGGTGCAGTTGGCTACAGGGACCAAGAAAAGAGTTCATCATTGGGTGAGATCTTGTGCATTTGAGTTGAATGGCATGCCTACATCAACACATCTAAATGTGCTTTCGCTAGGATCATACAGTATGATTTTGGGAATATATTGGTTGTTCATTCATAGGACCAAGGTAGATTGTTTTGACAAGGCTATTAAGTGCATGGATGATGATGGGAAAAGAAGGATCTTGTAGGGAAAGAAGAAGCCTACATCAGTGAGAACAATTACAACTATGTAGGAAAAGTATAGTTGCAGGAAGGGATGTGTATTATTTTTTGTGCATATTTCCAATGACAAAGGGAAGGAAGATGAGGATGGTGAAGTCTTGAAGAGGTATCCTTTTTTGTAGCAGTTTCATAATGTGTTTTGTAACACTTGATCCCACAATTACCCAATTTCAATGGACTATCAAGGTAAATATGAGACAAAGGGACATGACTCAACCTCAAATCTCCAATTAAGGAAGTGGGGCCTACAAAATTACCAAAAAATGACAACTCACATCATCTCTCAAGGCTATAGGACAATTAGTGGGCAAAGGACCACCCCAGGTGAATAAATATTGAGTTGGGCCTCTTTTTTCACTAACCTAGACCCCCAACTGCATGCATGAAAAGGCCTGGGTGCAGTTATAGGCCTCCAATTGCATGCACAACACTAATTCCATGCGGTTGTGGCCCAACTCCCCAGTTCAGAGGGTGTGGTCCCAAGATCTGAGCCACAATTCCAAGTTAGACTCCAGAACACTGCCCAGAACTTCTTGAGACTTTCCAGAATCATAAATTACATAATGACAAGGCTAAACATACAAACTTGAGTCGAAAATTTGACCTAGACAAACTAGAACATACTACGTATTTTGTCAAACACATGGTAAACATGTAAGCTACATGTCTTGAATGCATATCTGAGTGTAAGTATTTTTCATTTAGTTGTAAATCACTAAGAAGCTCCAATTACCTCTCAAATATTTGTAACAACACTTGTTAGCCCATACATTCATCAACCATTCATCAAACAATCAAAGCATAATAAGAGCCATAGTTAGAACATATTATAGAACCATGCTTATAACTGGCATATAATCAGAATATCAACCATGACAGAACAACCATCAAAGCCACAAAATAAAAAGTATAAATTATCATATAGTACAATAGAAAAATAGTTATTATTAACTTATGCAAAAGTCAACCAAGGCAGGGACTTCCATGTACCACCCAACCATCGATTGAGTTGAACCAAATATTTATTTCAGCTAATCACCCTCATTCCATATTCCAATCATGAATGTGGGATCTCATGGAATAAACCAAGACATAAAAAACAAGCGAATCCAGAGGTTAAACCACCTCCACCCTCAAACTATCATGATCTCGCTAAAATTGGTCAACAGATCACAAAACAAAAACAAGCTTGGATGCCTTGGAATTCCTTCAACATACCTTGAGGAATTTTCTTGTCTCCACCCAACTATCGAGGGCTTGCCATAGAAAACCATCTCCGCCCCCAACCCTTGGGAATTATCTTGAGGCCACCTCACCCGATTCCAAAATATTCCAGCAATCCAAAGCTCAACTAGAGAAGAATCCCATCACACCATGGCAATCCACGAAATGGCAAGGCAGGGATAAAACCACTATCAAACCCAGCAAAACCCATGCCAATGATAGAAAATGAACCAAATAAACAAATTCATGTATTATGCATTCATACCTCAGCTAGGAAATCACACATGCAACCTGGTATCTACAAAATCCTCCTACTAAAGTTGTTGATCCAACCTTCTCCTTGCTTTATTTTATTTTCCTCTTCCTTCCTTTGCTTTCCTTGATTTCTCCTTTTGGTGCTCTTCTCTCTCTCTCTCTGAAACTAATTCCAATGCCAAACTGAGAAAAAACTAAACCAACAAAAGTTGTGAACTGATCCTCAGAAGCATTTTTATCATTGAGGCCTCTATTTTCTTCATTTTGCTTAATTTTTCCTTGAATTTCTATCTCATGAAAATATGTATCTCTTCACATTACTTTTCTCCTATTTTCCTTTATTTTCATAAATAAAATGCCAATTAATTCCTCTTTTCCTTTACCAATACCTTTTCCAATTTCCTTAGCCATAAATAAATCAAAATTGATGCCAACTATGTTGTTTCTCCCAACAATTAACTTGGAATACATGTCCCATGACCTTGGTCTTATTTTTCCTTTATTAACCTTTATTACATGAAATTTTACCCTGGGGATGTTATAAACCCCCCCCTAGGGAACACCATCCTCGATGTTATATGACACCTATGACCAGTAGAAGCACTGAAACCCAAAACATATTTCCCATGGAGCTTTATAACATAGCTCAATGCATTATTTACAATGAACAATTACTACAAACCATGAACAACATAGAAAATATGAAATTGATATCGCTTATTGGAGTGTTATAACACAACTCATTGTAGTATCTGCAACCATACACATATATACATATACATATACCAAACCTTATTTACTTGACCTAGTAAATAATGAAGGATATAAAGCCTACATCTAATCCTCCATCTCCCTTGTAACTTCATTGGGTACAAATTCCTTCCATTTTACTTTAACTTGCTCAATTTCTTAGTTCTAGAGCATGATTTATTTCTGCTACAATATGCACTGAGGCTCTGGATGGAATTCTCCCTATGGCTCCACCTACAATATAGACCAGTCAATCACATGATATGTATCTTGTACATATCTCTTAAGCAATGAAACATGGAAAACATCATGTACTTTCACAATTAAAAGTAGTCCAAGTCTATAGGCCATTGGTCCAATCATTTCAAGGATCTCAAAAGGCCCATAATACCGAGGTTCCAACTTGGCACATGATCCAATCCTCAAGGATATCCTCTTAGGATTGATGCACAAATACATATGTTCCCTAACCTGAAACTCCTTAAATACCATATGTTGATTTTCATAACTCTTTTGTCTTTCATGTGTTTCCTTTAAGTTCCTTTTAATAACTTTCATCTCCTGCTCCATCTATGCCATCATATTAGGTCGAATCAATACCTAGCTCACTGGATCACTCCAGCTGATAGGAGTATTACAAATCCTCCCATAAAGTGCCTCAAATGAACTCATTTTCAAAGATTATTTATACCCATTATTATAAGAAAAACCAACTAGTCGAAGATACTCTTCCCACTTCCATTGTTGATGCATGACGTACATCCTCAACATGTCCTCAAGAATATTGTTAACCATCTCTCACTATCCATCTGTCTGTGGATGATAAGCTATACTTAAATCCAAATTTGTCCCCAAACCTACAAACAAATATTTCCAAAGCCTTGAAGTGAACATGGCATCTATTTCTGAAATGATCTTCTTAGTAACACCATGCAATCTCACTATATCCCGAATGAAAATATAAGAAACCTCGATAGCTAAATTCGTAGACTTAATTGCAATGAAATGAGCTACCTTGCTTAACCTGTCAACGAAAACCATGATGGAATCATGCTACTTTGATGTCCTTGGAAATATTTAATGAAGTCCATGGAAATGACCTCCCATTTCCGCTATGGAATCAGAATTAGTTGCAATAAACCACTTGTATGCTTGCACTCTGCTTTTACCTGTTGACAGTCCAAACATCTAGAAACAAAATCATCCACCTCCTTCTTCAAGTTCTGCCAATGATAGAGTTCTTAATTGTTTTCAATGTCTTCTGATATCCTAGGTGACCTGAATACAACTTGACATGAAACTCCCTCAAGATAAGCTTCTTGAGCTCACTGTCATCTGGTACATAAATCATGTTCCAGAATTTGACCGAGCCATCTGTCATGATATGACACTCCTCATCCCTATCACGTACACCCTGTTGCTATAACCTATGTGTCAGATGCTAATACATGTCATCATGTTGTCCTGCCTACAAGATCTATTCCTGTAAATCGTTCCCATAAGAACTCATTATTGCAATGTAATTCACTTACACTATTTGGCTAAGAGAATCCACAACCTTATTCTCCTTACCCTTAATGTACTTGATTTTGAAAACAAACCACAATCAAACCCACTAAGGGTATCCATCCATCTAGGTTTCCTAACATTCATATTAGGTTGGTAAGAAAATTACCTCATCCCACTGTAATCGCTCATCATGATGAACCTCCTACCAAGAAGATATTGTCTCCACATATTCAATGCATGGATGATAGTTGCAAACTCAAGATTGTGATTTACATAGTTTTTCTCATGCTCATTAAACTTACTTAACTCATAGTATACCACCTATCCCTCTTGAATCAAGATTCCATAAAGTCCCCTCTTGCAAGCATTGGTACGTACCATGAACTCTTTGTCTGGATATGAAATCTTCAAGACCATAGAATTTATAAGAAAATGCTTCAACTTCTCAAAACTAGTTGCACACTCCTCAGTCCATTCAAATTTCTTTCCTTTCCTCTACGAAGATGTAATAAGATAGGAAATCCATGAGAAGTTCCTGATAAAACTCCTATAATAATGTGCTAGTCCCATGAATGATCTAACCTCATCGACATTTCTAAAATTTTCCCACTCCATGATAACTCTAGTATTTTCTGGGTCCACTGCAATACCTTCATTGGAAACAACATATCCCAAGTAATGAACTTTGTCTGAAATAAACTACACTTACTAAACTTGGAATACAACTGATGCTCTCTTAGCAATCTTAACACTATTGTCAGGTTTTGTGCATGTTCTTCCTCATTCTTAGAATATATCAATATGTCATCAATGAATATTATCACAAACTTGCCTAGATAAGGACGCAACACACTATTCATCAAACACATGAAATTAGTTGAAGCATTAGTATGACCAAATAGAACCACTACAAACTCATAATGCCTATACCTAGTACAAAATGTTGTCTTGTAGATGTCCTCTTCTTTCATGTGTACCTGATATCCAAATATCAAGTTAATCTTTGAAAACATTGTTTCTCCTTTTAGTTGATCAAACAACTCATCAATATTTGGAAAAAGGTACCTGTTCTTGATTGTCACCTTGTTCAATTTCCTATAATCAATACACAACCTGAGAGTGCCATCCTTATTATTTTATGAACAAAAGTGGTGCACCCTAAGGCAATAAACTTGGCCTAATGTATCCCTTATCAAGCATTTCCTTAAGTTGCAACTTTAGTTCCACTAACTCCATAGTGCTCATCATGTAAGGTGCCTTTGATGTTGGTGTTGCTCCTAATACCAACTTAATAGAGAATTCCACTTCCCTATGATGTAGTAACTCTATAATATCTGCTGGAAATACATATTCAAATTGCTGCAAAATAAGATACCTCTTCAAGACTTCAGCATCCTCAACATCCTTCCCTTTGTCACTATAAATATGAACTGCAAGCAAGACACATCCTTTCCTACAACTACGCTTTTACTTCATAGTTTTAACCATTCTCATTGACGTAGTCTTCTTCTTACCCTACAAGATTCTCTTCTCTCCATCAACATCCAAGCACTCAATATCCTTCTCATAACAATCTACCTTAGTCCTGTGAAGGTACAACCAATCCATACCCAAAATAATATTGTATGAACCCAAAGGAAGCACATTCATATGTGTTGATGTAGGCATAAAATTCAATTCAAAAGCATAATCTCTCACCTAATGATGAACTCTTTTATTAGTACTTGTAGCCAACTACACCAATCAAGACTCTGCATGCAATTATTTACTCAAGCCACACTTATCCACTAGGTTGAGATTAACATAAATATAATTAGATATAGGATCAATAAAAATGGAAACAAATCGATCACAGAGCTTACCTTCCATCTTGATAATGAATGCCTAGTTATCCGCCTACTTGTTATCAAATGTTGCATAGATCCTAGGAATGCTCTGACCAACATCCCCAATTGTCTGTGCCTCCTGATCACTATAGATCTGAGGTTTGCCACCCTGATACAAAGGAAAATCCTTCTTGCAATGACCCATGCCACATATCGAACACTACACTAGTTCTCTACCACTACCCTTATTATGTTTCTCTTTAGGTTGAGATCCATGTCCCTTATTTGTTGTACTGAACTTCTTGTAAGAAGCCACATTCTCTTTCTCACCTAGATCCTGAGGTGTTTCTCACTTCAAAGGCCATTTTCCTTTGGTATTTTCATTTCCTTTCCAGTCACGCTTAGGATCAGTCTTGTGCATTGATTTCTCATAACAATGCTTCAACTTCCCAATGACTTCCTCCAGCAACCGAGGTTCATCATACTCAATATGATTCTTAAATGCTAATGGTAGTCCACTAATGAATCTCTGAATCTTAATTTTCTCATCCTCAAGATACTACACACACCTCAACAATTCCAAAAGCTTATTCTTATACTCTTCATCCTTAGCCTTACTATCATAGTATCTCTCTGATAAATACTTCTTTCTGAAAATTCTCTTGAATTCATGCCAACTCAACTCCTTTATCTTGATGCCTCTAACATGCTTCACATATTCAAACCAAATATTTTCCTTTCCCTTGAGACTATAAATGGCTATTTTGGCCTTCATATTCTCTGTTGGCTTGTTGGGGCCTGACCCAAGTTTGGAGTTAATTAGCCAAACAAATCTCGGTACTACTAGCCCTTTTGGCAATAGTCCGCAGAGCGCAGACTGAGGTCTCACCCGAATTAGTATGGGAGGGTGCTAGAACCAGGTTCCCACACCCTAGAAATGTCTAATGAGTTCGACTGGTCCTTTGTTTGTCCCTATGAATAGGTGGCTTCGCGCACCTTTCATTCCTCACTATCTGATACCCTGCCTTTGTGCAACCCTAACCAGGGGTTGTGCCATGCTATGCATTATTACTCGAGCTCTTATTTATCTTCCAATATTATTTAAGCACCTTCGCCTACTTAAATGTCTTAATTCATACTTAACAATACAAAACATTCATACAAGTTCACGCAGTAAATAAACAATATATTTGCAAATTATATCCAATCGTGCATTAACCCAGGAAAAGATACACAAAATTATATCAAAACTTCTATTTATTGATTCTTCAATGGTTACAGACTTGACCTGCCCTGTGCACTCAACTACAGGGATCCGCACACTCAGCTACAAATTACTAGGCCTCTGCGCACTCAGCTGCAGAGCCTTCTCCTACTCTATGACCCACACACACACTTTCCACTTCAACATAATCACTTAGACTTCCTTATTCGTTAGTTCTTAGTTATCTTACACTTAGAGCCTCACTCTATTTATACAATCCCATGGTCCACGGACCATGGGTATGTCTATCCAGCTGACATTACATTACAAAACTAGGGCAAACAACCTTGTGACTCTATCATACTTCATGTTCTGTGCCCGCAATTCGCGGAGCTTTTACAAAAGACTTGCTCAAAACTTGGGCTTTCAGCCCCAAAACATTCCTTGGGAGGGATTCCATACCCAACAGGCCCCCAACACAAACAACGTGACTCGCCCTTGAGTCACTCTGTCGGCACAGAGATCTTTGCACATAGTCCCTCCAATTGTTCTCGAACTGCGGCAAGGTCAGCAGCACACTGAGCTGCTGCTTGTTAAACCTGATGCATACGTTGTTCCGAGGCCTCTGTGTTGGTAGTGCTTCTCTACGTCAGTGCATGCATCCCCTACATTTGTGTGAGCTTGCCTTCAATTTATACCATGATGGTGGAGGCCTTCTTGATCCAAGGCTAAACGCACGCCTTCAGGACTACTTCCTTGTGTCATGCCACGTCCACATGATCCTTTAGCGCTTTAGCTTGTTGCATCCACGTGAGCCTTTGAGTGAGGACCACCATTTGTGCAGTTCCTCAGATGCTATCATACTGTTGTTAGAGTTCTCCTACCTCTGTCTCTAGACGTTAGATGTTGGGGTCCTCTTGTAGCTTTGTGAGGACCTCAAATGATTATTCCAACATATTAGTGTAGTCTCTCACTGCACCACCAATCTCCTCTAGTCTCAATATGATAGCACTAGCACACTATTCTCTGACTTCCGATGGGGTGGACGGCTATGCCTTCAACCGCAGCTCGACCATCTGAAGGTTCAGCTCCAATTGAACATTTGTAATTTCTTCCCTTGCCTCGCGGACCCCTGCTGCTAACCTGTGGATCCATGCCTCTGCTGGCATGTCTACTGGGATGGCCAACTCCGAGATGTTTTGGCAAGTGTCATCTATTACCTGTACCAACTGTTGGTTCTACGACACCACTTCATTGCGCTACAAGCTTAGTTGTTCCATATTGATTTTCTTCTCACTGAGGACTTGTAGTGCGCAGCTCTCCCTAGCGCGCAGTTCTATAGTTATCCCATCCTGCAAAACATATAAGGTCTCTCGCGGGAGTGCAGCTGTATTGAGACTAAGACCTTTCAATGTGCTAACTATAGGCCTGTCGGCCTCATTTTATGTCACTAGTGCCCCTTTCGGCAGCACTATGGTATTCATCATCCATGCACGCAACATCTACTCTGCTACTATTGAGCTGACTATGAGGCTGGTCAAAAGGGTACCAGATTGGGTGGGTGCACCTATAATTCCTTGCAACTGCGCTCTAAGGGCCCCCAACACAATCTGGTTCTCCTGGTTGAAATCTTGGAGAGACTCAGAGGTGACATTGTGCATTGTCTTGCTAATGTCGTGCAGATCACTCTCGGTTAGGGCGATCGAGTCAATAGACAACTTCGATGCCTTGACCTTCTTACGCAACCCTTCCTGCTTTGTTGGGTGTTGGTGCTTCAACTTTGTTGACACGATTTGTGGGTCTGTGGTTTGTGGGTCTATTTCTGGTTCCCCTGCTTCATGCCCCTGCGAAGGCGTCGCTTGGCCCTCACCCACCTTCGTGGCTACCTCTTGTGCTACTGCTACTGTTGTGACCTTTTCCTGCTCAGTTTCTTTCTGTGCAGCATCCCACACTGCCTGTACTTCTGCTGCCGTTGCTTCCTTCCTTCGCTTTTCAACCAACTGTGCGATGCGTAGTTTGGCCTCTTCTTTCTTTCTCTGTGCCGTCAACTTCTCTATCTCCGCGATTTCTGGGGCATGCCACTTCAGCGGCCATGCCTCTAGTACATTAAAAATGACGTCGTCTGTAGCTATGAAGGGTAGCTTTATCCACTGTTTGGTTAGATCCTTGCGCACCCTAATATAAATGTTATGCATGTCCACTTTGAATTCTGCAAAACTCTGCACACTGTTGTAAACAGTGGGTGACAACTGCAGCTTATGGTTGATCCCCATTCTGATGTTCATCTCCATGAACACCCAGAATATTTTTCTATCACAGATCCTCTTATCATCCTTTGTGGCCCAGAGAGAAGCATACTTCGTGACCTCTGGTAGGTCCCTGTCAATTATGGGGAATTGACTATCCTCTAGTAATTCCCCTACCACGAGCACTATAGATAGCAGAAGCCATGCATAGTGGAACTTTTTTCCCTATTCCTAGGCTTTGTGTCAATTCTCTAAAAACTCCTTGGAGAGGAACTCGGACCAGTTAAACTGGACCCCCTCCACGCACTACTCAGCTAGTGCTACCACTTGCATAGGGATTTTGTCTGCACGGCACTTGCGCATAACCTTTCCTACCAGGATTTGGGTTGCCACATGTACTACTTTCTCCTTGATGCTGGAGATGGTGTAGCCCCTCTTATTCTTTTCCAGCTTGTACTATTTCTTCATGGCCTCAGCAATGGCCAAGTCACTGCCCTTCGCTTCTGAGATGTCCGTGGGGTTCTCCCCTTTGCATGGAAGCCGAGAGATGAAATGAATCAAGTTTTCCGTGATGGGGATGGGCTCCTCCAGCCACAAACACCCATCATGAACCAGGCAGAGCAGCTTCCTGATGATGAAAATGGTTATTGGAGCACGGTGGAAATGCGGCACCTAGAGCAGATTTAGTAGCCCCACCTTTTCCACTCCGTGCAACCACTTTCACGGCTCTATTTCTATAACCCCCACCGTGGTATTCTGCTTGGGCTTCATAAGGTGCTTGGTATCAAGGTGAGGGAACTTCTTTTGGTTAGTGAGGTCCCATTCTTTGAATTTCAAGCTCAGCACATGTCCCAGGTGTGTGCCCTCAGACATAATGTTGCCGGGGAGGAGCGAGGTTTGGAGTGAGCTCTTAGTCTCATTCAGGTCCTTGGGTGCTTTAGCCTTCCCTTTTCGGGGGGGGGGACATAGGCAGGTAATTTTGTTATTGGGTGCGCACTATGAGTGTCCTCCTCCATGACTTCATCCTCGTCCTCTATGATGATAATATCCTTCAGATATTCTTCTTCATCATCAGTCTATGGTGACGGCTTTCCCCTTCTCCTCCATCAATAGCTTGGTGCATAGCGAGTTCTGCAAGGACACATATACGAGAACCATTTCTTGTTTGTCCTTCTTTGGTCTTGGCATGCGCGGTTATTTCGAGATTTCTACCACAATCCCGACACCTTCCAGAGCATCCCCCATAGTCAAGGCCTACACGGCCTCCTTGGCGGTCATTTGGGTTATCTCCATAACATCGTTAGCTGATGCCATCGTATCTATCCAGAAATCTCGCACTCGCGAACTTAGGGCTCAATCAACGCTCGGCACACAACAGTCAGGGCTCTGCTCAATAGCTCAATTTGCAAATGACCAAGTGTTGTTTGTTGGGTAGCCCTTTGTATTTTATAGCACTTTTTGAATTTGAATTTGATCGTTCCCCCCAAATATGGTTTATTAATGCTCCCTTGGCAGCAGATTTTCCCAATCTTTCCCATAAGTTGTGTCTTAAATGCCTGCCGCTCACTCCATTTGGCCTCAAGTCAAGCATCCTATCGTGAATAGTGACTTCCACGGTCACTTTTTGGCCAACCCACGTGGTAGCGCTACCTCCCATGCATGATCACGAACCTTGCGACGCTTTGCTTCTGCACGCAGCTCCAACATCATGCAGGTACCGGGCATAATAGTTTATAGTCCCGCACTTCCTTTCATCTGCCTGGAGCACTAAGACTGTTCTTTCTTCGACTAGTTAGGTGGTTGCACCACCCATGAAAAGTTTCATCCTGTCATCCATCATGTTTCTTGGAGAATACCCACCTTTTATCATTACAGTCAACATCGTGCACGTTACCATCTGCAATGCACTACCCTGGTCAATATGCTTAGCAATGTGCGGTCCAAGACAAAGCATCAGACTGACCAAGTCGTGGCGATAGGTCTTAAACCTATCATCGTGATCATTTGAATCCTGTCTTATCACCCTGGTCGTTTTGCTGAGAAAATCTTCCTTTATCACGTCCTCCAACTTCTTAACTTCCACGTCCATCAGAGCGCTTTTCTTCCATAATCGTATCCTTTCTTCTTCAAATTCTTGGAGCCTGAGATTTCCTTGTTGGATTTCTGCTTCCAAAGTTTTGCGAACCGCCGTATCTACTGGTGCTAGTATGCACGGTCCAACATTTCCCTGTATTATGGGTTTTATAGTGGTTCCTTGATACTTGAGCCTTGGCGGTGTCTGCGCAGTCAGGTTTTTGCACGCGGTCTGATAAGCCCAGAGAACTGCTGGTACGCGCAGGTCCCAATCAGTCCACTTCACGTTGTGGAGCTTGCTCAACGCTTCGCATACTTTGTTAAAAGATTCTGTGTGGATATTCTTCTACACACTTGGCCTTTCCATACTTCGTGGTCCCAGCTGGAGGGATCATTCGCACCATTTCCTAACTCGCACCTACTTACCGATTGTGTTTCCGACTGCGAGTACTGTGTGCATTCTAGCAAGTTTTGCACCACATGCTTGTATCTAGCTGGAAAGGTGGGTGTGCATGCCGGTTTGTTCAACAATTTTGTTTGTTAATCACATCGGAGGCTTCCCAAATCACATGTGCATCATCTTTTGGCAATCGCGCCAGTCCTCAAAACTCTTTTGGTGTGTACTCCACCATCTTGCAGGCGTAGCGCGCAGTACCCATTTCAGAGCATCAAAATGCTGTTTTTCTGACACTTCTCTTTCAAATTTGTTCAAGAACTCCTCCACTTCATCTAACCCATCAGACATAAGTAGATCCCTTATCTCTGTTGTTACACAACGTAGTGATATCGTCATCATGTTACAGTTGAGCATGGTTACCTCATGTAATTGGTTTTTCCATCTTTCTATCTATTTGTCAGAATCTGATGTACAGGAGCTTTCACACTCCCATGAGATTCGTCCATCCGCGGTTGGATTTACCCAGCCTTTCTCATGCACAGTTATCTTGTAGATGCAGTCTAGATCATCGTCGCTGTCGTAGTTGCACACTGGCTCTGTGTAGCATGATCCTTCTCTAGGGTCTAACGGTACCACTACGCACATTGACTTTTTCTCAAAAATCATCTTGCGTTTCTTTAGATTTATCACTCCATTCATGTCAGTGGCCCAATCTATTCCCAATAGTGCGGGGTAGGGATTATTTTCATCAACAATCTCTATCACTTCAAAATCTACTAGCACACTTGCTCCTTCGATGTCTACTGTGATTCCATGCAATCTCCCCATAGGTAGGATCTTTTGTTGGTTCGCCATCTGGAGTTGGATAGGAGACCATTGCAACACAGGCCTGCCCATGCATTCCCATGTCTGCTTTGGCAGGACGTTCACGTCTGGTCCTAGATCCATAATCACTTGATCCATCTCATATTCCCCAATCTGCATGGTCAGTCTCATCTCCCTCCCTGTTCGCATCGTGTGCTTCCCGAGTTTTTGGACTACGCGCGATTCTCCTGGCATGATCCCAGTGCATCTAGTTATGAGTTCTTGCAACCCCTTTACAGCCTTGCTGTCGCACAACAACTTCATGCATGTCTCCAAGAACGTAGAGAGAATTGATGGGTCCATTTCTAGCTCTAGTCTGTCTTTACTTCCTAAAGTGGAGGCATCAGTGAAGCTCCTTTTAGCTTCCATGAAGGACTCCTTAGCACGCTCCAAATCAAATTCTAGTTCCTTCGTTAGAGCCTTGCGAGCCTAGGTACTTTCTTTAGGTTGCTTGCCTTTGTGATCCCCTGTCGTAATACCACTCTAGAGCATGATATTTACATTAGGTTCTTCCTCATGTAGCTCAGACTTCATCATTTGCAGGTTCTGAGTCGGGGGAGGTTGGAGTGCTCCTTTATCGCGCAACCTCACTATCAGTGTGGGACAATCCTCCATCTCATGATAAAATTGCATACAATATAAGCATGATGGTCTCATTGGATTGTACAATCGCGGACATAATTCCCTGACCCTCCGCAATTGTAACATATCAGCTGCTCGTGACCTCTTCCTGGTCCCATTCCACCTCAGCCTTGTCTGCGCCCTTGAAATCTGGTTTGCACCATCCCTGCATTCTGGTCAAGGGGCTGTGTTTCAGCCTAAACTCTGTAGGTAGGAGTTTGGTCCATCATCAGCTCATAACTTCTACAGGTGCGCTCATCATGGCCTACTGATCTACAAAAATTAAATAACAACTGCTTGGAATTTTGCATATACTTCTGTAATAGATGGAAATTAGCTGTAGCATGCTTTCCTCCTATCTGAAAAATTGTGCACCATAATGTAGGTGTCATGCTTGGTCCTACTTGTGCCTCCAGCCTCAATGGCATTGGTCCTCCTCTCGCGAGGTAATTCGCGAACACTGGGCAGTGGTCCTTGTTGTGCCACTGGCCCTTGCATTTTACACACCAAACCTCATTACGCATCTCTAGGTGGGTTGTCCTGTCCTATTTCAAACTTTGCATCTCCAGGCACAAGTTTTTTAGCTGCGTGTGAATCTACTAAACTCCCAGGCTAGGATATTGTATTGAAGTCTCGTGCAATCTCATTGCGACCTCCAAAGCCTCAGCCTAAGTGGTTATCCTTTGTTGCGCCAGCGCGTTCCGTAGATGAGGCGTTGATGATGCTATAAACCATTCTTGGTGTTGCCCATCTGTTAAGGTCATGTTTGCTTCGCGAATTGTGCACCTCAGTCTTTGATCCAACTCCCACGGGGTTTCACCTAGTAGCATTATGATTTCCTTGAATCCAATGATCGACTATGCCTCCGATTTTGGTATGCTAAATTGTTTTTCAGTGTAGTTTGGATATCTGCTATCCCCGCATTCAAATTGTCATTGGAATGCTTAATATACTAGGTCAGCGCACGATCCTGCAAAGCACTGACCAATGTCGCCTTCTTTATATTGTCTTCCATGACACCCTTTGCTTCCCATACAGCTTTTACCACAAACCAAAATTGGTCCGGATCTTCATTCCCTACTCCTTTGAACATTGTAGCTTTATCACACTAGCCATACTACTTCGCGGTGGTGGCGAAGGTGGTATGGGTAAAGTCGGGGGTGAAGATGGTGAAACTGGTGGTGGTGTGGGTGGGGGTGGTATGCGCGGAATTCTCTAATGTATCAGATTGATCACACTTCTTGGTGAGACCTTCGCCTCCTCGCGAAGGTGAAATCAAGGGGCTAGTCTCTAGTTCTATACTACCTTCGTTTATGTAGATTCTCCCACTTCGTGTAGCCCCAAACATCAATTTATTCACACAACCCGCTTTTCACACAGTAGAATTTTAATCCAAGTGTTCAAAGACTTAATGTACTTACCTCGTGATCCCTTGAGGAAGCGTCGTTCTGCCTCGCTATAGCTGACTGAAGTATCTACCACAAATTCGGTGATGAATCCTCCTATGATTCAATCGAGCCAGTGGTCAAAAGCGTGCGTGATCGAATCTTCCGATGCTTCTAGTCTGCGCACCGATTCTGGAGTCCACACAATAGGTTTGTCGAGTTTACACCTTCCTTGACTATCTGCTAGATTCACGATCCACTCGTACAACTCAGTGGGGAAGGATGCAAAGAAATTTTTTTGGATCTCTGTATACATGTAGCAATCTAACCATTCTTCCTTTGATAGTCGCGGATTCCTGTTTTCCTACGTCGTGAACTCGTGAATCTTTCTGTCCAACCAATCTTCAATTCCTTTCATTGTTAGATTCTAGCAATATGACATCAGACATCTCTATGCAGATCCCGGTCCCGGGAATGGAACCATTTGTTGGCTTGTTGGGGCTTGACCCAGGTTCGGAGTTAATTAGCCAAACAAATCCCAGTACTACTGGCCCCTTCGGCAACAATCTGCGGAGAACAGACTGAGGTCTCACCCGAAGTAGTATGGGAGGGTGCTAGAACCAGGTTTCCGCACCCTAGAGATGTCTAATGAGTTCGACTGGTCCTTTGCTTGTCCCTGTGTGCAAGTGGCTTCACGCACCTTACATTCCTCGTTGTCTGATACCTTGCCTTCGCGCAGCCCTAACCAGGGGTTGTGCCACACTCTGTGCTATTACCTGGGCTCTTATTTATCTTCCAGTATTATTTAAGCACCTTCGCCTACTTAAACGTCATGGGTTATACTTAACAATACAAAACATTCATGCAGGTTCGCGCAGTAAATAAATAATATAGTTGCAAATTATATCCAATCATGCATTAATCCAGGAAAAGATACACAAAGTTATATCAAAACTTCTCTTTATTGATTCTTCAATGGTTACAAACTCGACCTGCCCTATGCACTCAGCTGTAGGGGTCCACGCACTTAGCTGCGGACTACTAGGCCTCTGCACACTCAGCTGCAGAGCCTTCTCCTACTCTACGACCCACAAACACACTTTCCACTTCGACACAATCACTTATACTTCCTTATTCATTAGTTTTTAGTTATCTTACACTTAGAGCCTCGCTCTATTTATACAATCCCATGGTTCGCGGACCATGGGTAGGTCTATCCAGCCGACATTACATTACAAAACTAGGGCGGACAACCCTGTGACTCTATCATACTTTGTGCTCTACGCCTACAATTCACGGAGCTTTTACAAAAGACTTGCTCAAAACTTGGGCTTTCAGCCCCAAAACATGCCTTGGGGGGCATTCCATGCCCAAAATTCTCTGTATAGTAATGCATCTCAAAGAACTTATTCATTCCAAGAAATACTTTTGCACCTTCTGGTTTCTTCATCTTTCCATTAAATGTAGGAAGCTTGTCCTTCTTGAACTCATCTAGAAGGTATCCCCTCTCACTCCTCCTGTAAGGATGATATTGATGATGACCATGATGCCTATATGAACCAGAATTATAATAGAACCCATAACCACTACCACTCTTTTCAGGTGTATCCATCTATCTTCCACCTCTGATCATGTCATCCATGTTCGACCTTTGTCCTCCATGAGACCTACTACCATAGTACCAATTGGTCATGTCCTCTTGTCCATAATTGATACATGATTGTCCTTGTCTCTGCAAATCTGATAATGTAATAGCCAGGGTTAAGGTTTCATGTAATAAATGTTAACAAAGGTAAAATAAGACCACGGGCAATAGACACTTATTCCAAGTTAAATGTTGGGAAAAATATCCTAGTGGGCATCACTTGTTGTGTTTTATGGCTAAAGGGAAATTAGAAAAGGAAATGGTTAAGGCTTTAGAAAGGAAAAAAGGTAATTTTGGCACATCATTTTTGAAAATAATGGAAATTAGGAGAAAAGGAAGGTGAAAGGTCACAGTTTTCATGTGAGGCGGGAAATGAAGGAAAATAATGGAAAATTGAAGAAATTAGAGGCCTCATCAATAAAAATACCTCAGAGCATCAGTTGGTGGCTTTTGTTGGTTCAGTTTTGGAATTGGCTTCAGAGAGGAGAAGAGCACCAAGAGGAGAAAGAAGGTAAGAAAGCAAGGAAATGAAAGGAAAGGAATAGCAAAGAAGTACAAGTAAAGCAAAGGAAGGCAAGGATCAAGCAGCTTCAACAGGGATACTCGCAGGTAACATATTGGATGTGTGATTTCCTAGATGGTTTTGACATGCATGGTGTGTGAATGTTGGTATATGGTTCTTTTTTTGTCATTAGCATGGATTTTTCTGGGTTATGACAGTGGATTTTAGCCTAGCCTTACCATTTCTAGATAGCCATGGTGTGATGGGATTGTTCTTAGTTTGAGATTTGGATTTTTGGATGGTTTTGGAATCTGAGGTGAGGTGGTCCCAGGGAAATTCCCAAAGTCCTTGGAATCCCTTGACTGGTAATGGGGGGATACACGTTAAAGCCTAAGGATGGAGACAAGAAAATTCCGCAAGGATGGTGAATAAATTCTAAGGCATCCAAGCTCATTTTGGTTTCGTGATCTCAAAACTGATTTAGGTGTGATCACGTTATGGAGAGGGTGGAGGTGGCTTAACCTATAGATTCCCTTGGTTGTCTTTGAATTGGTTTATCCCATGAGATCCCACATTCATGCTTGGAATATGGCACGGGGATGATTGGATGAAAGAAAGATCTGGTTCAACCAATCTATGGTCGTGTTGATGATGTTGGACCTGCCAACATTCAAGGGATCTCCCCAGTATGAAGTCCCAACTAGACCTCACACAGTTTGGTGTAGGAGTCCCATCAGGTACGATGGACCAGTTTCCATTTACTTGGAGATTTTTCTTAGCTCTTGTTGTTTAGCACATGAGAATTCTATGCTGGTGTCTTCAAAAAGCGAGGTGAGTGTGCCTCGTGAGTGCGTAATGTAACTCGTGTCTCAATTCTATTACTGCAAAAGGGGAGAGTAAAGTGAGCCTCTAAGTGAGAGGTAATAGTACCCACCCAGGAAGAGACAGATGTGAACTAGAAAGGTTTTTCCAACACCCAGTGGAATATTCCATAGCGAATGTGGTTGTCATTAAAGCCGAAGTGAAGGTAACAACACATACACCACCTAGTGGAGTAGTCCACACTAATGTGACAGATGTTTTAACTAGAAAACAAAGATCATTTGTTGAGTATCCCACAAAGTAGTCCACAAGGATGTGATAGTGGTGATAACCAATACAAAAAGGTGGTTTGTCTAGTATCCCATGGAGTAGTCCATAGGGATGAGACAACGGTGATAACCAATACAACACATTCCCAACAATGTAAGTATTAAAACAACTGAAGTAGTTCAACTATCTTAGTATAGGTGAAACAAACATGCATTACAAATTCTGAAAGAGTAATCTTACAAACATTTACAAAACATGCATGAAAACATGCTAGCCTTAACGGGCTTCTGAATTAAGAAAAAGTCCCAAGACACATCTGTACACCATACACCATTGGTCCCGGTAGTGGGACATTGGAACCACTCCTCGCTCCTCAAAGAACTAACTGTCTACTCTCAAGACTATGTGGGAGGAGCCAAGGTGAAAATTCCTTTCTCATACAATGGGAGGGGTATATATAGCCAAGGGTGATGCTTGACCCTTATGACTCTTGGACTACCCTCATGACCATTCAACTTCCTATGACTTTTCAACTGACATGACTCTTCAATATCTTGTGTTCATCTATTGGACTTTAACTTTACATTACATTTAGTTATAACAGATATAGCCCATGGTGGTGATGTGGCCTTGAAAACTCATGACACAACCTGACACGAAACTACTGACATGTACTGGTTGGTTGTGGTGTCCATGTCAGGTTATTGTGCTGCTAAGTGATGGATGTACTCTCGAGTGTGCTTTGTCTTTTCATCTTCATGGCTTGATGATGCAGGGTCTTCGATAGTCTTGGTCTTGCAACATGGTTTCGTGCATGTGTTCCTTTCATTTATTTCTTCTTTCTCTTGTCGATCTGCAAGTAAGTCTTCTAGAATGTGTGCTCCTTCTTAATACCATTCGTCATATCGCCATGATCTATCAGTGTACCTGTTCCTGAAATTCACTCATGATAGGACGACATCAAATCCAAAACCTCCTAGTATAGCATAATGCATTGTTTTCCGTGTTTTGGGCTCAGGATAGATGACAGGTGTTGGAAATAATATTGAGAGGGGGGGTGAATCAGTATTATCAAATTATTTTCAATATACCTTCTAGATTTATACTTTAATTTATTCTTCAGATTTTGATCATCAACTTGTATATCAGTACCATATAATAATGAACAAGAACAAGGAAAAACAGATAGTCACACCAAAGAACACCAGATATAAGGTGGAAACCCAATGTGGGTGAAAACCACCTGCTACAATATGTCTCTATCTTCTTTCAATTAGAAACTTCTTTTTACAATGATTTTGTACTGGTGCAGTCCTTTACCAGTACGCAGGCTACAACCTGTAGAGAGCTACAACTCTCTCTTGTTTTCCAGTCTCTCCTAGAAGGGAGCTACAACCCCCTTTGATCTTCTACTTCTTTATGGACCACGTTTCATTAATTTTCAGATTGGATCCAAGAACATCAAATAATCATCAAGTACATGTGAATCAACTAATCTCCTTATACAATCAAACCAATGAACCACCCAACTTCTCAGAATGCTGTAAACAGAAAACCAATACCAGTAATCTAAACCCAGAACTCTGCAACAATAGATAAAAGGCAGCCAACAATATTTCAAGAAAAGTCTGCAACTTCACCGATATAAACCTGTGGATATCCACAGCTCTTCTGTGGCTGAACAACACAGATCCGCACCTGGTCCTTCTTCTGCTCTGCGTACCTCCGCACCTACTCCTTCCGCTAAACTGTGTACCTCAACTCAGATCCACACCTGCACTGTCTGTCTAATAGCGTACCCCCGCACTGGTCCTTTTGTTTCTCTACATACCTCCGCACTATGCCTTTCTGCTGCTCTGCGTACCTCACACTAGCGCCTTCTGCTTCCCTGCGTACCCCCACAACTGCTCCTTCTGCTGCGCTGCGTACCTCCGCACCTGCATCGTGGATCACCTGCGGACCTCTGAATAGAGCCAAATTAACAGTCCTCCAATGTACCACTGATTATCAGATCCACAGATCTGATCACGTGCCCAAGAGATCACGACCTATCAACAGATCCACCTTACACTTTACAGATTTCACCTTGATTTAGATCTAGCTTTTAAACCGATTACTCAAAAATTTTAGATCTTAAGATATTCAAATTTCACATGTGTCTAACCAAGTGATCTCCTTTCCTTTTTATAGTCAAGCCCTTATTCACACCATGGGACAAAACCATCGAAAACCAATATAAGGGATCCAAACCGGAGTTCAATAATTTAGATCCTATACCACGGGCCAAAACCATAAGATCATGAACGACGGGCTAAATACCAAGAGCCAAACATAAGAAACCCCACGTGAGCGTGCTTCTGTGCATTGGAGTGAGTGAACTGGGGTCCGCACCTTCTGAACGGAGAACCTGCGGGTATGTCCACACTTCTTGGTCAGCGAACCTGTGGGTCCGCACCTTTTGAACGTTGCACCTGCGAACCTCTTATTTTCCATCATTTTGAGAGCCTGAACAGAGTTTTGCCACTTGAGTGAGTTGCCATCAAGTACAACACTTGTGCCATAGTGCCAAACCTGAATCATAATGCCAACAATCTCCCCCTTTGGACTTGATGGCAACCTCAAGATCCTCAACATCATTATCCACCTTTGACATCAAGGGCAAAGGGTTATGCTCCCCCTGAGAACATGCCTAAGTCTTTGCTCTGCAGATCATGCTCCCCCGGACTATAGACCAGATCTGCAAAAGAAAAATATTTCTTCAAGAAGAACCATAATCCACCATGCACCATAAATAGCCGTGAAAGAGATAGAGACATATTGCAGCAATATTCAGATCAACTTCCATGATCTCCTTCTGTACTTCCTCCAATATCTTCTACCATAATGCCAACAATGCATTATTAGAAGAATATATGCTCCCCCTGAACCTGTGCCATTCGATCTTCGACCAATCCGCAACCGAGCAAATGTACGCATATACCCCATATGAACCTTGCGTACAACCAAAAATCTCTGAAACAGATGAGGTTTAACAAAAAGATGATGCATCAACAACCCCCAGCTTTTGCCTGAGATATTCAAAGGTCTCCCTGGGCAATGGTTTGGTGAGTATATCAACAACTTGTTTCTTAGAAGGAACATACTCCAACTTGGCCTTTTGTTCAAGCACTTGTTCCCTGAGAAAGTGATACTTGATCGGTATATGCTTGGTCTTTGAATGCATGACTGGGTTCTTTGAAATGCTAATTGCACTTGTATTATGACATAAGATGGAGATAGGTGGTGTACAAGTGATTTGAAAATCCTGCAAGGTCTGCATCATCCAAAGGAGTTCAGTGCAGCAAGATGCAACAGCCACATATTCTGCTTCAGCTATAGATAAAGCAATCAAACTCTGTTTCTTGCTGAACCAAGATACTAATCTGGAACCCATAAAGAATGCACCACCACTTGTGCTCTTCCTATCATCCACGCTTCTGGCCCAATCTGCATATGTATAGGCATGAATTGTGAGATCTGTATCTCTAGGATACCATAAGCCATAGTTTTGAGTTCCTTGAAGGTACTTGAAGATTCTCTTCACTGCCTGAAGATGAGTTTCCTTTGGATTTGCCTGAAATCTCCCAACTATTCCCACTGCATGCATGATGTCTGGCTGGGTACCTGTCAGATAAAGTAGACTTCCATTCATAGATCTGTAGGTTGGTTGATGCACTGCTGCTGATTCATCATTTGCACTAAGGCTACATCCTGTGACCATGGGGGTACATACTGGTTTTGCATCTTCCATGCCATATTTCTTCAAAATCTGCTTGAGATACTTGGTTTGAGACAAGAAGATCCTGCCTTCATTTTGTTGGATTTGCAATCCAAGAAAATATGTCAGTTCTCCAAGAAAAGACATTTCGAATTCTTTCTGTATCACCAAGGAAAAGCTTTGACTCATAGCTTCTTCATTGCTGCCAAAGATAATATCATCTACATACACAACAAGTATTAGCAATTTTTCATTTTCAATTTTTATATAAATATTGCTATCTGTTGATCCCTTTAAAAAACCTTATTGATGAAGATATTTGTCCAAACGGTAGTACCAAGCCCTTGGAGCCTGTTTAAGACCATAGAGAGCCTTTTTTAGTCTGCATACAAATTTGGATCATTCCCAAGGATGAAACTATCTGGTTGCTCAATGTACACTTCTTCTTCTAAGTCTCCATTCAGAAAGGCTGATTTCACGTCCATTTGAAATACTTTGAACTTCTGAAAGCTTGAGAGAGCAAGGAACATTCAGATGGCCTCAAGTCTAGCAACGGGAGCAAAATTTTCTTCAAAGTCTATTCCTTCTTGTTGAGCATACCCTTTACAAACAAGTCTGGCCTTGTTTCTAATTACTTCCCCATTTTCATTCAACTTATTCTTGAAGATCCATTTTGTCCCTATGACATTCTTATCTTTTGGTCTAGGAACCAACTCCCAAGTGTTGTTCTTTTCGATCTGCTCAAGTTCTTCATCCATTTCCTTGACCCAACATTCATCTTTGCATGCTTCTCTTACATTTTGTGGTTTAGTGGAGGAGAGTAATGCCAAATAGCTTGAAGCTTCTGCAATTGTTCTTCTTGTTTGTACACCTGCCTCCTTTTGCCCCAAAATATGAGATTCTGGATGATTATTCTGAATGTACCTGGATGGAGTCTTCTCTTCCATCCTTATCTGTTCCTCTGGTGCCTCTTGAGGTTCTTCTTCGTCATCTATCTGATTTGGAGAGTAGTCTTCATCCTCTTCGATATTTTCATAATTTACTTGCCTAGGGATGTATCCTTTTTCATCAACCACTACATCAATGCTGTCAACAATTCTTCCAAGTCTTTTATTGTAACACTTATATGCTTTGCTGTGGGGAGAATAACCAAGGAGAATGCCTTCATCTGCTCTAGGTTCAAGTTTGCCAAGTTGTTCATCATTATTCTTAATATAGCATTTGCTTCCAAAAATTTTGAAATGCTTTACCGAAGGAGTCTCACCATACCAGAGCTCATGAGGAGTTTGAGTGTTGTTCACTCGGACATTTGTTTTGTTGAGAATAACAACTGTAGCAAATGCAGCTTCACCCTAGAAGGTTGCAGGAGTTCCAGACTCATCAAGCATAGCACGAGCCATTTGTTGAACCGTTCTGTTCATCCTTTCCACCACTCCATTTTTCTGAGTAGTCCTAGCTATAAAGAATTCCCTTCTTATTCCATGTTCTTCACAGAAATCGAAAAATTCATTTGAGGTAAACTCCCCACCTCTGTCAGGCCTGAGGCACTTAATTTTGTGATATGATTCATTTTCAGCCAAGGCTTTGAAAGATTTGAATTTTTCGAATGCTTCATCCTTGTGTTTCATAAGTCCCAAACAAACCATCCTGGAGAAGTCGTCAATGAATAATATAAAGTATTCTTCTCCTCGAGGTGACCTTGTCCTAAATGGACCACATACATCTGTATGGACTAGTTCAAGAGGCCTGCTGGTTGATCCTTCCTTCTCAGGGAAGTTAGTTCTGGTTTGCTTACCAAACTGACATGATTTGCATATGGTGTTGTCTGGAATTTTGATATCTGGAAGACCACGAACTTCCTGGTATTTGCATGCTTTCCTTATTTGTGAAAAGCTTAGATGCCCCAACCTCCGGTGCCATAACCAGTGTTCATCATCCTTTCTCAAATAGCATTGTTGTTGTCCTTCTTCAAATATGTATAGATTATTTGGAGTTCTTCTGCCTTTGATCACTATTTTTCCTGTATCCAGATCACGAACACTACATCCATTTGATCAAAATATTACCTCGGTTCCTTGATCGCACATCTGACTGACACTCAGTAGATTATTCTTCAAGCCATCAACATACAAAACATTTCCAGCTTTGACCTTTTCTTTCAACTGAGCAGTGCCTTTTCCTTTTATGGCTGCAGGGGTATCATTTCCAAAAGAAACTTTCTTTCCCTTTTCTAAAGCAGTATATGATTCAAGTTTTTCTTTATCACCTGTCATATGCTTTGAACATCCACTGTTGCTGTACCATAGATTTTCCTATCCTTTTGCATAAAAAGCTATCCCACATCTTTCTGGTTGTGGTTCCTTTGTTCTCCATGTTCTGGTGCTAGAGGCTTGTTCCTTTGTCTGCCGAAACCTGCTCCTGCATTCAGAATCTTCATGACCGAAGTTATTACAAATAGAACATTGAATTTCACTTTCAAGGGCGGAAAAGTTGTTATAGGTCCTTTTCGTGATTCCAGTCATGCTTCTTTTTTTTTGAGCTTCTCTAGTCATGATTGTATAAGCAACACATTGAGCTACCTTGTGACCAAAGTTATGGCAAGAGAAACATTGGCCATTGAAGTAACTCCTACGATTATCAAATATATCAACCAACCGATTGTAGTTTCTACTGACATCCATTCTTGAGGCAAATTGGGAAGGTTTTACCTGTGGCTGGTTGTAGCTTCTGTTTGACCTTAAGGTAGATTGCCCTTGATTTTCTTGATAGACTTTGTTCATTCTTGAGGTAAATTGTCCCTGATTTACCTAATGATTTCTATTAGGCCTTTGCTCGCTCCACCTTGCTGCATCAAGATAACTTTTGGAGGTGGATGCTTGAGAAGTTTCTCCATTATATCCCAGACCTGTCTTGATTAGTGGAGAACGCTGCACATTGATAATCTCATCCAGAGTTTCAGATCCTTTAAAAAATTTAAGATTAATAGCTTTTGTCTTCTCAATCTCTTTTCTAAGACCAACAATTTCACATTCCAACTTTTCATGATGTTATTCCCTTTCAGCCAGTTGACATTGCAGAGAATCAATAATCACATTTTTCTCTTCTAAACAAATTTTGAGATTAGAAATCTCTTAATAAAGACCTTCTTCATCTATAGCATCCATGTAATCATCATCTTCAAAAGCCATTAAAAGTTTATAATCATTACCTCGTTCATATTCGTGACTATTTGAAAGTCCATCACTATCTTCATGAGTGTAATAGCTTTTCTTATTTGCATTTTGTTTCTTGTTCCATCTAACAGGTTCCTTCCCCTTGTCAATCTTATCCTTATGAGGACATTTGGCAGCATAGTGTCTGACTCTTCCACAAGAAAAGCATTTGAAAGGTAACTTACCTCGAAATCGTCCAGCACCCCATTGAAGATTTCTGACAAAATTTGATTCTTCTTCTTCTTCTGACACGTGTCCTGACTCATAGTACTCTCCTTTGCCTGAAGCCTTGAAGGCAGCTTCTCTCCTATCTGATGGACCTCCTTTCCTCATTTCATAAGCAGTTAGAATTCCATGCAACTGTGACATTTTGAGGTTTTGTAGATTCTCTTTTTCTTCTATTGCAAAAACTTTAGATTCAAACCTAGGGGACAAAGATCTCATAACTTTTTCAACCACAACAGCCTCTTTTATTTCTTCACCCAAGTTTTTCATACAATTAACAATCTCATCTACACGAAGAAAATAGTTAGCCACACTTTCATCATTGTACATTCTGAGATTTTCATACTGAATTCTGAGGGTTTGAAGTTTTGCTCGTTTTACCTGATCATCTCCTTCATAGCTTAGAACAATCTTGTCCCATATTTCTTTTGCGAATTTATACTACATAAACTTAACAAATTCTGATTGAGATAGACATCCTAATAGAGTATTGACCGCCTTTGCGTTTGTTTCATATTTCTTCTTCTCAGCCGGATCTGTAGGAGTTGCTGAAGGAAAAGTATACCCTGTATCTATGATATCCTAGACTTCTGTACCAAGAGATTGAAGATAGGCAGTAACTCTTACCTTCCAATATACAAAGTTTGTCCCATCAAAAACTGGTGGCCTAATTGATGCTTCCCTCTCGTAGTTGCTCATGATGAAAGATCTTCCTTCAAGCGATCAAGCTTCTTCGGAAGGACCTGCTCTGATACCAATTGTTGGAAATAATACTGAGAGGGGGGGTGAATCAGTATTATCAAATTCTTTTCAATATACCTTCTAGATTTATACTTTAATTTATTCTTCAGATATTGATCATCAACTTGTCTATCAGTACCATATAATAATGAACAAGAACAAGGAAAAACAGATAGTCACACCAAAGAACACCAGATATAAGGTGGAAACCCAATGTGGGTGAAAACCACCTGCTGCAATATGTCTCTATCTTCTTTCATTTAGAAACTTCTTTTTACAATGATTTTGTACTGGTGCAGTCCTTTACCAATATGCAGGCTGCAACTTGCAGAGAGCTACAACTCTCTCTCATTTTCCAGTCTCTCCTAGAAGGGAGCTACAACCCCCTTTGCTCTTCTACTTCTTTATGGACCACATTTAATTAATTTTTAGACTAGATCCAAGAACATCAAATAATCATCAAGTACATGTGAATCAACCAATCTCCTTATACAATCAAACCAATGAACCACCCAACTTCTCAGAATGTTGTAAACAGAAAACCAATACCAGTGATCTAAACCCAGAACTCTGAAGCAATAGATAAAAGGTAGCCAACAAATATTTCAAGAAAAGTCCGCAACTTCACTGATATAAACCTGCGGATATCCGCAGCTCTTCTGTGGCTGAACAGCGCAGATCTGCACCTGGTCCTTCTTCTGCTCTGCGTACCTCCACACCTACTCCTTCCGCTGAACTGTGTACCTCAGCTCAGATCCACACCTGCACTATCTATCTGACAGCATACCCTCGCACTGGTCCTTTTGTTTCTCGGCGTACCTCCGCACTGTGCCTTTCTGCTGCTCTACGTACCTCGCACTAGCACCTTCTACTTCCCTGCGTACGCCCGCAACTGCTCCTTCTGCTGCGCTGCGTACCTCCGCACCTGCACCGTGGATCACCTGCGGACCTCTAAATAGAGCCAAATTAACAGTCCTCCAATGTACCACCGACTGTCAGATCCACAGATCTGATCATGCGCCCAAGATATCACAACCTATCAATAGATCCACCTTACACTTTACAGATTTCACCTTTGATTTAGATCTAGCTTTTAAACCGATTACTCAAAAATTTCAGATCTTAAGATATTCAAATTTCAAAAGTGTCTAGCCAAGTGATCTCCTTTCCTTTTTAAAGTCAAGCCCTTATTCACACCATGGGACAAAACCATCGGAAACCAATACAAGGGATCCAAACTGGGGTTCAATAATTTAGATCCTATACCACGGGCCAAAACCATAAGATCATGAACGACGGGCTAAATACCAAGAGCCAAACATAAGAAACCCCACGTGAGCGTGCTTCTGTGCATTGGAGTGAGTGAACTAGGGTCCGCACCTTCTGAACGGAGAACCTGTGGGTATGTCTGCACTTCTTAGTTGGCGAACCTATAGGTCCGCACCTTTTGAACGTTGCACCTGCGAACCTCTTATTTTCCATCATTTTGAGAGCCTGAACAGAATTTTTCCACTTGAGTGAGTTGCCATCAAGTACAACACTTGTGTCATAGTGCCAAACCTGAATCATAATGCCAACAACAGGTTGGGAGAGGGCCCAGTAACTATGCACTGTGCAATTCCAAGTGACAGGGATGGAAGACTAGTCACTGAGACTACACAGAGTGTAGCTCGGGCTTTGACAAGGAACTCCAGGGCACAATCTTCAGTGTGAGGGAAAACTGGGCAGAGGCCACTAGGATGAAAAATTGCGCAATTCAGGACACCAGTGGCAGTTGTAAGGTGAGAACCTGGGGGACACCTCTATGTAATTTACAGAGGGAAAACAAGGCTAGATAGCAGAGGGACCTGAGGACATTTCTACGTAGTTTTTGAGAGCAATGAGTCCCGACTGAGGGAAGTCACTGGGAGGACATCTCTACACAATTTCTGGGAGCAGTGTAGGCTTAGGTCTCTGCACAATGTGGGGTTCAAGCAAGCAAGAAGGAGGCTTGATGAATGTTCTTGTGGAGTGCGAAGTTTAGATAGGCAGTGAGGCAGCTTTTGTGCAGTTTTGGGAAGGAAGCCAGGTTGCTCACCTCTAGGATTGTGCAATGCCACTGACCCATAGAATAGCCTCAAGCATTGCGCAGTTCCAGACAGCAGAGCAGCACCACTGAGGGCTAAAACTATGCAATTCAGCTCAGTCAAGGTCTAGTGAAGTGAAGTTGTTCCGTTGACAGATTTTTAGGAAAATGGCTAAGTGTGAGAGGCAAGTGAACTTGTGAGGACTCGACATTGTGATCACCCACTTAACATCCTTTGGAAACATGACAACACTGACCCCTGCGACAACATATCAAAGCATGACCCTCTGTGGGACTGTCTAGAGCTGAAATCAAAAAGTGTGACACTTGGGATAGACCTTTGAATGACCGAGACGACACTTGTGCGACAGTGCTTACAACTTTATGTGTGAGTGCGATGGGTGTTCACATAGCTACGAAAACCTAAACATATAAAGACAAACCTTCGAAATCACCAAAACAAGATTGCAAGCATGACAAAGCAATCAACATGCCAAAAAATGACAGTTGGTTAAGAAAGCAAAAGGGTGAAAAGACTCTGAAGGGGCTCAAGGAATGAGCTCGAGTTTTTGCAACCATCAAAGGAAAAACCAAGGAAGGCTATGAAATTTGAGTGCAAGCCAAAATTTTGGAGGGTGTTACAGTCACTACAAGACTTGGTGACACACTGGTTGAATACTAGCTTCTCTATTTTGGTTTTTTTTCTAGTGCAGGGCCTTGGTCCTTCTGGGAGTATTGATTCATTGTGCTAATTACTTTGGCTTCCCCACTTACCCCATGGACAGACATGGTTTGCCTTGTACCAACTCAGTTGAACACATCATAAGATTCAGCGAGATCACAGTGTTTCGAATTGGGAAGGGTAGTTTGGCTCCCGAGCTTAAGATTTCTAGAGTATAGTTTTTCTTCTCTAGTGTTGCTCCACTACCAGTAGGCCTAAACAGTACCTCGACAAAGTCACGTAGGAACACAAGAATTTATCCACTGCCAGTGAGCCTGGATAATACCCTAGTGGAGTTGCCTACTTCACCTCTCTGCATAGGAAGCCTTTCTCTTCTTTTGCATTTGTTATTTTTTAAAGAGAACTATGCATAGGAACTTATTTATTTTGGGGGTGGAAGAGGGATCCCGACTTATAGAGAGCAGGAGAGGTTGTTCCTTTAGAGAATGTTGCATTATGGTACATGTGTTGTCCTTGATGGCAACCCACATATAGGTCAGTTCAGAAATGATAAAGTGATGTATAATGGCAACTCACATTGTAACAGGTATATTCAAAGGTAACAGAGTAATGGCACAAAAGAACAGAATTATGGGACAAAAAAATTGTAGATCAAAATTCGAAAATTGAGGAAAGAGAATGTTTTAAGTTGTATACGTTGTTTAGCCTAGTCCAAGTCACGTATAAACGAGGGTACACAAAATAAAAGGCGCGTATATGTATGCACGCAGTTTCACAGAAGGAAAAGCATGTATGCGATGGAAAATTAAGGTTAAAGAATACCAAGGGTCCATACCATGGTATTAGCCCAAAATATTGAGCGGAATAACAGATACTTGATCCCGTCGAAGAATACCATAGGTTCTAAGAATTTTTTTGTTGCATGGTATTGACAAGGCCCTAAGTATATAAGGAGGAGAAGATCAAAGCACTAAGTGTGCAAGTGAAAGTGTTTTTCATGAATACTTCTATCTGAAGTATATTTTGTGTTGTAAGGGCTATGGTTATGATATATATCTGAAACATCTTGTGCACCCTTGGATACAATGTTGGATCAGGATCATGAGACCTGAAATGACTTATCATTGTATGATCTAATAATGGATAGGCTAGATCTGAATGCTAACGCAAGTTTTATCCTTTAAATGCTATGATCTGGGCATATCTAAAGTCCTGAAAATCTATGAAGTTATAAGTCATTATTTGCAAATCTATACGCAAGTTCGCCTCGGTGAAGGCGCATATACACGTAGATTCGACACTTCGAACTAGTGTATGTTGAGGAAGGGCTTGTTGTACAGAAATGATTGATCTATCTAATCAGTGATGGTGTTTTACTACTATTTTTCAATGATGTCTTCATTAGATATGAAGTAAAACTGATTGTATAAGGAGATTGAGTCTGGCTGACTGATTGATTGAGTAAGAAGGGTGATCTTTGTTACTATATGTTTAGAACTCTGTAATATGATAGTAGATATTCAAAATGTCTCTGTGTTCTGGGTTCAACTCTATGTTTTGGTGACATTGATCTTACTGTTCAAATTGATTGATTATGTTTTGCTTCAGAGTTGATGGGTTTCAGTGATTGGTTGATGCAGTTGTATTTGATGGTTGTATTGGAGTGGTGATTGATTTTGAGCTTCAATGTTTCTAATGGGTCCAATATGAAAATTTGATGAAATGTGGCCTACATATTGTGTTGATGTGTACCAGGAGTATCCAGTCTAAAATTTTATAAAACGTGGTCCCTGGAGAATGAGTGAAGGTGGTAGCCTTTTATAGGTCGGCGCCTATGTACTACTAAACATATTAACCAGACCAAGAGCGGGGGGGTTTCCACCTGAAAAATCCTGGTGTTCATGTGTGCTGCTTATGTGTGTTGATTTATTCTATTCTTATTGCATTTGTTTACTTCTTAGTAAAGCATCACACTCTGATTTAAGTTCAACAGACAATGAATTAGTTATTTTACAAGGTTATTATCTATACGTTGGTTTCATTCATTATAGCTGCGGATATACATTTTTTGGTTTCTGTAAAATAGTGTATACACTTTGAAAGAGAAAAATAAATATTGTGAAAGTTTAAATATTGATTCACCGCCCCCCCCCCCCAGTATTTTTACCGACAATTGGTATTAGAGCAGGTCCTTCAGAAGAAGCTTGATCACTTGAAGGAAGATCTCTCAAGATGAGAAATCATGAAGGAATGGGATCTATCATACCACCAATATTCAACGGTAATAACTTAGCATATTGGAAGATAAGAACTAGAGCTTATCCTTTGATTTGGAATTTATCCAAGACAAAGAATTAAAGTTATTATAGACTCATGTGCATGGATGTGCCTATGTTACTTTATGCAATGTATCGATAAGGTTACAAAATACACAGACACTAAGGTAGTTAGAGAACAACATAACAAGAAAACATGTAAGATAACAAGTTTAATAAGGGGTTCACCCAATGCTCTTGGTATACGTCTCCTAGTCCAGCTCTCAGTGGTGACCTCTCTATTATGTTTTAAGCAAGGTTTTTACAACAGTGAGCCCAATTCGAGTCTCACTAAATAGATGAAAGTCAGTAGGAATGGAGTGCACAGACTCTCCTTACTAAAATTCGACCTCTGATGGTCACAGTAGTATGACAGTCCTATGCTGAGGAGTTTTCTTGAACCTCTCAAGCCTTCTATGGAGTACACACACTCTCTGACTCTCTCTGGCTCTATCTAGCTCGATGCTACCTTCAGGTCAACTCGGCTTCTACTCTCTGTTTTCTGCTCTTAGCTATCTATCTTCTTGCGTTTTTTTCTGCTTTTGTCAAGTCATGGCTTTAAAGCCAGTCTGTTCTTTTGACTATTTGTTTCTGCTTCCCGACCTTCTAGTTTCCTTATCTCTATCTGTTCGAATTCCTCTGCTCTGCGTCATCATCACTAGGTAACGCCTTGCAGGGAGGTGGCCACTTGTTTCCTAACGAACTAGGCATCAGATTCTTTGAATCATTTTGGAATGGCCGCTAATTCTGTTTGCTTCAAGATCGCTTGCGAAACATGAATCGTTTGCTACCTCATCATCCATGTCGGACTTCAAATCCCATATCATCTTGCTTTTTGACTTGTGAAATCTGGTCAGTCATCGAGACACATCTTTGTTGTTGATCTGGGCCCCCCAGATCCTACGATCGTCCTTCATATTGGGCGGACAAGTTTCACGATGTTTACCCATCCGATGCGAGTAATTTTCTCTCTTATCCGCCAGACATGTGTCGCTCAATGTGTGGCATTGGGCGGGACTCAGTCAGAACTGCTTACCTCCTCGAGGCCTTCCGATATCCTGCCGGTTTGTGGAATCTCATGCTATGGAACTGAATGCATTACTTTTCAGAATTTTATAACGTTTTCAGGTCTGGGAACTTTGAGGCTTTCCTTCACTGAGGGGGACGCCCTGTGATACGTGATTAGTGCTTTAGTGCTAATCGCGTATCCGAAACCACCCCCATTTCTTGATTTGGCCTTTGGTTTTGCCAGTTTGTGCCAGTGCGCATTACCATGGGCCAACGGTCTGCGTGCTCGACCGAGGGTCCTCGTTGCTCTACTCTGGCCACAACTGCAACTGTTACGAGGATTCCTTTTGATAGCTTTGATTTTTCTCAGACTTGAATCTTTTGGCATAACTTGAAACAGTCATGAAAACTTAGAGAGCGTTTAGGATCCAATTCGAACATGGTTGTTGGTCACTTTAATTGCTTATTAATTCAAACAACTAAGTGCTACATAAATTGTTAACCTAGGGAAGTCTGTTTATTTCAAAGGAAACTACGCACTATATGTGCTCAATCTCAAAAGCAATAGAAGTTGTAATAATAAATAAATTAGTCACACCTTGCTCTAAGCAAACTGAAGCTCCACTCTAAGTTACAACAAAAACAATCTATTGCAAACAATCACCAAAGAATGCTTAAAAGAGTAATCTAATGGAAAAGGAATCAATCTGCAAAGGAAAGCACTAGCTATGCTATAACAGAGAACAAGACCCTATTCCCAAAGCAGGAATCTTCAGCACCTGTTTTTGATTACCATGCTTGCCAACTCACTTTGTAAACTCAATTGCCAATGGAACACTCATGAATTAATTGTAGATGAACTAAATAATGTAGCAATCAATTGGAAAAATAGAGTTCAGCAACAATGCATAAGCACATTCAGTAAACAGAACTTTTAACAAGATATGGATAGGAAACACACTTAACACATTGCAGAAATATAATGGGTGAATCTTGTGATGAAGGTCGGCCCTGTCCTTCTCACCAATATTCCACAGGAAACAAGAACTAGAAGGAAATGTTCAGAACAATATTTTATTCATCCATCAAAATGTCATGTTACAAAAAGATTCCAGTTCTTCTCCTTCAGCTAAAAACCTTCCGCGGTCTGTCCGTCCCCCTCTAATGTCTATTTCAATTGATTACATTGTAAGTCCTATCTTTAACCAAATATACCAAAATAGGGAAATCAGTTTTCCCATTAACAAAATGCTATTACAATGGTTATGGTAATGTTGACTTTGGAATGTGGTAGTTACAGCCAATGTAACAGCTCCTTCGAAGATCTTCTTTTGTTGCTATCGAATCTAGAATACAAATCACGACTGCTTCAGCCACGGGATTTGCTCCTTGTTCTAACTATTACAGCAACATGACCTGTAATAATAGCCCTGCAGTCTTCGGGCTATTTCAGTAATGTAAACTGCAATGATAACTATTTCAGCAACTATCCATTTCAATCAATAAATTATGAAAGTAATGTAATTGTATGTAAAATAAATTAAATGTATAGTAATGAGAAGAAATATTGTATACCTTTGGAAAAGTGGGTTAAAGCAATAACAAGGACTTTAAATATGGGTTGAAAACGGATGACATAATAGCAAAATATATGGTCAAAAAGGGACAATGTGAGGTCCTAACATCCCCCCCAACTGAAAGGGTTTCATGTCCTCATGCAACTTTTACTCTGAATCTGAGTCCGAGTACTGGGACTTGCAGTGAAAATTACTTAGGCAGTAAGTATAGAAGGTGCTATCAGCCAAGTCTCTGAAACCATGAACATTCTGTAATCTCTGCCATGCTGCTAGCTCCTCCTTTTTGGACAACCTGAAGTAAGCCTTATATTCTTGTGCTGGTAGCCATAGAATAGGGAAATGAAAATGATACCCTAACCATTTTTTGGCACACTGTTGAATGCATTTGACATAGTTAGGTAGCCGTGAAATTGTTGTCTCAAGATTAAGAGGGTTAAAGGGATGATATTCCTTCCTTTCCTTAGGAGACTGTTCCCAAAATAGGTTGTTTTCCTGTAAGGAAAGGGCTCCCTTGGCTTTGACATAATGTTGGCAGTCTTTTAAGACTGTTGCCTGTAACTGTCTGATATGCTTGGTCATTCCTGGTTCCTTCAAAAACTGATGATATTCAGCAACGAAAATGGCAGCATTCTGTGGCTCGGATCGAATCCACAGAAGGTGATTATCTTCATTGTGTCTTTCTGAAAGGAAGGCATTCTGCCATGTGAGCTGATTGGCAAGGAAAGAGACAAAGGCTCTAATCTGAATGTCACCAACCAGAGGGTTTAGATTGAGTTTCCTATCCTCAGGGATGGCTTCATTATGGAGATACAGTTCACAGAGTAAATTTTGTTCACTGGGAGATGCTTCTGTGAAGGTTTTCACAAACTGTTCAGGTGTAGATACCTCATGAGGTCTACCATCTCTAATTGCCTTTATTTGGAAGAATGCTAAGCATTCTGCAAGAAAGAGAGAGTAATTGGAGGATGCTTTCCTGGTGGCCAATAATATTTGAACCAAATTAAACATGAGGAGCAATCTAGTTTTAACTAATTTTCCCTGTTCTGTGCACGAGACTGTTCCAAGACTTCCCAATTTGAATATATATGATTTTTCCATGATAATTTGTGCTCCTACAAGATTGTTTCTTGCGACATAACATATTCCTTCTCCCATTTATCCATTTGTGCTTGACTGATGCTGGTCTAAGTGAAGACAGTTTTTGTAGGCCGGGGTTCAGGCTGAGTAAACACAGTCTTTGTGGGCCGGGATATAGGACTTTCAGTTTTAACAATCACAGTAAGCCGAGGTATTTTTGGTTTAACCTCTTTTTCAAAAATCTTTGAAGGCCCTGCTAGTTCTTGTGTAACAGTAGGCCATTCCTCTTTAGTTGCAACAGAAGTAGATGTAGGGGTGGCTCCAGGCAATGGAACTTCAACTATTTTATAACCGGCTTGATGATAAATATTACCACATTGGTTGCACATATATTCATTATATCGGTCTTTCTCTATACTCTTCTCAGCTGCGGATGCTGCATGAGCTAAAGTATACAGACTAAGTTCTCTATCATAGGCTTCCCTTGCCGTTATTAATTCTTGTTTGTAAGCTTTGAGTTCTGATTTTAGAAACTCGTTTTCTTGTAGAAGGGAAGCCAAGGTGACTGGGCTTTGTGTAGCAGTGGCAGTTTCAGTAGCTGATTTCAGTGAATGAAAGCATTGTTGTTTCGCAGTAGCTTCATCGTTTGGAGCCTCAGTAGGTGGTTCTTGTGTGGCAACTGCTAAATCATCGACTAGTTCTGTAACAACTTCATCATTTGGAGCATCCATATTTTGCATATCAGCAGATGGTTCTTGTGTGGTAGCTACTGACTCGGTAGCTGGTTCTTGTGTAACAACAATGGTTTGTGCAATATCCTAGTTATCTATGTTTTGCTCATCAGTAGTTGGTTCTTGTGTAGCAACTGCTAAATCGGTAGCTGGTTCTTGTGGGGTAGCTACATCTAGGTCATCTGTCTTCTGTTCATCAGCAGTTGGTTCTTGTGTGGCAACTGCTAGATCAGTAGCTAGTTCTTGTGGGGTAGCTACATGCTGTACATCATCTTGGGTATCTAAATTTGGTGGATCAACAGTTGGTTCTTGTGTGACAGCTGCTGAATCAGTAGCTAGTTCTTGTGTGGCAGCTACATTCTCTGAAAGAAATGATGTCACAAAATCCTGGGCATTTTGCATTTCAGTACCCGAGGGTGAGACAGGTAAAGATTCAGGGCCTTGGGACTATGGTGAGGTATGGGGTTTTAGAGTAATAGGTGGGGAATTTGGGATGGTGGTGACAGTTGCTGCTTTAGTGAACATCCTTGTTCGTCTTCGAGGTAAAAAGGAAGGGAAAACAGTGGTTTTTATTTTGTGAATGGTTTTCTTTATAGGAGGAGGGTCATGAGGGGTGGTAGCTTCTTTGGTTGAGGCCCTTGTTCGTCTTTTTGGTAGAGAAGCAGCCTTTTCTTGCCTTTTTCTTTTTAGCTTAGCAATGGGAAGGTTATCATCAGAATCATCACTAGGAATGTGGACGGTAGGAGTGGATGATTCTGCTAAATTATGGGATGGAGTTAATGTGGTGGGAGGGTCAATTGGATTAGCTGATGCAGGTGGTGGAATTTTTGGGGGGTCAGAAATGCTTCCTGGTTGCTGTTCGGAAGGATTTTCAACTTGCTGAGGGATTCCAGGGTTTGTTGAGGAATTCCAGCTGCTATTTGAGGAATTTCAGCAGCTTCTTGGGGAATTTCAGCTGTTGCTTGAGGGATTTCAGTGGCTTCTTGGGGAATTTCAGCTGCTGTTGGAGGAATTTCAACAGCTTCTTGGGGTTCTAGGGGTGGATTTTTAGGTGGGGGAGGGTTCTGCTAAGCCAAACCTCTTTGAATTAATAACTAGACGAGATGATGATGGGTGAGGGAAAGGAGTGGGTATTTTGCATGCATACAATAATGTGACATATTCTTTAGACACCCAAGTAGATAATATGACATATTTAATAGTCAACCATGTCTCAAATGATTTAATAGGACCAAATCATGCTAATAGACTACCTGGTAGCGACCTTTGTAGGTGAGATAGTGCTTGAAAAATTCAGCAACTGTCGACCATGGAAGTGGTAATGAATGAAGTGCAACACCCCTGCCTTTGGGCTCGACCTGCTCTCCTGGTAGAAGAAAGTCCTGCTGTGCATTAAGAATGATGTGTTTACGACTAAACCATCGAGTGCTAGCGGATGGTAGGCCTGAAACCTGTGCTATATCATCCTCTGAAACTGGAATTCGAACTCCTTGAACAGTAGAATAGCCATCCCGTAAATTACATGCAAATTCAAGGACTTGCTATGGATCAAATCCCTAGAGCCTCTGAAAATAATATACCCAACCGGCATGCTGAAAAACCTGATATACCTCTGGGTGTAATTCCAATAAAGCTACCGAGCTGAGCTCATATCGAATAGCAGGTCCTCCCATAGTTACCAGCTTCAGTAAAATGCACAGTGACAAACCTAGTTACCGCACCCGAGACAAAGTAAATTTGCAAATGAGTTCATGGAATAATAAGGCAGAGACAGGGTGATGAGACATAATCGTGGGTAAAAAAATGACGGTGATTGGCGTGTTGTGAAATGATGGTGTGATGATTTTATATTACCCCCAACTACAGCTGGAATAATGAGTTTTAAATGTACGACGATCGTGGTAATAATGTTGTAATCTTCTCATTTAACTATAGTTTAATAATATTTAGACATACAAATACATACCTCATGTTTTACCTTTGATTGATATTTGGAAAAATATATAGTATACATCGCTAATAGATCATCATTGGTTATGGAAAAGGGGTTTTGAAAAATGAGGGTAGTTGTATGAAAGACCTACATAATGATAGGAGAAGGCAGTGAAAGAACAATGCAATAGATGATTCTCACAACTGAAAGTAATGTATATTCATTCCTTGAGAAGAAATGGTGTTTCAGCGATAGGGAAAATGGTAAGAGTTAGTGTTTCAGCAACGGGAAAAATGGGGAAAGGTTGGTGTTTCAGCGATGGAAAAATGGATGGAAATTGGTGTTCCAGCAACGGGGAAAAGAATGTTGCTGTAAATGGGACAAATAAGGAAAATGTTGCTGAAAAATACTTATGATAAGAATGGGAAAGGCGTTGCTGAAAAATAATGAGGGACATAAGGAGGGGAAAAAGGAAGAATGATCAAAATGGGGGAACGAATTGTGAATTGGAGTGAGATAACAATGCTTCACAAGATGAAGCTTAAATCTGCTTGCAGTAAGATTATTCTTTTCGACCAGCCTCCCTACGTCTGAGATCTGCAAAATAATCAGTTGTAACATGGCAACCCTTGATAGGGATTATTAGTTAAGAAATCTAATATAATACTAAAAAGAATACAATGCAGAAATTAAATGCAATGAGGGGTAGTAGGCTCCCCCAAGAAGATATAATGTGAATCTGCCATGCAGGTAGCTTTAAAATCCTCTTTAGAAATGGGCTGCTGGTAGGGATGAAGCCGATACCCATTTACTAATAATGGTGTTCTAGAATCATCAATTGTTAGGAGCCTTACTGTTCCATTGGGAAAAACAGTATCTATTTTGTAAGGTCCCAACCATCTTGTTTGTAATTTCCCTTGAAAATTTTCAAACCGAGAGTCATACAATAAAGCCCAATTACCTTTTTGGAACTGCTTATGCTTAATAGTTTTATCATGCCACCTAGTTCTTTGCTGTTGAATCATAGTTGTTTGATGGATGGCATCTAACCTCTTTTCATCCAATTCCTAAAGCTGCTACAACCTGGCTATCTGTGCATCAGTCAAATCAAGGTTAACAGCTAAAGCAGTTCTTAAGGTTTTAATCTCAAATTCCACAGGAAAAACAACACTTTTACCATAAACCAATTCATAAGGAGAAAATCCTGTAGTGTTCCTCCAGGTAGTTCTGTAAGCCCATAATGCCTCAGGCAGCCTTTGAGACCAATCCTTCCTATTTTCCTTCACTGTTTTTGTTAAAATAGCTTCTATGACCTTGTTTGTACTTTCCACCTAACCATTGGCTTGGGGGTGGTAAGGTGTAGTCATTTTATGATGAATATGATATTTTTGAAGCATGGCTTTAAAACCATGAGAATTGAAAGGAGGTCCTCCATCTGTAACTAGTTCTCTAGGCACTCCAAATCTAACAAAGATTTCTTCAAATAGAAAAGTTAAAACAGCTTCTTCATTAGCTCTAATAAGTGCCTTAGCTTCCACCCATTTAGTCATATAATCTGTACAGACCAATATATAAACTGTTTGACTGGATGGAGGATTGATGGGTCCTATAAAGTCTAGAGCCCATCTTTCAAAGGGTTCAAGTATTACCTAGGGATTCAATGGAATTTCATCTCTATGATTAGGTTGACCCATTCTCTGACAACTATCACAGGCCCTAACATATTTCTTCGCATCCTTGAAAAGTGAGGGCCAATAATAACCCATTCTGAGAATTTTATGTGTTGTCCTCTTATCAGAAAAATGCCCTCCGCAAGGGCCATCATGACAAGCCTTCAATATATCATAAACCTCATCTTCTCTAATGCATCTTCAGATTTCATGATCAAGTCCTGTATGGAAAAGACACCCACTTATCTAGCTATACCGAGCACTTTGTTGAATGATCTTTCTTTTCTCCCGATGTGATAGGTGTGATGGTAGCTTCCCTACAACCAGATAATTGGCAATGTCTGCATACCAAGGTGAGTGAGCAAATACTGCAAATAAATACTCATCGGGAAAGGAATCATCTACTAGAGCGTTATCATCAGTTTTTATCCGAGAAAGGAAATCAACTACTACATTTTCTTTACCTGGTCGATCTACAATTGTAATATCAAATTCTTGTAATAGTAATAACCCCCTGGTAACTCGAGCATTTGTGATAGATTTGTTCATTAAATACTTAATAGCCGAGTGGTCAGTATGAAAAAAAGTAGGGTAACCAATAATATAATGTCGAAATTTATTAATAGCATAAATGACTGCTAAAAATTATTTCTCAGTAACTGTGTAATTAAGCTCAGCAGGGGTCATATTCTTACTAATGAAATAAATAGCATAAGGAAGATGATTTTCTTCTTGTCCCAGGACAGTTCCAATTGTAGTATCCGAAGCATCAGAGGATATATGAAAGGGAAGTTCTCAATTAGGTCCCCTTAGAATAGGAGCTGTAGACAACTGATACTTAAGTTCATCAAATGCTTTCTAGCAAAGATCAGTCCACTTAAATTCAGCATTTTTCATAAGTAACACAAACAAAGGAGAAGCTATTTTAGAAATTTTTTGATAAATCTCCTGTAATATCCACCATGTCCTAAAAAACTTCTTACATCAATTTGTGTTTTAGGGATAGGAAGGGTTTGAATTACCTGTACTTTGGATGGATCTACCTGAATCCCTAGGAATGAAATGAAGTGCCCTAGTACAATTCCTTCGTTCATCATCATATAACATTTTTCAGTACTCAAGGAAAGGTGAGCTTGTATACAACGTTTAAGTACTTTCACAAGGTTTTGTAATGCATCTTCAAAAGTCACACCATAAGGAGTAAATTCATCCATAAATATCTCCATATAGTCATTAAGCACATCAGAAAAGATTCCTATAACTGCTCTTTGAAATGTTGCTAGAGCATTACATAGTCCAAATGGGAGAACTCTATAAGCAAAAGTTCCCCAAGGACTAGTAAAAGTGGTCTTGTCTTGGTCTTGGGGTGCAATTTTTATTTGGTTATATCCGCTAAAACCATCTAAAAAGGAAAAGAATCTCTTCCCTGACAAACTATCTAGAACCTAATCAATGAATGGCAAGGGGAAATGATCTTTTTTAGTGGCTTTGTTTAAGGCTATATAGTCTACACACACTCTCCATTTCCCATTTTTCTTAGGTACTATCACCAATGGAGAAACCCATTCATTGTCAGATATGGGGTATATAAACCCTGCATTAAGCATTTTTTGAAGTTCTTCTTTAACAATTTCCCTCAAATTGTGATTCATTCGCCGCTGTGGTTGACAGACTAGTCTGCACCCTTCCTTAATATAGATACGATGAGTACATAATTAAGGAGAGATCCCCTTCATATCTGTTTAGTCCCATGCGAATGCTTCCTTGTTTTCTCGAAGTAACTTCATTAGTTGTTGTGTTTCAGCATCTGATAAGTTGGGGTTTATGTTCAATGTTTTGCCAGGTTTGATTTCTACTATTATGCTTTTAGAGGAGATAGCAGTTGATGTTTGAGGTAAATTTTCAGATTTAAGCTTTTCCTGAGTTTCAGGTTCCAAAATTGTAGTCAACTGGTTATATGTTTCAGAAGTGACCGAGGAGGGTTCAGAAATAAAATTACTAATTACTTCATCCTTTGTGGTATCTTTAAGAGTTAAGGCTTGTCCGATAGTCAAAATAGGTTGAGTAGCATTATCATCATAATCCAACCATACAGAATCATCATTATTAATCATAGGTGTGGCATGAGGATAAAGAGTAAGCTGCTTAGTTTCACATCCATTAGAAATTGTCATTGAACCTGATCTACAGCTGATAAAAGCATCTGCTGTAGCCAGCCAGGGTCTCCCCAAGATTAGAGGATGTCCCCCCAACTTTGTTTTAGTCTGTAATACAACAAAGTCAGCTGGGTAATTCCAGGATTCAACTGAAATGATTAGATCTTCAATGACTCCTTCTGGTTTGATTGTGGAACGGTCAGCTAACTCCAGGATGGTTGGTGTCTCTCTGATTACATTCTTTAATTGTAATAATTGTGAGGTTTCAAGGGTCATAATATTTATAGCAGCACCTAAGTCTACCAGAACTTGTGAAACAATAGTTTTTCCAATCTGTACTATAACCGTAGGATGACCGGGGTCACCATATTTAACAGGGGGAGTTTTTCCGGACATTAAAGCAACTAGATCACCCATCACATGAACTGTAAGGGGATCTTTAGCTTTCCTACCAGGTTTCTTAATACAAATGTCTCTGACGGTTCTGGCATAAATTGGTACATCTCTGAGTGCTTGTAAAAGTGGGATTTTAACATAAAGATTCTGCAATTCCCCTAAAAGATTAAAAGTAGGTAGCTCTGGTCTCTTAGTGAGAGCTAGACGCTCAAGGAATGGTGGCTCTGCTGTTTCAGCATCTTTATTAGAGGGTGGCTCGATTGTTTCAGTACCCTTATTAGGTAAATTATTCTTTCCTGTCTCTTCTTTGTCAGAGTCAAAAGAGGTAGAGATAGTGGTTGCTGAAACTGAGGAAATTAGTTTGGTAACGGGATTTGTTGAGCTCTCTAGTTTGGGTTCCATTGATTAAAATAAGATTGTTGTGGAGGCAAAGGAGTCCACATTGCATGGTCTACAAAGGGAGGGTTTGTTTGTTGCATGGGTGGGAAATTCATTTGATTAAAGGGTGGGTATTGCATTTGGTTGAAGGGCGAGTAGTTTTCTTGATTAATAGAAGGATAATTATTCCAACGATTAAATGGCATATTAAAGTTCATACCTTGTCCTCATGGTTGCCATTGCCTCCTTTGTGTCAGCAAATAAACTACTTCAGCTTCCTCCTCGGTTGGTTGCAACATTGCTTTTATTGCCGGTAAAGAAGGGCATTGTTGAGTTTCATGGTCCTTCTCACAAATGGTGCAAATTGGTACCTTGTCCAATGAGCATTCCCTTAGTGGATGTTTTTCTCTTCATTTAGGACAGAGATGGCCAAAGCAGCTTCTGCCTCTGCTTGTTTCTTCTTAACCTGCAAGGTATCAATCTATGAAGCAAAAGAAATTAACATTTCAGTTTTGAATTCCTCAAGTAGATTACCTATTTCAGCTCTTGTTGCTCCTCCACTGGCTGATTTTTGGACTCTTGAATATGTATTATCCCTACTTTTTGATATATTTGCAGCTCCTCTTGAACATCTCTTACAGAGGTTGACAATTTCATCATACGATTCTTTAGATATGTCCCCTTTACCAAGCATATTTAGCATGTCTAAACAATCATCCCTTACCCCTTTCAATAATATTGTCTTAAGAATATCTTTACTTACATTGGGGTGATCGGATCTCTGCAGATTGTATTATAGTCTTTCCACAAAGTCCTCTAAATTTCCGTCGTCCTTTTGAACCATCTTAAATAATTCCTCCCTTTTTTCTCTTGCCCGCCAGTAGTCTTGATATTTAGTCAAGAACTTCTCCTTCATTTGTTACCATGTCTTGATTACCTGACTTCCCAGACTCATAAACCATCTTAGTGCATTTCCTTTTAATGTTGCTAGAAATAGCTTCAATTTCTAAGCATTAGTAACATAATCATAACTTCTACACAATATATCAAATTCAAAAAGAAACTCATCAGGATCCTCAAAAGATAAACCATGGAAGTTAGGTAAGGCTGAGAGTGGGATATTCTTCATAGGATTTTCCCCCCTAGGAAGATACCCAATAGGAAATCCCAACGTAGAGAGAGAATTTTCCCCTCTTCCTTCCTGTCTTCCATTATAGAATCCTTCATTATTCTCTTCCATTGGTTGCTCTCCCGCTGCACTTGCTTTGTCTTCAATGTTTTTTGTTAGCTCCTCAACGTCCTTCACTGGTTCCTCAACGCCCTCAATTGATCCCTCAATGTCTTCAGCTGGTTCCTTGAAATATTCTGCTGATTTTTCAATTTCTTCTACTGTTTCCTCAACCTTTTCAGGACCCACAACTTCCTCTGTTTCGTAGTTTTTTTGGAGGGAGAGCTGAGGCTTGGGCTTCCGAGAGCTCAGCCTCTGAGAAGTTTCAGCCTTTGATATAATATCATCAATAAAGGTCTTTCTTCCTCCTCCTTTACCCTTGCCACCTGTATGGTTGTTTTTCTTGCGTCCTCTCATGCACTTTGCATATCTAAAAGAAAAATGTTAATGCTTTTTGAAATCTACAATTGCCTTCCCCGGCAATGGCGCCAAAATGTTGGTCACTTTAATTTCTTATTAATTCAAACAACTAAGTGCTACATAAATTGTCAACCCAGGGAAGTCTGTTTATTTCAAAGGAAACTACGCATTGTATGTGCTCAATCTCAAAAGCAATAGAAGTTGTAATAATAAATAAATTAGTCACACCTTGCTCTAAGCAAACTGAAGCTCCACTCTAAGTTACAGCAAAAACAATATATTGTAGATAATCACCAAAAAATGCTTAAAAGAGTAATCTAATGGAAAAGGAATCAATCTGCAAAGGAAAGCACTAGCTATGCTGTAATAGAGAACAGGACCCTATTCCCAAAGCAGGAATCTTCAGCACCTGTTTCTAATTACCATGCTTGCCAACTCACTCTGTAAACTCAATTTCCAATGGAACACTCATGAATTAACTATAGATGAACTAAATAATGCAGCAATCAATTGGAAAAATAGAGTTCAGCAACAATGCATAAGCACATTCAGTAAACAGAACTTTTAACAAGGTATGGATAGGAAACAAACTTAACACACTGCAGAAATATAATGGGTGAATCTTGTGATGAAGGTGGGCCCTGTCCTTCTCACAAGATTCCCCAGGAAACAAGAACTAGAAGGAAATGTTTAGAATAGTATTTTATTCATCCATCAAAATGTCATGTTACAAAAAGATTCCAGTTCCTCTCCTTCAGCTAAAAACCTTCCACGGTCTGTCCGTCCCCCTCTAATGTAGATGTCTCCTCTTTTTAAAGAGGAGACATCTCTTTCAATTGATTACATTGTAAGTCCTATCTTTAACCCAATATACCAAAATAGGGAAATCGGTTTTCCCATTAACAAAATGCTGTTACAATGGTTATGGTAATGCTGACTTTGGAATGTGGTAGTTACAGCCAATGTAGCAGCGCCTTCGATGATCTTATTCTGTTGCTGTCGAAACTAGAATGCAAATCATGACTGCTTCATCCACAGGATTTTCTCCTTGTTCTAACTATTATAGCAACATGACCTGTAATAATAGCCCTGCAGTCTTCGGGTTGTTTCAGCAACTATCCGTTTCAATCAATAAATTATGACAGTAATGTAATTGTATGTAAAATAAATTAAACGTATAGTAATGAGAAGAAATATTGTATACCTTTAGAAAAGTGGGTTAAAGCAATAACAAGGACTTTAAATATGGGTTGAAAATAGATGCCATAATAGAAAAATATATGGTTAAAAAGGGACAATGTGAGGTCCTAACAATGGCCTTCCCACTGAAAATGATTTTGGACCACCAAAAGTTGGTTTTCTTTTAAGCATCAATCAAGTGAGGGTATTGCTTCCTCGCTTGCTCAATTTCTATCCATTTCACACCTTTGAGTCCAATCCTGAGGTATTCAACATCCCCTCTGTGCGTAGTTCTTACCTTCCTGTCCAGAACTGTATCTTCCTGCAATTCATTAAGATATTCAGGCAACAGATCATCAATAGAAGGCAACTAACTCTTCTCTTCAGGATCTTCGATTAATGAAGGTTCAAATAGTCTCAAGTTGTCTGCATTAACAACTGAGTAGATGTGCATGTAAGCTGGTAGATTAAGGCGAAAAGCATTCTCACCAATTTTCTCAAGTATCTTGAAAGGTCAATACCTTATTGGCTTTAGCTTCTTACCTTCACCTTGCATTCTGTCTTTGCTGATATATAGCCAAACTTGATCACCAACTTGGAAACTATGCTCTATCCGATGCTTGTCATGCCTTGCCTTGTACTTGGCTTGTCTCTTTTCCAGCTATTCCTGTACTGCCTGGTGAATCTCTTGGATTTGTTCAATGAACTTGGTTGCCTTGTCCACATCACTGTGTCCATCAACTGCTATGTCTTTACCAAAGACAAAATCCAAGGGAGACCTTGGTGTGAAACCAAAACATGTCTCGAAAGGAGATCTTTGTGTAGAAGAATGTTTAACTCGGTTGTAAGCATGCTGCACATAACATAAATGTTCATCCCAAAGTTTGGGATGCTTGCTGCAATAGCCCCTGAGCAACTATATCACTGTCCTATTGAACACTTATGTTTGGCCATCTATTTAAGGATGAAAAGTTGTGCTCTTCTTTAGCCTGGTGTCCATCAATTCCCGCAAACTTGACCAAAATTCCCAACAAATCGGGTTTCTCGATCAGATATTATGGAAGTGGGTAATCCAAAATGAACCCATACATGCTGAACGAACAACTTTACAGTTTGTTCAACTATTATCTCTTTATTACAAGGTATTAAAATACACATTTTTCTGAACCTATCCACAACAACATATAAATAGTCATGACCTTTCCTAGATTTAGGCAGTCCTCCAACAAAGTCCATGGAAACACTTTCCCAAGGATGAGAAGGAACTGGTAGTGGAGTGTACAAGCCTATTTTTCTATTGCGAGGCTTGCTTTTCGCACACATGGCACACCCTCTTACATATCTAGAAACCATCTCATTCATTTTTGGCCAATAACAAAATCATTGCAACTGTGCAACTGTTTTACTTACACCAAAGTGACCTGATATTAGAGAAGTGTGTCTTTCTCAAATTATCTTTACTCTTTTAGTTTGTGGAATGCATAGCTTCCCAAAATGATACAAGAGTTGGTCCTTAACATGATAATCCAATTCTTCTACTGGTTTGCCTTGACTTAAAGTTGCATATACATCTTTAAAATCTATATCTTGAGCATATTGTTCAATGTAGCTTTCATGCAATACTGAATTATGCTCAAGTATAGTAGATGCATTTATAATTGGTCTGGACAACATATCTGCAACTTTATAGTGTATGCCCTTTCTATATCTGATGACTAAATGAAACTGTTGTAGAAAACCCATCCATCTATAGTGTCTTGATTATCAGTATGTATAACTGTATCTTTGCCCATTAAGTAATGCTTCCACTTTTTCACACTCTATACTAATGCATATAATTCTTTATCATATGTGAGATAGTTAACTATTGCAAAATTAAATGTCTCAAAATGATAACATATGGGTTTACCGTGCTGCATCAACACTGCTCCCATGGCATAGTCACTGGCATCTATTTCATTCTCAAATGGTCTTTGAAGATCGGATAGTGCTAGTACTGGTGCTATACTAATCTTTTCTTTCAAGGTATTGAAGGTTTTTTTGCTATTTGCCTCCCCACTGAAACACCTTGTTCAATCTTGTTAAAGCATGTAAGGGAGTTGCAATCAAGGAAAAGTTAGAAATAAAATTTCTCCAATATTGTGCTGCTCCTAAGAAGCTTCTAACTTCCGTAGCAGATTTGGGTTTAGGCCAGTTTATAATGATTGCAACCTTAGAGGGATCTATCTTCAATTCACCACCCCCTACTATATGTCCCAAATAATTCAAAGATGTTTTTCCAAATTCACATTTTGAGAGTTTAACATAAATATTTTCGCTTTTTAAAACATCTAGAGTCTGCTTAACATTCTTTAAATGTTCTTCCCACATTTTGCTGAATATAAGAATGTCATCCAGATATACAATAAAAAAAATCATCAAGAAAAGGTCTGAGTACATCATTCATTACTCTCATGAAAGTAGCAAGAGCATTAGTTAAGCCAAAAGGCATAACCAGCCACTCATACAATCCCTACTTTGTTTTGAAAACAGTCTTCCATGCTTCTTGCTCTGCAACTCTAACCTGATGATAGCCACTATGCAAGTCTAACTTGGAAAAATAAACAGCTTCTTTCAACTGATCTAATAGATCATCTATGTGAGGAATGGGATAATGATTTTTTATCATTATCTTATTCAGTGCTCGGTAATCAATGCACATTCTCCACGAGCCATCTTTCTTTCTCACCAAAACAATTGGAGACCCACATGGTGATGTGCTAGGTCTGATGAACCCCTTCTCAAGTAGCTCCTGTACCTGCTTCTTGATTTTTGCATTCTCTAAAGCGGACAAACTGTACTGATTCCAATGTTAGGCAATGGAGCATCTTGCTGCAAATTAACATCATGCACTATTTCCTTTTTGGGTGGCAAACCTTTAGGTTCTTGAAACAATATATCATATTCTGAAACAAATTTTTCTAAATTAGCTTGTTGTTTAGCATCATAGCCCTCAAATACATTGGTTTTATCAGATTTCTTTTCCTTTACAACCATTAGTAAAAATTGTTTGCATGAATTTACAATTCATTTCATCTGCCCCGAGTTTACGAGAGTATAATTATTCTTGAGCTTATGAGCTCTTACAATATATTCGATTCCATCTTTAACGAGTAGATACTTGTTCTCAGCTCTATAGAAAATAGCTTTTCTATCATACAAGCAAGGACTTCCTAAAACAATTCCAGATATATCCAAAGGAACTATATCTAACTCAACCTCATCTACAAATGTTGACCCAAAAGAAAACTTGTCTAGTCACTTGTAGCTTTGCTTTATCACATAACCAACCTAATGGATATGGTTTCTTGTGAGGTGTGGTTAGTAATCCCAACTTCTTTATAATTGCTTCATAAATTAAATTTACTTGTGAGCCACTATCAAATAAAGTATCAATCTTTTGATGATTGGAAATAACTCGAATATGAAAAATCTCATGCCTTTTTCTCTCATTTTCTTCATTATCAGTAGATTGTGGAGAATTACTAGTAGATGCTTCAGAATTTTTACTTTTTATACCTGTGGCTGCGATTTTTGCTTCATCTCCTCAGTATGACCCCAAATCCTTTTGAATAGCTATAACAGTCTTCTTCTTCTTGCCCTCGAACTTCTTAAGTTTCAGCTCCGGATGCAGAATCCAGCGGCGTTCATCATCATGCCCATCCTTCTTACAGTGAGTGCATGAAGACTTGCTTTTCTGTATAGTGTTTGTCTTCCTCTCTTTCCATTTCTATTTTCCTTTCTCCTTATTTTTGCTTGTAGTGGGTTTGGATGATCCCCCAATTTCTGGGTTCCCATTCTTACCTCTAGCTTCTAGATGTGTAGCCTGAATGGATACCTCATCTATTCTAGTGGGATTAAACATAAGGATAGAGTGCCTCATGTAGCTGTGTAGACCACCTATATACTTCAACAAAGTCTCAGGTGAGTCTAAAGAAATTCCTAGAATCAAAACTCTTTTCATAAATTCTTGGGTGTAACCTTGTACACTTTGCCCTTTTAGTTGCCGAAGAATTTGCCAGCTCATCATGGCTTGCTACATGTAAGCTAGTGGACAGAATTGATTTTTAATTGCAGAAACAAATTCACTCCAGACGTAAAGAATCTTACCATGTTTCTTCATGTCAACTTGTGTCCTGCTTTCCCACCATACTAAGGTAGTGCCTCCAAGGCATAGGATGGCCAGCTAAATCTTACTCTTGTCTGAGTTAATGCTTTGCACTCTATAATAAACATCAATCTATCTGATCCAATTATCCAGCTTCTCTGAATTCAACTCTCCATCATATATTGGTAAATCAAATTTAACATCTAATTTAATCAAAGATGTCTTCTTTTTATTTTCAGGGCTATTAGGAGGTGTGAGAAATTTTTCTTCTTTAGCTTTGCCTTTAGAGTGGTCATGGAGGGGAGATTCTTCTACTCCTTTGTCTTGTTTGGAGTTTGATGAATCTTCATCTCTATTCTTCTTAAATTCCCTATACATTTTCTCCACCATGGATCTCATGGTCATAAAACTGTCCATGAACTGGGGGTCTAATTCCAAGGGATTTTCTTCTGACATTTTCCTCTTAGAATAGACTCTTCCAATTTCCAGGTTAGTTTTAGCCAACTCTTCTTCTCCTAATTTACGCTTTGATCTAGTTAGCATTCAACAACAAAATCCAGCACAAGTTTGTCTAACTTTAGTAACCTAGAGCTCTGATACCACTTGATCTAGAATTTATCCAAGACAAAGAATTAAAGGTATAACAGACTCATGTGCATGGATGTGCCTATGTTACTTTATGCAATGGATCAATAAGGTTGCAAAATACACAGACACTAAGGCAGTTAGAGAACAACATAACAGGAAAACATGTAAGACAACAAGTTTAATAAGGAGTTCACCCAATGCTCTTGGGCTACGCCCCCTGGTCCAGCTCTTAGTGGTGATGTCTCTATTATGTTTTAAGCAGGGTTTTTACAACAGTGAGCTCAAATCGAGTCTCACTAAACAGATGAAAGCCAGTAGGAATGGAGTGCACAGACTCTCCTTACTGAAATTCGACCTCTGATGGTCACAGTAGTATGACAGGCCTATGCCAAGGAGTTTGCTTGAACCTCTCAAGCCTTCTATGGAGTACACAGACTCTCTGAATCTCTCTGGCTTTGCCTAGCTCGATGCTACCTTTAGGTCAACTCGGCTTCTACTCTCTGTTTTCTACTCTTAGCTATTTGCCTTCTTGTGTTTTTTTTCTGCTTCTGTCAGGTCATGGCTTTAAAGCTAGTCTTTTCTTTTGACTGTTCATTTCCGCTTCCCAGCCTTCTGGTTTCCTTACCTCTGTCTGTTCAAATTCCTCTGCTCTACATCATCATCACTGGTTAACGCCTCACAGGGAGGTGGCCACCTATTTCCTAATGAATTGGGCATCAGATTCTTTGAATCATTTTTGAATGGCCGTTAATTCCATTTGCTTCAGGATCGCCTGCGAAACATGAATCGTTTGCTAACTCATCATCCACGTCAGACTTAAAATCCCCTATCATCTTGCTTTTTGACTTGTCAAATCTAGTTAGTCATCGAGACACATCTCTGCTGTCGATTTGGGCCCCCCATATCCTATGGTCGTCCTTCATATCAGGCGGACAAGTTGCACGATGTTTACTCGTTTGATGTGGGTGGTTTTCTCTCTCATCCGCCGGATGTGTGTCGTTCGATGTGTGGCATCAGGCTGGAGTCAGTAAAAAAAGCTTATCACCTCAAGGCCTTCCGATATCCTGCCGGTTTGTGGAATCCCACACTATGGAACCAAATGCATTACTTTTCTGAATTTTATATCATTTTTGAGTCTGGGTGCTTCGGGGCTTTCCTTCACTGAGGGGGACACCCTGCGACGCACTCTTTAGCACTAATCACATATCAGAAACCACCCCCATTTCTTGATTTGGCCTCTGGTTTTTCCAGTTTGCGCCAGTGCGCGTTACCATGGGCCAACAGTCTGCGCACTCGACCGAGGGTCCTCATTGCTCCGCTCTGGCCACAACTGCAACTGTTACGAGGATTCCTTCTAATAGCTTTGATTTGTCTAAGACTTGAATCTTTTGGCATAACTTGAAACAGTCAAGAAAACTTAGAGAGTGTTTAGGATCCAATTTGAATCATCTTCAGTCACTTGGAGCTGATGTTTGGGAAATTATGGAAGGAGGATACCAATTGTTAGAAAATTATATATTAAAGAGAAATATAACACATAAAATATTGCAGAAATATAAACAGAGAAAATGCATAAAACAATAGAGACACAGATATAAGTGGTTCGCCCAATTTGGGCTACTTCCACATAGAAACAACCATTCCTTCCTTTTATATTATCTAGCAAACTGAAGAGATACAATCTACAACATATCCATTGTAATTCCCTCTTCGCTCTCAATCTCCTCTCTCTTTCTTATTCAAAATACAGATCTACATATACGCAATACAATTCCCTCATATATAGCAAGAGGTTTCCTTCTAGGGAAAAAAAACCCTAATTTAAACACAACTTCTACCGTCAGATCTTCGCCTAATGAACAACCCAAATTGACTACGAAATTACAACATTTTACAAGGCAATTTTACATCTATTTTTTTAGCTTTGGGGGCGCTGCCCCCGATCCCCCCCATAAATGAATATTTTATAGGGAGATTGGGGTCCAATGTGGCGATACCTTTGAATACAGAAGATAATCAAGCTCCACACCCAAAAATCTCCCACTTGGAGACTGATTATAGCAACTCCACCGCTGCTTTATTTGTTGGACAATGACTCCACTTTGGACCTGGATGTTTCTCATATTCTTCATCATGCTTGAAGACCAATTGAAACTAAGCAGATTCTCATTTTCTCCCTGGTTACAACTTTTGTTAACATATCTGCAAGATTTTGGCTAGTGTGTATCTTTTCCAGCTTCAATTGTCCATCTTCTAATGTCGACCATATGAAATGGTACTTGAGCTATATATGTTTAGTCTTGGAATGAAATGCAAAGTTCTTTGCAAGATGTATGGCACTTTGGATGTCACTGTATAACCTGCCCAACTCCTACTTCTTACCCAATTCATCCGAAACCTTTGTAACCAAATAATTTCTTTACTAACCTCTATAGCAGCAACATAATCTACTTCTGTTGTTGAGAGTGCAACAACACTTTGCAGTTTTGAGACCCAACTAACAACTGTTCCACCTACAGTAAACACATACCCTGTATCTCTATCACTCGCCATATCTGCATCAACATATCCCTGTAGAGAAATGTTTGAACCACCAAAACATAATGCTTGATTTGTGGTACCTCTCAAATACCTGAGAATCCACGTCACTGCCATCCAATGTTCTTTTCCTGGATTGTTTATGTACCTGCTTACAACTCCCACTACATGTGCAATATTAGGCCTTGTACAGACCATTGCATACATTAGGCTTCCAACTGTTGATGCATATGGAACTTTAGACATATGAGCCATTTCTTCCTAAGTCTTGCGACACTCCTCCTTACTTAATTTGAAATGGCTAGCCAAAGCTATACTAACTAGTTTTTCATTTTACACATTAAACCTTTTCAACACCTATACTATGTACTCACTTTGGGACAATGTTAATTTGCGATTCTTCCTGTCTCTAGTTATTCTCATACCAAGGATTTGTTTTGTAGCACCCAAATCCTTCATTGCAAATGAGTTCGCCAATTTTCTTTTGAGCACATTTATTTCCTACATTAGAACGTGCAACAAGCATGTCATCTACATACAATAACAATATAATATAGCTACCATAATTTTGCCTTTTGAGATAAACGCAATGATCAGAGTGACATCTAGTATAACCTTGTTCATACATAAACCTGTCAAATTTTAGTTACCACTGCCTTGGAGCCTGCTTTAAGCCATACAAGCTCTTCTTCAACCTACACACTAGTTTCTCCTTCCCTTTTACCTCATATCCTTGTGGCTGCTACATATATATATCTCTTCCTCCAAATCCCCATGGAGAAAGGTTGTCTTTACATCTAACTGCTCAAGATGCAAATCTTCATTTGCTACTAAACTTAAAATAGTTCTAATTGAAGTCATTTTAACAACAAGAGAAAATATCTCATCAAAGTCTATACCCTTTTTTTGTGCAACCCCTTTCACCACAAGTCTAGCTTTATACCTTTTTCTACCTCCATCTTCTTCCTTCAACTTGTAAACCCATTTATTTTGCAATGTTGTTTTACCTGCAGGCAACTTGACTAAGTCCAAAGTCTGGTTATGTGCTAAGGAGTCCATCTCTTCTTTCATGGCTTGCTCCCACTTCTTCCTGGTTTCTACCTATACTACTTCTTCATGACATTTTGGTTTAGCAGAATCAGTCAACAATACATAATATAATGAAGGAGAGTATCATTCAGGGGGTCTACTTATATTGGTAGATCTTCTAACAAAACTTTCAGGTGTTTGAGGTGCTTGTTGTTGTTGTGGTTGTTGTTCTAGATGTTGATCATTACGATTTTCAGGCACCATCACTTTTTCTGTGATCTCGTCAAGCACTATGTATTATCTGTTTTCTTTTTCTTGTTTCTTTTCCTGCAACTTATCCTTATACAAAACCTTTTTATTGAATATGACAACTTTGCTCCTAATGATTTTGTGTTTTTCATAAACATAAAAGCGATAACCAAAATCATTAACACCATATCCAATAAAGGTACCTTTCTTTGATTTTGCCTCAAGCTTTGTTCTATTTTCTTTCTTAATGTGGACAAAGGCTTCATAACCAAAAGTCTTTAAAAATGAGTAGTTTACCTTTTTAATTGTCCATGCCTCCTCTAGAATACCACCATCCAAGGAAATTGAAGGCCCTCTGTTTATTAGATAAACATTAGTATCTACAACATTTGCCTAAAATTGTAAAGGCAATCCTACATGCAATCTCATGCACCTTGCACGCTCCATTATTGTCATGTTCATCCTTTCTCACACACCATTTTCTTGTGGTGTTCCTGGAATTTTCTTCTCTCTGTGAATTCCATTCTCTAAACAGTACCTATCAAACTTTTTGCTACAATATTCACCTCCATTGTCTGATTTGAGACACTTCAACCTTTTTCTTGTCTCATTTTCAACCAAAGCTTTCCATTTCTTGAAAGTATCAAATACATTAGATTTATTTCGAATACAATAAATCCAGGATTTTCTAGTTGCATCATCAATAAAAGTAACATAATAACGAGAGACACCAAAAGATGATGCCTGAGCAGGTCCCCATACATTTGTATGCACAAGCTCTAATTTTTCGCTCTTCTTTTCTTTCCCAACTCTGAGGAATCTGACTCTCTTTTGTTTTCCATAAACACAATTCTCACAGAATTTTAAATCAACATGCTTCAAACCTGGCAAAAAATTTCTTGAGTGAAGAATCTGCATCCCCTTCTCACTCATGTGCCCGAGTCTATGATGCCACATTGTCGTATCTTCTCCTGTAGAGGTTAAAGCATTAACAGAATTAGAAATACCATTGCATAAATGCAATGTACCAACCTTTTCTCCCTTTGCTATTACCAGGGATCCTTTAGAGACCTTCCATGTTTCATCTGTAAAAAAGGTAGTCACACAGCCTTCACCACCTAACTGCCCTATTGAAATAAGATTTTTCTTTAGATCTGGAACATGCCTTACCTCTTTCAATAGCCATTGATTTCCATTCTGTTTTTTTTATGAAAACTATACCCATTCAAATGATTTGATAGGGTTTATCATCACCCAATCGAACCTGTCCAAAATCTCCTTGAACATAATCATGAAAATGTTTCCTATCAGGTGTGGCATGGAATGAGGCCCCTGAATCAACCACCTAGACATCAATAATATTTTATAAAGGAAGAATCAAAGCATCTTGCAACACATCACCTGTCACATTTGCTTCATGATTGTTTCCTTGTTGCGCGTCTCCTTCTTTTCCCTTTCGAGACTTGCAGTCTTTCTTCAGGTGTCCTTTCTTCCTGCATTTCCAGCACACAATCCCTGATCTAGACTTGGATTTGCCTTTTCTTGACTTACTGTAATATCCAGGTCTCTTTCCTCTTTCTATTTTTCTTCCCCTCATCTCTGCAGTCAAAGCATTACCTGATGTCTCACCAGAGCTTTTCCGCCACATTTCCTCACTAATGATTGCACCGACAACATCATCAAACTTTAAAGTACTAGATCCAAAGACAAAGTTACTAATGGCCATAACTAAACCATTCCAACTTTCTGGCAATGAACACAGAAATAACAAAGCCCTAACTTCATCACCAAAAGTTACCCCTACAAAACTTAACTGACTGGTAATTGTATTAAATTCATTTAAATGATCAGCAACAGATCTACCTTCTGACATTTTCATATTAAATAAATGCTTCATAAGAAATACCTTATTTGAGGTTGAGGGTTTTTCATATAGTTTGGAAAATGTCGACATTAAAACTTATGTTATCATTTCCTTTGAAATATTAAATGCTACCGATGCTGCTAGGCACAGTTGTATTGTTCCAAGTGCCTTTCTGTCGAGAATATCCCATTCTGTGTCTGTCATACTCGTCGGTTTCTTTGCCTTTCCGCTCAATGGTTGGTATAGATCTCTCTGATATAGATAATCTTCCACCTGCATCTTCCATAGCTCTTAGTTTTCGCTGTTAATTTTTTTGACCCTAAACCCACCATCTTCCGCCATTGCTCCCACTCAAACTAGGCACCCTTCTCTCCTACGAGTTTATTACCCAAATAGACCTTCGACTCTGATACCAGTTGTTAGAAAATTATATATTACAGAGCAATGGAACACATAAAATATTGCAGAAATATAAACATAGAAAATGCATAAAACAAGAGAGACACAGATATACGTGGTTCACCCAGTTTGGGCTACGTCCACAGAGAAACAGCCAGTCCTTCCTTTTATATTATCCAACAAACTGAAGAGATACAACCGACAACAAATTAGCTGTAATTCCCTCTTCGTTCTCAATCTCCTCTCTCTTCCTTACTCAAAATACAGATCTACATAAAGGAAATACAATTCCCTCATATATAGTGAGGGGTTTCCTTCTAGGAGAAAAAACCCTAAATTAAACATAACTTCTACCATCAGATCTCCACCTAATGAATGACCCAGATTGACTATGAAATTACAACATTTTACAAGGCATTTAACATCTATTCCTTTAGCTTCGGGGGCACCGCCCCCCCTTAGACCCCCCCTGCAGTGAATATTTTACTGGGGGTGTTGCCACCCCATTATGAACTGGGGTCCAATGCGGTGATACCTTTGAATATAGAAGATAATCAGGCTCCACACCCAACAATATCCAGCAGTAGTCTTGTTACACAGTATTTTGTTACACCTCCTGCACTTCCCTGTGACATACCCCGAAGTGCCTGAAACATGACCATTATACAGTATACTCATCCATGTATATAGCTCAAATCCCTACTAATACTTTGTTTGGAAAATGCCTTGATATTTCCCTGAAGAAATAGCTCTTAAAACCCCAAAAAGAGGATCATCGCTCGTATGAGGCTTAAAACACCAATGGTCACCTATTGCACTTTGTTTGACACGTGATGGCATTGCTTTGTTCCCTTGCATACGTGTGATGATCCCAAAAAGGTAATTTTCCCAAAGGAGATTAGAAGCTTCATGATCTAGAAGCTTCCATAGCGGCGAGCTGGAGGTGGTTTCTCATAGATGAGGTCAAATCCTCCTAACTTGACCTCTTTGTCTTATCCCTATGAGCTAACTCCTTAAGATGTGGGTCTAATCCTACCTTTAGAGAAGTCCTAACTCCCTCTCCTAGCCTATAAATTCCTCCTCTCCCATTTCCAAGTGGTTAGTCTATGTCTATTTGCACCCTTATGCTAAGCTTGTGCCAAGAGGCTATTCATTAGACTTGGAGAAGGAGTGCTTAGAGAGTTTCTTGGCTTCGACTTGGATTACCACTCAAGGAGAGAATTTCAACATCAAGGATTTGGTTGTAAGCTTCCCTTTCTTTCCTAACAAGATACAACTATTGGTTCATCTTGCCAAAATATATATGTTCATGTATTTATTTATTTGACATTCCTTGAATAGTTAAGTAGGTTGTTATTGGATTTGCTATTGGTTTTGGCATGCTTTTTTCTCTCTTGATCACTTGTGCAGGTACATAAACACTGAGAGAAGTAGGAACAAGTCTGTGACATAAGCGGTTCGAGGCCCTCAACAAAGGAAATCAAAATAGCATCAGAAAAAGGTAGGTCATCTCTTTTGTTCTAATCTTCAGTTATAACCTAGGAAGATGTATAGTTGATTGTCACTTTAGTTGCTAGACCCACTCATTGGGCTAGAGGGATCGTCTCTACCTGTAGAGAGGATTAACCTTGTCAACAAAATGGTGACTCCACTGGGGAGTATATGACCCTTTCCTTCCCTTTCTTCACCTTTTCTTTTGATGAGTTTGATCAACCATTCATTCTTAGACCTCTTTGTTTATCTATAGTTAGTGTCACTTTCTAGTAGATACTTTAAGGTTGTTGATTTGAGTTGTTCTTGAAGATTTTGTGTTTTTTCTTTTCTTTTCTAGACCATCACGTTTTCGACCCTGAAAGTCGCGATGATATTGCGAGTTTGTTGATTACAGTAGCGATGATAGTGCTTTCCTCTTAACAGGTGCGATGATTGCAGAAGATTAAGAAATTTAGGGTTTGTCTTCTTATTTTTAGTTATGTTGGTCTTCTGCCAATGATTTACCAGTGTGATATCAGTTAAGTCCCTTATTGTCTGATTACAATTACCTTTTAACTTGGTTTGAGTGTGCTTGAAGTTTGATTAGCCTTTTAGGGTTTCTAGGTCTTTTAGGTTAACCTTCGTCCCCTCATTGGTCTTCTCATCAGAAATCAAAGATCAAATACCTGTGTTAAAGAGTCTTTGTGTGTTTAGACATCCTTTGCAAATCACTTTTGGTTTTTGAGTCTTAAGTTGCTTTCATTAGTAGATACTATGAAAGTCACTTAAGTTCTATTTGACAAATAATAGATTACACATTGATTGTCTCATTTGAATCGAAAGGAAATGTTTACTTTGAGTTTTGTGTTTCGAAAAGTGAAAGTGAAAGTCTTTATATTTTCATAGTTTTCGAAGAATTTTGAGTTTCATTCAAATCATTAATGTGAAAGAGATTTTCATATTTGTTGGCTTGCTTGCTTTCTCTTTTACTTTTGCACTACATTACGTTGGTTGCATTTTGAAAAAGAGAAAAGTCATCATTATATCTTAAGGTAGTTTTGCTTTAAGGTTTTTTTTGGCATTGAATTTGCTTATCATATGAAAGATTAGGTTTCATATTTTACATTTGGAATTGGAAGATTTTCATGGATGCACTTTTGGATTTGGTTTGATGCATGATTTGAGTGATATTCTTCCCTACATAGATAGCTTTCATTGAATTGAAGGATTTCATTTCATCATCGAGTTTGCATTTTATGAACATGTAACATCGTTAAGGCCTTGAAATTGAAACATAATTCCAAGATTAAATTTAAAATATATCAATTAATCTAAGGAGAATTTGAAACATTAACGTTCATATTTATTGGTCTAGGCTAGAGACGTGTTCTGACATCTTTAAAACTTAGCAGTTGTCATTCGCTTTGACATTAGACATTGCTAGCACAGACTTGTGCTCCCCATACCATCATGTATATAAAGGGAGACCCCATAGGTTGCAAACCTTTATCCATAGGAAGCTGAGTTTGTCACCCTGTAAACATGATACAGCGAACACAACATTCGGGGAGATTGCATGCACCTACGTCAAGTCCTTCGTAAATTTATTTGCTGAGGTGTATGTTACAGTTCACGGTTACTTGGTACTCCTTTTACCTAGATTCACCTGAGTAGTCATTTCGATATTTTCTGACTCTTTAAATTTGAAAATATCATCGAACGACTTCTCCTTTCAAGCTCGATAAACCATCAAAAGTGACTAGTGTCACCTTTTCATCCTTTTCTCAACTCTTAAAAGATGAAAAGGAAAAGTTTTTTTCCTAAAAGTAACTGCCTGCAATAAACATGTTGAACCCAAGCAGTTGATTCTTGGACCAATATTGAGTAATTCCCTGTTAATTTCAAGATTGTTAAAAGCCCTAAATGAATCTCCTTTCCTTTTTTTCTTTTGAGAGGAATTCATCATGGTTGAACCATTGAGTTCATCTCATAGTTCCCCTTCATTGTCTAATACTGAAGGGTCCTCCCAAGGAGTTCATCCGAAACTTCCTCAGTCACTTGAGGATCAAGGTTTTGAACTTGGGATTATTCCAAGTATCCAACCTTTGTCTTCTCGTCCACCTCCATCAGATTCTTGGTCACCTCAAGAATCTGATCCAGATACCTCTGATAATCCTATTCAGACCCCTGAGAGTTTGCAGACTCCTGAGAGTCCATAGAGGCTTGTTATCTATTCATCGAATCTGTTATTCGATTATGTTGTGATATCTCCTCAGCGTCCTTACAGTCCCTACGATTGGCTTGGTATTCCTTTGGAGTTATCTCCTTGTACATCTCGGGTTCCTCATCACCAGTTGTTTCCATATATGGAGTTAGAATGTGAAATCCCAGCCTCTTCTCTAGGTCATTCGAAAGTTTTTGCTACCCATACTCGTCATGTCAATGATGAGCAAGGATATGAATTTCCTCCAGAAGGTTTTCCTTCTACAGGAAGAGTCCCATCTCTCACCTTTCCTAAAAATAGTGGACCTATGTTGCCACACGGTTATACTACCTTAGCTCAGTTAGTTTCGGGTACTCCTAGTGCCTCATCATTGTATCAAAATCCCATTTGGTCTTCAAATGTTATGCCTACATAAAGTTTGTTCATTCTGAACATGAGTTCTCAAACTTCTATACAAACTGATGCCACATTGGTTCATGTTCAACCTACCATTTTGTCACAGCCTGTCTCATTGTTTCAACTGACCCTTCCCATACAACGGACTATTTCAGGTCAGGTTTCGGTAAGTTCTTCTACCCCCAAGTGGACAGAATGTTCCACCACTGGGGGGTCAAGATCCAAATACTCCTCTTGTGTCAGGTGAAACCAATGTGAGTGGATTACAAACTCACATGGTTGGAGTTAATCAACCTTATTATGGTAGTATTCCTAACCCTGCTGGTCCATCTGGGTCAGGTAATGTCCAATATTAGCAGCCTTATATGGCTCAGGTTCCACTCCAACAGGCTTATGTCCCATATGGTTCACAAGCCTTGGTTAATCCGTCTTACATTCCTCAAGCAGGAGCTTATGTCTAGCCTAGTCAATCCGCTATTCCTAGTGGATATGGTTAGATTCAATTCAGGAACTATTAATACCCTCAAGGTATATCCCAAGGGACTATCCAGCTACCCTTGCAGCAGCAAGGAAAACCTTTGCAGCAGTAAGGGAAACCTTCACAGTAGCAAGGGCAATCTTTGCAGCAGCAAGGGCAAGCATTGCAGCAACAAGGGAAATTATTACAATAGCAGAGGCAACCTTTGTCACAGTCACAACAACCTTTATAGCCACAAACTTAGTTTGTTCAGTAGTCTTTTCAACCTTTGTCCTCGCAAGGCCAACCTTTGCAGTATCTAGGTCAACCTTTATAACAACAAAGTCATCCTTTTTAGCAACAATGTCAACCTTGGTAGCAGCAAACTTTATATGCATATCAACAAGGTTAGACTTTGCAAGTCCAAGGTCATCCCCTGCAACAGCAGGGCCAATCTCCTTACGTCTAGGGTCAACAGGTTCAGCAACCTTATAACCCGTATGTCACGTACAATGCTTATCAGTGACATATGGTAGGACAATATCAAGCCTACCCTAGATCAATTCCACCTTGTGGTCAAGGTAACCCTCAGTGGGGACAAAATCAGGTCCCTATGGACAAAATCCTCCACTATGGGGAAAAAATCCTTACCAGCAAGGATGGAAACCACAGTTTGGGTCTCCTCAAAGGCCCTATAAGTTGTTTAACATGCAATTTCCTTTCTTGGCTACGTTGGAGCTTCCTGATGTCTTGAGGCTAATGAATGATCCCATCCTTCATTCACCCTACTGGCCTCTAGTTCCAAATTTCAAGCAATTGCCCCAAATTTGAGGAAACAGCTAAGGAGGACCCGCAAGCCCATGTGATGACATATCACCTTTGGTGCTCCTCTTATTCATATGTCGATGATTCTATCCATCTTTGACTCTTTCGTAGAAATCTCACAGGTGATGCTACTAAATGGTATATTGAGTTGCCTCGAGGTACCTACGATGACTTCAACTCTCTAGCTATGGCCTTTCTCACCTACTTCCAATTGAAAGTTCGATATGAACCTAGCACTCATTCTCTTACATCCCTTAAGCAAGACACCGTGATCCATATTTCTGATCATATCCAACAATGGAGACATCGGCATCACCTCATCAAATTTGAGATTGCTGATGAGTTTTTGACTGAATGGTTCACAAAATCATTTGTTAACAAGATTGATAAGGACAAAGCTATGGGTGGATGTGTTACTGAACAAAAAGCTATCGCCTGTGCCCAATATCTAGACTTAGTCTATAAGCAATTTGGCACGTTGTACGATATGTTTCCTGATGCTTCGAGGCCATCATTGGATCTGACAGCATCAAAGTCTCCTGATACACCACCTATTGATGGTGTGATTAGTTCTGTGTTTCAGACTTCCACGAAAGCTTCTTCAAAGCAGAAATCTGTCTCAAGCACTGGTTCCAATAATCCCTCAAAAAATTCATCCAGTCCTGGTAAAACCTCTGAGATACATGTTGTTTAGTCTACTGCAATAGATAAGACCTCTAAAGATAAGAAGAAGGGAAAAGGCAAAGCCAAAGCTGATGCCCCAAAACAGGACCCACCTAAATCATCTGTTGATGATGCTTCTAATAGAAAGCCGAAGTACCCTTTCCTCATCTATGAGGAGGATCATTACACCAAGGATTGTCCCCGACGTTATGAAGTTAATCAGTTGTTGAAAAGGACTCTGGTTGTCTTGAAAGAACCATTTCCATCTCAGCAGACACAGTTGGTAGACCAACCGCAGTCCTCTACCTCCTCTGGTTCCCAGGTTTTCATGATGCAAGGTTCATAACCCATCTTGATCACTACTCGAACGAAAGAATATCAAACCACACATAAGGAGACAGTGGAGAAATAAGTCACCGATATTCCTTCTACTTCTACTCTATCCAGTTGTAGTCTGATCCATATTGAGCACCCTAATAGTGAGTCCGTAATCCAACCACCTCCCAAAGGTGTTCTTCGGAAATCATCTTTTAATCTGAATGATAGAGCTGCGCAACATTATAATATTGTTGAGAATTTTTCTCAGGCACCATCGGTGATGTCTGCCTTGGAGGTTCTCCAATCCTGTCCAATGCATTGGAAGTCATTGTTGTCTGCCATAGGTGCTATTAATCCTTCTGATTCGAGTCCGATAACCTTCGATCTTGAAAACCATGTGCCTCGTCTTCCTCATCAGATTTCTTTTCTGATACAGGTTCTTATCAAAGGAAAGACAATCCATCGGACTGTTATTGATGAAGGTACCTCTACCTGCATCATGTATGTTTCATGTTGGAAGGCCATTGGCTCTCCTACTCTTAACTAGTCCTCGAACACCTTGGAAGCCTTTTATGGCAGAGGCTCACATCCATACAGTATTCTCACAAACTTTCCGATTACATTGGAAGGAAAGACCATTGAATTAGAAGTAGAAGTTGTAGATGCCAGTCTTAACTACAACCTTCTTCTTGGAAGAAGTTGGCCCCGTGCTATGTTTTGTGTGGTGTCTTCTTTGTTTCGAGTACTTCATTTTCCTCATGAAGGAAAATTGTCACTGTTGATCAATTTTCCTTCTTTTCTTCTGGTTCATCGAATGGTGACATCCCTTACATGGGAAATATTGAAATTCCTTACGAGAGTGTGGGGGCAGGTCTCTTCAAAGAGTCTGCTTTAATGGGTAATTTTACTCTCCCACCTCCGAATGTTCATTAAATCAATATGATCTCAGTCTCTACGGATCCTTGGATTATCCCTACCCTATGTTAGAGTCGGTCTGGTCATCCCTCCATCAGAGATCATTTCTCTTATTGCATTTCATTTTTAGGTGTCTCGCTCAATTCACTCAGCTGCATTCCGCCAGGGGCATGCCATAATCTAACGGAAGGGTCTTGTCATTCATTACCCCTCATGCCTTATCATTGCTGGCTCAGGTCTGTTCATCAAAATCAAGTTTTAAAATCACTTACAGTCATGTTTTAATCTATTGATCAGAAAGAGTCATTTCAGTCACTAGGTCTAGGGTTAGTCAGTTTTGTCTAAAATAATGTCCAACATTGCCAACAGACCCATGAGGGAGGTCCTTAATAGGTTTTCATTTCCAATATTTTCATCATCATATGCTTGACTATGACTTTTCTTCAAAACTCTATTTTGAAGAAAATTCGTCATTTCATTTTGTAATAAATTTTCATGTAATTTTCAAAAAGTTTTTCAATTGTTGAAATCTCCAGGCGCAGCCCTGGTCTTCCTTTGTCAAGACATGCCACTATCCCTACAAAAAATTGACAAAATATTCATCACTCAAGCCAAAAAATCAAAAGGGAAGCAAAAGGATAGAGTTTTATTAATTGTGGAAAAGGTGCCAATTCAAAACATTACAAAATGGGTTTGTGAGAAACAAAAATCAAATCCATCACTATAAGATGTTCTCATGGTTTTAAAACATTCATTTGCATCTAAGAGGTCAAAGAGGGTTGAAGTCTAGTGTTGAGAGGGCAAACTTGCAAAGTTTCAAGCCAAAGCTGTGTTCAAAGCCGGCGCGGTGCATAGAGCAGGTGGCACAACGCACTGGGGAGGTGTGACGCATTCGGTGCGATCATTCAGTGTATTTTTGAATGGGTGCGGCGCACGAGGATGGCGTGGCGCGTTGGGCAAGCTGTGTGGTGCACTCAGCTGACTGGCCCGAAAAATGCCATAACGGCCTCCAAATGCCAAAATCGTGCCAATTTCCTTTGTTTCAAGTAGGTGGAGCTCCATTTCTCTTGTGCATTAAAGTTTGGTAGTTATGCTATGATGGTTGATGTGTTGAGCTTCCAAACAAATGATCAAACCCTATCATTTTGAATTCCTCAAATATAAGCTGTTGCCTAGGGTTTCAAAAATTGTTGGCCACCAAGCTTTTTCTTTTTCCATCATTTCTTTTCTCCTTGATTCCATTTGTTCCTTGACTTCATTGTTCCCTATCCCCTAAAATTACTAAACCCCTATCCCAAATTCCCTTTCCCAAACTTTTAAATGTGAAACCCTAAACCCTATTCCCACACATAAATCCTAAATCCTCTCCCATATTTCCCTAACAAATCTATCCCAATAGTCCCTAATCCCTTACTATTTTTTCCCCTTCCTAACATTCCCTTGTTTCATTTGTTTTCCCCTTGGTGGCAAAAATTAAACTCATCACAAAAGAGCAGTCCAGCACAGTTTATATAAGGCAGCATATTTTTCTTCAAGGTATTTTGTACAGTAGTCATGGCATCTGAGCATTCATCTGATTATGAAATGGAAAGCCAAAGTGACTCACCCATGGAGGAACATGCACCTCGGAGGCCTCATAGAGGAGGTAGACATATCGGAGAAGAACCAGTCACCCTCACTGAATTACAGGCCTGCCCTCTTGCCATGTTTTGTTTCCAGCATTAGTCATGCTATGAGTTTTGTGAAAAGGTGGCTAATGTTCAATTTCATCATGAGTTGGCTCATCTGTTTGTGCTGCATTTACATGGAGATCAGGCTACCTTAGCTGATGTCACCTTCACACTTACACCAGAATCTGTCTCACTGGCAACCGGCATACCCAATATTGGGGAACCATGGACCAAGAGGAAGAAGATTGACCGGCAACATTATGAGCCATATATTAAAATCGGTTTCTTGAGGCAACTCAAGAGAGTGTTTCCATTCCGATATCTTAAAGATGAATATGCTCCATTAATGAAATTAATCATGAAATATTTCAGCTGTGAGGGACGGTTCTCTCATCTATATGCTTATCACATCAGGTTGCTCATGCATTTCACCAAGGTACGGATGATGAACATTCTGTATTTCATTTGCTGGAACATAGAGAGGATGACCACCCTTGTGTAGCACAAAACCCCTCAGTAGCAACTTAACAGTGTTTATCATTTTGATCTTATTAAGATTTTGGTGGTTCATCAGCTTGGATTACAGGGAATCACTTGGGACGATTTCATCTCTCGTGACTTCTTGAGAGCTTCACAGGGATTATCAGAGGTCAGGCATGAGACAGGTGAACCTTCTTATCAGTATGAGAACCATGAGACTGCTAGTATGTTGGTATTCATCACATATCAGAGGGGCACTACATTTGTTTGCAGCAGCGAAGCGAGTGTTATCTCCACCCGGAGTGGAAGGGGCCTCACTTCCGACATCAGCACCACAGGTACAGGAAAAAGGCAAGAGGCCAATGCAGGATGAGGGGCTGTTAGGTGAACAAGATACCGACTTCATTCTCATTCATGATGATGATACAGATATGGGTCCGGAAAGTGCCAAACTTAGGGAGATCATTCAGGAGTAGCAAACAGAGATCCAAGCCTTATCCCTTGAATTGGAGAGGGCTAAGTGGACTATGAAATACTTGGAGTAGAGGAACAAACAACTTGAAGATCAGCAAGCAATCATGGAGTTACAAAACATCCGCGAGAATCGTCATGTTGCACAAAGGAGAAGAATTGAGCTCACTTCATTGGAGCAAGAGATTAATGATGATTGGGAGTCTAATCTCGAGAGAGTTAACATCCACTTAGAGAGACTATTGTACAAGGCCGATAAGGACGATGCATTGCTAAGACACATGGATTTCCAATACATGGCACAGAACAAGGTCTACAAGGCACAAATCAGGAATTTAAAGGCAAAATTAAAGAAGGCAATAAGGAAGAAAAAGAGGCAAAGGGAGCTTGATCGTCTTCAGATATTGGCCAAAGCCTATTTAGCCTAGCATGACACTTAATTAAGAAGCTCCAGCCCAAATTTCAAGAAATTTGGGGCATTTTTGGCATTTTGACAAATTTTGGCAAAATACAGGGTTTTTCTCCCTATGCGTCGCGCCACGTGGCGCGCGCTTTTGATAGGGAGATCCAAATCACAAAAAGTTTACATTTCTGGATTTTTCATGAAAAATCATGGTTTTTGGTGCATGGCCAAGAAATTTGGGCAAGTTTTGAGTCCTCAGGAGGTCAAAAACACTCAAAAAATGACCTCACTGCCCCTATTTTGACACTCAGGAAGCAGCCTTGGGAGATTGAAGTTTTGGAGGGGCAAATGATATCCAAATTCAGAAATTCCACTTGGGTTGGAAAGTAGACAGGTAGGGATTTCCAACAAGCACACTTGGGTTCAATTTGGACTTCAAGAAGTGCCTAAAAATCAGCTCCGAAGTGGCGTGACGCATAGAGAATCAGGCACGGCGCATAGAGGATTTTTGCCCATTTTTCACTGTTCAGCTCAGAAATTCGCCCACTTTTGACCAGTTTTTCTTCTTGAAGTTATTATTGACTTTTCATGATGTAATTTGACAACCATGATGTAATATTGGCACATTTTTACTTGTTCTAGAGGATTCATTCACTAAAAGGTGAAAATTGAATGAATGAATCAGTTTCCTAGCATATAGGGGTAAGTTGTTTGACTACCTAGATTTGAGTTCCTTGTTTAGAATTAGTTCAAACATATCCTAGAATGATGATCTCGACCCCTAGAGGCAAGGGAATAGGTTTGGCTTATCTATATTATGTAATTTCTAAGTCATTTTCAGGGTTGGACACTTGGGATTGCTTGGGCACTTCATTATACATTTCATTTCTGCAATTTTGGCAAAGGAAAGACCAGGGTTTTGCAACACTTGTTGGGATCCTTGTGGCTTTGTGTTTGGATGGTGTTTTTATCCATGTATTTGTAAGTTCATTAATGTTTATGCATGCCATTTCCCTTCTCTTGCTTCAGAAATTAAACTAATGAGTACTTAAGGTGGAATTCATAAATTGCTATGCTCTGCCTTTGACTTTTGTTTAGTTTTATATGTTTTCTTCAGTTTGTAGAGGATCCTTGATATAATCTTGCCCTCTTCAGCTTCTCATCAATCCTTTCTATCCATTCATTCAATTTAAGGCATCCTAACCATTTCTTTTCTAGCCCCAACTTGAACTCTGCAAGAACTGGCCCTCATCCCCGGACCCAAAATTTGCCTGTCCCTTTTTTCCAACAAAATCCCCAAAAACTCAAATAAAAATTTTTCACTTTCATACCTAGCCTAAGATTAGTTGTTAAATCAGTCATCTCAAGCCCCATCGATTATCTTTCGCTGAGATTGACCCAGAGAGAGCCCTCTCCTGTCCTCGTAGGGCTAGCTAAGAGGCTAAGTGTGGTTTGATGTGGACCTAGAAACTTGTCTTTTCAGCCTGAGGCAAATCTAGGCTCTAACACCCTAGATCAAATTGATTCATTTGGTGATGCTATGCCTTTAAGTCCATTAGATCAAAATTATCAAGAAATTGTCTTGGCTTCAATGGACCCTTCAGAAAGTTATATTGTTTTCAGTATGAACTTGGACACTTATGTGCCATCTCCTTGGATTGGTGCTTGGAATTCTCAGATCCTTTGAACGAGACATTCCCCACCAACAAGAGTATTGTTGAGGTCATGTCTCTGGATGAAAATCCATGGAACGGTCTACATCATCGTTCTTTATTTCTTCCCAGCCTCGATGAGATGTTGTCATGTTTTGAAGTGTCTGTTTCTCATTGTCCCACGCCTCCACTTCAGACGCCTATCCTAGTGAATGAAGTCTTGTTGGAGGGTAATATGGGGAACATCACTCCTACTATGCCTCTTGACATTTTCATTAAACTTGGAATCATCAAGAACATTCATATTGGGGATTCCTTTTGTCCAGATGAGATCGGGATTTATACTCAACATTTTAAAGAATTATGAGACGTCTTCACATGGTCATATGAGGAAATGCTTGGTATTGACCCAACAATAGTGGTGCATGAGATTCCGACCTATCCTGGTGCTAAGCTTGTTTGACAATGGCTTCACCCTATACACCCTCGAAAGGCTGTTGCTATCAAAGCCAAAGTGGAGAATCTTTTAACGTTATTTATCCTATTCCATTGACAGATTGGGTGTCCAATATCATCCATGTTGCCAAAAAGCAGGGTATGATCCGTGTTTGTGTTGATTACCATGATATCAATCATGCATGTCCTAAGGATAATTATCCCACTCCATTTATGACTCAAATCATAGACGAATGCGCCGAGAGTGATATCTTCTCATTCATGGACAGTTTTTCTGGCTATAACCAGATTAACATTCCACCCACTGATCAACATAGAACGACCTTTATCTGTCCCTGGGGTACTTTCACTTATAAAAATCTTCCTTTTGGTTTGAAGAATGATGGCACTACCTTCCAAAGAGAAATGTCTTATTCATTTCACGAAAGTTGATACATTGTTTAGCCTTACCTCGATGACTTACCAGTTCATTCTGCTAAGCATCATGACCATCTGGATAACTTGAGATCCATCATTTTATGATGTCGGCATTATAATATCCATCTCAATCCACACAAGTGTGTATTTTGCATCAAGTCTAGTCAACTCTTGGGTTTTGTGGTGTCTCGCGAAGGTATCTGGATCGATCCTTTGAAATTTGAGGCCATTGTCAATTTAACCCCCCCCCCCTCCTGCATAATTACTACAATTGCAGAGCCTGCAGGGAAAGGCTAATTTTCTCTATCGATTTGTCAATAATTACGCCAAACTCACCAAAGGTTTTACTCGCTTACTTTAGAAGAGGATCCCTTTTATTTGGGATGAAGTTGCCCAAAAGTCCTTCGATGCTTTAAAAGACACGCTTATCAGTGCTCCTTTACTGCATCCCCTCGATTATCGACATGGTTACTTCCTATACTTGGCTGAAACTAATACTACTATTGCTATGGTGTTAGTTCAGGATGATGATGATGGCAATGAGCACTTGGTTTATTATTTGGGCCGAAATCTTCTTGATACTAAGTCTCGATATTCCCATGTCGAAAAACTTGCCTTGGCGGCAGTTCATCCCATCCAAAGATTTCGACACTATATCCTTTTACAGAAAACCACGTGATTTCTGATTGCAACCCCATGACATATATACTGACTCATCAGTTACTCAGGGGAAAATACTCCAAATGGATCATTATCCTGCAAGAGTTTGATTTGGAATTTACTATTGCAAAATCAAAGAAATCTCTCGTCTTTGCTGAGTTGACCTGTGCTCTTCCGTCTACAAGCACTTGAACTGATTTTACTGAGCAGATACCTAATGAAACTCGATTTCCGATCAGCACTCTTGACCCATGGTATGGAAATATTATAGTTTATCTTCAAACCCAAACCTTCTGATCTAAGTTGTCTCAATCTGACCGACGCTTCATTTGGCATCAGTCCCAACCCTATCGGATCCTTGGTGATACATTGTATCGGGTCAGTGTGGACTCTGTTCTTCACAAGTGTCTCACCCTAGAAGAGGCTGAACGGGTCTTAAATGATTTCCACTTTGGTTCCTGTGGTGGTCATATTTCTAGATATGCCACTACTCAGAAAATCCTTCACGTCGGTTATTTCCAGCCTTCCATCTTTAAAGACTGCATTCTAGCTTTCCAAAAATGCCAAGAATGCCAGATTTTCAACCGCAAGCAGCAAGCCCCACCCGTACCCTTACACCTAGTAATTACCGTTGGCCCTTTTGCTAAATGTGGCATTGATTTCATGACATGTAACCCTCGCTCAGTTGGGAGGCATGGTTATATAATCGTTGTTGTCGACTATTTTACTAAATGACTAGAGGCGATGCCTACATACAATGCTGACGATATTACTATTGCTCAGTTCCCTTTTAACCACGTCATAGCACGTTTTGGTGTTCCTCAAGCTATCGTGACTGACCATGGATCACATTCTTGTTAGCACATGATGGCAGATATTACTGCTTAGTTGGGCCTTCATCATGATAGCTCAACTTCTTATTATCCACAAACCAATGGTCAGGTTAAAGCAATTAATTAAGTTTTGATTACTATGCTTCAACGTACTGTTGGGAAGCACAAAAAGGATTGGAATTTGATGTTATTCTCTTCTCTCTGGACTTACAGAACTTTTGCTAAGACGACCACTAGATTCACTCCATTCCACCTAGTGTATGGTTTAGAGGCAACTCTTCCAATCGAATACGAAATCCCTTCGCTTAAACCAGATATCGAACTTCTTCTAAATACCTCACTTGAAGAGGAGTGGCTATTATATCTTGAGAGGCTTGACGAGACTCATCGCATTGCTGCGATGGTCATCGAAGCTCAAAAGAAATGAGTCAAAGCTCATTTTTGACAAAACAGTTTATCCACACACTTTTTCTGAAGGTGACTTGGTCCTTCTTTATGATCAAGCCAACGATAAATTGGGAGCAGGAAAGTTTGAACCCATGTGGCACAGGCCCTACATCGTCAAGCATGTCTTACAAAAAGGTGCCTATGAGCTATGTGATTATGAGGGAAATGCATTGTCACAGCCCCGTAATGGGTTGTATCTGAAGAAGTATTATGCATGAAATTCGTGTAATGACTTTCATACATTAGTTTGTTACTTCATTAATGTGATTTTTTTATTTTTGGTGTGTTTTTTTGCTTTGTAGACATGTGTTTTTCTGCTTACCCTATGTTCCACTCAGTTTGCAGATGTCATCAAGCCATTACGTTGGTTTTTCTGATGTTTCTTGTTGTAACACATGGAATTTGTCTTCTGCGGCATGGGTACTCTATGATCCTAATGGCGAGCTGATTAACTTACAAGGTATCTGCCTTGGTCGAATTACCATAATATTGTTGAATATAGTGCAGTTATTGAACTCTTGTCAGAAGCAATTGCTCTTGGAATTAGGGATTTAGTTGTCAAGTTGGATTCACAGCTTGTTGTGTTACAATTAAACAATCATTACTCAGTGAGAAATCCACAAATATTTCTTATGTATCTACGTGTTGGATTGCTAGAAAGAAATTTTGATTTCATTACATATCAACATAGTCTACATAATTTAAATACATTAACGGATGCACTAGCAAGTTTTGTTCTTGATAGACATTTGCATCATTTATAAAACTGATCATGTTATGGACACATAAGTAGGAAATAAAACATGCATATATATATATATATATATATATATATATATATATATATATATATATATATATATATATATATATATATATATAACGCGCATGTCGGATTCTTTACATCAAAATATCAAAAAATAAAGTGTTATGTGACACTTGGCTTTCTAAGCCTACAAAATGTGTTAAAGAACTAGATAAACTATCAAGTTGCATGGTGCTCATGATAGCACGAGACAACTCTAATCACTCATCCTAATAGCCGACGCAGTCTCGCAGAGACTCCCACTGCGTGTCTCTACCAACGAAATGGAACATCATCAATAGTGACATACTCTAGGACTCCACAAGTTAACACCTCCAGATTGCACTCCATCTCAGCTAAGGGGTTTTTCCCTTCCTCATAGTCTGTGCCAACTATCTGATGTGCAACCTGCCATGCTATTGGTGGCATGCATAGTGGTCTCTCTGGTCCCACATCTACACATTTATCACAAGTTGAGTCTTAGATTACACTTTTGTATAAAAAGAATCATCATAAAACTTGAAAAAATCCAAAAAACAAGTTTTTACCTACATCGGTCCACTATTCTCCTGGTAGTAGAGGTAGATCTAGATCCCACCTGAAATATGTGCCAGCATAAGCGTAGTCATCCACCATGAGTAGATGGCATTCTAGCCAAGCGAAAAATTATGGTGGGTAATGCATATGTTGACCCGTTCCTCCTCAAGGCATGAGTTGACTCCATCGCACGAGTCTCGGATCTTCAGGGGAAGGATCTGGTACCTCTATCCACTGATACCAGAATAAGGGCACAAAAGAAGGTTACCAATATAGAACCAAACCTGAATTGCTTCAAGTGTCCATGCTTCCCTTTGGTCAGTTGTCGTTTCATATTTTCCAAAAGGCCTCTACACCAGTTGAATACGGTGGGGGTCAAACATGCGATAGCATATTGGAACTGGGACTTTGAAGCCTAATGCAAGGCTTGCATGTCAAATACACATGCCATAGTGGACAAAATCATTCTCAAGATGAGGTTGTTGGTGATTGTCGCTATATTCACCTTCCCTCCATTGGTCATTTCGACACTGGGACAATGCCTCTGCACTAGAGTCCTTGTACTTTCACCTACTTGGCAAGATCTAAAGAGTTGGATCGCTTCCCCTCGTCGGGACAATCCCGTGATGAAGTAGAGATCCATCTCCTCCAATTCTAGTTCCTGGCCTTTTATGATGAAGATCTCTCGATCTACATCCCAAAGACTGATCAAATAGGGTAGCAATTCCATCTGAGCCCTTAACCTTGTGGTCCTGGAGAATTTTAACATCCCACAATTCCTCAGAGCATTTATAAATTCAGGATCCTGAGCTGCTTGGAAATCTTCAGCCTCATGGTCTCTTTCTTTCCATTCCAAGACCATTTTCTCCTGCAAAACATCATTTAAACATCAATTAATGATTTTTCATGGATTAAAATCATCAATTTTTTCTTTAAAAGAGGATTTTCTTTCCAAAAAATCTGCCTCGACGCCATCGCACCTGTTTTTACAAACAGAGCAATGGCATCGCACAAGCCTTTGGGCTCAAGCGCAATCATCACAGGTCTGATGACCATACCCGCGATGGTCATCGACGCCCTAAAAATTTAAAATCCTCCCTTATAGCATAAAATTTACCATTTAAAACACATAAAAAAGTGATAAAATGTAAGAGCAGGGATGAGCCTCTTGCTTGTTTTAAATGGTTCATGAAATGGTACCCTAGATCTCCCATAATAGCCACCAGAAAATCAAGAGAATTAGGGCACAAAATGAAATTTCAGAGCTTACTGTGGTAAAATGGTAAAAAATGAAATTACTTTTGACTATTTATAAGTTTTTCAAGTCGTTTTTGTCGATATTTTCGTAATATTTTAATATTTTCTCTCGATATCAGTGATGGGTGTGTTTCTTGTGCAACTATAGGTACCTTCAAAGTGAACAATGATCATTATTGACTGATTCTTGCGAGATTTATTTTATCTCTTTTTCAGACTCATTAAATAAACAAAAAAGGAACCCCCTGGAGTCATCTTTGAGCTCTTTTCTGACTCTCAAAAATTTAAAAGATTGTCGAGTACTTGTCGTTTTGAACTCGTTAAAGTAAATGAATTGACGTCACCTCATTATATGTTTACCCCTTTTTCGAGATGAGATTGACTATTTATGGAAAAGGTACACCTTGGTCAACATGGTCAAGAGGTTCCCCCAGATATTGTTTTCTACCTTTTCAGATTCGAGGGACAAATTATGAAAAGGGACATGATGGAGTTTTCTTTTTCGTTACTTTTTCAAACTCTCTAAATATGATGAGACCAAGCTTCTCCCTCCTAGGTCTCGTCAAACTTACTAGGATGGATTCATTCAAAGAATGAACTTCCATGACAAGCATATGCTATTCCCTTCAAGCTTGTGATAAAAATAATTGAGGTACTCACTAGAAATAACAGGGTAAAATGAAGATGAGACAACCTTTGTATAGGCAGCATGTCGCTATTGAACATGACACTCTTTTCCTCTCATGTTAGGTTTGGGATATCCTCACTCAGTCACTTGTCCTCTCGGGTTTGGATGATCCTTTTTTCCTCTCATTTGACTTTTTCCACTCTATCATCATGAGATTTAGTCCTATGTCGAGTCAGATACTGCCACACTCCAGAGTTGTGTCACCAATGTTCAAGAGAAGTCTAATCTGCAATTATTTACCTGTACAATGTTTGAGTCATTGTTACAGTCTTCAATATTATTCCACTTTATTCCTTGTTTCGTGTCGATGATGGGGGATTCATCATTTCCCTCCTTCGATGGGTCACTTCCTGTTGACTTCAACTCATTATCTAGGAAGATGACTTAGAAACTCCCTATCAATACCTTAGAGCTGGCATACCATAATGGCCAGTTCTTCACATCCGACGATAGGTCTCCATTATTGGCTCTCGATCAGGTGATTCCACGAGTGTTCGAATTCAACTTCATTATCACATTCATGGATTGTACTGTTGTACCTTGAGAGCCATTGTCATTATTGGTGGTTTCTCTTGTGCTTGTTAACGATCCACATCATTGGTTGGTAATCAAGTGGTTTTCTAGCATGTTTGACTTCAACACATTTATTCACGTGTTAGGATTCATAGATTGATCAGGTCGGGATGGAGCGCAAGACCCTGAGTCTTGTTTGTTATGACTCAAGCTGCATGGAGTTATATGTCATTCATGATTGTACACATGTTTCTACTATATGGATGGTTGTGACCATACTGTGAGACTTTATATTTATGATGATCCTCGTTATCTGGATGGTTGTGCCCATACCATGGATATTTTCATATAGTCTTCATCATTCGGATGGTTGCGTCCATGCCGTGGATTCATGTCTTGATCTCAGATATGTATATGTATATGCGTCCTTGATTTGTAGGTCTCCTGATAGTGCGTGTCCTCATCCTTGCAAGAGCTCTTAAATCATCTCAGCCATCACTCCTCGTTTTGCCTTCATGCTTTAGGGGGCATCTGTTACACAGTATTTTGTCACACCTCTTGCACTTCCATGTGACATACCCCGAAGTGCCTGAAACATGACCATTATACAATATACTCATCCATGTATATAGCTTAGATCCCTCCTAAGAATTTGTTTGGAAAATGCCTTGAGATTTCTCTGAAGAAATAGCTCTTAAAACCCTAAAAAGAGGGTCATCGCTCTTATGAGGCTTAAAACAGTGATGGTCTCCTATTCCATTGTGTTTGACCCGTGATGGCATCACTTTTTTCCCTTACATACCCAGGATGATCCCAAAAAGGTAATTTTCACAAAGGAGATGAGAAGTTTCGTGATCTAGAAGCTCCCAGAGCAGCGAGTTGGAACTGGTTTCGCATAGATGAGGTCGAGTCCTCCTAACTTTACCTCTTTGTCTTATCCCTATGAGCTACCTCCTTGAGATGTGGGCCTAATTCTATCTTTGGAGAAGTCCTAACTCCTTCTCCCAACCTATAAATTCCTCCTCTCCCATTCCCAAATGGTTGGTCTATTTCTATTTGCACCCTTATGCTAAGCTTGTGCTTAGAGGCTATTCATTAGACTTGCAGAAGGAGTGCATGGAGAGTTTCTTGGCTTGGACTTGGATTGCCACTCAAGGAGAGCCTTTCAATATCAAGGCTTTGGTTGTAAGCTTCCCTTTATTTCCTAATAATGTACAACTACTGGTTCATCTTCCCAAAATATATATGTTCATGTATTTATTTAGCTTGACATTCCTTGATCAGTTAAGTAGGTTGTTATTGGATTTGCTATTAGTTTTGGCATGCTTTGTTGTCTCTTGATCATTTTTGAAGGTACATAAATGCTGAGAGAAACAGGAACAAGTCCATGACACAAGTGGTTTGGGGCCCTCCACAAAGGAAATTAGAATAGCATCAGAACGAGGTAGGTCATCTCTTTCGTTCTACTTTTCAATTATAACATAGGAAGGCATCTAGTTTATTGTCATTTCAGTTGCTAGACCCACTCATTGGGCTAAAGGGATCGTCTCTGTCCATAGAGAGGATTAACCTTGTCAACAAGTCCCCACATATCTAGCAGAAAATAAATCATATGAAACCAATGCCAAATCCATCAATGCATTATTGGGAAGTATATCAGAATCAGAATTCATCAAAGTCTGGCAGCTCAACACAACCAAAGAAATATTGGACAAAATCATTCAGAGCTACGAAGGAGACTCACAGGTAAAACGTGCTAAGCTCTAAACTCTTAGAATTCAATATGAAACTCTCAAGATGCATAGTGATGAAAGTATTGCTAGTTACTTTTCGCGAGTAGATGAGATTGTAAATCGTATGAAGAATCGGGGTGATGAAATAAAGGAGGCTACTATAGTAGAGAAAATTTTAAGATCTCTATCTTCTAAATTTGAGTCAAAAGTATCTGCCATTGAAGAGAACCAGGATCTACAATTTGTTATTGTTGTTCAACTTCATGGAATTTTAACTACCTTTAAAATTATGAAAGGAGGTCCATCAGAAATCAGAGAAGCCTCTCTCTGCAAAGGGAAAAGAAAAGGAAGATCTCAAGGAACCAGGATATATATCAAAAGAAGACAAGGTAAACTTTGTGAAGAAACTTCAACTGGGTACTAGAAGATTCAAAGGTAAGCTTCCCTTAAAATGTTTTGCTTGTGGTAGAGTTGGTCATTATGTTGCTAAATGTCCTCATAAAGATAACCATGACAAAGGAGAGGATTCTGCAAAAGGTAATAGGAAACTGTTTGTTAATAGAAGAAGTTATTATACTCATTAAGATAGTGATGGCCTGTCTATTAGTGATGAAGGTGAATCTGATCAAGATATTAAACTACTCATGGCTTATGAAAACGATAAATTTATGGATGCCTTAGAAAAAGAAGATTTTCTTGAAGAAATAACTCAACTCAAAATATTCTTGTAAGAAAATAATATAGTCATAGACACTTTGACACATCAACTCATGGAAAGGGAAAAGAACAATGAAAAATTAGAGTGTGAAGTAGTGAGTCTAAGAAAGGAACTTTAGAAGACAAAATCTTTGAATCTTAGATTTGCTAAAGGATCAGAAAACTTAGATGAAATCTTCAAGGTTCAACATTCTCCTCTTATAAAGACTGGTCGTGGATACACTGGAGAAACATCCCAACAAGAAAATTATTCAGCCATCACCAGAAGCTATCTTAATGCAGGAAAAACCAGTCAACAATGCTACAACGCTTCGAAAAATCCTAAAGGAACTCCCCAAGTAAATTGTGCTCATTCTACTTCAAGGGTGAACATCAATAGAAGCACTAACCAAAAGGTGATCAATACCAAAATATTTTATGATCACACAAAATTCTTCTTTAATGGTGTTGTAATATTATTTAGTTTTGATAAGTTAGCATATTATTCAAAATAATTTTAAAATGTTAAGTTAGGATATGGATGCAAAAGAAAGAAAAGTTAAAATGTTAGGAAAATTTGATGTTTTATAGGCATCCATATCAATAAAATGTTAGGTGCTAGCTTCCCTAAATAAAGAAGGCAAAGGAAAATAAAATGTTAGGGAAGCAAAAGAAAAGGAAGGCTTCATTTTATGTTTTTTGAAAATGCATAGGCTGTTAGTCTAAATGTGCCACAATCAAACATCAACTATGTTTTCATGTGCAGAAGAAAAAGAAAGAAGAGTAAAGGTTACTCTAAGGTTTATATATTAATTTTGGGTATTAATATTATTCCTAAGTTTTAAATCCTTATCCCTAAGTATTAATACTATCCTAAGTTTTAATCCCATATTACCCCTCCACTCATAATTCCCTTCATTTTCATTTTCCTAAGTTCAACACCCCTCTTATATCTCATATTTCCTGACATTACATTAAATATTGATTCCCGACCCCACCAAGCAATTCTGTCACATCACGGTTAATCCCCCGCCATGTCACGATTCATCTCCGCCCATCTTCCCACATCCAATGGCCCGCATGCAATTTCAACCCCCCTCACCATCCGAGCTTTACCGCTGGGGGGGTCCGAAATGGGTGGTATACCAAACTGTGTCTTCCCCTACGTAGGAGATCCATAGCATTTCAGACCCCCCATGAGTGAAACCACAAACCACTCACCCCCCGCTCCGAAAAGTTGGTTCCATTGCTCCCGATACTGCTTACATGACCGTTGCACTCCCTCCATTCGCCTTCCTCCACCTTATCTGTCCATTAAACCCCATCAAATCATATTCATTCCCTCCAGAATTAACCCGTTAAGCATTTACTTGGCTTAGTCTTTAATTCAATGGATCCGCGCCACCAGTGGGAAACCAAAATTCCTATATAAACCTCCTTCCTCTCTGTGAACAAGTTACTGAATTCATGTTGGATCACTATTAATTGATTTGATTACAGGTTGCTCGCCAAATCCCGACATTGTCAATTGCTAGCGACACTCTCTGTTTGATCATTCCCAGCTTATTCCTTCTATTCCTATCTCGAGAACCTTTTGTCTGTTTGTGAATTGTCTCCTCCCAATCCAATTTGCACTCTCAACCATAACCAACATGCCTCCAAAGGACAAAGGACCAGAGGAAATTGTCAATCCTCTAATTTATCCTCCTATAGATATTCACCATGTCCCTATGGCTGACAGAGACTACAAAATTCATGAGACACTCTATGAGCTTGACCTCTTCGAGATGTAATATTGGCTCAAAGATAAATATATTGATAAATAAGATGATATCCAGCTGTGGGAGTCAAACCTACCTCACTACATCTTTCCTTGTACCCACAGCACCCCTGATTTCCTTAGGAAATGCCATCCATCATACTTTCCAAGCCAAAGGGCCATAGTCACCCCCACTGGAGAAATTTTGTTTACAATAAACCCTCAGGCCATTGATCAAATGATGCAATCCCCCATAGTAAACAATGCCATTCCATTTTCTTATGAAGCTCTGTTTGATATATACTGGAAATTAGACTTTGCTAAGAAAGCCCAAACTCTTGAATTATTTTTGACACAAGATGTTGCATTACCAAAGAAAAATCCTCCTTATCCCTCCTCCATATTCCCTGAGAGATCTAAGCAAATTATTATTGTCATTTCCTACCTCCTTGGCTACTACTCTGATCAATGGGTAGATGAGGCCATTATAGGATTTTTATCCATCTTCTCTGTTGATGCTAAGCCCTCAATTGTGTTCAATTTCAGCCATTTTCTTGCAGAGTCTATTCATCAGCAACTGGTTAAGTTTCCAACAGAGGAGGTATTCAAATATGCCTTTGTCTTAGTCTACATGTTCCTATACTTTCAGGGGGGCAACATGAACTTGTCATTGCAAAAGCTATATGAGAAGGGAAACCAACAGTTAGTCATTTTTTGGACTACTCCGGTTATGAAAGAGCAGAAAGTGTACACTTACAAACAATTTATTGAGATGTTTGTTCACCCAGCCATAGGCCTCCTAAGTAGCAGAATTAAACCAAGAATAAGTGAAGAGATGAAAAGGGTGTTGCAACTATCAAAACAAGTTCAAATAGGGGAGTGGTACCTTTATGAAAATTATACAGAATTAAGGATTTTTGGATGTGAGCTCCCACCTTACAAGCTGCCAAAATTCCTCCCAATGAGGATTTTTTCCTTGGAGTACATCAGGCAGATGATCAACATGGATGAAATCCATTTCGTTGCTGCCAAGAAAAAGTCCCAGTTTAAGATAAAAACACAGGTTGGCCCTTTCATTTGCAACAGCAGGGCAGCAGGGGAAGAGGTGGATAAGCTTTTGAATGAAATGAAGTTCTCTCAGTTTTACCTGGTCTTATGATCCATTACGGATCATTTCTAAACTAAGGATAGAAACCAAGTCTACTCCTTACTTTCATACAACCAGGTAGAAATAGAAAAGTACAAGAATCATCTATATTGGGTCAAGAACACCTTACATGAGGTAGAAGAATAGTAGGTCTCCTCATCAACAGTGCAAAATCCTACCATGCAAGAGAAGACAGCTAAGAGGAGTAGAGAGGAAGAGTCCCCTTTGGGGACTGATATTTTCAGTGAGGGGTTTAAAATTATGTACAGAAAGAAGGCTAAGCTTAGTTCCAGACTAAGCCTTACCAAATATTTAGAGCAACGGACTATCATTACCACCAATGACCCACTTCTTTCTTCATTAGTGGGTGATCAGTCTACACAGTCTCCTACTACCTCTTCAACTTCACAAGAGCAGCAACAAATAATGCAGACAGGTACATCTACTTTAGGTGAGGCAGAGAAGAGCATAATGGATATCTTCAAGGAAATAAAAGTTAGAAATGAAGCCTTGAAGATTAACACTTACAACCAGTTCTGGAAGTAGACTTCTGGTGCCCAAAGTAGGTTGATGTTATCCTTTGACTTAGAGAAGGGGAAAATGTAGATGGTATTCCTTCAAGCACAAGTTCCTCAACCCAAGGGAACATCATACTAGAAAAATACATCTTTTGAGTTTGATGTCAAGGATATACATCCCATTGACCAAATGGAGATGCATAAGCAAACTGGAGAAATGATTTTCTCTACTGTCACTGACACTACCATGACTTTGTCAAAATTACAGGTTACACTAGCAAATGTTCAGTCACAGTTAAAGATGGAGAAATTTTCCGCTCTTGCCAAAGATACCAAGATTAAAACCATGGAAGATTTGGTAATCAAACTGGGTTATGATCCTACAAACATCAATGTTGCACAGGAGCTGATAAAAAAGAAGAATTTGGATATAGCAGCATTGAGGAAGCAGTTAAAACTGCCAGCTACTGAAGATCCTCTAGCTAAGGATATTGTAGAGACAGAGACTCAAAAGGCAGATATGATGAAACTCATCATGGAGCAGACTGCATAGCTTAAGAAAATGGAGACAAAGATGGAGAAATTGATCAAGGAAAAGGAGAAAGCTGCTAAAAAGATTACCCCTTTAGAAGCACTTCCTATCACAGTCATTCCTACAGCCATACCAGCTACAACAAGTACAGGAGATGTTGCAAACCAGTTGGCCATTGTAGTCCAAAATATGTCTCTTCAGACTGAGGAGATCAAGAAATTTCATGATCAAGTGAAATTTCTAGAGGATCATCAAAAGAAATCCGAAATTTTTCATGCAGCAGAGCTTCAGAGAGCTCAAAATCAAATAGAAGCATGGAAGAAGTCAATAGTTGAATCTTCTATTGGCTACACTCTGGCTAATGTCAAGGAAATCATATGGAACAACATCATTGAGGAGATGGATGAAATATAGCCATGTATCCAGATTAGTTTTTAGTAGAAGGAGTTGATGGAAAAGGCAAACCAGAAAATTGCCAATATAAATGCTCAACTGAGAGAGATGAATGCTACAACCAACAACATTATAAAGTTTCTTAATTCTAAAAACAAGTATGAACTGGATGATCTAGGAGTGGATGAAAGGAAAGAAACCATTCTAGAGGTGAAGAAATTTTTGACCAAAAAGAACTTAGTAGCGCAGTTGACAGAGAAGTGTCACACTCTTGAAGTTGCAGTCAACATATTTTTCACAAGGATTGATGCATTGAACAAGAAGGGTTTGCCTTCACTATTTGTGATCAATGATAAATTAATGACCAAGGAGGACTACTTCAAGAAGTTACATGACATTTCCAGGGACACAGATAAGTCCTCCAACATCAAAGGCTCCATGACAGGCAGGGCGTTTTACGAATCCATCAACAACATATGTTTTATTCAATATGAGATAACACATATTTTCACTGTAAAACCCACTTTTTCCCGGTATAGTGAGGTATATGAAATCTACCGTAAGGTAACAAAGATAGCAATCCCAGATTAAGAACGGTGGGAAAACTTGTGTGAATTTTAGGATTAGAGTACAGATCATCTTTCCCAGTGCAAAACCCGAATAATGGCAACTCAACAACAACTTTCCTTCAAAACAGAGCCAGATGTTTAGATTCATTTTTTTTATCGAATTCCTTCCCTTTCTGTTAGTTTTAAGTAATAATAAAATTCCATGTTACTCAAGCATTTATTGTAATATTTTGTATTTTTTTTAAATACTTCATTCTATCGAAGTATTTAGGGTTGCACCCTTGAACCAATTATCACACAGATTTGTACTAAGCTAGAGCATTTTTTATTAAATAAAAGATTTTGGATTTACTTCATATGGCTTGTCTCTCATTGAGTTGTTTTCATCATGTTTTTAATTTTGTATTCTTCATATAATTCAATCCTTTTACAGTCATCTGATTGAAAATTTAACCGAATCTGAGTTTCATTTTCAATCCACTGTGAATTTGCATTTAAATAAGAGATTAATTTGCAAGACTATCTGTTATTGTTTATTCCTCTTTGTAATTAAATTGCACTAGATTTCTGTAATAGTTTGATTATATTATGTTGATCTAGGAAACATTGTTTTCTTGATTTCTACTTATAAATGGTTAGATATTCAGTCTGAATATTAAATCACTTATACTTCTATATATTCTACTTATCCATCCCACCTAAATCAAAATAACCATATGTATTTAAAGAAAATTCTTTTGTTTTATTAAGGATATTTCTAAGTTTAAAGCGCCTATTTTTAAATAGTTCATTGGCCCTCCAAACCATTAAAATCAACAAAAAAATTTATATGCTTTGGCATAACCCATTGACCTTAGGTTATCTCAAAGGAAAACATTAGACTGGCGTCGTTGCCGTGGAGCGAAGAACAGAAAGTTAAATTTTCCCTGGGGCAACGATTTTCCCTTTCCTTTAAGGTGAATAAAGGATAAGGTTATAGGTAAAAATATTTCACCTGGTGATTCCACTTGTCCAAGCTGGCTCCTTGTAAGCATACAAGATCACGTTCTGATTCTAAGATTGTTAACCCTCTACCAGACCCAGAAATACTCATCAGTGTTATCAGGAAATCTAGTGTCTATGCAGAGCTGCTAGTCCCACTAGGACGGGTAGCTATCTTAGAAACAAACAGATTAAAGTTACTTTAGTTTTCCTTTATGAGAAGTAAATAGGATAAGATCAAATAATACCAAACTCAATCCTTCACTCGGTTCTTTGCTTGTTCCTTCTCCTCACCGACCGGTCTTTGCCACTTCTCACTTGACCACTCTGCTTCAAAGAGTACCTGTAAAGTCAAAGCAGCATAATACCTTCACAGTGTAGAGATCTACAATCATAAGCAATATAGGACCAGATATATATTGACCACACAAATGCATATACTATCAGATATACAAGAATGCAGAGGAAAACGAGAATAGCTTTATTGATATAAAGATTAGAAAAGAGGATTACAACCCATTGATCTAACCCAACATCATCCTCTCAGCATGAAAGCCCTTCTTCACCTCATGAAAAGCTTAGATCACCCAACACTATGATATTCCACCAGGAAACCAACAGCACTTCCTTACAAGATTCAAAATTCCAGCCTCCGGATCTCTAGGATGAGGGATCCATATATAGATGATTGTAGGGATGTGAGTCAGCTTCTGGGATTTTGATTAGTGTCTTCTCTCTGATAGTTCTTGATTCCACGTGGAGATTGATGGTCTCTTACTCATCCCTGGGCGAATTCAGAGAGGCAAGTGTCACAAGAGAAGCTTCTAGAAGATTCCATGATCATCCACCTCGCAAACTGTCTCTGCCATTTGTCCATTCTCACCCATCGCACCCTACAGAAGGGCTTTGCAAGAGCATTTCAATTTTTACACTGGGAAGGTGAGATGCATTGCACCCTTAGCACTGAGCAACCTGTATGGTCCAGTTTTGACCAGTTCTGAGCAGTTTCCTGTGGAGAACTTATGGGAGATGATGTAATCAGTTGACCTTGTTCCTTTAGGGCATGAAACAACACTTTTAGGGACTCAGGAGCCCTTTGTTTATGGACATATATGATTGGGGTTGCAGTGCCCAAAAATGTCTATAACAGTTGCCCCCTAAAGCATAAGGTCGTTAATCTTTTGATGTTAGGTGAAATGCTTTATCATGAGGATCCGAGGTCTTTCGAACTGGAAGGCGACCTGTAATAAGATACAATACAATACATTATCTTCATAATATTTTCATGATCTAGCTGAGGCGGGCATTCCCATGCTCAACTTTATAAATTCATTTTCATGTACATAGGATAGAAAACCGTCTGTGTGGCAGACTGATGATTCTGATAGAGCCATCATCCTTTGATTCAGATGATCATCTGTGCAACAATGATGTAAATTTTATGTCTTTATTTTCCTGAATATATCGCAGCTCGGATGGATGAAACTAGATCTGAGGTCTTCAAACTCATCCAATCTTCACCCAAAGTACAAGTCGATCCATGTGAAAAACGTTCTGGAGTCGAACATGGAAAGACATCACCTGATTACCAGCCAATGATGTAAGATGTTAACAGGCGCGAGAGGAATCATCGATAATGATGATGACCCTCAAGGTATGAAAATACAATTCACGTGGTGTGAAAATGGGACTTGGCGTTGAACACCACGCAAAATCTCTCAATCAAAGGCCATTGATGTAAACCTGTCGCCGAAAGTGAGAAACTTGCCATTGAGGCATGCAAGCTTCAAAGTACTGAAAGGGTTGTTCCTAGGTCGACTTCTTGGATAATGAGCTGATGTCGACAAGAAGTGACCCGTCGTAGGAGGGATTTAATGAATCCCACATCTATGACATGGAACAGAGCAAATGATTTTTTGGAGGTGAAAACGATCTGATGACACAGGGTTCAGGGTGGTGGTCATGAAAGAATGAAGCGTAAAGGTATTGCAGCGGATGAGACACAAAATGGGTTGGTGAATTCTCTGATCGACTTCTCTTGAACATATCAGCAACACTTGGAATGGATTGGTAGCATTAAACCCAAAGATGGATGGTATGATGGACCAATGGTAATATGGCCGGTGAATGGAATAACCCAACCCAACTCAGACATGGAGTGAAAGTGTCATGTTCAAGAGCGACTTTGCTACCAATAAAGTTTCTTCAAGTTTTCTTCCAAATTTTTCCCCAGTCATTTCTGACCAGTACCTCTTTATTTTTATCAAGCTTGAGGAGGATAACATATGATTTTTCTATAATTTTCCCTTCGGGAAAACTCGTCGCTATGTTTTAATGAGCCTAGCAACAGTGAAACTCATTCTTGTCTACATGGACAAGTTTGTCGCTATTGGTTTTAACGAGTTTAACGACAAAGATAACTCGGTCATTTTCAATTTTAGAGAATCTGAAAGGGACGTAAAGCAAACTCCAATAATCCTTTTTTGTTATATAATCCCTTAAGTCTGAAAAGGTATAAAATAATACGAAAGGGATGAATTTTCCATAATTTTAATGAGCCGAACAAAACAAGCGCTCGATCTTTTTGTGTAATAATTCCTCAAGTCCAAAAAGATTAAAATCTAGAGGAGGGATAGCACTCCGGGTAGCTTTAACGAGCTGGAGAGGCCAACTGCTCGGCAATCTTTTCATATTTTACGAGTCAGACGAAAAGAGCTTAAAGGAGACTCATTTTTTGAGGAATGAGTGATAATTTCAGGTAGCAGCTGATTCCAGGTAAGGTTTGGAATTTTCCAATCACAGCAGTGTCACAAGGATGGCTAACAGGATCACTCTTCGCAGTTGTTCCTAAAAAAGGGGTAAACAATTAAATGGAGGTGAATGATCAGCTAAAACAGAGTGGAGGTGATGATGAGAACACGACCAAGGCTCAACAGCTGATGATAATGCATTCACAATGGTTATTTACCAGGAATTATTTCATTTTTTTTTAATGAGCTTAAACTCTAGGGGAAACATTTGCTCATTGCTTAGGTTTAATTTTTAACGAGCTTGAACTTCACATAAAAACTGCTCGTGCCAGTTGTATAATAAGGGTGTCTCACCGATAGATTCCATTTTTATGGAGCTTGCACCTTTCAAAGCTTTGCTTCGTATCCTTCCTTTATGTAAGATAGGAACGACCAATCCTATGAGTTTAAAGGGTTTGAGAACCTACAAACTAAGAAAATAAATGGTTGCTCTTCACTTGCATGCAAAAAGGTTTGCATGCCCCCAGGTATAGTGAAGTAGAGTTTCGAGGTTACCCCTCAATTTGCAAACAAAACATTTGCTTTGTCAGGAAAGGCCTACCTTTTATAGGTTACCCCTCAATTTGCAAACAAAACATTTGTTCTATCAGGAAAGGCATACCTTCTAACGGAGGTATCTTATCCGGTCTAATCCCATTTTCCTATACGGACAGGTGTCAGACCAGTCATATATCCTTCGCTGAAACCTACTCTATACCCAGAGTTTTCCTGCCGGAGCAGACCAGGGCGCATGCCCCCTGGGTTTCAGTCACAACCCCCCGAATTACTCGCATTATTTAGGTGGACGAACTGGATATTGAAGAGACATTCCTTGCATGAAAAGACCATTTATGGATGGCATTTGACTATTAGCTATGTGTGGACTAGGTAACGAAAGTTGGTCTACGAGCTGGACCACTCGGCCTTCATACGGAAAACACATTACTCGAAAGAGTGAGGAGACAATGACTCCCATGCAATAAATATAGTCAAGCCCAAGGAGTAGATTATAGTCTAGAGGTCCTTGGACTACCATTACGTTCATATAAATGGTTTTCCTTCTCAACATTATAGGAACATTGGGGAGGATCCCTAACAGTCGACTGGTTCCTTTGTCGAAGCCTGTCAGATTTCTCATCCCAGGCAGAAGTGCCGGTGAACCAAGCGCTTTCCAATCAGTTGAGGAAAGGATACTCACAGAAGCCCCTTCATCGATGATGGTACCGACCATGACCATTTTGTAAGCTTGTACAATGATTCGGAATGGTACACTAGCCGGTAAACGGGGTCTGCCTAGTAGGTTCCAATCGAAGGAAATGACTAGGTTGCTTGGAGGTGGGATCGAATAGACGATCGGATATGACTCTGACGAAGTTCCTTCCTGCAGTAAAGGAATGGGTAGATTTCCCCCATGTTCATTGGAGTCTGTGTTTACGAAAATAATTTGAACGGTGTCGTTCTCATTCTCTTCGGTGATTGTATCATCTGAAGATGGACCTTCCAAAGACAAGACCGGGTCGACTGCTGCCTCAACCTTTTGACTTTCTTTTGGTATGGATTCAGCGGGTTTATCTTCAATGATAGATGCTTCGACTGACCACAATGGCGTGTCAGTTAGATTTTCAACTAGTGATGGACTCGGAAAGAGTTTCTTGTATCCAGGAGGAAGCCGTAGTGGTGAAGCAAGACGGTTATCCAAGACTCTTTTAGCTTCGTATAGTAAGGGATAATGTTGGACGACGTGATCGCCTTCACACAGTTTACAAGGAAATTTACATTTCCTTTTCTGTCCAAATGCTTCGCTTTCACTAGTTGATGGTGTACTTTCAACATGATCCTCAGAGGTTGATGACACCAGATTGTGCAAACGAGGAGACCAGTCCCTTAAGATCGAAGGGATGCAAGGAAAATCTCGATGATAGTGGTCTCCTTTGCAAATGACACATGGAGATTTAGGCTTAGACAGTGCAGTGTGTGGATTTTCACTAGACGATGCTCGGTTACCCCTTTTTGCCTTTGGCTCCTTCTTCTTCTTCTCTTTCTTCTCCTTCCCCTTCTTCTCCTTCTTAGTTACTTGATTTTTGGATTTACCAGCTTCAACAAGTGAAGAGGAAGGAGGAGAGGAAGAATCAGATGAAGTAGAAGGTTGGGGGGTAACTTTAGTATCATCTACTTGCTGACTTGATTGTTCAGGAATCACGGTGTTCTGAATGACGGAGGTCGAGAAGAGCCATATTGGCAAGTCAATCGTCAATCCTGGATGTGACAATGTGGCCATATGAGGTGCACCAACATCTCCCCAAGAGGAGAAAGGAATAGGATTTCCTCCAAGGGGAAATCCTTGGTTGGTGGACTCCATTTTCCTCAACCTAAGACCAATGTGGGAATAGTGATATTGTTTTGATTAAAATAAATTTTAGATGCTTTGACACAACTTGTTTTTTCAATTTTTAAGAGTCGAGAAAAAACAAAAGATGACTCTAGTCGCCTTCGATTTTTAATGAGCCTAAAGTGATAAGTGCTCAGATGGACCTTTTCCTTTAAGGAGTCTGAAAAGGAATGAAAGAGACTACTCTGGAAATCTAGACAAAAGGATTACCAAACCAATCGCAAAACTATAGAATACTTTTTACAGTAAGCAGTCAATCTTTCCGAATGTTGTGTTCAGTGCGTTGCGATCGATAGGGTGGCAGACACGGCTTCCTATGGATAAAGGATATAGCCTATTGTGGTCTCCCAATATATACTCGACGGTACGTGGGAGCACAAGTCCCTACTGGCACTTGTCATCTCAAAGAGGAGGAATCACCCAAACAATAATGAAAGCGATAGTTACCAGGCTTTACGATGCCGGAATACATCTCTAGCCTAGACTTCTAGATGTTGTGCGATAGGTTCCAAAGCGTTTTTATGTTCATTGAATTATTTTACAGTTGATCTTTCTTAAGAAATTTTCCTTTCAGGTTCACCGTGTGATGTAGATATACAATTCCTAAAATGCAATCTAATATGATAAACAATTGTTTAATCTTCTTTTTGCAATGAAAATCCTAGCTACTAAAGAAAGAGAGATGATATTCTTTCAACATAGAGTAGAGAGCACACACTAGATGCACTATCCTAAAGCAAACCAACAAGCAGTCTAAATGCAAATGCACATGCATGTATTTGTTTTCAGCCTTCTTAATGTGTGAATGACAAGAAGAATGCTAAAGTACAAATCTGAATTATCTTTTCAAAGCGACAGTACTAAAAAATTTCTCTTCAAAAATGAAAGGAAGATAATGACGACACCTTACGACTTTGAATTGAAAACTGCTTTCGACACTTGAAAAACTACTAATTCAAATCAAATACAAGAGTAACTGTGTAATCGACCATCAAGAACAATATAATTCTTTTCTTTGACTGAAAACGACACTTGCAACACTTCCAAATCAAAATATGACAGTTTGATTACGTTACCTTTTGTAAAAGAGAACTGTAAATGGTGCACAATACATAAAAACATTCACAATTCTTTGTACTATGGAGGTAGAATCATGCAAAGGAAGGGAGTTTCCACAGTGGTATACTGATCACAAACAACAAAATTCCTGAATAAAGCTGAAGAGAGTGAACACAGAAACCAAAACCTGAGAGCATAAGAGGTCTTATATGATTAGTGCACCTACAACACAGGGAAAGTGCGATGCAGCGCACCTACTGCACATGGGAGGTGCGATGCATCCATATTCCCAAGAGGAGAAAGTGCGATGGTCCAGGGACAAGACTTCAACTTGGTTCTTGGTCACAGTTTGCAGCTTAGTTTAGGGATTTAGGCCGAGCTAATGATAGTCAGTAAATAGAAATCACAGGGGCTGATCTAATGAGGTTACTAGAGCCACCACTAGGGCAATTAGGATGTTTGCAAATCGATTGTTCAGTTTATAAACAAAACCTGGAGATAGACTGAAGCAGCATTGATCTACTTTTCATTTGCATAGCAAATGCAGTTGAAAGGCTAGCTGGCTTAACTTCAGGCTCCATCTGTAAGTTTATAAAGAAAACAAGTATAGACAAAAAAACAAGCTATTCGCTCCCCAGCGGAGTCGCCATTTTGTTATCGAGAAATCTAGTTTCTATGTAGAGCTGCTAGTCCCACTAAGACGGGTAGCTATCTTAGAAACAAACAGATTAAAGTTACTTTTGTTTTCCTTTATGAGAAGTAAATAGGAAAAGATCAAAGAATACCAACCTCAATCCTTCGCTCAGTTCTTTGGTTGTTCCTTCTCCTCATCGACTGGTCTTTGCCACTTCTCCCTTGACCACTCTGCTTCAAAGAGTACCTGTAAAGTCAAAGCAGCATAATACCTTCAAAGTGCAGAGATCTACAATCATAAGCAATATAGAACCAGATATATATTGACCACACAAATGCATATACTATCAGACATACAAGAATGTAGAGGAAAACGAGAATAGCTTTATTGATATAAAGATTAGAAGAGAGGATTACAACCCATTGATCTGACCCATCGTCATCCTCTCAACATGAAAGGCCTTCTTCACCTCATGGAAAGCTTAGATCACCCAACACTATGATATTCCACCAGGAAACCAATAGCACTTCCTTACAAGATTCAAAATTCCAGCCTCCGGATCTCTAGGATGAGGGATCCATATATAGATGATTGCATGGAGGTGAGTCAGCTTCTAGGATTTTGATTAGTGTCTTCTCTCTGATAGTTCTTGATTCCACTTAGAGATTGATGGTCTCTTACACATCCCTGGGCGAATTCAGAGAGGCAAGTGTCACAAGAGAAGTTTCTGGAAGATTCCATGATCATCCACCTGACAAACTATCTCTGCCATTTGTCCATTCTCGCCCATTGCACCCTATAGAAGGGCTTTCTAGGATGCATCACACTTTTTACACTGGGCAGGTGAGATGCATCGCACCCTTAGCACTGAGCAACCTGTATGGTCCAGTTTTGACCAATTCTGAGTATTTTCCTATGGAGAACTTCTGGGAGATGATGTAATCAGCTGACCTTGTTCCTTTAGGGCATGAAACAACACTTTTAGGGACTCAGGAGCCCTTGGTTTATGGACATATATGATTGGGGTTGCAGTGCCCAAAAATGTCTGTAACAATCAGGGGAGCCTCTTCAAGGAGAAGACGTAGAACACCTTATTCTTCTTCAGCTTTACACCTTTAAGACATTCCATTTGTAGATCCATTTTCATTTATACCCACCCATCTTGATTGGATTGAACTACCTCCTAGGGTTTCTGATCTTATTTCCGGAGGAGTAGACCTTCCATTAGCCTTTTTACACAGTCACTTGAAGCATATCAAGTTCCATCTATTCCTATCAAATCACCTTCATCTGAGGAAGAATTGGGTTTGCATTTACCTAAATTCAAACCTCAAGATTTCATTACTCCAACCCCTTATTCTATTCCATCATCCTCAACTAATTTTGAAGAGACATTTTTTGTCTATTCGAATCCCTTATTTGAAAATAAGGAAGACTTCCCACCAGGAGTTCAGAAATTGGTTATCAAAACCCCTTTCAAATCCTTAAAGAGGTCTCCTCCCTCACCTCCACATATTAATACACCTACTGACTCATCTTCATCTCCTTCATCTTCATCATCTTCCTCTTCCTCGTCAACATCCACTCAGACACCCCATACTCCTCCTGTTGTTATGGCTTTTCGACCCATTGTGCAAGCTAGGTATGCTGCTCTAGTTCTCCCTACAAACTTGGGAAATTTTCCTGATGGTTATCTAAAACATCTCCCAAGATTCAATGGAGAAACAGGTCCCTCAACAAAGGATCATGTATCAACCTTCCTAGATTTTGCTGACAATATGAACATAGAAGAAGAAAATGTTTATATGAGACTATGTGTGCAATATTTAGAAGGAAATGTTAGGATCTAGTTTAGGCAACTCAGAGCTGATTCTATTAGAACTTGGAATGAGCTCATAACAATCTTAAAAAATCAATGGGGGTTAAAGAAAGATCTTGTTTACTTCCTTACAGAATTTGAAGAATTAAAGAGAATCCTTGGTGAACCCGTTGTTGAATTGATCAAAAGATTTAACAAACTCTATCATAAAATGCATGTTGATTATAAACCATCAGTACCAGCTGTAAAGGTCAGATTCTCCAAAACATTTGATGATGATTTTGCTGTCATGCTAAGGGAAGAGTTTCTAATACATTAGAGGACATGTAGAAAAATTCTATAGAGGTAGAAGCCAATAGGTCAGCCTCTAGAAAACTCAAAGCTAAAGCATAAAAAGAAGAAAGAAAACTAAAGGCTAAGATTGATGATTCATCTTCCTCCAAATCTAAACTTGAAGATAAAAAAATTGATGAAATTACATCTTTGCTTAAGAACCTTTCTAACAAGATTTCCAAAATTGAAACATAGCCTAGAACTATTCAGCAAACTATTGTCAGACCTCAAGCTCAAACTCAATTTCGAAGAACTCCTCAAATGTAAATTCTTCAGAGACCAACTTCTGACCAAAACATTCAACCACCTTTGATGATTGATGATCAAAAGTCACAGGATACAAGCCCTTTAATCACTGAAGATATTAATAACATTGATTCATCAGCAGTACAAATGGCCATAGTTCCTTCATCCCCATCTCAATCCTTTCAACAAGAACCAAGAGATGCCCAACTTTCAAAATACTTAGCATTCTCTGAATTTTAATTGCAGAATTGAATAAAAGATATGATCTAAGGCCTAGATTAGATCCTGGTAGACCTCCAAAATCCACCACCATAGTCGAACCTGCAATGAAAACCATTCAAACACAAACTCCAACACCTCAGACTACATCGTCATCCACTAAAACCCTTTCATCTGACAAGACTATTTTGACCAATTTTAATATTGAAAAGGAATTGGAAAGGGTCAAGATTCCTATACCTTTAGCCGAACTTTCCAAAAATCATGGTTACAAAATCAAGTGTTAAAATGGATATAGTCTTCTAATGTAGATGTTGAGGGAGATGTTATTAGTCTGCAGGATGAAAAACCATCGGTTGTATTTGGCCCTAGTTCTCATATGATCGATGAAATTGTTCCACTATTTTATGTAACATTAAAATCTCATGATTTTCTGTTGTACAACTGCATGCTAGATTCTGGAGCCTTTCATAACCTTATGCTAGGGATAATTATGGATCAACCTCAGTTACAAGTCACCCATTCCTATCATGACCTTTAAACCTTTGACTCAAAGAAAGTACCATGCTTAGGATTGATCAAAGACCTAGTTGTCACCTTAGCTCAAATACTTGTCAAAAGTATAGTTTTAGACATAGTTGTCACTGATATTCCTGCCAAGTTTGGCATGCTTATATCTAGATCATGTTGTGCTAAACTTGGTGGATCACTTCAGATGGACATGTCTTTTGCTACTATCCTGGTCTATGGAGGTCAGAATTTAAGGTTATATAGGGAAGTCAGATTCCTTCATACTTTCTGTAGGTCTGATCAAGCAAAAAACCACCCTATCTATGCGGTAAATCAGGATTTTGGTTGCTTTCACTTGTCTTCACAAAATGCATCAAACACTCAACTTTCCATTGAAAATATTGTTTCCCAGCCTAAAGTTGTAGAATCAGATATCTAGAAACTTTATTTTGATGGATCTTGCTCAAAAGAAGGAGCAGGAGCAGGAATTGTTCTTATATCACCAAATAAAGAAAACATTACTCAATCATGTAAACTTGAATTTGAGGTTACCAATAATGTGGCTGAGTATGAAGATTTTTTTCTTGGTCTTGAGTTAGCTAGAAGTTTAAAGGTTCAAAACTTGAGTGTATTTTCTGATTCTAAGCTTATAGTGAACCAGGTTAGAAATCTGTGTCAGACTAAACACCTAAGGCTTAGGTCATACAGAAATGAAGCTTGGGACACAATTGAAAATTTCTTCCAAGGTTTTAACATAATTGCTATTCCCAGAGATGAAAACATTCATGTTGATTCACTAGCTGTCTCAACAATCTCTTTCATAATCCCTGAGCCAGTATCATTAGAATACCAAATCCAAGTCAAGTATTGGCCGTCAATTCCTGATAACCTTAAACAGTGGTAGATTTTCGAAGGTGATGAACAGTTGAAATCTTTCCTTCAAGTTATGGATGAATTATCAAATATGAAAATTGAAGGAGATCAAAATGATATTCCATAATTAAATCAGCAAAATCTAGAAACTTCATTCGGTCCTGAAATTCTTGATCATGATATTATCCAATTGTCTAGTAATTTTATTCCTAAAGGATTAATCCCATTGGAAAAATTATTTGATAATAATGATGTCTCTAAAAATACCTTGTTTCACTCGCCTGAAGAAGAAATCAAAGAATGAAATATTTGGATTGTGGGTGATGTGAGAAATATCAAATTATCATCAACCTTACCTTCAGATGTAAAAACCAAATACTTGAATCTTCTTAAAAACTACAAAGACATTTTTGCCTGGTCTTATAATGAATTGAAAACTTATGACACATCTTTGATTGAGCATAAGATTCCTTTGAAACCAGAAGCAAAACCTTTTCAGCAAAAGCTAAGAAGAATCAATCCCATACTACTGCCAACCATTGAGAAATAACTTAAAAAGTTGCTCGATGCTCATATCATTGTGCCCTTAAGGTATTCTAACTGGGTAGCCAACCTAGTTCTTGTCAGAAAGAAAAATGGTGAGATTAGGCTATGTGTAGATTTCTGAAATCTGAACAAATCATATTTAAAGGATAACTATCCATTGCCTAAAATGGACCATCTACTCCAGAAAGCTTCAGGGGCTAAGAGGATTTCAATGCTAGATGGATTTTCTGGTTATAACCAGATTATGGTAAGTGAAGTTGACTAAGATAAAACATCCTTCACCACTCCTTAGGGTACATTTATGTATGCTAGAATGTCATTCGGGTTAACCAATTCTAGAGCCACTTTCTAGAGAGCCATGGACCTCACATTTGTAGGTGAAACATCTAAATTTATTGTCATTTATTTAGATGATTTAACTGTTTTCTCTGATTTTGATGAAAGTCATTTAAAACACTTGAGCAAGGTTTTTGACAGGTGTAGGAAATTTGGCATATCCATCAATCCGAAGAAATCTTTGTTTGTTGTGAAGGAAGGGAAATTACTAGGGCATATAATCTCCAAGGAGGGAGTTATAATTGACCCAAAGAGAGTTTTAGCTATTCAAACCCTGTCTCTGCCAAGGAATAAGAAAGAGATACAAACCTTCCTTGGAAAGATCAATTTTCTCAGAGGGTTCATCCCAAATTATGCTAAAATAGTTAAAGATATAACAGATATGCTTAAGAAAAATAATGAAGTGAAATGGACAGTCCCTGCTATATATGCTTTTGATCAGAGCAAAAAGGCCATATCTGAGGCCCCTACATTAGCTAGCCCTGAATATTCTTCACCTTTTAGCATATTTTCATTTGCATCTAAGACAACCTTAGTTGTTGTACTTTTACAGAAAAATACAAATGGTGATGACCAGCCTATAGCCTTCTTTTCCAAAGTTATGAAGGATGTTGGAATTAGGTATGGTATCATTGAAAAACAAGCTTATGCCTTAATTCAATCCCTCAAAGCCTTTAGAACCTATATCCTACATTCACACATTACAACTTATGTCCCTAACCATGCTATCAAAATTGTTTTGACTCAGCCTGATACTGATGGAAGAAGAGTGATATGGATTGCTAAAATCCTTGAATTTGACCTTGAAATTAAAACCACAAAGCTAGTAAAAGGCCAAGGCCTAGAAAAATTACTAGTTCAATCCAACTGTAAAGTATTGGAGATTAATCTGGTTTCTGAAATGTCATCAGGGGAGAATCCACAAGAACCTCCCTTAATATCAAGAGAGAATCCACAAGAACCTTCCTCGATATCAGAGGAGAATCCACAAGAACCTCTTCCTCTTAGAGAAGGGGAGAATCCACAAGAACCTCTTCCTTCAGATCAAGCCATTCTTGTTCACATAGATCAGAAATATCTACTTTCTTATTACTATTCTGATATTGTGCAGTTTCTTAGATACTTTCAATATCTGGCTGATCTTAATTTAAAATGGTGCAAAGATCTAAAGCTTAAAGCAGTGAAATATTGCATTGTTAATGCTAATATATACTAGAACGACCCTCTTAATATCCCTCTTTTGTGCTTAACTGAAAATGAAACAGAGGGAATTATAGATCAGTTCCATGTTGGGTTTTGTGGTGGCCACTATGCCTGGAGAGAAACAACCTACAAAATTTTAAAAGTAGGTTTCTATTGGCCCACACTTTTTAAGGAAGCTGGAGAAAGAGTAAGAAGTTGCAAACCATGCCAATTATTTGCAGGAAAACATAAATTGTTAGCACTTCCTTTGGTCCCAGTATCTATCCATGCTCCTTTTCTACAATGGGGGTTGGACTTTATAGGGGAAATTCATCCACATTCCAGTAATCAACATAGATGGATTTTAATTGCTACAGACTATTTCACCAAGTGGGTAGAAACCACACTGATTAAAAATGCGACTGATACTGTTGTAATTAAATTTCTTAGAGAAAACATCCTATCAAGATTTGGATGTCCTTAATAGATTGTTACAAATAATGCAGTAGCTTTCAGCAATGTTAAAATGATTGAATTTTGTCAAAAGTATTCAATCCTTTTACACCATTCTAAACCATACTATCCACAGGGTAATGGGCTAGCAGAGTCTTCCAACAAGAGCTTAGTTAAGGTCATTAAGAAGACTTTTGAAGACCATAAAAATTGTTGGGACAACCATCTTATTCATTCCATTTGGGCAAACAGAGTTTCTCATAAGAGATCAATAGGCAAGTCTACTTTCCAATCAGTTTATGACAAGGAAGCAGTTTTTCCTTCTCATTTAGCTTTACCTGTTATGAGGTTCCTCCATGAATGTTAGGAAGAAAAAGATGATTTCTCAAGAAGGATTAATCAAATTATTTAATTGAATGAAGATAGGGATGAAATTTAGTACAAGCTAAGGAAATACTAGAACAAGATGAAAGAACTGTTTGATAGAAAGGTTAGAGAAAACATTTTCAAGAAGGGTGACCTAGTGCTCAGATGGGATACAAGGAGAGAAGATAAAGGCAAGCATGCAAAATTTGAAAACCTCTAGTTTGGTCCATTCAGCATTATAGAAGTCAAAGGGAACAATACATTCATCCTGCAGAATCTAGAAGGAGATTATTGATCATTTCCAGTCAATGGCAGATACTTAAAACATTACATTCAGTATTGATTTTTCATTCATCCGCCATTTGTAAATATTCGGAGAGACGCCATTTTATTTTTGAAAATTGCAAGTGAGTATCTGTTTCAGCAAATACTCCATATCCTAAGGAGAAGGAACCTGGATCTGCTTGTTCTCAGCGTCCCATAAGGGGAAGCAGTCCCCAGCTGGAGCCAACATTGTAATATTATTTAGTTTTGATAAGTTAGCATATTAGTCAAAATAATTTTAAAATGTTAAGTTGGGATATGGATGCAGAAGAAAGAAAAGTTAAAATGTTAGGAAAATTTGATGTTTTATAGGCATCCATATCAATAAAATGTTAAGTGCTAGCTTCCCTAAATAAAGAAGGCAAAGGAAAATAAAATGCTAGGGAAGCAAAAGAAAAGGAAGGCTTCATTTTATTTTTTTTGAAAATGCACAGGTTACTAGTCTAAATGCACCACAATCAAACATCAATTGTATTTTCATGTGCAGAAGAAAAGTTTACTCTATGGTTTATATATTAATTTTGGGTATTAATACTATTCCTAAGTTTTAAATCCCTATCCCTAAGTATTAATACTATCCTAAGTTTTAATACCATATTACCCCTCCACTCATAACTCCCTTCATTTTCATTTTCCTAAGTGCAACACCCCTCTTATATCTCATATTTCATGACATTGCATTAAATATTGATTCTCGACCCCACCAAGCAATTCGGTCACGTCATGGTTAATCCCCCGCCATGTCACGATTCATCTCCGCCATCTTCCCACATCCAACGACCCACATGCAATTTCGGCTCCCCCTCACCATCCGAGCTTTACCGCCGAGGGGAGGGGTGGGGGTCCAAAATGGGCGGTATACCAAACCACGACCACCCCTACATGGCAACTCCATAGCATTTTGGACCCCCCATGAGTGAAACCACAAACCACTCAACCCCCTCCAAAAAGTTGATTCCATTGCTCCCTATACTGCTTACATGACCATTGCGCTCCTGCCATTCACCTTCCACCACCTCATCCATTCATTAAACCCCATAAAATCATATTCATTCCCTCCAGAATTAACCCGTTAAGCATTTAATTACCTTAGCCATTAATTCAATGAACCCGCGCCACCAACAAGAAACCAAAATTCCTATATAAACCTCCTTCCTCTCTATGAACAGGTTACTAAATTCATGTTGGATCATTGTTAATTGATTTGATTACAGGTTGCTCACCAAATCCCGAAATTGTCAATCGCCAGTGACACTCTCTATCTGATCATTCCTAGCTTATTCCTTTTGTTCCTATCTCCAGAACCTTCTGTCTATCTATGAATTGTCTCCTTCCAATCCAATTTGAACTCTCATCCATAACCAACATGCCTCCAAAAGACAAAGGACCAGAGGAAATTGCCAATCCTCTAATTTATCCTCCTGTAGATCTTCACCATGTCCCTATGGCCGACAGAGACTACAAAATTCATGAGACACTCTGTGAGCTTGACCTCTTCAAGATGTATTGTTGGCTCGAATATAAATATATTGATAAATCATATGATATATAGTTGTGGGAGTCAAACCTACCTCACTACATCTTTCCTCGTACCCACATCACCCCTGATTTCATTAGGAAATGTCATGCCTCATACTTGCCAAGCCAAAGGGCCATTGTCACCTGCACTAGAGAAATTTTGTTTACCATAACCCCTCAGGCCATTGATCAAATGATGCAAGCCCCCATAGTAAACAATGCTACCCCATTTTCTTATGAAGCTCTGGTTGAAATATACTAGAAATTAGACTTTTCTAAGAGAGCCCAAACTCTTGAATTATTCTTGACACAAGATGCTTCATTACCAAAGAAAAATCCTCCTTATCCCTCCTCCATATTCCCTAAGAAAGCTAAGCAAATTATTACTAACATTTCCTACCTCCTTGGCTACTACTTTGATCAATGGGTAGATAAGGCCATTATAGGATTTTTATCCATCTTCTTTGCTGATGCTAAGCCCTCAATTGTGTTCAAATTCAGCCATTTTCTTGTAGAGCCTATTCATCAGCAACTGGTTAAGTTTCCAATAGAGGAGGTATTCAAATATGCCTTTGCCTTAGTCTACATGTTCCTATACTTTTAGGGGGGAACATGAACCTATCATTGCAAAATCTAGATGAGAAGGGAAACCAGCAGTCAATCATTTCCTGGACTACTCTGGTTATGAAAGAGCAGAAAGAGTACACTTACAAATAGTTTACTGAGATGTTTGTTCACCCAGCCATAGGCCTCCTAAGCAGCAGAACTGAACCAAGAATTAGTGAAGAGATCAAAAGGGTGTTGCAGTTGTCAGAACAAGTTCAGACAGGGGACTGGTAGCTATATGAAAATTATACAGAAATAAGGATTTTTGGATGTGAGCTCCCACCTTGCAAGCTGCCAAAATTCCTCCCAATGAGAATTTTTGCCTTGGAGTACATCAGGAAGATGGTCAACATGGATGAAATCCACTTCATTGCTGCCAAGAAAATGTCCTAGTTTAATATAAAAACACAGGTTGGCGCTTTCATTCGCAACAACAAGGAAATAGGGGAAGAGGCATTTAATATTTTGAAGGAAATGCAGTTCACTCTCAGTTTTACCTGGTCTTATGATCCATTAGGGATCATTTAAACTAAGCATAGAAACCAAGTCTACTCCTTACTTTCACACACCCAAGCCAAAAATAGAAAAGTACAATAATCAGCTACAATGGGTCGAGAACACCTTACAGGAGGTAGAAGAACAATAGGTCTCCTCATCAATAGTGCAAACTCCTACCATACAAGAGAAGACAGCTAAAAGGAGTAGAGAGGAAAAGTCCCCTTTGGGGACTGATATTTTTAGTGAGGGGTTTAAAATTATGTACAGAAAGAAGGCTAAGCTTAGTTCTAGACTAAGCCTTACCAAAGATTCACAGAAGCAGACTATCATCACCACCAATGAGCCACTTCTTTCTTCATTAGTGGGTGATCAGTCTACACAGTCTCCTACTACCTCTTCAACTTCACAAGAGTAGCAGAAAATAATGTAGACATGTACATCTACTTCAGGCGAGGCAATGAAGAGCATAATGGATATCTTCAAGGAAATAAAAGTCGGAAATGAAGCCTTGAAGATTAACACTTACAACCAGTTCTGGAATATGCCTTATGGTGCCCAAAGCAGGTTGTTGTTAACCTTTGACTCAGAGAGGGGAAAAATGCAGATGGCATTCCTTCAAGCACAAGTTCCTCAGCCCAAGGGAACATCATACTAAAAAAATACATCTTTTGAGTTGACGTCAAGGATATGCATGCCATTGACCAAATGGAGATGCATAAGCAAACTAGGGAAATCATTTTCTCTAATGTCACTAACACTACCATGACTTTGTCCAAATTACAGGTCACACTAGAAAATGTCCAGTCATAGCTAAAGATGGAGAAATTTTTTGCTCTTTCCAAAGACACCAAGATTAAAACCCTGGAATATTTGGTAATCAAACTGGGTTATGATCCTGCTGTTGGGTGTGGAGCCTGATTATCTTTTGTATTCAAAGGTATCGCCGCATTGGACCATAGTTCAAAATGGGGCGACAACGCCGCCCGTAATATATTCATTGTAGAGGGGGTCCAAGGGGGGCGGTTGCGACCTTTGGGGAGCCCCCCCCTGACGGGGTGTTTCGGGGGCAACTCCCCCGAAGCTAAGAATAGATGTAAAATTGCCTTGTAAAAGTATAGTAATTTCTAGTCAATCTAGGCTGTTCATTAGGTAGAGATCTAACGATAGAAGTTATGTTTAATTTAGGTTTTTTTGCCCTAGAAGGCAACCCCTCACTATATATGAGGGAATTGTATCGCGTCTATGTAGATCTGTATTTTGAGTGAGAAAGAGAGAGGAGATTGAGAGCGAAGAGGGTGTTACAGCAGATCTGCTGTAGGTTGTATCTCTTCAGTTTGGTAGATAATATAAAAGGAAGGACTGGTTGTTTCTCCATGGACGTAGCCCAAATTGGGTGAACCACGCATATTTGTGTCTCTCTTGTTTTATACGTTTTTAGTGTTTATATTTCTTCAATATTTTATGTGTTCCATTGCTCTGTAATATATAATTTTCTAACAACTGGTATCAGAGCTCAAGGTCTTTTCTTTTTGGCTGACAAACTCACAGGAGAGAAGGATTCCTGGTTCGAGTGGGAGCAATGGCAGAAGATGGTAAGTTTAGGGTCAAGAAATTCAACGGCCAAAACTTCTCGCTATGGAAGATGCAAATGGAAGATTATCTGTATTAGAAAGATTTGTAACTACCATTGGGACGAAAAACAAAGATGCCAACAGATATGACAGATAAAGAATGGAACCTTCTTGATAGAAAGGAACTTGAAACAATACGGTTGTGTCTCGCAGCGTCGGGCGCCTTCAATATTTCGAAGGAAACAATGAGGGAGGGTTTGATTAAGGCGTTGGCGAAACTATATGAAAAACCCTAGGCCTCAAATAAGGTATTTCTTATGAAGCATTTATTTAATATGAAGATGTCGGAAGGTGGATCTGTTGCAGACCATTTAAATGATTTTAATACTATTACAAGTCAGTTAAGTTCTATAGGGGTAAACTTTGATGATGAAGTTAGAGTTTTGTTATTCTTGTGCTCATTGCCAGAAAGTTGGAATGGTTTAATAATGGCCATTAGTAACTCTGTTTCTGGATCTAGTAATTTAAGGTTTGATGATGTTATCGGTGCTAGCCTTAGTGAGGAAATGCAATGGAAAAGCTTTGGTGAGACATCGGGTAATGCTTTGAGTGCAAAATCTAGGGGAAGAAAAATGGAAAGTGGAAAGAGCTCAGGATATCGCAGTAAATCAAGGAAAGGCAGATCCAAGTCCAGATCAGGGATAGTCTGCTGGAAATGCAGAAAGAAAGGACACCTAAAGAAAGACTATAGATCTCGGAAGGGAAAAGAAGGAGATGCACAACAAGAAAACAATCATGAAGCAAATGTGACAGGTGAGGTGTTACAACATGCTTTGATTCTTTCTCTATAAAAATATTACTAATTCCTGGGTGGTAGATTCAGGGGCCTCATTCCATGCCACACCTGATAAGAAATACTTTCATGACTATGTTCAAGGAGATTTTGGACAAGTCCATTTGGGTGATGATAAACCCTGTAAAATTGTTGGAATAGGTAAGGTTCTTGTAAAACAATAGAATGGAAACCAATGGCTACTAAAGGAGGTAAGGCATGTTCTAGATCTGAAGAAAAATCTAATTTCAACAGGGCAGTTAGGCGATGAAGGTTGTGTGACAATTTTCACAGATAAAGCTTGGAAGGTCACCAAAGGAGCCCTGGTAATAGCAAAAGGTGAAAAGGTTGGTACATCGTATTTATGCAATGGTATTTCTAACTCTGTTAATGCTTTAACTTCCAAAGGAGCAGATGTAGCATTATGGCAACATAGGCTTGGACACATGAGTGAGAAGGGGATGAAGATCCTTCACTCAAGGAATTTGTTTTCGAGTTTGAAGAATGTTGATTTGGAATTTTGTGAGAATTGCATTTATGGAAAATAGAAGAGAGTCAGATTTCTCAGATTTGGGAAAGAAAAGAAGAGAGAAAAATTAGAGCTTGTGCATACAAATGTATGGGGACTTGCTCAGGTATCATCTCTCGGTGGCTCTCATTATTATGTTACTTTATTAATGATGCAACTAGAAAAACTTGGATTTATTGTATTAAGAATAAATCTAATGTATTTGATACTTTCAAGAAATGGAAAGCTTTGGTTGAGATTGAGACAGGAAAGAAATTGAAGTGTCTCATATCAAACAATGGAGGTGAATATTGCAGCAACAAGTTTGATAGATATTGTTTAGAGCATGGAATTTGCAGAGAGAAGATAGTTCTAAGAACACCACAAGAAAATGGTGTGTCAGAAAGGATGAACAAAACAATCATGGAGCATGCAAGGTGCATGAGATTGCATGCAGGATTGCCTTTACAATTTTGGGCAGATGTTGTAGATATTGTTGTTTATCTAGTAAACAGAGGGCCTTCAAATTCCTTGTATGGTGGTGTTCCAGAGGAAGCATGGACAGGTAACAAGGTAAACTACTCCTTTTTAAAGCCTTTTGGTTGTGAAGCCTTTGTCCATATTAATAAAGAAAATAGAACAAAGCTTGAGGCAAAATCAAAGAAATGTACCTTTATTGGATATGGTGTTAATGATTTTGGTTATCTCTTATATGATTATGAAAATCAAAAAATCATTAGGAGCAGAGATGTTATATTCAATGAAAAGGTCTTGTATAAGAATCAGTTGCAGGAAAAGAAACATGAAAAAGAAAATAAGGAATACACAGTTCTTGATGAGATCACTGAAAAAGTAAAGGTGTCTGAAAATAATAATAATCAACAACCACAACAACAGAAACCACCACAACAGCAACAGGCACCCCAAACACCTGAAAGTGGTGTTAGAAGATCTACCAGGATAAGTAGACCCCCTGAACAATACTCTCCTTCATTATATTATTTATTGTTGAGTGATTTTGGTGAACCCGACTGTTATGAAGAAGCAATGCAGGTTGAAAGCAGGAAGAAGTGGGAGCTAGCCATGGAAGAAGAGATGGACTCCTTAACGCATAACCAGACTTGGGACTTAGTCAGGTTGCCTATAGGTAAAACTACATTGCAGAATAAATGGGTTTACAGGCTGAAGGAAGAAGATGGAGGAAAATAGAGGTACAAAGCTAGACTTGTGGTTAAGGGGTTTGCACAGAAGAAAGGTATTGATTTTGATGAAATATTTTCTCCTGTTGTTAAAATGACTTCAACAAGAACTATTCTAAGTCTAGTAGCAGCTAAATATTTTCATCTTGAGCAATTAGATGTAAAGATGGCCTCTCTCCATGGGGATTTGCAGGAAGATATATATATGTAGCAGCCACAAGGATATGAGGTAAAAGGGAAGGAGAAACTAGTGTGCAGGTTGAAGAAGAGCTTGTATGGCTTAAAACAGGCTCCAAGGCCGTGGTATCTAAAATTTGACAAGTTTATGTCTAAACAAGGTTATACTAGATGTCACTCTGATTCATTGTGTCTATCTGAAAAAGAAAAATGATGGAAACTATATTATATTGTTATTGTATGTAGATGACATGCTTATTGCAGGGTCTAACATGTAGGAAATAAATGTGCTCAAAAGAAAATTGGCAAATTCATTTGCAATGAAGGATTTGGGAGCCACAAAACAAATCCTTGGTATGAGAATAACTAGAGAGAGGAAAAATCACAAACTAACATTGTCTCGGAATGAGTACATACAAAAGGTGTTGAAAAGATTTAATATGCACAATTCAAAACCAATTAGTACACCTTTTGCTAGCCATTTTAAACTTAGTAAGGAAATGTGCCCAAAGACCCAAGAAGACATGGATTATATGTCTAAATTTCCATATGCATCAGTAGTTGGAAGCTTAATGTATGCAATGGTCTACACAAGGCCTGATATTGCACATGCAGTGGGAGTTGTAAGCAGGTACATGAACAATCCAAGAAAGGAACATTGGATGGAAGTGAAATGGATTCTCAGATATTTGAAAGGTACCAAAAATCAAGCATTATGCTTTGGTGGTTCAAACATTTCTCTACAGGGATATGTTGATGCAAATATGGCAGGTGATAGAGATAACAAGAGGAGCACTACAGGATATGTATTTACTGTAGGTGGAACAGCTGTCTGTTGGGTTTCAAAAATCCAAAGTGTTGTTGCACTTTCAACAACAGAAGCAGAGTATGTTGCTACCAGGGAAAATTTTAAGAACCCCCCCTAAATTTATATGTATAATAAATGGACGAATCTCCATGGTATATAGGAAAAATGGAAGGCGATTTTATCAATAATATAATATGTATATATAATTTTTTGGCGAATCTATCACCAGGCATGGCAAATATTTTACTCAATTATAAAATATTGTAAGATATTGGTGAGTCTTTCACTAAATAATAAAACTTTGTAAGGTCCTAGTGAATATTAGCATTGTGAACTCTTAGAGAATTTTTTGAAAAAGTATAAAACCATATATGACAAGAGCCACATGGTGGCAATACCACTGTTGTTTTCACATTTCCACGTTGGATATAAAATTATAAAAAATCCAACCAAGTCCCTTATAATATGTAGGTAAGCTTATAACAGAGTCTGATACATCTACTATGCTTGTCTTCATTCAAGTGTCATAGCTACTATACTTAACACTGTGAATCACAACTCTATCAGAACTCAACTCTATAGTGTAATTAAAACCTTTGGAAATTGAATCTGACAACTCTATAAAAAGGATTAGTGAAATAGAAGCTTTTGTGAATGAGCCCACTAATTATCACTGCTAAACAATCAATCCAAACTATGAAGTCTTCCATCTTGATCACAATCGTGCTCACGATCAAGGGAGTGCGACCACCTAGCCTGACATAATGGCCATCATAGCTTCCAATAATCAACAACCACCTTGCAAGGACATCCTAGCTCATGTCTCATGAATTTTATTCATCAATCTTAACTAATATAAATCTTATAAAGATAATATTAGAATCCTCTCTGGATTCACTGTTAATACAAGGGTAAAGGAAATTTTCTAGCTCAAGGCACTAGCCAATACCAACTTTGGTATTTTGGACCCCTTTGTGGGGATGCACCTACCCTGCCCCATTGGGTTTCTGCCTTGTAACATAGTTCAAGGATCACAAGACTTTCCAATCTTCCTACTCCATTAGACACACTTTATATGCTATACATAGTGAATGGAAAAGAAGCATTATAGAACACACAATTTCACAGAAGGAAGAAAAATCTTAGCCAGTTCAATATCAAAATATTAACCACTGATTAATAAAGAATAACAAGTAGTGTAATGAATTGTTCCAAGTTATTTATTTACAAGCTGTAAAGAATGTAGTGGAATGGAAAATATTACTTATGCAACCCTTCAATATTTTCTACTAATATGTCTGTGCAAGTACATATGAAATTAAGAGCATTGTTGGATACAAAGTTTCCTTTTCTCTTGCCTCCATTTTGACAAATCAGTGTGAAATCAGTGTCACTTTGAATCTCCTTTCCTGTGTGGATGTTTTGACAAATCAAAGTCACTTTGAATTTCCTTTCCTACGAGGGATCACATCCACAGTTGATTAGTAAAATATAATCTACTATATATTATGTTCAAGAAACTGACTGCAATCTACAGTCGAAACGAGACCTCAATTCTTATTTTGAATTTGAATATCTCAGGACAACATAAGAGATAAAAATGCATATGGCCTTAGTAGCTAGAAAACAATCACTCCATCATTACAAGACCACCTAGATTTCGGCACTTAATCTAAATAATGGCACTAGTTGTAGTGCTTATTTGCATTAACACCATGGAAAAGCAACAACAATGTTTCAAAGTACACTTACTAGAAAAGTTGTAACGTTCTAAGAATATTTAATGATAGCATCTAAACCTCATAGCTATGGTGGGGAAACTAGGGAACCCAAATATTGGAAGATATCTCATACCAAATCTGAGAAAAAAATAAAAAAGGGAAAAAATCAAAATCTATAAATCAAGCAATGAATTGTTTACAAATCAAATACAATTCCTTTAACTAAAAGTTAAATTGTGGTGATATATTTAAATATTTAGTAATAGGGTAACTTCAAACCATGGAATATGACATTTGTCATTACTGTCATCCCTCAGTGACTGAGATTACAAATCAATACTTATGGAAATATTGTAAGAAATTCTGTGAAATAGTAAAGCGTAACCTCTATTTTCAAGCAACAAAATCAAGACATTGTTACATCAAGAGCCATAATTGATACATAATCAATGAATCAAGTCCTTGTATGGCACAAGCTTGTTTCACAACCTCTATTTTCTCAATAACAAAATCAAGACATTGTATGTGGTTATTTCCAAAAGGAAACTGCGTTCTAATTTGGAAGAGGATCTTATCAAAAGACATGGATTTATTCAAAGCTACAAAGCCTAATGGGTTACTGAAAAATAAGTTGGAATATGGGATCATGATACTTAAATTGAAAAAATATGCTTTCCTTTTAGAAACATTACAGTTATACAATGTTTTTTGAAAGCATTAGAATTTGAAATTGGGCCTTTCTATCAAGACAAATTTTCATTAACAGAATGTACTTTCCTACCTGAAATGTTGTAGATATCCAAGAAAAACTTGAAAAGCATAAGAGAACTTAGCATAATGTACTTTCTTTCTTCCTTAACATTCTTAAAGAGTTGAGGTTCCCCAAGTCATTAGGTAACTTTCGAAGGAAATGACAGTTAGTAATAGTCAAATTCACAACTGAAGATGTGTCACAAATACGAGAGGGCATCTCCTCCAAATCACAAAAGTGCTCCAGGTTAAAATCTAGCATTATTGGAAGCTTAATGCTTGACTGGTTGTTATTGAACCCAGACATTTTTCCATTCTTCACTAAAAGCTTAAAGATAGCTTCTCTAAGTTCTACATGACTTTACTATGCTCTTGAAGTGGGGGCACTTGCAGACTCTCCAAGTGAATAGTCTTAACTAAGTGAAGATAAGGCCGATAGATCATTCAGTGTGGATCTCTTTAACCCATAATTGAATACTATGTCTCTCTTGAACCCATAATTGAATACTATTAGGACTTTCAATTTTTCATGGAACTCAAAAATGTTGGAAGAAAGTATTTGCTTCCAAAAAGAGTAAAACTAAAGCCTCTACTTGAGGACAATTGATGTCACACCACTAACACTTCTCCATGGAATCTATATAGGTAAACCACAAATGCAGAATTCCATTAGAATATTGTGTTTATTGAATACACAAATGAAATCATTGCATTTCTTTAAAATATCTTTTGAAATCAAAATTACTGAAATTACATATCGATAACCTAGTGGGTGTAGGATAAAATTCACCCATGTCATTCACAGAAAGCATGAGAAAAAAACCTAATACTATATATAAAACCAAGAAAAACTCAAATTCATCACTTATAGGGACCTCGTAACCACCCTTCCAATACACAAGTATGTTCCTGTTTGCAGTTAGAAAAATTACCCAAATTACAATCTGTTTACTCCAGCATATGTTGGAAAGTTATAGAAGGATGACTAGTGCAATCAATTCATTCCTTTTAGCCCTGGATTTGTTTCAGTTTAAAACAGAAGTATACAAATATACTTGTCCAATGTCTATGCTTTAACCATTCACCTTAAGATGTTTTTAGAATATAATTTCCTAAGTCTATTTAATATCTTCATTATCATAAAAACCAACCTATATCCATCTTAACTCCACATCTACCACTCTTAGGGGGATGAAATGAAATCTATTTATCCCTTTGAGCACTTGGTAGACCTAGGACTAATATGGATCTAAGATTATAGAAGAATTTCCCCTTTAAATAGGCTATGCTCACATGAATACCATGGTATTACCATGGGTCAATACCATGGGTTATCATAAACCTGGAGCTTAAAAATTACTATTAGTAATTTATAAAAATTAATAAAATTAATAGTTGAATTTTATTTTATTTTTTATTTTAACTAAGTTAAAATGTTTAACATACATTAAATTACAACATCCATTTTTACTCTTGATCCACCAAGCCCCGAGAGGGATCAAATATTTTTTCACTCTATGCTAGTTTGCATATCACGATATTTGATGCCTCTCGGGGGTTAGTAGATCTAGAGTAAAGATGGATCTATGTTGGTTTAATTCCCCCATTTAAATAGGCTACATTCCAGGTGAATACCATGGGTCAATACCATGTGTCATTTTGGTGAATACCATGGGTCAATACCATGTGCCATTTTTATTTTTAGTAATACTAATATTAGGGTTAATAATGTTTTTTGCATGGTATTAATAACAATCTAGTCCATGGTATTTGTCCATAGTATTTTTCCCATAGGTTTCACCTAAATATAATGCATTTTTTAGTGTTCGTATATATAAGGTGACTTATGGAGTAAATATAAAAAAATGTTTTATTTGTTTACCATACCTCTCGTTTATTTATATTTTTATTAATTTACCGTACATCTTTTACAAATATGGTATTTGGCCCATAGGATTCACTTAAATAAAACCTCTTCCTTGAGCCTTCATAAATAGAACAAGGGTTATGGACTAAATATAAAAAGAGGTTTTATTTATTTACCATACGTCTAGTTTATTTATATTTTTATTTATTTACCATACCTTTTGAGTAAGTATAAAAAGACGTTTTATTTATTTACCATACCTCCACTTTACTTATATTTTTATTTGTTTACACCCTTGCATGTATATAAGGTGACTTATGGAGTAAATATAAAAAAATGATTTATTTAATTACCATACCTCTCATTTATTTATATTTTTATTAATTTACCATATCTCTTTTATAAATATGGTATTTGGCCCATATGATTCACTTAAATAAAACCTATTCTTGAAAATGGGCGAATGGATTCACTTAAATAAAACCTATTCTTGAAAATGGGCGAATGGAAGGTTGTAACTCCTAGTTTCAAGGGCTAAATTTACCTTTTTTACCCTCTCCCTTAAAATAAGGTGGGCTATTTGAGGTGATTTGTAAAAATGTGCTATGATACAAAATATTCTCCCACTAAAAATTTAAAACCCCTTAATTCCCCCAAAGGGTGAACATTCGCCCCTAAAGTTTTCTATGGTTGCTACTACAGAGGCTAGTAAAGAAATGATTTGGTAAAAAAGGTTTATGGGTGAATTGGGTAAGGAGCATGATATGGGCACATTATACAATGATAGCCAAAGTGCCATTCATCTCGCAAAGAACTCAGCATTTCATTCTAGGACTAAACACATATAGCTCAAGTACCATTTCATACGATCAATGTTGGAAGATGGAGAGTTGAAGCTGGAAAAGATACACACTAGCCAAAATCCTAGAGATATGCTAACAAAAGTTGTAACCAGGGAGAAACTGAGAATATGTTCAGTCTCAATTGGTCTTCAAGTATGATGAAGAAGATGAGAAACAGCCAGGTCCAAAGAGGAGTTATTGTCCAGCAAATGAAGTAGCGATGGAGTTGCTATAATCAGTCTCCAAGTGGGAGATTGTTGTTTGTGGAGCCTGATTATCTTCTGTATTCAAAGGTATCGCCGCATTGGACCCCAGTTCGAAATGGGGCAGAAATATTCACTGCAGGGGGGGTCTAGGGGGGGCGACTGCGACCTTTGGGGAGCCCCCCCCTAGCAGGGGGTTTCGGGGGTAGTGCCCCCAAAACTAAGAATAAATGTAAAATTGCCTTGTAAAAGTATAGTAATTTCTAGTCAATCTGGGCCATTCATTAGGCAAAGATCTGACGATAGAAGTTATGTTTAATTTAGGGTTTTTTTCCCTAGAAGGCAACCCCTCACTATATATGAGGGAATTGTATTATGTCTATGTAGATCTGTATTCTGAGTGAGAAAGAGAGAGGAGATTGAGAGTGAAGTGGTTGTTACAGCGGATCTGTTGTAGGTTGTATCTCTTCAGTTTGCTGGATAATATAAAAGGAAGGACTGGTTGTTTCTCCATGGACGTAGCCCAAACTGGGTGAACCACTTATATCTGTGTCTCTCTTGTTTTATGCGTTTTCTGTGTTTATATTTCTGCAATATTTTATGTGTTCAATTGCTCCGTAATATGTAATTTTCTAACACCTACAAACATCAATGTTGTGGAGGAACTGATTAAAAAGAATAATTTGGATATAGCAGGATTGAGGAAGCAGTTAAAACTGCCAGCTACTGAAGATCCTCTAGCTAAGGATATTGCAGATATAGAGACTCAAAAGGCAGATATGATTAAACTCATCATGGAGCAGACTGCACAGCCTAAGAAAATGGAGATAGAGATGGAGAAATTGATCAAGGGAAAGGAGAAAGCTACTAAAAAGACTGCCCCTTTAGAAGCACTTCCTATCATAGTCATTCCTACAGCCATACCAACTACAACGAGTACAGGAGATGTTGCAGACCAGTTGGCCAATGCAATCCAAAATATTTCTCTTCGGAGTGAGGAAATAAAGAAATTTCATGATCAAGTGAAATTTCTAGAGGATCATCAAAATAAATCCGAATTTTTCATGCAGCAGAGCTTCAGAGAGCTCAAAATCAAATAGAAGCGTGGAAGAAGTCAGCAGTTGAATCTTCTATTGGCTACACTCTGGGTAATGTCAAGGAAATCATATGGAACAACATCATTGAGGAGATGGATGAAATTTGGCCATGTATCCAGATCATTTTTTAGCAGAAGGAGTGTTTCTGAGAAAACTAGTGTCTTTTCGATCTGCTAGTCCCACTAGGATTGGCAACTATCCTAGAAAAAAACAATAAAATCAATTTGCAATTTCCTCTATGTATGATAGATAAGAGAGAAGCAAAGGGATCAACTTGGATCTTCCATTTGACTCCTTGCTTGATTTCTCTCCCCCTTGATAAAGCCTGCGCCTCTTCTCCTACTTATCCCGCTCAATGAATACCTGTAGAGACAAAGTAACAAAATACCATCAAAGCATCTCGATATATTATATCATAAATAATGCAGAATCAGAAATACATTGAACATACAATAGCATTCAAAAATAACAAGATTCACAAATACACGATTGTATGGAGGAAAACTCAAAAAACTTTATTAAAATAGAAGGGAGAATTACAACCCAGCTGTCTGATCCAGCAACATCCTCCCAGCATCAAAGCCCTCTTCACCTCATGAAAAGCAAGATCACCCAACAATACAATGCTCTTTCTCAGATACAAATTATCAGCACTTCCTTACAAATTACAAAAATTCCAGCCTCTAGATCTCTTAGATGAGGGATCCATTTATAGATGTCTGCAAGGGTGTGAATCATCTCTGGGTTTTTGATTAGTGTCATTCCACTTGTTTTTCTTGGTTCCACTTGGAGATTTCTTGGATCTCTTACTCATCCCTGGGCGAATTCAGAGAGGCAAGTATCATAGGAGAAGTTTCTAGAAGATTCCATGAGCATCCACTTAGCAAATTGTCTTGGACATTTGTCTATTCTTGCTCATCGCACCCCATCGAAGGCCTCTTCAGTATGCATCGCACTTGGATAGTGTAGAAGTCAGTATGCATCACACCCTAATAGTGGAGTAGTTAGTATGGTCCAATTTTGGCTAGTTCTGAGTGGTTTTTTAGGTGGAGCTTCTTGGGAATGATGTAATCAGTTGACCATGATCCTTTAGGGTATGAAACAACACTTTTAGGGGTTAAAGAGCCCTTGGTTTATCGACATATAAGATTGGGGTTGCAGTGCCCAAATATGTCTATAACAGTTGCCCCTAAAGCATGAAGTCGTAAATATTTTGATGTCGGGTGAAATGCTTTATCATGAGGATCTGAGGTATTTGAACTGGAAGGTGACCTGTATAAGATACAATACAATACATCATCATCATATTATTTTCATGATCTAGCTGAGGCGGGCATTCCCATGCTCAGCTTTATAAATTCATTTTCATGTACATAGGACAGATAATCGTCTGCAGTTGCAGACTGGTGATTCTTTATATGTAGAGTCATCATCCCTAGCTTGGATGATCATCTGTGCAACTTCTGTGTACATTTGATGTCTTTATATTCCTGAATATATCGCAGCTCAGATGGATGAAACTAGATCCGGGGTCTTCAAACTCATTCAATCTTCACCCGATGTACAAGTTGATCCATGTGAAAAGATGTCCTGAAGTCGAACATGGAAAGACATCGCTTGATTACCAGCCAATAATGTAAGCTATTAACAGGCGCAAGAGGAATCATTGATAATGATAATGACCCTAAAGGTACTACAGTGCAATTCACATGGTGTGAATATATGATCCGATGTCAAACACCACATAAAATCTTTCGGTTGAAGGCCATTGATGTAAACATGTCGGCGAAAGTGAGAAACCTGCCATTGAGGCATGCAAGCTTCAAAGTACTGAAAGGGTTGTTTCTAAGTCAACTTCTTGGATAATGAGCTGATGTCGACAAGAAGTGACCCATCATACTTGGGCCTTAATGTATCCCACATCTACAACACGAAACGAATCAAATGAGTTTCTGGAGGTGAAAACGATGTAACGATACAAGGTTCAGGAATGGTAGTCATGAAAAATGGAGGGTGAAGGTATTGCAGTGGATGAGACATTAACTAGATGGTGAATTCTCTGAATGACTTCTCTTGAACATATCGGTGGCACTGGGATGGATTGGTAGTGTTAACCCCAAAAATAGAAGGTGTGGATGACCAATGGTGATATGACCGGTGAACGAAATAACCCAACCCGACTCAATCATGGTGATGGAGTAAAAGTGTCATGTTCAAGAGCGACCTACTACCAATAAAATTCTTCAATTTTTATTCCCTTTTTCCCCATTCATTACTGACCAGTACCTCTTTATTTTTTTCAAGCTTGAGGAGGATAACATATGCTTGTTCTATAATTTTCCCTTCGGGCAAACCTATCGCTATGTTTTAGTGAGTCTAGCGACAGTGAAACTTGTTCTTGTCTGGGTGGACAAGTTTGTCGCTATTGTTTTGATGAGTTTAAAAAGGGACGAAAAGGAAACTCCAGTAGTTATTTTTTGTAGCATAATCCCTTAGGTCCGAAAAATATTAAAATAATACAAAAGGGATGACTTTTCGATCACTTTAGCGAGCCGAAAAAGACAACCACTCAAAAAATTTTGTGAGATAATCCCTCGGGTCCGAAAAAGATTTAAAATCTACGTGAGGGATGGCACTTTCGATTACTTTAATGAGTTGGAAAGGCCAATATCTCGAAAATATTTTCATATTTAACGATTCTGAAAATGGTTTAAAGGGGACTCGTTTTTTAGGAATGAGTGGTATCCGGGGTAGCAACTGGTTCCGGGTAATCTTGGAACTTCTCAAAACATGGTGATGTGAAGAGGGTGGCTAATAGGACCACTCGTCGCAGTTGTTCCTCAAAAGGGTAAACAATCAAGTGGAAGCGTATGATTGGCCAAAAGAATGGAGGTGATGGCAGGAACACAACCAAGGCTCAAAGGCTGATGTAATGGCAATCACGAAGGTTATTTACTGAAGGTAGGTTCATTTGTTTTTTAAATAGCTTGAACTCTGGGGGAACATATGCTCTATTTGGGAGTGGGTTCTTTTTTTAATGAGCTTGAACCTTGTGGAAATTATGCTCAGTGAAGGCGGGTTCATTTTTAGCAAGCTTGAACCTTGAGGAAACTATGCTCGATGGTAGGTTTATTTTTTAACGAGCTTAAACCATGCGACAACATGCTCAGGGGCGGTTTTATTTTTTAACGAGCTTGAACCTTGCGGAAACATTGCTCATTGAAGGCGGGTTCATTTTTAGTGAGCTTGAACCTTATGGAAACTATGATCGGTGAAGGCGGGTTCATTTTTTAGCGAGCTTGAACCTTGCGGAAACATTGCTCATTGCCTTTTTATGTAGGCTAGAAACGACCAAACTACAAAGCTAAAAAACACTAAAAAGAGAAGAAACTACTGGGGTTAGGTATGATGGTTTCATCAGCAGTTTAGACAAAACCCTTCCTTTGATCCACTGCAGTGCAGACATTGCCGGACCAATCACCTAACCTAAGAAGTTAAAAAAACTAAAAAACTAAAAAATGAAATTGGTCGTTTTTAGCTCGCATAAAAAGGTTTGCATGCCCCCAGGCATCGAGAAAAGGAGAGTCTCCAAGTAACCATATGGAAGTCACTATGGTTAAGTAGGATTGTTTTGTCAATAGAGCCAACGAAACACTCCCTTGGCTTTGTCCATCAAATAGACAAAGGTGAATGGGGTGAGATAACACTTCCAATCACATAACCTATAGGGAAACCTATCTTTTCAGCTGGGTTCGTCCACCTAAGCAGACCAGGGTGCATGCCCCCTAAGCTTCGTTACATTCACCAAACTACTCGCGGTAATTAGGTGGATGGAATGAAGGTTGAAGAGACACTCTTGATGCAAAAGGACCATTTATGGGTGATGTTTGACTTGGAGCTGTGTTTGAACCGGGAAATGAAAGATGGTCAATAAGCTGGACAATTTTTCCTTCATGTGGGAAACACATCACTCGAAAGAGTGTTGAAACAATAGCCTCCATGTTGTAAACATAGTCACACCCAAGGAGTAGATTGTAATCTAATGGCCCTTGGACTACCATCATGTTTAAGTGAACGGTTTTCCTTCTCAAAGTAATTGGTAACTTAGGAAGGATTCCTAACGGTCTGCTGGTTCCTTTGTTAAAGCCTGACAAATTCTATGTAACAGGCATAAGCGATGGCGAACCAAGTGCTTTCCAAGAAGTTGAGGAAAGGATACTCACTGAAGCCCCTTCATCTATGATAGTGCCAGACACGATCATTTTGTAAACTTGTACTATGATCCGGAATGGTACATTAGAAGGAAGGCGAGATTTCACTAGTCAATTCCAATCAAAGGAAGCGATTAGACTGCTTGGGGGGGGGTACTGAATAAACGGGTGAAATAACCCCTTGAATAGCAAGAAGTAGGGTATTCTCTTCCTGTTGTGAAGTGACGAGCGAATTGCCCCCAATTTCATCGGACTCAGAAGTAACAAAAAGAATTTGAATGGTATCGTTCTCACTCTCTTTGGGAAGGATATGATCTTCTGAAGGTAAAACTGGGTCGACTACCATTTCTACCTGTTGACTTTGGTCCGATATGGACTCAGAAGATTCACTTTCAACAATAGATGTTTCGACCAACATTTCAGTTAAGTCAATTGGATTTTCCACTAGTAAAGGACTAGGATAGAGTTTCCTGTATCCAGGTGGAAGTCACTGTGGTGAAGTAGGACGGTTATCCAAGACTCTTTTGGCCTCACCCAAAAAAGGAAAATGGGGAAGAATATGGTTCCCTTCACATAACGCACATGGGACTTTGACTTTTCCTTTCTATCCATGGACTTCACTATCATTATCAACATGATCATCGAAGGTTGATGACACCGATTGGTGCGAACGGGGGGACCATTCTCTCAAGATCTGAGGAATGCACAGACAATCTCGATGATAATGGTCTCCTCTACATATTATGCAAGGATATATGGGTTTATGAGCTTTAATGTGCGGATTTTCACCAGCTAATGCATCCAAATCTATGGTTTCTTGGTTGCCCCCTTGTTGAGTTAGCTTCTTCTTCTTCTCCTTACCTTTCTTCTTCTTCTTAGCCACTTGGTTATCAGCATCACTACTTTCACCAAGAAAAGAGGAAGAAGGGGAGGGAGAAACAAATGAAGAAGAAGGCAAGGGTTCAACCTTGGCATCAACTAGATGCTGATTTGATTGCTAAGGAATCACGTTATTTTGAACCACAGAGGTTGAGAATAGCCATACTGGCAGGCCAATAGTAAGTCCTGGAAGGGACAAAGAGGCCATATGAGGAGCACCAATATTTCCCCAAGATGTAAAAGGACTAGGATTCCCCTCAAAAGGGATTCCATGATTGGTGGACTCCATTATCTCAACCTAAGATCAATGATGGAAACATGGATGTTATTCTGAAATTAATAAATTTTAATGACTCTTTGACACAACTCTACTTTTTCAATTTTTAAGAGTTGAGAAAAAGCTAAAGATGACTCTAGTCCCCTTTGATTTCTAATGAGCTTGAAGTGACAAGTGCTCAAATGGACCTTTTCTTTTGAAGAGTCGAAAAGGAACGAAAGTGACTACTCTGGAGATCTAGACAGGGGGATTACCAAACCAATCGCAAAACTACAAAATACACCTTGGTGATAAATTAAAGAGAAATTACTAAGGATTTATGTACGACAGTCAATCTTCTCGAATGTTGTGTTCAGTGCATTATGATCAATAGGGCAGCAGACACGGCTTCCTATGGATAAAGGATATAAGCCTATTGTGGTCTCCCAATATATACTCGACAGTACGGGGAGCACAAGTCCATGCTAGCACTTGTCATATCCAAGAGGAGGAATCACCCAACCTTCGATGAAAACAATAGTTACTAGATTTTACGACACTGGAACATGTCTCTAGCCTAGACCTCTAGATGTGTTGCATTAGGTTCCAAAGCATTATTAAGTTCATTAAATTTTATTTTAGAGTTGATCTTGTTTAGAAGTTTTCCTTTCAATGGTTCACCACGTGATGTAGATGTAAAATTCCTAAATATGCAATCTAAAATGATAAACAATCGTTGTTTATTTTTAGTAATGAAAATCCTAGCTACTAAGGAAAGAAGATTACAATTCTTTCAAACAAAGAGCAAAGAGCACACACTAAATGCACTTTTCCTAAATCACTTTCCACACACAGTCTAAATGCAAATGCAAATGCATGTATGTGTTTTTCGTTCCCCTTAATGTGAAGAATGCCAAAAAGGAAAACTAAGTATAGATCTGAAATATTTTCTTCAAAGCGACATTTCGATAATTTCTTTTCAAAATGAAAGGAAGACTTAAATGACACTTTTCAATTTCGAATAGAATATGCTTTCGACACTTCAAATATCAACAAATCAAATCAAATACATGACAAAAATTTCAATCAACTATCCAAAGAAGGAAGACTCAACGACACTTCTCTTTTTGACACAAAACAACAGTTACGACACTTTGGTTCCAAAACAAAAGATCGATTTAAGCAACTTTTCGGTAAAGGATTGCAAATTATGGAAAAATACATAAAAACATTTACTAATCCTAATCGATGGAGGCTGAATTATGTAAAGAAAGGAGGCTTCGGCAATGAGATACTATTCATAAGCAGAAAACAATTGAACAGAGCTGAAAACAAGGACAAAAACCCCAAATTTCAAGGAGAGAAATAGGATTACTCAGTCATCGCACCTGTGCTTCACAGAAACAAGGATGCATCTCACCTGCTACACTCGGGAAGTGCGATGCATACTGGCTTCCAGTGACAGATAGTGCGATGAGCCAGGGAGCGCAACTGAGATGGGTTTTGGCTCAAATTTGCAGCTAGTTTCAGTGAGTTAAGCTGAGCTATTACGAACAGTAAAGAACAAATATTATCTTGGAAGGTTATTGAGCTACCAACAAGGCATCTAGAATTCTTGTAAATTAGATGTTCAAATCATAAACTAAACCAGACATTGATTGAAGCAGCGTTCATATAATTTGCAATTACAGAGCAAGAGTAGTTCGAAGGCTATCTGGCTAACTTCAAGCTCTATCTATAGTTTATAAAACAAACAATCACCAACAAACAAACAAACTATTTGATCCCCAGTGGAGTCGCCATTTTGTTTCCAGGAAAACTAGTGTCTTTTCGATCTGCTAGTCCCACTAGGATTGGCAGCTATCCTAGAAACAAACAATCAAAGCAATTTTCAATTTCTTCTATGTATGATAGATAAGGGAGAAGCAAAGGGACCAACCTGGATCTTTCGTTTGACTCCTTGCTTGATTTTTCTCCCCCTTGATAGAGCTTGCGCCTCTTCTCCTACTTATCCCACTCAGTGAATACCTGTAGAGACAAAGTAAAAAAACACTGTCAAAGCATATCGATATATTATATCATAAATAATGAAAAATCAGAAATACATTGAACACACAATAGCATTCACAAATAACAAGATTCACAAATACACGATTGTATGGAGGAAAACTCAAAGAACTTTATTAAAATAGAAGGGAGAATTACAACCCAGTTGTTTGATCCAACATCATCCTCCCAGCATCCAAGCCCTCTTCACCTCATGAAAAGCAAGATCACCCAACAATACAATGCTCTTTCTCAGATACAAGCTATCAGCACTTCCTTACAAATTACAAAAATTCCAGCCTCTAGATCTCTCAGATGAGGAATCCATTTATAGATGTCTGCAAGGGTGTGAGTCATCTCTGGGTTTTTGATTAATGTCATTCCACTTTTTGTTCTTGGTTCCACTTGGAGATTTCTTGGATCTCTTAATCATCCCTGGGCGAATTCAGAGAGGCAAGTGTCATAGGAGAAGTTTCTAGAAGATTCCATGAGAATCCACTTAGCAAATGTCTCGGAAATTGTCCATTCTCGCTCATCGCACCCCACAAAAGGCCTCTTGAGTATGCATCGCACCCTGACAATGGAGCAGTCAGTATGGTCCAGTTTTGGCCAATTCTGAGTGGTTTTTCAAGTGGAACTTCTGGGGAATGATGTAATCAGTTGACCATGATCCTTTAGGGTATGAAACAACACTTTTAGGGGTTAAAAAGCCCTTGGTTTATCGACATATAAGATTGGGGTTGCAATGCCCAAATATGTCTATAACAAGGAGTTGATGGAAAAGGAAAACCAGACAATTGCCAATATAAATGCTCAACTGGGAGAGATGCCTACTACAGCCAGCAGCATTATAAAGTTTCTTAATTCTAAAAACATGTATGAATTGGATGATCTTGGAGTGGATGATAGGACTGAAACCACTGTGGAGGTGAAGAAAGTCCTGACCAAAAAGAACTTAGTAGCATAGTTGACATAGAAGTGTCACACTTTTGAAGTTACAGTTAACAGATTTGTCACAAGGATTGATGCATTGAACAAGAAGGGTTTGCCTTCACTGTTTGTGATCAATGATAAATTAATGACCAAGGAGGACTACTTCAAGAAACTTCAGGAAAGTGCCAGGGACACAACCAAGTCCTCCAACATCAAAGATTCCATGATAGGCAGGGCGTTTTACGAAGACATCAACAACATATGTTTTATTCAACATGAGATAAAACATATTTTCACTGTAAAACCCACTTTTTCCCGGTATACTGAGGTAGATGAAATCTACCGTAAGTTATCCAAGATAGCAATCCCAAATGAAGAATGGTAGGAAACGCTGTGCGAATTTTAGGATTAGAGTACAGATCAGCTTTGCCAACGCAACACCCGAATAGTGGCCACTCAGCAACAACTTTCCTTCAAAGTAGGGCCAAATGTTTAGATTCATTCTTTTTTATCTAATTGCTTCCCTTTCTGTTAGTTTTAAGTAATAATAGAATGTCGTGTCACTCAGGTATTTATTGTAATATTTTGTATTCTGTTTAAATACTTCATTCTGTCGAAGTATTCAGGTTTGCACCCTTAAACCAGTTATCACACATATTTGTACTAAGCTAGGGCATTTTTTATTAAATAAACGATTTTGGATTTACTTCATATGGATTGTCTCTCAGTGAGTTGTTTTCATCATTTTTTCATTTTGTATTCTTCAAATAATTCAATCCTTTTACAATCATTTGATTGAAAATTTAACTGAATCTCAGTTTCATTTTCAATCCACCGTGAAGTTGCATTTAAATAAGAGATTAATTTGCAAGACTATATGTTATTGTTTATTCCTATTTAAAATTAAATTGCACTAGATTTCTGTAATAGTTTGATTATATTCTGTTGATCTAGGAAACACTTTTTTCTTGATTTTTGCTTATAAATGGTTAGATATTCAGTCTGAATATTAAATCACTTATACTTCTCTATATTCTACTTATCCATCCCACTTAAATTAAAATAACCATATGTATTTAAAGAACAACCTTTTGTTTTATTAAGGATCTTTCTAAGTTTAAAGCACTTGTTTTTAAATAGTTCACTGGTCCTCCAAACCATTAAAATCAACAAAACATTTTGGATGCTTTGGCATAGCCCATTGACCTTAGGTTATCTCAAAGGACAACAAATGGACAATGCTTTTCATGTCATAACTTTGGTCATAAGGTTTCTCAATGTGTTGTTTACAAAAACTATCAAGACTAGAGAAGCAAGAAAACAAAGGAGCATGACACGAATCAAGAAGAGCTCTTATAATAACTTTTCACCTCTTGAAGATGAAATTGAATGTTCATTTTACAATAACTTTGGTCATGAAGAATTTGAATGCACGAGAAAATTTCAGCCAACATATCAAAAGGAGCAAACATCATCAAACTCCAAGGTATGGAAAAAGAAGGAACTACAATCTGAAAGATGTGGAATAGATTTGTTTGCAGAAGGACAAGAAAATCAGTGGTACATTGATAGCGGATGCTCTAAACACATCACAGGTGATAAATATAAACTCCTTTCATACAATTCTTTGGAAAAGGAAAAGAATGTCTCTTTTGGAAATGACAGACCAGTTGTCATTAAGGGTAAAGGTTTTGTTTATCTAAAAGAAAAGGTTAAAGCTGGAAATGTTATGTATGTTGATGGATTAAAGAATAACTTATTGAGTGTTAGTAAAATGTGTGATCAAGGAAATGAAGTTGTGTTTCGATCAAAATAATGTGTAGTTCGTGAGCTTGATACAGGAAAGACCATAATCAAAGGTACAACAACTCCAAGCAATCTATATATAATAGAAGGAGGTCAAGAACAATTATCAAAGAAAAAAAGAAGAGAACTAGTTATGGCATAGAAAATTGGGGCATCTAAGATTTTCTCAAATAAGAAAATCATGCAGCCTCAAGGTTGTTCGTGATCTTCCAAATATCATCATCCCATAAAGTACCATCTGCAAACCATGTAAATTAGGTAAGAAAACCACATTTCAATTCAATTCCAACGAAGGATCAACAAGTAAGCCTCTTGAACTCATTCATACTGATTTGTGTGGACCAACAAGGAAAAGGTCACCTCGTGGAGAAGAATACTACATTTTATTCATTGATGATTTTTCTAGAATGTGCTGTATTGGGTTACTAAAACATAAAGATGAAGCATTTGAAAAGTTTAAAGTCTTCAAAGCTTTATTTGAAAATGAATTAGATCTAAAAATCAAATGTCTCAGAACTAATTGAGGAGGAGAATTCATATCATATGAATTCTTTGAATTCTGCGAAAAACATGGAATAAAGAGACAATTCTCTATTGCCAAAACTCCTCAATAAAATGGCGTGGTCGAAAGAATGAATAGAAGAGTTCAATAAATGGCTAGAGCTATGCTTGATGAGTCTAGAACTTATGACACCTTCTGGGGTGAAGTTGCATATACTACAGTAAATATTCTCAACAAAGCTCGTGTACTTGTAAATAGTGATAAAACTCCATATGAACTTTGGTATGGTAAGCTTCCCACTGTAAAACACTTCAGAGTTTTTGGAAGCAAATGTTTCATCAAAGTGATTGATGAAAAACTTGGTAAGTTTGAACCTAGAGCAGACAAAGGAATATTTCTTGGTTATTCATCTAGAAGTAAAGGATACAAATGTTATAATAAGATACTTTGAAAAATTGTTAAATGCATTGATGCTATAATCTGATGAAGCATGCAGAAATCTGAAATATGTGACTTCAGTAAAAGAAGATGATAATAATGAAGACAGTGAATGCTTTCCCGTATCAAATCAAAATGATATAGAGGAAGAAACCAATGAAGCATCAGAAGAAGATACATCTTATAGGGAAAAGGATCCATCCAAATATGTTCAAAAGAATCATCTAGAATCTCAAATTATAGGAGAAAAAGGGTCTGGAGTATAAACAAGAAGAACTCTTGTAGGATCTCCTAGTTATCTAGCCTTATCATCCTCCATAAAGCCACAAAATGTAAATGAAGCTAGCAAATATGAATGTTTGGTTAAGGCCATGGATGAAGAACTTGATCAAATTGAAAAGAATGATACTTGGGAATTAGTTCCTAGACCTCATGATAAAAATGTTATAGGGACGAAATGGATGTTCAAGAATAAGTTGAATGAAAATGGAGAGGTAATTAGGAATAAAGCAAGGCTTGTTTTTAAATGGTATTCACAGCAAGAAGGTATAGACTTTGAAGAAACTTTTGCACCAGTAGCTACACTTGAAGTCATAAGAATGTTTCTTTCTCTTTCAGGTTTTTGAAAATTCAAAGTTTATCAAATGGATGTAAAATCTGCATTTCTTAATGGAGATCTAGAAGAAGAAGTATACGTTGATCAACCAGAAGGATTCATTCTTGGAAATGATGCAAAGCTTGTATGCAAACTCAAAAAGGCTTTATATGGATTGAAACAAGCTCTGGGGGCATGGTATTATCGTCTTGACAAATATCTTCAACAACAAGGCTTCACAAAAGATCCACGGATGGAAACTTATATACAAAAAGTGAGAATGATAAACTTCTAATTATTGTTGTTTATGTTGATGATATCATCTTTGGAAATAATGAAGAATCTATGAGTCAAAACTTTGCTTCTGTTATGTAGCAAGAATTTGAAATATCTTTTCTTGGAGAAATAACCTATTTTCTTGGTCTACAAGTGCAACAAACAAAATATGGCATCTTCCTCTCACAAACTAAATATCTCAAGTAGATTCTGAAGAAGTACGGAATGGAAGATTCCAAACCAATATGTACTCCAATGGTAATAGGATGTAGTCTCAGTTCTAATGATGAATCTCCTACAATGAATCAACCAAAGTACAAATATATGATTGGAAGTCTACTTTACCTAATAGGTACCAGGCCAGATATCATGCATGTGATAGGAATTGTTGGAAGATTCCAAGACAATCTGAAGGAATCACATCTTTAGGAAGTAAAGAGAATATTCTAATATCTCAAAGGAACTCAAGACTTTGGTTTATGGTATCCTAAAGATACATATCTCATGCTTCATGCATATACTGATGTGGATTGGGCTGGAAATGTTGATGCTTGAAAAAGCACTAGTGGAGGTGAATTTTATATGGGATCACGATTAGTATCTCGGTTCAGCAAGAAACAAAGTTTGATTTCCTTATCTACAATGGAAGCATAATATGTGGTTGTTGCATCTTGTTGCACACAACTTCTCTGGATGATGTAAACATTACAAGATATTCAAATTACATGTTCTCCACCCATCTCCATCCGATGTGACAATACAAGTGTGATTAGTATCTCAAAAAATCATGTTATGCACTCCAAGACCAAGCACATACCCATTAAGTACCACTTTCTACGAGAACAAGTGCTTGAACAAAAGGTTAAATTAGAGTATGTTCCCTCCAAAGATCAGGTTGCTGATATATTTACCAAACCTCTTCCCAGAGAAGCATTTGAATATCTCAGACAAAAGCTGGGAGTTGTTTCTACCTCATCTTGTTGTTAAAACCAGTTTGTTCAAATTCAGAGGATTGTTTTCTATACGCAGATTTCATGAAGCAAAGTCTGGTGGAAATAATACTGAGAGGGGGGGTGAATCAGTATTAGCAAATCAATAATCTTTTTCTTTTCATACTCAATTTCATATACGCTACTTCAATGAAGGTAACCCGCGTGTGCATGCAACTGTGTTTAAAGAAACAAGCGTATACCTAGTAAACTCATGATTCAGTTAATTATCATATGTTGATCTTTAATCTGAGCATCAGGACTTTAAACATTAAACAATAACCATGTGTAGTTAATAACAAAAAGAACCATCACACATAAGCAACACACATGAACACCAAGATGTAAGGTGGAAACCCAATGTGGGTAAAAACCACCTGCTGTTGTCGTCTCTGTCTTCTTTTAATAATAAGAAAAATTGTTTACAATATTGTACTGGCGCAGACTTATACCAGTACGCAGGCTTCTACCTGCAGAAGGCTACCACCTTCTCTCATTCTCCAGCTTCTACTGGAAGGGAGCTACAACCCCCCTTGCTCTTGTACTGGCTGATATGTTTACCAGTACATAGGTGCTGACCTACTGAAGGCTACAACCTTCTCACTTCCTCCAGGGACCGCGTTTCATAAATTTTCATACTAGATACTCTTGGAACACAACATCAAAATCTGAAGGCCATGTTTCATCTAATTTTCATAATGGACCCATCAACAACATTGAAGCACAAACCAATCACTACTGCAATACAACCATCAACTACACCTGCATCATCAATCTCTAGAACACTGCATCATCATTCAGAATCTACTGTAACCTCAAAACCAAACTTCAGAGTGTATACACTATTTGGTAGAATCCAACCTGCGTGTATATTAGCTTCCTTGAAGCAAACCAGCGTGTAGATTTGCAAACACTTTGTTGCTCTTCTAGACTTTAGACATAATTACACATTGAGGATAAAATATGTGTTGGTGATCAGATCTATCCCATCCATTATCAGATCACATAATGATAAGTCATTATGATCCTGATCCATCATTAGATTTCATCCATCAACATTGAAGCTAATCTCAATCAACCAATATAAATCTGCAGAATACTGTCACAAAAAAAAAAACAGTCACTAGAACATAATGAAAAACCCAAATCTCTGCATCAACAACCAAAACCAAATGCAACTTAAAAAATCATGGCTCACAAAGTATACGCTACTTAAATGTGTTGAACCTACGTGTATACACGCTTTTACCAAGGTCAACCAGCGTATACATCTGTAAATTTTCATTCATAATTATGCAACTATTCTAGACTTCAGTTATAACCAGATCATAATATTCACAAATCAACACATGCATCAGTATACAAATCTAGAATAAACATGATCAAACCATATAAAGATTATTCATTCCAAGCCTTAAGATCTCGTCCCATCAATAGAACTTATCCTTCATTAAGCGCTCAGGTTCATCCTTGATTCAAATCTAGCTGTGCACCATAACCCAATAACCTGTATACTAGATCTTGCTCTTCATTAGATATACAATACTTGAGTACCTTTGCCTAATGATCTTCTCCTCCTTTTATAGTCTTAGGCCTTACTCAATACCATGGTCCAAAACCACTTAGAATCAATACCTTGGACCAAATACCTGGGGTCAACATGTTGGACAAGATACCTTGGACCAATACTGTGGATCACAATACCATGGACGAAATACCACGGACCAAAACCAAGTTTTCCAACATGTACGCACCTTTCCTTTTGTGAAAGTGTGTGTGTACATTATACGTGCCTTTTGGTCTTCTAACCTGCGTGTATACACGGCTTGGTCAATGCAAAACCTGCGTATACCCTTCTTTCTTCATTCTGTGTAGCCTGAACTGTAAATCATCACATCTATAAACGCTATTGTTATGCATTCTGTCACATCTGATATGTCTTCTGTAGATTCATCTAGTTACCATATACAAGAGAGTTGTTCTGCTACAAGTGGGTTTCCATCAAGTACAACACATACATCATAATGCCAACAGAGTCACGTATATACGTGAGTTTCTGTGTCGGCAGTAGCATATGTGTTTTTTTATAGAAAAACAGTGGGTCAAACTCAAAGTCAGTTTCTGACATGCTTGTTCAATCTAATGTTGATGGATACAGTCTATTGATATGATTTTCTCATTGATATTTATTTGATTGATGAAGATGCCTTTATAAATGAATTATTGACAATGCATAGGTAGCACAGGTTCAGCGGGAGCATTAGCCTTCAAAATATTATGCATTGTTGGCATCATGGTTGTTGAATTCATTTATGGTCTCAATTATTAATTTCATTTCATGAAAAGGTCATGTAAAGATCTATGGTGTAATATATGTCTCTTTTTGTCATAGTCTATTATGGATGAGTTATTTTGGACACATGATGTAATTTGTACCCCCACTATGCATGGGAAGGATGATGTAATAATTGCAATTTTCGGTCATGTATGAACATTTGATGTATCCCCACTTGGTTGAGTGATTGATGTATGTATGAGTTTGGTGATAGGAAGGACATACTTACATAGTTAAGTTATAGAGTCATGTTATTCTCTTAAAAAATAAAAATAAAAATAAAAAAATATATATTTCTCCAAACTCTTCATGTGCTCAGGGGGAGCATGGACAATATAGTGCATCTCAGCATGTACTAAGGGGGAGAATATCTCAGTCTGCCCTTTGCCCTTGATGTCAAAGGGGGAGAGTATCTTGGTGTTGTTTGATATATCTACAAGGTTCTACAGCTTGAAGTGATAAACACCAATATGGTTGTCATCAAGTCCAAAGGGGGAGATTGTTGGAATTATGGTACATGTGTTGTCCTTGATGGAAACCCACATACAAGTCAGTTCAGAAATGATAAAGTGATGTATGATGGCAACTCGCATTGTAATAGGTCTATTCAGAGGTAACAGAGTAATGGCATAGAAGAACAGGATGATGGGACAAATGATTGCAGATCATAATCAAGAAATTGAGGAAAGAGAATTTTTTAAGTTGTATATGTTGTTTAACCTAGTCCAAGTCACATATATACGTAGGTACACATAATAAAAGGCGCATATATGTATGCACATAGTTTCACAGAAGGAAAAGCATGTATGGGATGGAAAATTAAGGTTAAAGAATACCAAGGGTCGATACCATGGTATTAGCCCATAATATTGAGCGGAATAACGGTTACTTGATCTCGTCTAAGAATACCATAGGTTCTAAGCATTGTTTTGGTGCATGGTATTGACAAGGATCTAAGTATATAAGGAGGACAATATCAAAGGGATAAGTATGCAAGTGAAATGGTTTTTCATGAATACTTCTATCTGAAGTATATTTTGTGTTGTAAGGGCTATGGTTATTATATAAATCTAAAACATCTTATGCACCCTTGGATACAATGTTGGATTAGGATCATGAGACCTAAAATGACATGGATAGGCTAGATCTGAATGCTAACGCATGTTTTATCCTTTAAATGTTATGATCTAGGTACATCTAAAGTCTTGAAAAGCTGTGAAGCTATAAGTCATTATTTGCATATCTATACGCAGGTACGCCTTGGTGAAGGCGTGTATACACGCAGATTCGGCACTTCCAAGTAGCGTATGTAGAGCAAGGGCTTGTTGTTCATAAATGATTGATCTATCTGATCAGTGCCACTATTTTCTATTGTTTGTTGATGATGTCTTCATTAGATCTGAATTAAAATTGATTATATAAGGAGATTGAGTCTGGCTATCTAACTGATTGAGTACGGAAGGGTGATCTTTGTTGCTATCTATTTAGAACTCTGTAATATGATAGTAGATCTTCAGAATGTCTCTGTCTTTTGGGTTCAGCTCTATGTTTTGGTGACATTGATCTAACTATTCAGATTGATTGATTGTGTTTTGATTCAAAGTTGATGGGTTTCAGTATGAAAATTTGATGAAACGTGGCATGCATATTGTGTTGCGGTGCACTAGGAGTATCTAGTCTGAAAATTTATGAAACGTGGTCCCTGGAGAAAGAGTGAAGGTGGTAGCCTTCTGTAGGCTGGCACCTATGTACTAGTAAACATATCAACCAATACAAGAGCTAAGGGGCTGGAGCTCCCTTCCAGTAGAAGCTGGAAAATGAGTGAAGTTTGCAGCCTTCAGCAAGTAGATGCCTGTGTACTGGAAAAATTTTGCACCAATATAAAATTTGTAAACATTTTTTATAATAAGAATGTTGAAGACTGAGGCAACAACAGCGTGGTTTTTTCCCACATTGGGTTTCCACATGAAAAATCATGGTGTTCATGTGTGCTTCTTATGTGTGTTGATTTATTCTGTTCTTACTGCATCTGTTTACTGCTTAGTAAATGCATCACACTCTGATTTAAGTTCAACAAACAATGAATTAGTTGTTTTACAAGTTTATTATCTATACGTTGGTTTCATTCATTATATACACTATTTGGTTTCTGTAAAATAGCATATACAGTTTGAAAAAGAAAAATTATTATTGTGAAAGTTTAAATACTGATTCACCCCCCGCCCCTCTCATTATTTTTCCCAACAATTGGTATTAGAGCAGGTCCTTCAGAAGAAGCTTGATTGCTTGAAGGAAGATCTCTCAAGATGAGCAATCATGAAGGAATGGGATCTATCAGACCACCAATCTTCAATGGAAATAACTTAGCATATTGGAAGATAAGAACCAGAGCCTATCTTCAGTCACTTGGAGCTGATGTTTGGGAAATTGTGGAAGGAGGATACCAATATCCAGCAGCAGTCCCCATAGATCCAGCAAAAAAGAAATCATATGAAACCAATGCCAAAGTCGTCAATGCATTATTGGGAAGTCTATCAGAATCATAATTCATCAAAGTCATGCAGCTCAACATAGCCAAATAAATATGGGACAAAATCATTCAGAGCTACGAAGGAGACTCCCAGGTAAAACGTGCTAAGCTCCAAACTCTCAAATTCAATATGAAACTCTCAAGATGCATAGTGATGAAAGTATTGCTAGTTACTTTTTACGAGTAGATGAGATTGTAAATCGTATGAAGAATCTGGGTGAAGAAATAAAGGAGGCTACTATAGTAGAGAAAATTTTAAGATCTCTATCTTCTAAATTTGAGTCAAAAGTATCTGCCATTGAAGAGAAGCATGATCTAAAATTTGTTACTGTTGTTCAACTTCATGGAATTTTAACTTCATTTGAAATGAGGAAAGGAGGTCCATCAGAAATCAAGAAGTTGCTTTCAAAGCCTCTACAAAGGGAAAAGAAAAGGAAGATCTCAAGGAACCAGGATATATACCAGAAGCAGACGAGGTAAACTTTGTGAAGGAACTTCAACTGGGTACCAGAAGATTCAAAGGTAAGCTTGCCTTCAAATTTTTTTCTTGTGGTAGAGTTGGTCAAAATGCTGCTAAATGTCCTCATAAATATAAACATGACAAAGGAAAGAATTCTGCAAAAGGTAATAGGAAACAGTTTGTTAATAGAAGAATTTATTATGCTCATGAAGATAGCGATGGCCTGTCTAATGGTGATGAAGGTGAATCCGATCAAGATATTAAGCTACTCATGGCCTATGAAATGATAATTTATGGATGCCTTAGAAGAAGATTATTTTCTTGAAGAAATCACTCAACTCAAAATCTGCTTGGAAGAAAAGAATATAGAAATAGACACTTTGACACATCAACTCACAGAAAGGGAAAAGCACAATGAAAATTAGAGTGTGAAGTAGTGAGTCTAAGAAAGGAACTTGAGAAGACAAAATCTTTGAATCTTAGATTTGCTAAAGGATCAAAAAACTTAGATGAAATCATCAAGGTTCATCATTCTCCTCTTATAAAGACTGGTCTTGGATACACTGGAGAAACATCCCAACCAAAAAAGTTTCAGCCATCACCAGAAGATATCTTAATGCAACAAAAACCAGTCAATAATGCGTCAATCCTCGGCAAAAGCCTAAAGGTAATCCCCAGGTAAATCATGCTCATTCTAGTCCAAGGGTGAACATCAATAAAAGTACTAACCAAAAGGTGATCACTACCAAAAGATTTTATGATCACATAAACTTATTCTTTAATGGACAATGCTTTTCATATCATAACTTTGGTCATAAGGCTGCTCAATGTGTTGATTACAAAACTATCATGACTAGAGAAGCAAGAAAACAAAGGAGCGTGACAGGAATCAAGAAGAGCTCTTATAATATCTTTTCACCTCTTGAAGATGAAATTGAACGTTCATTTTTCAATAACTTTGACCATGAAGAATCTAAATGCAAGAGAAAATTTTGACCAACATATCAAAAGGAGAAAACATCATCAAACTCCAAGGTATGGAAAAAGAAGGAAATACAGTCAAAAAGATGTGGAATAGCTCTGTTTGTAGAAGGACAAGAAAATCAGTGGTACATTGATAGCGGATGCCCTAAACACATAACAGGTGATAAAGATAAACACCTTTCATACAATGCTTTAGAAAAGGAAAAGAATGTCTCTTTTGGAAATGACACACCATCTGTCATTAAGGGTAAAGGTTCTGTTTATCTAAAATAAAAGGTTAAAGATGGAAATGTTATGTATGCTTATGGATTAAAGAATAACTTATTGAGTGTTAGTCAAATGTGTGATCAAGGAAATGAAGTTGTGTTTCGATCAAAAGAATGTGTGGTTCATGAGCTTGACACAGGAATGACCATAATCAAAGGTACAAGAACTCCAAGCAATATATATATACTAGAAGAGGTCAAGAACAATGTTATCTAAGCAAAATAGAAGAGAATTGGTTATGGCACAGAATATTGGGGCATCTAATATTTTCTCAAATAAGAAAATCATGTAGGCTCAAGGTTGTTCGTGATCTTCCAGATATCATCATCCCAGAAAGTACCATCTACAAACCATGTCAATTTAGTAAGCAAACCAGAGTTCAATTCAATGCAAAAGAAGGATCATAAAATAAGCCTCTTGAACTCATTCATATTGATTTGTGTGGACCAACAAAGAAAAAGTCACCTTGTGGAGAAGAATACTACATTTTATTCATTGATGATTTTTCAAGAATGTGCTAGATTGGGTTACTAAAACATAAAGATGAAGCATTTGAAAATTTTAAAGTCTTCAAAGCTTTATTTGAAAATGAATTAGATCTAAAAGTCAAATGTCTCAGATCTGATCGAGGAAGAGAATTCATATCAGATGAATTCTTTGAATTTTGTGAACAACATGGAATAAAGAGACAGTTCTCTATTGCCAGGACTCCTCAACAAAATGGCGTGGTGGAAGGAATGAATAGAAGAGTTCAAAAAATGGCTCGAGCTATGCTTGATGAGTCTAGAACTTCTTACGCCTTCTGGGGTGAAGCTGCACATATTGCAGTAAATATTCTCAATAAAGCTCATGTACGTGTAAATATTGATAAAACTCCATATGAACTTTGGTATGGTAAGCTTCCCATAGTAAAACACTTCAGAGTTTTTGGAAGCAAATGTTTCATCAAAAAGACTAATGAAAAACTTGGTAAGTTTGAAGCTAGAGTAGATGAAGGAATATTTCTTGGTTATTCATCTAGAAGTAAGGATACAAGTGTTATAATAAGAAACTTTGAAAAATTGTTGAATGCATTGATGTTGTAATCGATGAAGCATGCAAAAATCCGAAACAGATGACATCAGCAAAAGAATATGGTAATAATAAAGACGGTGAATGCTTTCCCATATCAAATCAAAATGATATAGAGGAAGGAACTAATGAATCATCAAAAAATGATACATCTAATAGGGAAAAGGCTCCATCCAGGTATGTTCAAAAGAATCATCCAGAATCTCAAATTCTATGAGAAAAAGGGTCAGGAGTAAAAACAAGAATAACTCTTGTAGGATATTCTAGTTATCTAGCCTTATTATCCTCCATCGAACCACAAAATGTAAATGAAGCTAGAATAAATGAATGTTGGGTTAAGGCCATGGATGAAAAACTTGACCAAATTGAAAAGAATGATACTTGGGAATTAGTTCCTAGACCTCATGATAAAAATGTTATAGGGACAAAATGGATATTCAATAATAAGTTGAATGAAAATGGAGAGGTAATTAGGAATAAAGCAAGGCTTGTTTGTAAAGGGTATGGACAACAAGAAGGTATAGACTTTGAAGAAACATTTTCACCTGTAGCTACACTTGAAGCCATAACAATGTTTCTTTCTCTTTCAGGTTTTCGAAAATTCAAAGTTTATCAAATGGATGTAAAATCTGCATTTCTTAATGGAGATCTAGAAGAATAAGTATACGTTGAACAACTAGAAGGATTCATTATGGAAAATGATGCAAAGCTTGTATGCAAACTCAAAAAGGCTTTATATGGACTGAAACAAGCTCTAAGGGCATGTTATTATCGTCTTGACAAATAAATTCAACAATAAGGCTTCACAAAAGGATCCACATACAACATCTTATATACAAAAATTGAGAATGAGAAACTGTTAATTATTGTTGTTTATGTTGATGATATCATCTTTGACAGTAATGAAGAATCTATGAGTCAAAACTTTGCTTCTGTTATGCAGCAAGAATTTGAAATGTATTTGCTTGGAGAACTAACCTATTTTCTTGGTCTACAAGTGCAACAAACAAAATATGGCATCTTTCTCTCACAAACTAAATATCTCAAGCAGATTCTGAAGAAGTACGGAATGGAAGATTCCAAACTAGTATGTACTCCAATGGTAACAGGATGTAGTCTCAGTTCTAATGATGAATCTCCTACAGTGAATTAACCAGAGTACAGAATTATGATTGGAAGTCTACTTTATATAACAGGTACGAGACCAGATATCATGCATGTGGTAGGAATTGTTGGAAGATTCCAAGACAATCCGAAGGAATCACATCTTCAGGCAATAAAGAGAATATTCAAATATCTACAAGGAACTCAAGACTTTGGTCTATGGTATCCTAAAGATATAGATCTCACCCTTCATGCATATACAGATGCGGATTGGGTTGGAAATGTTGATGACTGAAAAAGCACTAGTGGAGGTGCATTTTATATGGGATCACGATTAGTATCTTGGTTCAACAAGAAACAAAGTTCGATTTCCTTATCTACGGTGGAAGCAGAATATGTGGTTGTTGCATCTTGTTGCACACAACTTCTCTTGATGATGCAAACATTACAAGATATTCAAATTACATTTTCTCCACCTATCTCCATCCGATGTGACAATACAAGTGTGATTACTATCTCAAAAAATCCTACTATGCACTCGAAGATGAAGCCCATACCCATTAAGTACCACTTTCTACGAGAATAAGTTCTTGAACAAAAGGTTAAATTAGAGTATGTTCCCTCCAAAGATCAAGTTGCTGATATATTTACCAAACCTCTTCCCAAAGAAGCATTTGAATATCTCAGACAAAATCTGGGAGTTGTTTCTCGCTCATCTTGTCGTTAAAACCAGTCTGTTCAGATTCAAAGGATTGTTTTCTATATGCAGATTTCATGAAGCAGAGTCATGTATATACGCGAGTTTCTATGTCGGTAGTAGCATATGTAGTTTTCTGATAGAAAAATAGTCGGTCAAACTCAAAATCATTTCATGACATGCCTGTTCAATTTGATGTTGATGGATATAGTCTGTTGATATGCTTTTCTCATTGATATTTATTTGATTGATGAAGATGCCTTGATAAATGAATTGTTGACAATGCACAGGTAGCACAGGTTCAGGCGGAGCATTGGCCTTCAAAATATTATGCATTGTTGGCATCATGGTTGTTGAATTCAGCTATTGTCTCAGTTATTAATGTCATTTGATGAAAAGGTCATGTAAAGACCTATGGTGTAATATATACCTCTTTCTATCATAGTCTATTATGGATGAGTTCTTTTGGACACATGACGTAATTTGTACCCCCACTATGCATGGGAAGGATGGTATAATAATTACAATTTTCAGTCATGTATGAACATTTGATGTATCCCCACTTGCTTGGGTGATTGATGTATGTATGATTCATTGGTGATAGGAAGGTCATACTCACATAGTTGAGTTATAGAGTCATGTTATTCTTTTGAAAACAATAAAAAAATATTTCTGCAAACTCTACATCTGTTCAGGGGAGCATGGACAGTATAGTGCATCTCAACATGTGCTAAGGGGGAGAATATCTCGGTCCACCCTTTTCCCTTGATGTCAAAGGGGGAGAGTATCTTGGTGTTTTTTGATTATCTAACAGGTTCTACAGCTTGAAGTGATAAACACTAGTCCAAAGGGGGAGATTGTTGGCATTATGGTACATGTCTTGTCCTTGATGGCAACCCACATACAGGTTAGTTCAGAAATGATAAAGTGATGTATGATGTAAAGTCACATTGTAACGGGTCTATTCAGAGATAACAAGATAATGGCACAGAAGAACAAGATGATGGGACAAATGTTTTCAAATCAAAATCAAGAAATCGAGGAAAGATAATGTTTTAAGTTCATTAGGGGAGTTTTGAGGTCTAAAATGGGCCTCCTAAGGAAATTATAAAATAATAGTGGAAATAATAAAATAAGATTTGATTACATCATCAAAGTTTAGAGGGAAAAAAAGAAAAAAACTATTTTTTCAACTCGTATTTTCAACTTATCTCCCTATTGGTTTACTTACATTTCAAGCGACAACACTCATTGGATGCATAATTTGATTCCTCATCCAAGGAATATCCATGTTGCATACTTTCGATGGACCCTGCTACATGAAAAATGAGAAATACATGAAAAAACGTTATTGCAATCACGTTTTTTCATGTATTTCTCATTTTTCATGTAGCATGATCCATCAAAAGTAGGCAACATGGGTACTCCTTGGATGGGGAATTAAATTTTTCATCCAATGAGTACTCTCGCTCAAAATTTGAGTAAAACCTTAGGGAGATAAGTTTAAGATACAAGTTGGAAAAGTAGTTTTATTATTTATTATTTTTTAATATTTTTACCTTTTTATTCCAAAAATGGTGAATCATCCCCCATGGTTGACATTATCATCTTGAATCCTATTGGTTCTTATAAAGTTTATTTTGGTTGTACATATTTCTTAGGAGGCTCATTTTAGACCTCAAAAATCCCATAATGTGTATAGGTTGTTTAACCTAGTCCAAGTCGTGTATACACGTGGTACACGGAATAAAAGGCACGTATACGTATCCACACAGTTTCATATAAGGAAAACCGCATATGGGGTGGAAAATCAAGGTTAAAGAATACCAAGGGTCCAAACCATGGTATTAGCCCACAATATTGAGCGGAATAACGGTTACCTGATCCCGTCTAAGAATACCATAGGTTCTAAGTATTGTTTTGGTGCACGGTATTGACAAGGCTCTAAGTATATAAGGAGGAGAAGATCAAAGGGATAAGTGTGCAAGTGAAAGGGTTTTTCATGAATACTTCTATCTAAAGTATATTTTGTGTTGTAAGGGTTATGGTTATGATATAGATCTGAAACATCTTGTGCACCCTTGGATACAGTGTTGGATCGGGATCATGAGACTTGACATGACTTATCATTGTATGATCTAATAATGGATAGGCTAAATCTGAATGCTAACGCATGTTTTATCCTTTAAATTCTATGATTTGGGTGTATCTAAAGTCTTGAAAATTTGTGAAGCCATAAGTCATTATTTGCATATCTATACGTAGGTTCACCTCGATGAAGGCACGTATACATGCAGAGTCGGCACTTCCAAGTAGTGCATGCAAAGGAAGGGCTTGTTGTTCAGAAATGACTGATCTATGCGATCAATGTTGTTGTTTTACTTTTGTTTGTAAATGATGTATTCATTAGATCTAAAGTAAAACTGATTATATAAGGAGAATGAGTCTGGTTGACTTATTTATTGAGTAAGAAGGGTGATCTTTGTTGATATCTATTTAGAACTCTGTAATATGACAGTAGATCTTCAGAATGTCTTTGTGTTCTGGGTTCAGCTCTTTGTTTTGGTGACAGTGATCTGGCTGTTCAGATTGATTGATTGTGTTTTGCTTCAAAGTTGATGGGTTTCAGTGATTGGTTGATGCAGTTGCATTTGATGGTTGTATTGCATTGGTGATTGATTTTGAGCTTCAATGTTACTGATGGGTCCAGTATGAAATTTTGATGAAACATTACCTACATATTGTGTTGATGTGTACCAGGAGTATCCAGTTTGAAAATTTATGAAACGTGATCCCTGGAGAAATTATGAAGGTGGTAGCCTTATGTAGGTCAGCACTTACATACTGGTAAACATATCAGCTAGTGCAAGAGCTAGGGGGTTGGATATCCCTTCCAATAGAAGTTGGAGAATGAGTGAAGGTTGTAGCCTTCAGCAAGTAGATTTCTGCATACTGGGAAAAGTCTGCACCATTACAAAATTTGTAAACATTTTTTATAATAAGAAGATTGAAGACTGAGACAACAGCAATGGTGGTTTTTTCCCACGTTGGGTTTCCACCTGAAAAATCCTAGTGTTCATGTGTGCTTCTTATGTCTGTTGATTTATTATGTTCTTACTACATCTGTTTACTACTTAGTAAATGCATCACACTCTGATTTAAGTTCAACAGACAATGAATTAGTTATTTTACAAGTTTATTATCTATACGTTAGTTTCATTCCTTATAGTCATGGACATACGCTATTTGGTTTTTGTAAAATAACGTATACAGTTTGAAAGAGAAAAATTATTAATGTGAAAGTTTAAATATTGATTCACCCCCCAGTATTTTTCCCAACAAAGAAACATGTAAAGACCTATGATTCAAGTTCTCTCATTTAGATTTTACCCTTCTCTATTTCTACTATTTGGATAAGCTTGAACACACCAAAGCAGAAGACTGAGTGCAACCATGAGGTTTCTGAGACTAGAAACTAATTCATGGTTTGATTAAAACTCTCTTTACAGACGGATCATATTTCTCGTGAAGACTTCATCGACCAAAAGTTACAACCAAACACAAAGAAGACATACACAAGACTAGCCAAATGCCGCAATGTCACAAGACTCTTTGAACTTCATCCGCATACATATTCAAAAGCCAGAATGCAGTGTGGCACAAAAATTATTTAGAAAAGCAAAATATCATAACAATAAGGAAAACAAAACAGCAAACAGAAACAATGGAGAAGGCAATGAAAAGACTATGTACATAGTGCGGTGCACACCCTGAGATCACTAAAGGTAATATTTTAAGTCTTGGCAATTGACAAGGAGAGCATCAATCTTCCTGTCAAGAGATTGAAGACGATACGTGTATTGGACAAGCTTCTCATGGACTATAAATGTACCAATCCATAGGGATTAAAACATCACATGCTTGCCGTTGTCCTCATGGGGTTTGTCACACTTTAATACTAATACACCCACACTTAAGCTAGTACTCCATGAACACCTTTTGTCGAACCATCTCTTGATATGGTCCTGGTGGAGTGTAAAGTTTTCTTTTTCTTTCATCCTTTATTCATATAGCTTGTGAAGTGTGTCCATCCTATGCTGAACTAATAGACACAGCTTTCCTTGGGATTCTTGGGACAACTGGAGAGCAGGCAAGTAGATGTTTGGTGGGAGGATGGCTTCTTTTCTGTATACCAGGAAGTAGGGGGAGGTATTCAAAGAAGGCTTAGGTGTGACTCGGTCAGCCCATAGAGCATTCACCAGAGTGGAGTGTCAATTTCATTGTTCAGAGTAAATGGTCTTTTTGATGATGCAGATGAGGTTCTTGTTTGTAGACTCAGCAATACCATTTCCCTATGGTTAGTAATTAGCAGAATTTTCCAACGCAATACCATTTTTAAATGCAAAGTCATAAAGCTTCAATGAAGAAAAGAATGTTGCATTGTCAAAAACAAGTGATGTAGGAATGCCAAACCTGGAGATGATGTTTTGTTGTAGGAAGTTGATGACTTCCTTGTCATTCACTTGTTTCAATAGAACTGCTTATGTCCACTGTGTGAAGTAATCTGTAGCATTCAGAATATAGTGGTGTTGCTTTGATGAATGTAGGAAAATATTTCTAATGATATCCAAGCCCCACTATTGGAATGGTTCTTCCACTGCAACAGGCTGCAGTGGGGCTGATTACCTTCGATTTATGTTAGCACATCTTTTACATACCAAAGTCTTGTGATCATAGTAATGTGCATCCTTGAACAATGTAGGCCAGTAGAAATTGGCTCACATGAACTTGTTCATTATTGTGTTACCCACGAAGTGTCCCCCGGTTGGTCTGTCATGGAGATCACATAACACCGTTTCTGAATCTTGTGCCTCCAGGCACCTGAGCAGTATACCATTGTGATGCTTTCTATAAGCACTCCATGCACCAACTGATAAGATAGAGCCTTGAGTCGGAGTTCCCTCTTCTATCGCATAGAAAAATGAGAGGGAATTACACCATGCTCTAGTTATTGGCACACTTCTATGTACAAAGAGGTTCTGTGTGAAGTGGGAGGGGTTCGCTCAACATTATACATCTATATTTCTTGTTCACAACCTGCGAGCTCTTTTTCTTCTTCTTGTGCATGCACTTCTTCTGTTGCTAGTATTCAAAGGTCGTGACACTTGATGGTGTGGATTGGATTGACGTTAAGATTGTACTCTTACGGTCCTGACATCCAGTTCGCCCTCCTTTCACCCAGCTCTTTCTGAACAAGCAGTGCTCTGACTGATGGGTGCGGCACAAAGATAATGCAATGGTTCTTTAGGAGGTAAGGTTTGAAATGCTTTACTGCCTTGTGCACTATATATGCTTCTTTGTCCACAGCGAGATAGTTAAGTTTTGGTCCTTGTAGGCTCGCACTCACAAAGGAGATGGGTAATCCATTGTTCAACTCGTCCTTCTAAGTGTGCACAGTAGTAAGTGAAGTGTCAGAAGCAAAAGTATAGAGCAATAAATATTTGCTTAAGTTTGGGTTGTACAGTGTGGGTGCTTCTACTATAGCTTTCTTGATACACGCGAACGCATTTTTTTCCTTCTTTCCCCAGATGTAGACTATGTCCTTATTCATCATCTCTTGGATGGGTTTGAAAATCTGCGCATAGTCAAAGATGAACTTTCTGAGGAAGTTGATCTTCGCTAAGAAATGCTGCATAGCTTTCTTGTTCACGGGGTAAGGAATCTGTGTGATGGTCCGAACTCTATTCGGATCTACCTTGATCCCATTTTTAGAAATGATGTTTCCAAGAAGGTTACCCTTGAACACTGTGAAGACACTCTTCTTGGACACGTAGGTGGTCTTACCACTATTTAGAAAATACTATCACATCATCGAGGTAGACCACTATGCTCTATACGATAAGCCCATGGAATGTGATGTCCATTATGCACCGAAATGTTGCGCCTGCGTTTAGAGCCAAAATGGAATTCTTCGAAAAGAAAACGTACCCCACTTGGTACGGAATGGTTTTAAGTCTCTTAAGCTCTACTACAAGAACCTAGTTGTATCCTGAAAAGTTTCAAGCAATGAAAACATCTCTACTCCAGATATTGTCTGCAGTATATGCTCCATGGATGGCAATGGGTAGTTATCCTTGTCCAAGGCATGGTTAAGATTATGGAAATCTACGCACAGGTGGATCTCCCGGGACTTCTTTTTAACATGGACTAGATTGGAAACCAGCATGGAATTTTGAAATTTGTAAATGATCTGAGCATCCAACACTTAATCGGTTCTTTCTGTATGAGGGGCTCAAGTGAAGGATGAACTTTTCTTAGCTTCTGCTGAAAAGGCTTGGCCCCTTCCTTGACTAGAATGACATGTTGTATTATTCGCATGTCATATGTCTTCAGGTCATCATATGTCCACATGAGCACATCACAGTACTGTTTGAAATGGTGGATGAAATCTTGCCGCTCTTGTGATTTACAACACGTACCGAGATTTACAAACTTCGGATCCTTGTCTATTCCTAGATTAACATTGGTTGTGTCCTGCAGAGACTACTTGTGCTCGTCCTCATCTATTGTTGTATCCTTGAAGATGTCAGCATTGGCCATAAAAAGCAGTATCTATTAATTGTCATCAAAAACGTGTAAACTAGTGATGTTGTCCGGGATAGATGGTTTATACAAAATTTCAACAGAAAATATATCCCTTAACGATGACATCCTAGCAGCTACATTCTCTAAGGCATCTACAGTTGCATTACGCACTCTTGACACATAAATAATACTAAAAGCTTTGAATTGAGAAATGAGTCACCATACCTCTTATGTATAACTCTTAAGATGGGATGACACACAGTGTATAGTGTTACGTACCTGATGCACCACGATCTCTGAGTCACCTAATAGCAACGTTGAGGTTTATGGCTTTCTGTAAGCCCAAGACAAGTGCTTCATACTCGGCGGTGTTGTTCGTGCACTTGAACTCTAAGCCGCTAGATATTAAGTGTTTCCTCTATAGTGGGTCTATTAAGACACAACTGGCTCCAGACCCCTCCTGTATCTTGGATCTGTCAAAGCACATGGTCCACATGTCATCTATATAAGGACCTCTTGTTTCACTAGTACTACTATCACTACTACTACTATTGTTATAAAGTATTGTACAAGTTTCATATTCACTAGTTGGTATGGAAGGAGACCCAATTGTGTGTCTGGTGGGGTAGGGGATGGCTCTACTAGATAGCACACCAACTATGTTTCCATAAAGAAATTTATGAACATAAGTTCTTCGAAAGCCAACAATTTGTTTTATCCATTCAATGGAGTCACATTGTGCTTCATGTATCTCTCTGACAACACCCAGATCTAGTTGTTTCTCCCCTTGTACGGAAGCCATAGGTGTGACCAGTCAATAGCAAAGTATCCTTGCAGCTTTCTTGACCAATCTATGTTGAGCAACACATCGTATGGCTTTGGGATGTCCACAATCAAAATATTGATGCATTGATGAACTCGTCCAACAGACGATAACCGGATCATCACATCTCGGAGTTCACCAATTTCTGGCACACATGTTCTATCAAGTTGGATGGTTTGCACAGTTGTCTTGCTCCATTTGGCATTGATCTTCTTAGCAATGGAGAGTGGCATGACATTGACTGGTGCACAAGAATCAACCAAATAGTTCTAGAGATTGAAATTGAAGATTTCAAATGATTAGAGGAAATGTGGGAAAAGTAAGTTCGTCTCCTCTATACGAAACCCATTGAGCACGGATGCAAGTGTGTCAGGAAACTTACTTGATCCCTTGCTAGAAGAGGTAGCATCACCTGTAGAGGTTTTCCCAAGTGCACACAAAAGAATGTCCCCCTGACTCATGATTTTTTTTACCTCATACAGGGATATGTTTGCATGAGTTTTCTTCATATCCTCTACGATGTTGTAATCCAGAGTAGGGAGACTCACTGGGTGTCTAGGGGTAGACCTGTGTTTTTGGTGTCCGATGGACTTCTCTTGTCTTTTCTCCTCACGGATGTACTCTTTGCTATAGTTTTCTTCCTAGACTTGCTCTGAGTTTTCTATGTTGAGTTGATCGGTCGATTTGTTATCCTTAGCATGTCTTTTCGTATTTTATCTCTCGGTATCTCAAACATAGTGGGAAACCTTGAATTCTCAAGTTATACCAATTGTTTTTCTTTGGGGTTGGACTGTCACTCAGAGGATCCTTCTCAATGGTGGTCTTCTGGTTTGTGCGCAAACACTGATAAATGTTTACAGCATGCCCAATACTTGGGGCTTCATCAAATGCAACATCTTCTTTATCTTCATTGTTGGGCTCAGCCTGATCATTAGCCATGAAGTTGTCATACAACCATGTGGCCATGCTTCTGATCATATGGTTCCACTCTCGGCATGTTCCTTCTGAGTGTTGTTCATGGTGGAATGAGAAGTATGAGTCTGTCACGAACTTGTCAAGGTTCAACACCAAGTTGGAGCTCTACACAGATTTGGTTGGCTAGCTATTGTTTCTGCCCAAAACCACATTCTTCTTCAGCACGTACCTGGAAGGCCTTCTACTAATGGTTGTCTTGCTCGTCTGTGTTTTGAGTTCAGCAACTTTGGTAGTCAAGGACTTGAGGAGACAAGTAAGGTTTTCAATGTCACTCACTTCCTTTTCCTTAGCCTTACTCATAGAGGCATGATACCTCTTGCCTATGTCCTTGAAGTTATTAGTGGATTCATCATCTTCAATGACTCCAATAGCACACATGTCTTTCTCCATGGAAATAGCCTCTTCACAATTTTTTGTCAGGGTTGGTCTCGCAACTTGCTTGACGAACTACGCAATACTGGTCGGTAGGGAAAACATGTAGTAGTCGATGGTGATGAAGTCATAAGGTTTAGTGTCTACTGAGAACTTTTTTAGAATTTGGTTAAACCTCTGATTGAAATTGTTGACCTTCTATTTCTGCTCCATCTTGAGACTACCTAGCTCTTTTAGCATCATGGCAGGGGTCTTGTCTTCAAGAAACGTTTCAAGAAAGAACCTTTTGAACAACCCTAGTTCTGGATGGAATTTGGTGGGAGGCTGTGGTACCATACAACTTCTCTGTCATCCAAGGTACATGGAAATAGTTTGCGTGCAAAACTGTCATAATGTACCTCGAGTGTCTGCAAATGTAGGTAGAACGTGTCTAAGTGGTCTTCTTCCCTCACTGTCTTGTTAGGGTCATACTTCATTAAAAGCTTCTCTGCGTGTCTTGGCATCTTGTGTAGGACACTTGGGAGTGCCAATGGGCCCTAATTCATCCATTCCATATTTTTCTCTGCCATGTTGTCCTCTTCTTCGTCCTCTTCCTCTTCTTTAGAATTTTATGGTTCTTCCTCTGAATCTATTGGTTCATCTTCATCTTCACCTCCACCTGCTCCGTTGCCTTCCCCTCCACCCCCTGCACCAGAACTTGAGCCCAAGAGTAAGAGGTTGTCTTCTTATTCCTTTCAAAAGATTGGAGGTTCCTCTTCTTTTTCCATAGCTTCTTCTAGCTCTTCAAGAGTGGCAAATATTGCTTCTTCCACCGATGAGACTACCATTCATGTGGGAGTATTCTTTTGCTTCCTCTAGGAATATGGAAGAGCGTACACTCTTGGAATCAGTCCAACAAATTTAGCGAATTGATGGATGATGGGATGAATAACGTGGATATGTTGATATAGAATTTCATGTTCAAGTATGGGAGGTGAGAAATGATCAACTTCAGAGTTACGCATAGGGGAGAGGGAGTGAGTGTTACTACCTTGACCAAATGATGGATGAGTGGGGTCAGTGGGACAATCAGTGATAAATTGCTTGTAGCCCTCCTTCTAGCACCAGAAATTTTGAGGGTGTTGGACCCACCAATATTCAACTGATCTCCCCAATATGAAGTCCCAACTAGACCTCACATTGTTTGGTGTAGGAGTCTCATCCGGTACGATGGCCCAGTTTCCATTTACTTAGAGATTTACCTTAACTCTTGTTGTTCAACACATGAGAGTGTTATGTTGGTGTCTTCAAAAAGTGATTTGAGTGTGCCTGGTGAGTGCGTAATGTAACTCGTGTCTCGGTTCTCAGGGAGAGTAAAGTGAGCCTCTAAGTGAGAAGTAATAATACCACCCATGAAGAGACATACACGAACCAAAAAAGTATGTCCAGCACCCAATGGAATAGTCCACAGCGGACGTGGCAGTCATTAAAACTGAAGTGAAGGTGACAACATGTACACCACCCATCAGAGTATTCCACATGGATGTGATGTCATTATAACCAGAAAACAAAGATGTTATGTCGAGTATCCCATGGAGTAGTCCACAAGGATGTGACAACGGTGATAACCAATACACAAAGGTCGTATGTCTAGTATCCCGCGGAGTATTCCACAGGGATGAGAAAGTGGTGATAACCAATACAACACATTCCCAACAATGTAAGTACTAAAGCAACTGAATTAGTTCAATAATCTTAGTATAAGTGAAACAAACATGCATTACAAATACTAAAAGAATAGTCTTACAAAAATCTACAAAACATGCATGAAAACATGTTGGCCTTAATAGGCTTATGAATTAAGAAAAAGTCCCAAGACACGTTTGTACACCATACATCACTATTCCCAGTAGTGGTACATTGCGTCCACAACTCGCTCCTCAAAGAATTGACTGTCTACTCTCAAGGCTATGTGGGAGGAGCCAAGGTGAAAAGTCCTTTCTCATACAATGGGAGGGGTATATATAGTGAAGGGTGATGCTTGACCCTTGTGAATCTTGGACTACCCTCATGACTATTCAACTTCCTATGACTTTTCAACTAACATGACTCTTCAACTTCTTGTTTGCATCCATTGGAATTTCACTTTACATTACATTCAGTTACAATAGATATGGTCCATGGTGGTGATGTGACCTTGACAACTCATGATAGAACTTGGCACGACACTACTGATGTGTATTGGTTGGTTGTGGTGTCCATGTCAAGATGTTGTGCTGCTAAGTGGTGGACGTACTCTTAGGTGTGCTTTGTCTTCTCCTCTGCATGGCTTAATGTTGCGAGGTCTTCGATGGTCTTGGTCTTGGAAGATGCTTCCATGCATGTGTTCCTTTCTCTTGCTTCTTCTTTCATCTGTCGAGTTGTAAGTAAGTCTTCTAGCATGTGCACTCCTTCTTGATACAGTTCATCATCTTGCCATGATCTATCAATGTATATGTTCTTGCAATTCACTCATGACGGGACAACATCAAATCCAAAACCTCCTAGTCTAGCATGATGTATTGTTTTCCGTGTTCCGGGCCTGAGACAGATACAGGCTGGGAGAACACCCAGTAATTGTGCACTGCACAGTTCCGGGTGACGGGGAGGGAGGACTGGTCACTGAGACTACACAAATCATAGCTTAGGCTTCGACAAGGAACTCCAAGGCAAAGACTTCACTGTCGGGGAAAAATGCGTAGAGGCCACTGAGAGGCAAAATTGCATAGTTCAAGACACTAGTGGCAGCTGTAAGGTGGGAAATTGAGGGACACCTCTACATCATTTTCATAGGGAAGACAAGACAGGATAGTAGAGGGACCTAAGGACAATTCTGCATAGTTTTTTAGAGCAGTGAGACCCGACTGAGGGAAGTCACTGGGAGGACTTCTCTACACAATTTCTGGGAGTAGTGCAGGCTCAGGTCTCTATGCAATGTGGGGTTCTAGAAAGAAAGATGGAGGCGTAATGGATGTTCTTGCGGAGTGTGCAGTTCATACAGGAAATGAGGTAGTTTCTGCATAGTTCTAGAAAGGAAGACAGGTTTCTCACCTCTGGGATTGCACAGTGCCACTTGAGGGTTGAGACTATGCAATGTAGCTTAGTCGGGGTCTGGTGAAGTGAAGTTTTTTGTCGAGATATTTTTAGGAAAATGGTTAAGTGTGAGAGGCAAGTGAACTTGTGAGGACTCAACATTGTGATCACCCACTTAGCATACTTCGACAACATGACAACACGAACCCCTGTGACAACATAGCAAAGAATGACCCTCTATGGGACTGTCTAGCGCTGAAAGTGACAAGTGTGACACTTGGGATAGACCTTTGGACACCCATGATGACACTTGTGTAGTAATGCTTGCAACTTTATGTGTGAATGCAATGGGTTTTCACATAGCTACAACAACCCAAATACACAAAGACAAACCTTTGAAATTTCCAGAAGAAGATCGCAAGCATGACAAAGAAATCAACATGCCAAAAAACGGCAGTTGGTTAAGCAAGAAAAAGGGTGAAAAGGCTTTGAAGGAGCTCAAGGAATGAGCTCGAGTGTTTGCAACCATTAAAGGAAAAAACAAGGAAGGCTCTAAAATTTGAGTGTAAGCCAAAATTTTGGAATGTGTTGCAGCTACTACAACAAGTCGGGTGGAACGTGGAAGTCTCGAACCCGGTTGGTAATTGCCTATGTTTAATAAAGCTAAGTTTCTCTTGCTTTTGGTAAGGAAATGTACTAGTTATTATGTGGATATAATGGTTGTTCTATTATGGTTATTTATATGGTTGTAAGTTGGTTATAAGCATGGTTTTATGGCAGTTCTCAGTCATGGCTCTATTCATGTTTTTACTTGCAACTGAATAAATAATGAATGCAAGACCTAATTGATTTTATGATAGCTAATGTGAGAAGGTAGAGACCCTTCTTGTTAATCCTCAGTTAATTTTTCAGTCCCTTATGTTCAGACTCTTATTCATGACCTGTAGGTGATATATCTACCAAGAGTTTGACAATATGTCAATCACGGTTGGGGATCGTTAGGTAAAGTCCTGGTTCTAGTTTTGGTTTATAAGCATTGTATTCATGTCTTTTATGAGTTCTGGAAGTTTCATGGATTTCTAGGCAGAGGCTTAGCCCCAACCCTAGAAAGTAGCCTTAATTCATGCAGTTGCTGGCACAACACTAGAAAAAAAGGCTATAGTTCACTGATGTAGGCCTATGGGAGTGACTGGAACCCATAGTCACATGGAGGCCTTGGCAAGGGAGTGACTAAGGCTCTAGGTCAAGGAAAAGGTGAGTTGTCTCAGAGGTTGGATACCTATAAGGGTTGGGTTACTCTTGGAGGTCTTGCGACACCTAAGGGAAGTCACTAAAGTCTTGTTGTTTTGATTCCATTTCCTTAAGGTCATCCCGCAAGTTGATTCCTATCATAGTAACCCCTCATCTCATGTTTACCCTGGGTAAGGCAGTGAAAGTGAGTAGATTTGAGAGGAGGCAATGTTACAAGGTGGTATTAGAGTGGGTTGCACTCTCTTTGGGTCATATATGATACCACAGGGTGGTATCAGAGCATGGTTTCTCTCTCTTTTGATAAGTTTGATGTTGTCAAGGTTATGGTTTTCATGCATGGGATCAAGGTATATAGTTGGTATGATCATGCATGATGTTTTTGTGATGTTATGTTATTACATGGATATGTTTATGATAATACATTTACATGCTAATTTGGATTGATAATGCAGATGAGATAAGACTCCCCTAAAAATCACTAAGGTATGGATTTGGTTTTGGTATCTATTTGGTTTATCGGACATGGTACACTTGCAGGAAGAAGAGAATTCAATATGACAAGCAAAATGGTAGACTACAATTCTCATGACTCTCCCTATAGATCAGTTGGGCAGCAAGGAAAAGATTATTCTCCTAGTAGAGAAGATACATTGAGGAGCTTGAGGGAAGAGATCAGAAGTTGCAAAGTAGACAATAACAAGTTGGTTGAGGCTCAAGAAATACTTGTAATGGATCAGGAGAAGCAGGTAGAGGTTAATGCAGCAATCCTTCAAAGCTTGTCAGAGTTAAAAATACAAGGACAATTGAGGATCCTTCGAGAGGAGGAAGAGAAAAATAATGGAGACTATGGTAGTAGGTCTCAGTACAAATATAGGTTGGATAGAGGGGACATAATTAGAGGTGGAAGATCACTGGATACACCTGACAAGATGTCTGGTATGTATCTGCATCATTCTAGTTCCTCGTCTAGGAGGCATCATCACAGTCATCACCGTCATCATCCTTATAGGAGGAGGGGGTATTTTCCTAAGGAGTTAAAGAAGGTGAAGCCTCCTACATTTGATGGATAGATGAAGAAGCCAGAAGATGCAAAGGCATGGTTGCTTGGAATGAAGAAATTCTTCAGATTACATAGCTACTTAGTGAACATGAAAGCCAAGATAGCCACTTTTAGTCTTAAAGGGAAGCCAGATATTTGGTGGGAGTATGTGAAGAATGTCAAGCACATTCAAGAAGAATACTTGATTTGGGATGATTTTGAGAGGCTCTTCAAGAAGAAGTACCTATCATGGAGGTACTATGATGGTAGAGCTAAGGAGTTTTATGAGCTACATATGGGTTCTATTACAGATGATGAGTACACTAGCAGATTCTTGTAGTTATTGAGGTATGTGCCATATCTCAAGGAGGAGAAGGATAAGATCCATAGATTCATCAGTGGATTTCCAACAACATGTAGAGACCAGATTGAGTTTTATGGGCCTAGATTGTTAGAGGAAGCCATTCGTAAATTGAAGCATTGTTATGAGCAATCAAAGTGAAAAGTTGAGCTTAAATGTGACTTGAAAGGAAATGAGAAAGTTAAAGGAAAATGGCCACCGAAGAGGGGAATACCTCAATATGTAGGTAAGAAAGAAAATGTTGCTCCTTACAAGAAGTTCGATGCAGTTGATAAGGGACATGTGTTGCATCCTGGAGAGCATCATACTAGAGGTGATAATAGAGCACCGTTACTGTGTTGGATATGTGGAAAATATCATTGTAAGAAGGATCGTCCATTGTACAAGGGAGGTATGCCTCAGATATATAATGCTTAGTAGGCATAGACAGTTGGGCATGTTGGTCATATTATTCCTCGGATTTATGCGATTGTGGACAACAAGTAGGCGGATCACTAGGCACCTATCATTAAGATGGACGATAAGATTTGTGATCAATTTATTTATATTTTGATTGATCCTAAATCTAATTATGGTTATGTTAATACCAAACTAGTGGATAAGTGTGGCTTGAGAAAATAAGTGCATGCAGAGTCTTGGTTGGTGCAGTTGGCTACAGGTATGAAGACAATAGTTCATCATTGGGTAAGAGCTTGTTAATTTGAGTTGAATGGTATGCGTACAGCAACACATTTGAATGTACTACCATTGGGATTGTATAGTATGCTTTTGGGTATGGATTGGTTGTATCTTCACAGGACCAAAGTAGATTTCTATGACAAGGCTATTGGGTGCTTGTATGATAATGAAGAGAAGAGAATCTTACAAGGAAAAAAGAGGCCTACATCAGTGAGGATGGTCACATTTATGTAGGCTAAGTGCAGTTGCAGAAAAGGGTGTGTGATGTTTGCAGTTCATATTTCCAATGATAAGGGTAATGATGTTGAGGATGCAGAAATATTCAAGAGGTACCTTGTATTACAACAATTTAAGGATGTGTTTCCAGCATAGATTCCAGAGTTGCCTTCACACAGGGAAGTAGAATTTTTTATTGAGTTGGTACTAGGAGTAGCATCAACATCAAAAGCACCTTATAGGATGAGAACACTAGAGTTAGCGGAGTTGAAGTTGCAGTTGAAGGAAATGCTTGACAAGGGGTATATTAGGCCAAGTGTATCGCCTTGGGGTGCACTAGTATTGTTCGTGAACAAGAAGGATGGTACTCTCAGGTTTTGCATTGACTACATACAGTTGATCAAGGTGAGGATCAAGAACAGGTACCCATTGTCGAGGATTGCCGACCTTTTTGATTAGTTGAAGGGAGAAGCAGTGTTCTCAAAGATAGATCTGCAATCAAGATAAAATCAGGTACGCATCAAAGAAGAAGACATCTACAAGACTACCTTTAGGACCAGGTATGGGCATTATGAGTTTGTTGTAGTTCCATTTGGATTGGCTAAGCTCCAACTACTTTTATGTGTTTGATGAATAGTGTGTTGTGTCCTTATATGTACAAGTGTATTATTGTATTCATGGATGACATCTTGGTATATTCTAAGAATGAGGAAGAGCATGTCAAGCATTTAGTAGTAGTCCAAAGATTGCTAAGAGAACATCAATTATATGCTAAGCTTAGCAAGTGCGATTTATTTTAGATAGAAGTACACTACTTGGGACATGTTGTTTCCAAGAATGGCATAGTAGTAGATCCAGATAAGATAAAATCTATCATGGAGTGAGAAGCTCCTAGAAATGTGGAGGAAGTCAGATCATTCATGGACTTAGTAGGTTACTGCAGGAGGTTCATTAGGAACATCTCACGCATTGCATATCATATTACATCATTGTAGAGGAAAGGTAAGAAGTTTGAATTGAACGAAGAGTGTGCAACTAGTTTTGAGCAGTTGAAGCAGTTGTTGACAAATGCCCCAGTGTTAAAGATTGCAGATCTAGCTAAATATTTTGTAGTATGTATAGATGATTGCAAGAGAGGGCTTGGTGGAGTCCTTATGAATGAGGGACAAGTGGTATGCTATGAGTCTAGGAATCTGAATGAGCACGAGCAGAACTATGTGACTCATGATCTTGAGTTGGAAGCTACTATTCATGCCTTGAAGATGTGGAGACATTATCTTCTTGGCAAGAAGTATGTGTTGATGACTGGTCACAGTGGACTAACGTATCTATTTGACCAATCGAATTTGAACACTGGGAAAGCAATATGGTTAGATACCCTTAGTAATTTTGACTTCATCAGATACATCAAGGGTAAGGATAATAGGGTTGTGGATTCTCTCAATAGGAAAGTGCAGTTGAACCATGTTATAGCGGTGAGCTCATATGGGAAAAATTTACAAGATCGTATATTATAGGCAGGACAACAAGATGATAGGTATAGAGAGCTTATGCATAGGTTATAGTAGGGTACATATGATCAGGATGTGGATTATCATCTTACAACAGATGGCTTGGTGAGATGTATTGATAGGATCTATGTGTCGAATGATAGTAAACTCAAGAAGCTTATCTTGAGGGAGTTTCATGTGAAACCATATTCAGGTCACCCAGGATATTAGAAGACATTGACACTAGTAAATAAGTTCTACTAATGGCTGGATATGAATAAGGAAGTGGCAAAGTTCGTGGCGAGATGTTTGGACTGTCAGCAAGTCAAGGTAGAGTGTAAGCATCTAGGTGGGTTGCTTCAGCAGATTCTGATTCCAGAGTGGAAATGGGAGGTCATTTCCACGGACTTCATTATATTTCTTCCAAGGAAATCGAGGCAGCATGATTCTATCATGGTTTTGGTAGACAGGTTGAGCAAGTAGCTCACTTCATTCTAGTGAAGACTAATTATTCAGCTAGTGAGGTAGCACGGGACTTCATCAGGGAGATCATGAGATTGCATGGTGTTCTGAAGAAGATTATGTCGTGTTATCACTCAGGTTGTCCCTTGGCTCCTTAAGGGATATGGTCGAGGTAACCACAAACCAATCTTTGGACTGCAGGTCCTAGCCTCCCTGCAACCAGAGAGGGCTCTCTCTTTCTGATTTAACTTTGTTTTGGGTTGATTTTAGGCTAGTTATGGACTTCTTTGGATTTTGTTTAAGTTTTGGTGGGATGATTGACGTTTTCAAGTAGGGAGGCATGAATTGTGTGAGAGGTTCAAACCATTGGGCATGGAATCATGGAGTTGGGCTGTTGGTGCATTTTCTTGGTCACAAGAGGAATATAGAGCAGGATAGCTACACATGAAACAATCATTCAAGTTAAAAGGATGAAATGAAGGCTAAGGAATGAAAGACAACTAAGAATCTTTCATTCAGCTTAACAGAGGGAAGGTGAGTGAACTATATCTAGGAGCAGTCAAGAATTCCTAAATAACATTCATACATGAATGAAATAGAGCAAATTTGAGCCATGATGAATTCATATTTATGCCTAAATCAGAAGAAAACATATAGAAGTCACAGAAACTGAGCATAGAGTGCAGCCAAGCAAATTCTAAGCTAATGTTTCTTTCTGTAACTTAGATGGTGATATATGTATGATATAAACATATATGAATTTAAAACAGAGGTAAGAAACACTTATTGGGCCATGTAGCAGTGCAAGAATTCTATATTTCACTCTTCAGCCATTAATAACACAACAGACAGTCCATCCTCCAAACTTTTCAGCAGTCTTTGATTATAGAAATTCTCAAAACATACAGTGTGAGTCCAGCATGAGGATTATCAACCAACCAACCCTTTAAACAATGAATTAGGGTGGTTTATATAGGGAAAATATCTAAAAATATCTATTACAGCAGACCTTAAACAGGTCTGAGGGAAATGCGTTCTTTAACCTAATCTTGCCCTGAAATTAATGCAAGAAAATATCTTTGAGCTGCGCTGGAGGCAGCTGTATCAAAATGAGTTAATATGGTGTCCTTATGGCTCGATGTAGTGTTTCTGTAATAACTGTGCTTTGGGCTTTGATCCCCTGCTCTTGAGTGGTTTTGATGTGCATTAACTGTGATCTGAGAGCCTCTAAATGGCTTCACCGCTTTCTTTGACTTTGCTTGGGGGCCTTTAATGTTCACCCGCTTTGGTATTGCCGACCTGATACACTTTGCCACTTCACTAATACTCTTTGACACTTGAATCGGGCCACTTTCTCTCGACCTGATATGCTTGAAATTGTCAAATTGCCCCTTTTCTGCCCTTTCAAGGCAAAAATGGCTGCAGCAAATGATTTTCGTGGCCTCTGGAATGCTATCGGCGCTGGCTAATTTGAATAGGAATCATAAATGAAGAATTTCTGTCAAACTGCGAGTTTTCGGGCCTGCTGGTAGCCGAGCGATATGAAGCATTCCATTTTGGTCATTTTTTCTTCGAAACTGCCTTTGTTTTACATTCTGGGCTCTCTTTGCTGCGATTTTCGCCCTTCGTGCCTTCTTTTAGTGATGACGTCAGCATGACATCAGTATGACGCCAGCAATGGGTCCCAGTACGGTAGTGACGTGGCAGGGTGATGCGGCAAGGTGATGTGGCAGTACGGCAGGGATTAAATCGGCGGGGACAGGGGGAAATGGCTTTTATATGTGCGAGGTGATGGGAGCGATCGCCGATATCGGAAAAGCGATAAGCCATGCTGCTGTGCGAAAAAATGGGAAATATTTGCGGAAATGCCATATATTGAGGTAAAATGAATTTAGCGGCAAAACTTAAGTTTTGCAATATAACCAAGTTTTACGGGGAAGTGGAGGCATATATGGATAAATGATGTGATTGCGAAAATGAGTGGATCGCGATGTGATATGCTTTCAGGTGCGATAGCAATATCGCATCGTTGGATGAGAGGGGGGCATATGTATATAGGTACAAAAAACCTTGCGACTGCCGATCGCGATCGGCGAAATGATATCGGGGAGTTATAAAAGGGGGCCGATGAATGAATGTTGCGACCTCCGACAGCGATATCGCGTCGAAGAGGAGGAAAACTCATCGAAGGAGGGTTAATGCGATCGGAAAAGGCTTTTTAAAGCTTTGGAAGGGTTCTTGAGGCCTCGGAAGGGGTCCGATAACCAAAAAAAAGGGACTTCATGCCTTGGAAGGAGTCCAAAGACAGTTTGAGGGAGTTTAAGAAGCAAAACTGAGGGTTCTTACTTAAGTTTCAGGCAAACTTAGTAATTCCCAAGCATATTTATGGTTATATTTCAACTAGAGGAGGGGATATGTAAATAATGGGGATTTTTACTATATTTTTTTAGTATGGGAAGGGGAAATAAGGAGGGATTTACATAATAGAGTTAAGGGTTAATATGAATTTTGTGAAGAAAGCACTAAGGATAGGAATCTTAGGCTTTAAAGGGGAAACCAGACCTTTCTAAGAAATATAAGCATCCTTAAGCACAGCAGATCTTTACTTAGGCAATGATATGACAAATGATGAAACTTAAGAGTTATCAAGCAGATCTTGACCTCTTTGGGGAGGTTAGTGAGTGATTTGGGGAACAAGAAGAAGGGGGGTTAATCATGCCTTGCTTGAGCTGCTCCAAGGGAAAATTGCCTTGCACTTGTGATCTGAAGTAAAATAACACTTTGAGATACAAAATTGATCACACTTATTCATTCTGCAACCTCAAAAACTACTTACTCAGCCTACTTACCTAACATTTTTCTTCTTTTTGGTTTGGGTGCACTTAGACTTGCAGACCCTGATTATCTTCTTTTCTTTTGACTGCGCTCCTATCTAAATGTACCCTTATATCTTCCAAGGGCCCAGATTAAGCAATTGGGCTCCTTTATTTCTCTACCTAGCTACTGATCTTCCAAGGTTAAGCTGTTTGGATAGATATCCATTCTCTATGTTCTACAACAAGAAATTGAAACCTAGGGAAGCCAGGATTAAACTGTTTGGCCTTCCCTTAACTGGAAATTCTTCAAAATGGAATGACTCATCAAAATTGGAGTATAGTAGTGGCATTTAGACTAGCACACTTTCATGGCCTCTTCTTTGGCCTCCTAAGGAAATATGGAACATTGCAGCATGCAAAGTATGACATATTTGGCATGTAAAAATGTCGATCATGAAAGATGAATACCTGTTGCAACAGGAGGCTAACAGTGGCTCCACTTGGGGATGGCTTTTCCTTGTGAAAAGCCAAGAACAACAGGTCAGACTGCCTTGATCTTCTATTGTTGTTGTGGAACTGAAGACAATTCTTTGTTGGCTGCTAAAAGACTGGAATTTTGAGATCTGAATAGCACTCTCCTCAACTGAATTACTGTGAACTATATAGCGTCGCCTGCTTTCTTCTGCATGCTTAATGTTATGTACAATGTTTCCTAAGCACTTCCCTTTGAAATAGTCTCAAAACATGGATCAAAGCTGATGTATTTCCCTTATTTTTGCTTTGACCAAGGGTGTTGATATGAAACCTACAACGCTCCTCTGTTTTAATACTATGACTGAAGTGGGAAGCTTGATTGTAGCACTTCTAACTGAATTTGATTTTGATATAACAACGCTGCTTGGTTCCAAGCAATCGGATTGCTTATACAAACATAAAAAGGAAAACGTTGACATATATACAAACACTAATATACAAATATATACACAAGGGCATTGTATCCCTTAAAAGGGATCTCGATAATATTTCAATATTTGGCCATTTACAGGGCCGTCTTCCACTGTGTTGTCATCTATAGATTTGAGAAAATACATGTTATTGCCTTGCACAGTGCTGATAACAAATGGGCCTTTCCATAGAAAATCAAATTTTGCATGCTTTCCCTTGTCTTCTCTTCGTGAGTCCCACCTTAGAACTTTGTCGCCAATGCAGAAATCCTCTGCCTTGGTCTTTTTGTCAAATGCTTTCTTCAGCCTCTCTTGCACAATTTGAGCTCTGTCATACACTTGCTCTCTAGTTTGCTGAAGATGAATGGTCTGATTTATTCTTCGTTGAATATCATTTGGTTTTGCCTGAATCTCTTGTAACAGCTTCATAATGGAAATGCCCAAAGAAGATGGAAACCTGGCCTCCATGCCATACACCAGCTCATAAGGGCTCATCCCAAAGGATCTCTTTGTTGAAAGTCTGTCTGCCCAAAGGGCATTTGTGAGCTTTTTATGCCAGTTCTTCTTGTTTTCTTCTAAGATCTTCTTGATAATGTTAATCAGGCTCTTGTTGGATGATTCGGCCAAGCCATTACCTTGAGGGTAATAGGTTGTAGAGTGGCCTAAGGTGATATGAAATTTATGGCAAAAATTGATCATCTTTTTGGATTTGAAGGCAACAGTGTTGTCAGTGATGATCTTCTCAGGGCAGCCAAATCTAGAAAGGATGTTGCATTCGAGGAATTGGATAATGGTGGTGTCATTAGCTTGCCTACATGGGATGGCCTCAATCCACTTGGTGAAATAGTGTGTGGCTGTTAGAATCCATTTATGCTGACCTAAGGAAGAGGGATGGATTTCTCCAATGAAGTCAAGACCCCATTGTTGAAAAGGCTTTTCGGTTGAGATGGGCTTAAGGGGCAAGGGCAGCAGCTTTCTTTTGCCCTCAAAGATTTGGCATTTGTGGCATGAAACAACAAACTTCTTTACATCTGCAAACAAAGAGGGCCAATAGAAACCAGCCCTTAGTATGTTGTCAGCATTGGACTTCCAGTATAAGTGCCCTCCATAGTCCCCTACATGGAATTATTTCATGACATTGTTAGTTTCATTCCTAGACAATTCAGCAATATTCCTTCATGATTTTTCCAAAACAGGGCACTATCTAAGACACAAAACTTTGAAGCCTTCATTTTTAAAAATCTTTTCTTGGTTCTGGACAACCCTAGAGGAGCAAACAAGTTTAACAATACAAAACAAATATCAGCATACCATGGGGATTGCAAGAAGGTTTCACTGATCTGTGGAGTCGCCAGCTCCTGTTCATTGTCCAGTTGGTTAATGTCTAGGGCTTGAAAATTTGTTTCGGACATCAGTTTGGCTAAACCTTGTCCCTTTATGAGCTTGGTTGGCTTTATCTCAATGTCATACTCAAGGATATTAGCAATCCACTTGCCTCTTTTGCCTTCTAATCCCTCTTGGGTTAATATGTCTTTTACAACAGCATTTGGGACATAGGCAATCACATGTGAATATAAAATGTAAACTCGGAAATCTTTGATTGCTTTCACAAGGGCATAGGCCTGCTTCTCCATGATTTGGTACTTCAAAGGGGCATCCCTAAGGGCTTGGCTAAAAAATGCAATTGGGTTTTCATTTCCTTGATCATCCTTTTGTAAAAGGACAACAGCTATGGTGTGATCAGATGCAAAAGAAAAAATGATAAAATCTTTGTCAAATTGTGGACTGGTGAGGACAAGGGCCTGGGTTAAGGCAGCTTTGATACTCTCAAAGGCTTGCTTGGTTTCAAGAGACCATTTTACCTTGGCATCCTTCTTTAACATGTTGCTTAGCATTCTTATTAGTTCAGCTAAGTTTTGGATAAATCTCCTAAGAAAATTGATCTTTCCGAGGAATGCTTACAACTCTTTTATGTTTCTTGGATATGGGATTTGAAGGATGGCTTGAATTATTTCAGGATCAATTCTAATCCCCTCTTTTGAAATGAGATGGCCTAGTAATTTTCCTTCTTCAAGGCCAAATAAAGACTTCCTGGGGTTCAAGGAAATGCCATATTTCCTACATGTTAGGAACACTTGTCTCAAATGTTTTAGGTGCTCTTGATCAGATTTGGAGAAAGGGGTGAGGTCATCAAGATAGACAACCAGGAAATCATGGATTTCCTTGGCAAAGGCAATGTCCATTTCCCTTTGAAAGGTAGCACCTGCATTCTTTAGGCCGAAAGGCATCTTCACATACTTAAATTTTCCCCACGGTGTTGTAAAGGTTGTCTTGTCTTGGTCATCTGGGTGAACAAGTATTTGATTAAAACCTGAAAAGCCATCTAGCAAGGAGATTCTAGATGACCCCACTACTCTTTGTAGGATGTGGTCCATTTTTGGCAATGGGTAGTGGTCTTTTAGGGAGACTTGGTTTAAGTTTCTTAAATCTACACAAAGTCTAATCTCACCTGTTTTCTTTCTGGTGGGAACAAGATTGGATACCCATTCAGAAAATATGATGGGTGATATTATGCTAGCCTCAAACATTCTCTTTACTTCCTTCTCAATTAAAGGGAGAAGCACAGGATTGATTCTCCTTAGTTTTTGTTTGAAGGGCTTTTGGTTTGGTTTTAAGGGAATGGTGTGTTGGATCACTGAGGTGTCATAGGACTTCAAGTCCTCATAACTCCAAGCAAACACATCTTGGAATTCTTTGAACAAATCAACATATTTGGGCTTTTGATCGGGTGGCAAGGATTGAGATAGTTTTATCATTTTGGGCTTCTCTACTGCCCCAATGTTGTGTTCTTCTATAGCAACGTTTAAGGGCTGCATTTTTGGCTTTTTGGGAACATCATTTGCATCAAACATATCTTCTAATGGAGTGAGGCCAGCAGGAAGAAAATTATCCTTTAGATCAAGGATCTCGACCTCTGTTTTGGCTATTTCCTCCAAATGCATTTGTTTCAGCTCTTCTATGTTTGCATTGTCAAAAGCAGCTGGGTTTAGCATTTGTTTGGATGTTACAGTTGTTATAGCCTGTTGATTTTCATTGGTTTGTTGTTGTTCATCTGTCATGGCGTCCATGTCAATGTTAATATTTGAAAACTCATGCTCAAGAGTGAGGAAATTGTTAATCTGGGTATCATTTTCGAACACTTGCCAATCTTTAACATTATTTGGGATAGCAGGCCTATGTTTTATCTCAGCAGTGAAATGGTGATCTGGCTCAAAGGGAAGCTTGCATGTACTAGCAAAAGTGGCTAGGCTGTGAGCATGTATGTTATGGCTTCTACAAATTTTGGCAAGCTTGGATTCGGTGAAGGAATTTAGTATTTCTGTGGCAGCATACCTATAAGCTCTCAGCCTATTGTCATTAGTAACAAAGTTACCTTTTATCTGTTGAATGATCAAATCAGAGTCACCTAGAATGGACACTTTTGCAGCTCCTAGAGCTTTGAGCAGTTTAAGGCCTAATAAGAGAGCCTCATACTCTGCCATGTTATTGGTACATTTGTAGTTTAGTCTGTAAGCATGACCCTCTGCATGGGTGTTATGTGTATTGTGAATCCATATTCCTGCCCCTGCTCCTAGCTTGTTAACAGAACCATCAAACTCTAAATACCATGTGATTTCTTACTTGTGGTTAGTATTAAGAGTTTCAGTGATTTTAGGATTGGGTGGACCTTGGTTTTGTGCTTCATGTGGTTTTTCTTGTATGCTGGTTGTACTAACAGTTTCATGGGTCTGGGTAGCCGATTCTTGATTTATGCATGTTTCTTGTTCTAAAGGCAAAGGCATCTCATCAGTGAGAGGGCAGCTATTATCATTGAACAATATAAAGGAATCCATATCAGAATGGACTGAGTAAATGGGAAAGTTTTGGGGTTTTTCCTCACTACTTACCACATACTTCATCAGTGTTTCTCTGTACAGTCTCTTTGGTTGTCCAAAGACTAAAATAGTGGCATAGGAGAGGTCTAACTGGAGATCCTTGGAGTTTTGCTCCCCAAGATCTTGATAAGAGCATGTCGTATTTTGGTGGAATGTCAGCAACCACCACGTCCATTAGGATCGTTTTGTTGGGAAATTGGACTAAAGACACACAAAGGTCTTTGATCAAGCCTAAACACTTGACCTGACTAGAATCAAATGAGAACAAGTCTTTGTAGGGTCTAATGACATCAAGGTTTAGCTTCTCCATTATAGCTCTGGGCATCAGATTGTGTGAAGCACCTGAATCAAACATATCATTGTACAACAATTTATCATGAATGTGCAAACTGACATAAAAGGGGAGAACAGCTCCATGTCCTGATTTACCATTGACTTCAGGACCAAAAAGTAATTCAGGTTGATTATCTAAGACATTAACATCATCCTTGGTCTCTGGAATTTGAAGTGATCTTTGGATTTGCTATCTGTACACTTCGTGTTTGGCAAGCTCAGAGAGGAATAGATATTTTTAATTTACCAATTTCTGCTTCTAAATCAAACTTTTTCTTTGATTGGGTTTTAGTGTTGTGATAGGTAGGCTTCCCTTTTTCCATGAGAATATCAACGATTCGCTCCTATTCTTCATTGATTTCTTGAACTATTTCTGATTTGGAAAGGCTTTTAGGAGTGCTGTTTATGTTTTCCTTTGAGGGAAAAGATAGAAAAGGCTGACTTTCAGAGGGCTAAACATCTGTGATATCCTCTATGGTCACTTCTTTTGGATTTGGGACTGTTTTATCAACAGTTTCTATGAGGGCAGCCTTTTCTTTGATCTTCTTAGGCTGCTTTGATTCCTTCTGTTTGATGGCGTCAGGCACATCAATTGTTCTGGTTCTTAGTTTATACTGTTTGTGGACCTCATACACAGCTGAATCATAACCTTGTTTAAAGTCAAAAGACTCACCAGACTGAGTCTGAAATTGATTATAGTCATGTTCATCTTGGTCTTCTTGGGTTAGGAATACTTGTTGTTCACTTTTCAAACCCATCAAGTTTATATGAGTGTCTTCTGTCTGCTCACTAGATGTGGATGCTTCTGTATAGTTTTCTTGGAAAGGAGGCCTTATATCTTGGTCTGGGCTAGACCTACCAGCGTTTGTGTTCTGAGTTTTCCTGAAATTTGGGTTCCTTATGGTATTGGGCTGTTGTCCTTCCCATGTAGATTTCCTTTCAACGCTTTCCACTCTGTCTCCCAGCCTGTGCATGCCACTGATAATAGCATCCAGCTTTTGGTCTAAGGCTGAGGGTTCTTCCTTAAAGGTGATTCTTCTCTCAGTTCTAGCTCTGTTTCTTTTAGCAATTAGATTTTCCTCTACACTAACAGCAACATTTTGCATGTCTGCTAGGCTTTGAGGGGCTCTTTCCCTTAATTGATAAGCCATGTCAGTATCAAAACCATCATGGAATTTATACAAAGCAAGATCAGGTGGAGGCCTGAGGTTCTGTGGTATTGCATTATAAACATTGTTAAATCTTGCACAATAGTCTAAGACAGCCTCTTGAGGGTCTCTTTTGATGGTGTCATATTCAGATAATATGTGCAAGGGATCTTTATTTTTCTCCCATATGTTAAGAAATGTTTGGTAAAGCGCCTTTGGGTTAGCTATGGAATTTGCAGCAAGGCTTCTAAACCAGGGCCTTACATCTCCTATTAAACTTTGGACAAAAATCTTCATTCTTACACTGTCATCATCTATCTCGTAGTTCTCAAAATAGTCTTGCGTCTTCTTGGTATGTTGCAGGGCTGTGCCAGAACCAGTAGCATCAAAATATGTGATTTTAGTTTGATAATCCTGAGGCATAGCCCCATGATTTGCAGGTAACTGTAAAGGTGCATATCTGTTAGCCATATTTACAGGGATAAGTGGAACGACTGAAATAGCTGGGACAACTGTAATAACAGTGGTGGTTGTGGTAGTCTTCACAGTGAATGGAGGTGGGGAAGAGGTACTTGGAGAAGTGGATGATGAACAAGGGGAAGGGGGGCTTGAATGAAACAAAACTTTAACTGGGGTTGAAAACAGCTAGGCTGAACTATTTTATGACTGGAATCAGCAAGCTCTCCTTATTTTTGCTTGCTGAAGTTTCTAGAGATTAAATTGGGATTTTCAAAAACAGCTGGTGGATTTGAGTCTGGGTTTGACCTGGTATTATGTGTTTTCTTCTTAGGAGTCAGCTTCTAACTTGTTTTTTTTTTTTGAATTTTCTGAATAAGTTCCCCAGCGGAGTCGCCAATGATGTTATCACTCAGGTTGTCCCTTGGCTCCTTAAGGGATACGGTCGAGGTAACCACAAACCAATCTTTGGACTACAGGTCCTAGCCTACCTGCAATCAGAGAGGGCTCTCTCTTTCTGATTTAACTTTGTTTTGGGTTGATTTTAGGCTAGTTATGGACTTATTTGGATTTTGTTTAAGTTTTGGTGGGATGATTGATGTTTTCAAGTAGGGAGGCATGCATTGTGTGAGAGGTTCAAACCATTGGGCATGGAGTCATGGAGTTGGGCTATTGCTGCGTTTTTTTGGTCACAAGAGGAATATAGAGTAGGATAGCTACACATGAAACAATCTTTCAAGTTAAAAGGATGAAATGAAGGCTAAGGAATGAAAGGCAACTAAGAATCTTTCATTCAGCTTAACAGAGGGAAGGTGAGTGAACTATATCTAGGAGCAGTCAAGAATTCCTAAATAACATTCATACATGAATGAAATAGAGCAAATATGAGCCATGAGGAATTCATATTTATGCCTAAATCAGAAGAAAACATATAGAAGTCACAGAAACTGAGCATAGAGTGCAGCCAAGCAAATTCTAAGCTAATCTTTCTTTCTGTAACTTAGATGGTGATATATGTATGATATAAACATATATGAATTTAAAACATAGGTAAGAAACACTTATTGGGCCATGTAGCAGCGCAAGAATTCTATATTTCACTCTTCAGCCATTAATAACACAACAGACAGTCCATCCTCCAAACTTTTCAGCAGTCTTTGATTATAGAAATTCTCAAAACATACAGTGCGAGTCCAGCATGAGGATTATCAACCAACCAACCCTTTAAACAACGAATTAGGGTGGTTTATATAGGGAAAATATCTATTACAGTAGACCTTAAACAGGTCTAAGGGAAATGTGTTCTTTAACCTAATATTGCCTTGAAATTAATGCAAGAAAATATCTTTGAGCTGCGCTGGAGGCAGCTGTATCAAAATGAGTTAATATGGTGTCCTTATGCCTCGATGTAGTGTTTCTGTAATAACTATGCTTTGGGCTTTGATCCCCTGCTCTTGAGTGGTTTTGATGTGCATTAATTGTGATCTGAGAGCCTCTAAATGGCTTCACCACTTTCTTTGACTTTGCTTGGGGGCCTTTAGTGTTCACCCGCTTTGGTATTGCCGACCTGATACACTTTGCCGCTTCACTGATACTCTTTGACACTTGAATTGAGCCACTTTCTCTCGACCTGATGTGCTTGAAACTGTCAAATCGCCCCTTTTCTGCCCTTTCAAGGCAAAAATGGCTGCTGCAAATGATTTCCGTGGCCTCTGGAATGCTACCGGCGCTGGCTGATTTGAATAGGAATCATAAATGAAGAATTTCTGTCAAACTACAAGTTTTTGGGCCTGTTGGTAGCTGAGCGATATGAAGCCTTCCATTTTGGTCATTTTTTCTTAGTGATGCGCGATTAGCACTTAGCGCTAATCGCGCATCGAAAACTGCCTCTGTTTTACATTTCGGGCTCTCTTTGCTGCGATTTTCACCCTTCGCGCCTTCTTTTAGTGATGATGTCAGCATGATGCCAGTGTGATGCCAGCAATGGGTCCCAGTACGGCAGTGACGTGGTAAGGTGATGTGGCAGGGTGACGTGGCAGTACGGCAGGGATTAAATCGGCGATCGGCAATCGGCGAGGACAGGGGGCAATGGCTTTTATATGTGCGAGGCGATGAGAGCGATCGCCGATATAGGAAAAGCGATAAGGCATGCGGTTGTGCGAAAAAATGGGAAATATTTGCGGAAATGCCATATATTGAGGTAAAATGAATTTAGCGGCAGAACTTAAGTTTTGCAATATAACCAAGTTTTACGGGGAAGTGGAGGCATATATGGATAAATGATGTGATTGTGAAAATGAGTGGATCGTGATGCGATATGCTTTCGGGTGTAATAGCAATATCGTATCGGTGGATGAGAGGGGGGCATATGTATATAGCTACAAAAAAACCTTGCGATTGCCGATCGCGATCGGCGAAATGATATCGGGGAGTTATAAAAGGGGGCTGATGAATGAATGTTGCGACCTCCGACAGTGATATCGCATTGGAGGGGAGGAAAACTCATCGGAGGAGGGTTAATGCGATCGGAAAAGGCTTTTTAAAGCTTTGGAAGGGTTCTTGAGGCCTCGGAAGGGGTCCGATAACCAAAAAAAAGGGACTTCATGCCTTGGAAGGAGTCCAAAGACACTTTGAGGGAGTTTAAGAAGAAAAACTGAGGGTTCTTACTTAAGTTTCAGGCAAACTTAGTAATTCCCAAGCATATTTATGGTTATATTTCAACCAGAGGAGGGGATATGTAAATAATGGGGATTTTTACTATATTTTTTTAGTATGGGAAGGGGAAATAAGGAGGGATTTACATAATAGAGTTAAGGGTTAATATGAATTTTGTGAAGAAAGCACTAAGGATAGGAATCTTAGGCTTTAAAGGGGAAACCAGACCTTTCTAAGAAATATAAGCATCCTTAAGCAAAGCAGATCTTTACTTAGGCAATGATATGACAAATGATGAAACTTAAGAGATATCAAGCAGATCTTGACCTCTTTGGGGAGGTTAGTGAGTGATTTGGGGAACAAGAAGAAGGGGGGTTAATCATGCCTTGCTTGAGCTGCTCCAAGGGAAAATTGCCTTGCACTTGTGATCTGAAGTAAAATAACACTTTGAGATACAAAATTGATCACACTTATTCATTCTGCAACCTCAAAAACTACTTACCCAGCCTACTTACCTAACTTTTTTTCTTCCTTTTGGTTTGGGTGCACTTAGACTTGCAGACCCTGATTATCTTCTTTTCTTTTGACTGCCCTCCTATCTAAATGTACCCTTATATCTTCCAAGGGCCCAGATTAAGCAGTTGGGCTCCTTTATTTCTCTACCTAGCTACTGATCTGCCAAGCTTAAGCTGTTTGGACATATATCCATTCTCTATGTTTTACAACAAGAAATTGAAACCTAGGGAAGCCAGGATTAAACTGTTTGGCCTTCCCTTAACTGGAAATTCTTGAAAATGGAATGACTCATCAAAATTGGAGTACAGTAGTGGCATTTAGACTAGCACACTTTCATGGCCTCTTCTTTGGCCTCCTAAGGAAATATGGAACATTGCAGCATGCAAAGTATGACATATTTGGCATGTAAAAATGTCGATCATGAAAGATGAATACATGTTGCAACAGGAGGCTAACATGTCGGACAGGGATGCCAAGTTCACTTCCAAGTTTTTGAAGGCATTTTTTGTAGGATTGGGGATAGTGTTGGCCTTCATCACACCTTATCATCCACAGAAAAATAGGTTCAGCAAGATATTAGAGGAAATGGTGAGGATGTACATCATGCAATTAGTAGAGGATATGGAAGGAGCACCTTCCATTGGTTGAGCTTCCATACAATAATGATTATTAGGAGTCATTGAGGATGAGTTTGTTTGAGGCACTGTATGGGTGGAGTTGTAACACTCCCATCAGATAGAGTGATCTAGTGAATATGGTACTTATTAGACTAGACATGTTGCCAGACATGGAATAGGAAATGAAAGTTATAAAGAAGAATCTAAATGCATCACAAGACAGGTAGAAAATTTATGCAAACCAACACAGGTAATTTAAGGAGTTTCAAGTTGTGGAGCATGTGTATTTGTGCATTAAGCTCAAGAAGAGCTCCTTGAGGATCAGATCATGTACCAAGTTGCCACCATGGCATTATGGGCCTTTTAATATCCTTGAGAGGATTGGACCAGTGGCCTACATACTTGCACTGCCTCCAACAATGAAAGTCCATGATTTTTTTCATGTTTCATTTCTTAAAAGATATGTAAAGAATGTTGATCATGTTATTTATTGGTTTTTATTATAGATGGAGCAAGAAGGAGAATTCCAACCGGAAACCCAATGCATATTGCAGCGGAAACATCTCATGCTCCGAAACAAGGAACTTAAACAGGTTAAAGTGTAGTGGAAGCACTTTGGGCCCGATAAAGCTACATGGGAGATGGTTAATCAGATGTGGGATATGTGTCCTTCATTGTTTTCCAGTGAAGGCAAATGAGTATATGTATTTGTTATAAAGTTTCAATAAGTGGTATGGTTGTCATATTGTCATGTTGTACATGATGGTTTTTCTTTTGTGCGGGATGTCATTGTAAATACTGCAACGAGTTGGATTATAAAGCTCCATAGGCAGTATGTTTTTTCTTTTCAATGGTTTTGATGGGTCTAGGTGTGGTTTAACACCGAGGATAGTGTTCCCCTAAGGGGGGGGGGGTTTGTAATAGATTTTAAGATTTTATGTAATAAAAGTTAATAAAGGCAAAATCAGACCATGGGCAAGGGACACTTATTCCAAGATGAATGTTGAGAAAAATATCCTAGTGGGCATCACTTGTTTTGTTTTATGGCTAAAGGGAAATTGGTAAAGGAGATGGATAAGAATTTGGAACTGAAAAAAGGCATTTTTTGCACATTATTTATGAAAATATTGGAAATTAGGAGAAAATGAAGGTGAAAGGTCACAGGTTGCATGCGAGGAGGAAAATGAAGGAAAATAATGGAAAATTGAAGAAATTAGAGGCCTCATCAATAAAAATACCTCAGAGCATCAGTTGGTGGCCTTTGTCAGTTCATTTTTGGAATTAACTTGAGAGAGGAGAAGAGCACCAAGAGGATAAAGACGGTAAGAAAATAAGGAAAGGAAAGGAAAAGCAAAGAAGGACAAGGAAAGCAAAGGAAGGCAAGGATCAAGAAACTTCAGTGGGGATACTTACAGGTAATAGATTGCATGTGTGATTTCGTAGTTTGTTTTGACATGCATGGTATGTGAATGTTGGTATATGGTTCTTTCCCTATCATTGGCATGGATTTTGTTGGGTTTCGATAGTGGATTATAGCCTAGCCTTTCCATTTTTGGATAGCCATGGTGTGATCGGATTATTCTCGGCTTGAGCTTGTCAAATGGTTTTGGAATCCAGGATGAGGTGGTCCTAGGAAAATTCCTAAAGGCTTAGGAATCCCTTGATCGGTAATGGCGGGATACATAGTAAAGCCTGAGGTTGGAGACAATAAAATTCCTCAAGGATGGCAAAGAAATTCTTAGGCATCCAAGAACGGTTTGGCTTTGTGATCTTGGCACCGGTTTAGGTGTGATCATGGTATGGAGAGGGAGGTGGTTTAGTGTCTGGATTCCCTTGGTTATCTTTGGATTGGTTTATCCCATGAGATCCCACATTCATGCTTGGAATATGGCATGGGGGTGATTAGCTGAAAGAAAGATTTGGTTCATCCAATCTATGGTCAAGTGGAATGTGGAAGTCCCGAACCCAGTTGGTAATTACCTATGTTTAATAAAAGCTAAGTTTCTATTGATTTTGGTAAGGAAATGTACTAGTTATTATGTAGCTTTAATGGTTGTTCTCTTATTGTCGTTTATCTGCTTGTATGTTGGTTATAAGCACGGTTTTATGACATTTCATAGTCATGGCTCTATTCATGTTTTTACATGTAACTGCATAAATAATGAATGCAAGACCTAATTGATGTTCATTAGGGGAATTTTGAGGTCTAAAATATGCCTCCTAAGAAAAATGTACAACCAAAATAAAATTTATAAGAACCAATAGGATTCAAGATGATGATGTCAACCATGGCGGGTGATTCACCATTTTTGGAGTAAAAAAGTAAAAAGATTAAAAAATAATAAAATAATAAAACTACTTTTTCAACTCGTATTTTCAACTTATCTCCTTGAAGTTTTACTCAAACTTCGAGCGAGGGTACTAGTTCGATGCAAAATTTAATTCCTCATCCAAGGAGTACCCATGTTGCATACTTTTGATGGACCCTACTACATGAAAAATGAGAAATACATGAAAAGACGTGATTGCAATCACATTTTTCATGTATTTCTCATTTTTTATGTAGTAGGGTCTATCGAAAGTATCAACATGGGTACTCCTTAGATGAGGAATCAAATTTTGCACCCGAGTGTTTCCGCTTGAAATTTAAGTAAACCCATAAGGAGATAAGTTGAAAATACGAGTTGAAAAAATGGTCTTTTCTTTTTTCCCTCCAAAATTTGATGATGTAATGTAATCTTATTTTATTATTTCCACTAGTACTTTATAATTTCCTTAGGAGGCCCATTTTAGACCTCAAAATTCCCCTAATGATGACAACTAATGTGAGAAGGTAGAGACCCTTCTTGTTAAACCTCAATTAATTTTTCATTACCTTATGTTCAAATTTACTTTCATGACCTGTAAGTGGCATATCTACCAAGCGTTTGACAAAATATCAGTCCTGGTTGGGGATGGTCAGGTCAATTCCTAGTTCCAATTTTGGTTTGTAAGAATTGTCTTCATGTATTTTAGGAGTTCTAAGAGTTTCATGGATTTCTGGGTAGAGGCTTAGCTCCAACCCTAGAAAGTAACCTTAATTCTCGCAGCCGCTGGCACAACACTGGCAGAAAAGGCTACAGTCGCATTGATGCAAGCCTATGGGAGTGACTGGGAACCCATAGTCACGTGGAGGCCTTGGAAAGGGAGCAACTGGGGCTGTAGGTTATGGAAAAGGTGAGTTGTCTCAGGGGTTGGACACCTGGAGGGGTTGGGTGAGGTCTTGTGGCGCCTAAGGGTATTTAGTAAAGTCTTGTTGTGTCGACTCCTTTTCCTTAAGGTCATCTAGCAGGTTGAGTCATATAATAGTAACCCCTCATCTCATGGTTACCCTCAGTAATCTGGTGAAAGTAGGTAGATGTGAGAGGAGGTGACGTTACATACAAACTCTGAAGGATCACTGCATTGACCTCTGCTTGCTTTTCTTGTGCCTTGGAAATTTTTTCTTGTGACTGAATGATGCTATCATTATTTTCCTTGCAAATTCTGATTTGTGCCTTCAAACTTCTCAAGGTATATGCTATGTCAGGAGAGTACTCATCTCTTGGATGCTCATCTAATCTATAAGGAGAGTCACGTGAATTGTAGTCCATCATTCTACTCATCATATTTGATCTTCTTCCTACAAACATACCATGTTAGATAACCAAATATAAGCATAATCAGCATACCTTAGTGAACTTTAGGGGATGTTATCTCAATTGCACAAATTAGTCCAGATTAGCACGATACATATATATACATATTCATATTAACATGCTGACATCATGCATGACAACACTAATTACATACAATGATCTCATGCACGACAACCATAACCATGACAATACATGCATCTAGTCCATCCAGTCCAAGAGTTTGAACCTAGAAGCTTTGGTACCCCCTCCCACATTTAACCAATTTCACATGCCTTGCTATGGTAAGCATGAGACGAAGAGTTATTATGCCATGACCCAACATCCAAGCTCTAGTTAAGGAATTGGGGCATACAAACTAACCACAAATTAACAACTCACATCATAACTTAGGACTACAAGACACTCAAGGGCCAAAGGACCACCCCAGGTGACCAAACCCTAAGGTAGGGCTCTTTTTCACTAACCTATACCCCTAATCACATGCATGAGAAGGCCTGGGTGTGGTTATAGGCCTCCAACTACATGCATAACACTGCCTCCATGTGATTGTGACACAACTCACCTACTTTAGAGGGTGTCGTCCTGAGATTTGAGCCACATTTCCAAGCCAGCCTCTAGACCACTGCCCGGAACTGCCTAAGACTTTCCATAAGCATAAATGACATAATGATAAGGCTAAACATACAAAATTGAGTCAGAAACTTGACCTAGATGGACCATAACATACTAGGAATTTTGGCAAACACAATGTAAACATGTAAGCTACAGGTCATGAATTTGTATCTGAGTGTAAGTCTCTTTTCTTTAGTTGTGAATCACCGAGAAGCTCTAATTCACTCTCAAGTAGCTACAACAACATTTTTTATCCCATGCATTCATCAACTAATCAAAGCATAAAAAGAGCCATATCTAGAACATGTTATAGAACCATGCTTATAACCAGCACATAATCAAAATATTAACCATGACAAAATAACCATCAAAGCCACATAATAACAAGTATAAACTCTCATAGAGTAGAATATAAAATTAACTCCTATTAACTTATGCAAAATTCAACCAAGGTAGGGACTTCCATGTACCACCCAACCATAGATTGAGTTGAACTAAATATTTCTTTCAGCCAATCACCCTTGTGCCATATTCCTAGCATGAATGTGGGATCTCGTGGAATAAACCAAGACATAAAAAACCAAGGTAATCCATAGGTTAAACCACCTCCACCCTCAAACTACCACAATCTCACCAAAATCGGTCAAGAGATAAAAAAACCAAAAGAATCTTGGATGCCTCATAATTCCTTCACCATACCTTAAGGAATTTTCTTGTCTCCACCCACCTATCAAGGGTTTCCTGGAGAAAACCATCTCCACCCCCAACCATTGGGAATTTTCTTGAGACCACCTCACCCAGTTCCAAAATATTTTGGCAATACAAAGCTTAACTAAAGAAGAATCCATCACACCATGGCTATCCAAGAAATATCAAGGCAAGGTTGAAACCAATATCAAACTAGGAAAGACCCATGCCAATGACAGCAAATGAACAAAATAAAAAAATGCATGTACCATGCATTCACACCTCAACTACGAAATTACACATGCAACTTGTTACTTGCAAAATCCTCATATTGAAGCTGGTGATCCAACCTTCTCCTTACTTCATTTGCTTTTCCTTGCTTTTCCTCTTCCTTCCTTTTCTTTCCTTGCTTTCTCCTCTTCATGCTCTTATCTTTCTCTCTAAAACTAATTCCAAAGACAAACTGACAAAAATCTAAACCAATAAAATATCAACAGAAAAAAGTTGTGAACTGATCCTTATAAGCCTTTTTATCATTGAGGCCTCTATTTTCTTCTTTTTCCTTCATTTTTCCTTCAATTTCCCTCTCATTTTGTGTCTCTTCATCTTCGTTTTCTCCTATTTTCCTTTATTTTCATAAATAAAGTGCCAATTAATGTCTCTTTTCCTTTACCAATGCCTTTTCCAATTTCCTTAGCCATAAATAAATTGAAAGTGATACCCACTATAGTGCTTTGCCCAACATTCAACTTGGAATATGTGTCCCATGGCCTTGGCATTATTTTTCCTTTATTAACCTTTATTACATGAACTTTTAACCTGGGGTTGTTACATGCAAATATTCCATAGTTGCCGCCTCATAGGGAAGTGGAATTTTCTATTGACTTGATGTCGGGAGTAGCACCAGCATCTAAGGCACCATACAAGATGAGTACTCTAGAGTTGGTGGAATTGAAGTTGCAACTTAAGGAAATGCTTGATAAAGGATATATAAGGTCAAGTGTGTTTCCTTGGGGTGCACTAGTATTGTTTGTAAAGAAGAAGGATGGTACTCTCATATTGTGCATTGATTACAGGAAGGTGAATAAAGTGACCATCAAGAACAAGTATCCATTGTTGTGGATTAATCATTTGTTTGATCAGTTGAAGGGAGCAGCAATGTTTTCAAATGATGATCTAAGATCAAAATATCATCAGGTGTGCATCAAAGAAGAAGACATATACAAGGCTATACTTCGCACAAGGTATGGACATTATGATTTTGTGGTGGTTCCTTTTGGTCTTACTAATGCTCCTTCCACCTTCATGTGTTTGATGAATCGTGTGTTGCGTCTTTACCTAGACAAGTTTGTGATAGTGTTTATTAATGATATATTGATATAATCCAGGAATGAGGAAGATCATGCAAAGCATCTGGAAGCAGTGTTGATATTTTTGAAAACGAATCAATTGTATGCCAATATCAAAAAGTACTGTTTCTTTCAATCTCAAATTCACTACTTGGGACAACATGTTGTTTCTAAGGAGGGGATAGCAGTGGACCCAAAAAAGATTAAAATTATCATGGAATGGCCAACTACTAGGAATGTGTATGAGGTCATATCATTCATGGGACTAGCAAGTTATTACAGGTGGTTCATCATGAACTTCTCACTAATTGACTATCCTATTACATCTTTGTAGAGGAAAGGAAAGAAGTTTGAGTGGAATGAGGAGTGTGCATCTAGTTTTGAGCAGTTGAAGCATCTGCTTACAAATGATCTGGTCTTCAATATTTCATATACTGATAAGGAGTTTGTGGTTTGTATATATTGTTGCAAGAAATAATTTGGTGGAGTCCTTATGTAGGAAGGACAGGTGGTATGCTATGAGTCAAGGAATTTGAATGAGCATGAGAAGAACTATGTGACTCATGATCTTGAGTTGGAAGTTATTGTCATTCGTGCATTAAAGATGTGGAGGAATTATCTTCTTTGCATAAGGTTTATTTTGATGAGAGATCATATTGTACTGAGGTACATTTTTCACCAACCTAATCTAAATTCCAAGAAAGCTAGATGGTTTCCTACCCATAGTGAGTTTGACTTTGAGATTAGATACATCAAGGGTAGGGAGAATAGGGTTGTAGATGCTCTTAATAGGAGAGTAAAGGTGAATCATATTTTAGTTGTGAGCTCTTATGGAATATATTTACATGATTAGATCTTACATGAAGGGTATCATGGTGAGAAGTATCAGTATCTGAAGCAGGGATTACAGCTGCAGAGTGAAGGTGATAGAGATTAAGAGTATCAGCTCACTCCATATGGCTTGGTGATATTTAGGAATATAATTTATGTGCCAAATAACAGTGAGCTCAAGAATCATATATTGAGGGAGTTTCATGTCAAGTCGTATTCAGGCAACCAAGGATATCATAAGACTTTGACAACTGTTAATAATTTCTATCATTGCTTGAACTTGAAGAAAGAGGTGGTTGAGTTTGTTGCAAGATGTTTTAACTGTCAACAAGTGAAAGAAGAATGCAAGCATCTAGTTGGTTTGTTTCAACCTATTTCGATTCTAAAATGGAAATGGGAGGTCATTTCCATGGACTTCATTATAGGGTTGTCGAGGACATTAAAGAAGCATGATTCCATCTCGGTTATGGTTGAAAGGTTGAGTAAGCTAGCTCACTTCATTGCAGTAAAATATACAATTTTAGCTAGTGAGGTAGCTTAGATATTCATCAAGGAGATAGTGATATTGAATGGTGTTCCCAAGAAGATTATATCAGATAGATATGCCAAGTTCACTCCAAGTTTTGGAAGGAGTTGTCTACAGGATTGGGGACAGAGTTATCTTTTAGTACATTTTATCATTCGTAAACATATGGACAAACCAAGACGGTTACAAGGATTCTTAAGGACGTTTTGAGGAGGAATGTCATGCATCAGAAGAGTAAGTGGGAGGAGTATCTTCCACTAGTATATTTTTCATATAGAAATGGGTATCAGGAGTCCTTGAGGATGATTCCATTTGAGGTTCTTTATGGGCGTAGTTGTAATAATTCTACCAGTTGGAGTGATCCAGTGAATAGGGTGTTGATTGGACCAGGTATGTTGGCTAAGATGGAGTAGGAGATGCAAGTTATTAAGAGGAATTTAAAGGAATCATAAGAAATGCAGAAGAGTTATGCAAATCATCATAGAGCATTCAAGGAGTTTTAGGTTGGATATCATGTGTACTTGCGCATCAAGGCCAAGAGGAGCTCCTTGAGGATTGGGTCATTTGCCAAACTGGCACCTCATTATTATGGGCCTTTTGAGATCCTTGAGAGGATTGGACCAGTTTCCTACAGACTTGCACTACCACCAATAGTGAAAGCCTGTGACATTTTCCATGTTTCATTTCTTAAGAGATATGTCTAGGATGTTGATCATGCGATTAATTGGTTTGTATTGCAAGTGGAACCAAAGGGAGAATTCTGGCTAGAGCCATAGTGCATTTTGTAGTGGAAACCACTCATGCTTTGGAACTAAGCAATAGAGCAAGTTAAAGTTCTTTGGAAGCATTTTGGCCCTGATGAAGCTACATGGGAGATGGTTGATCAGATGCAGGCTTTGTATCCATCCTTATTTGTAGGTTGAGCATATGTGTTTGGTTTATGTGTTTTGGTTTATATTTATATATGCATGTGTATTGTAAATACTGCAATGGGTTGTGTTATAAGGATCCAATAAGAAAGATGTTGTAAATATTGCATCGAGTTGTGTTATAAAGCTCCAATAATAAGTATGGTGTTCATGGTTTCAACAATTTGGTATGATGTAAATGTTTCAACGAACTATGTTATAAATCTCCATGGGCAACATGTTTTTTTTGTTATAAGCATCATCAAACACCAAGGATGGTGTTCCCCAAAGGGGGAGAGGTTTGCAACAACCCCTGGTTGATTTTCCATGTAAACAAAATAAGACTAAGGTCATGGGACATGTATTCTAATTTAAATAATGGGAAAAACATTATAGTGGGATTCACTTGTGGTTAATTAATGGTTGTGGAAATTGGCAAAGACATTGGCATAGGCAAAGAGGTAATGTTTGGAATTTAATTATGAAAATAAAGGAAAATATGAGAAAGGGGAGGTGAAGAGACATAAATTTGCATGCAAGGGAAATTAGAGGGAAAATGAAGGAAAATGAAGAAAAAAGGAGACATCAATGATAAAATGGCATCAAAGAATCAATTCACTATGTTTAGATTAGCTTTTGTCAGTTCATTTTAGGCTCTATCCTTTCATTCTTTCTCTCATACACTCTTTCACACTTAGAGTATTATTCCAGCACTCTAGCATTCACTTGGATTTGGAGAAAACAAGCAAGGAAAGAAAGGAAGTGCAAGGAGATAGTGGGATCAACATCTATAGTAGGATTACTTTGCAGGTAATAGGTTACATGTGTGATCTCCTTGCTAGTTTTTAGATGCTATGCATGTGGTTCCTTGGTTATGTGTTGTCATTGGCTTGGATATTTGCCTGGATTAAGAATGGTTTCAACCTTGCCTTTCCATTTCCTAGATAGCCATGGTGTAAAGGGTTCCTCAATTTGTCTTTTTATTGGGTCTTAGGTTTCCTATGGTTGTGGGTTAGAACAAATTATATAGATCCCTGAAATAACTTGGGTTCCTTGGAGTTTTTGGGTTGAGTTGCTATTTCCTGGAGCTTTTGGATTGGGACAAATGCTTTGGAGACCTAAAATAGCTTGGGTTCCTTGGAGGTTGTGGGTTGAGTTACTAATTCTTGGAGCCCTAGACAGTTTGGGTAGAAACCAATCTGATTGATGTTAGTGATTTCTAGGTCGTATAGGTGAGATCATTGTGTATGAGGGTTGAGGTAGTTTGGCTTTAGAATCCCTGGTTGGTTTTATTTTAGTTTAAGCCTCAAGATCCCACATTCATTCTTGAAATATGGCGCAGGGGTGATTGGATAAAAGAGATATTTGGTTCAACCCAATCTATGGTCAGGTGATACATGGAAGTCCTCGACTTGGTTGGAATTTTCAAATGTTAGTATGAGTTATTTTCCTATTGTGATATATGAGCACTTGTACTGGTTATTGTGGTGATATTATGGTTGATTTGTCGTAGTTTCTATTTTGGTTATTTGTTGGTATATGCATGGTTTTATGATGTTCTCTAGTTATGGATCTCATTCATGATTTGATATGTTATCAAATGGTGGTTGAATGAATGGGCTAACAAGTGTTATTGCAGCTAGCTTGAGAGGGAATTGAGCCTTCTTGGTTATTCTCATATGAAGTTTATAAGTCTATGATCAGATATGAATTCATGACCTGTAGCTTATATATTTTTCATGTGTTTGACGAAATGTTTATCTTGCATTAGGCATGTATTGGTCAAGGTTTGGGTCAAGTTCTTTTTGTTTAGCATTGTTATCCTTATTATCATGATTCTAGAAAGTTATAGGCAGTTCTAGGCAATGGTCTAGATGCTTTCCTAAAAAAGTGGCATAGATATTGTGACTGCATGCACTGTACTAGGGAATTTAGGTCGTGACCGTTGGTAGTCAGGCCTATGGATGTGGTTATAGCCTCCCAACCTCAGGCATGAAGTGTTATGTTGTGGTTGGGGGATTTCTCTTATTATGGAAGGGGTGAATATCTTGAGCTTATTGGTCAAGAATTCCATGAGAAGTCTCACATTACCGTTTATATATAAAACTTATGCTTCCAATCGCGAAAACTTGTCCTTTACAGGATCGGGAGGGTTATTCAAAAATTCATTGTCCATGACTGGGGTTTTGTGACCTTCAGCTTAACCAATTTGTATCCACTGCAGCTCCCCACAATATACCCAAAGAAACTTTCTCTTGTACCAATATAATATTTAACCTATCATGGATATTCCATTAGACAGTTTGTCGTAGTAAAGATCTAACAAAATTATGCTTAAAATTTGAAATCTACACAATGAGGGTTTATTTCTCCTTAGATTTCGAGATTTGTATTTTATTTTTTATTGTTTATGCATGTGAATTATAATTATTTTTAAAATAGATAACAACGAAATAAAAACTCACAAACCACCATTGCCAAAATATATATCCTAGGGAAACATTTCAAGAGACACCCCAGTGGAAAGGTGAGGTTACTTTACTCTCTTTCTCGTGATGGAAAATGGGTGCAGGTACAAAGAAGTGAGGTTTGTGGCCTCTGGGCCACTACAATGCACAAATCCTCTTTTTTTTCTCTCCCTCTATCCCTCTAAGCTACTCTACTTGTCTATGGAACAAAATGCACTTGAATAGAATGGAACCCCTTTTCCTCCTAGTGGCCCAATTATAACATAGCTCGATAACCTATTAATGGTTAGGTTTTGATCTCTCAACTCTTAAACAGAGTTGCAATATTGACTCTTCTAGACTCTTTTTCATCATGATCATGTGGCTAACCCTTTTCCTTTCATAATGGGGCTGGCATGGAATCCTCTTGAATTATAGTGGTCAAAATAGGAAGGTTAACTTTCGAGTGGCATAAATTTTGCATGAGGACTCAAATTGAGGCAATTCTTGTGTCATTAGAATGGTTCTATGTTCAAAATAGTACAAAAAGGTGCACCCTTATGAGGCAAAGTTTTACCCCATAAAAACTGCCATTTAATGACTAAAATTGCTTCTCGAAGGTTTTAGACCTATTGACGGTGTTGGACCCACCAACATGTTAGGGGATCTCCCTGGTAAGAAGAACCAACTAGACCTCATACTATTTGGAGTAGGAGTCCCATCAGTGGGTAGTAAAACTATGCCTTGACTATGATAGTATGCAAAGGTAAGCAAGATATCCTTGTTGGAAACAAGTGTGTGACCTTGTAGTGAGTTAAGAGAGATGCATGGGGAGGTTATAACACATGGAAGGGGAAAAGAAGTATATCCCTTAAAAGCATGTAATAGTACATAGCCTGAAAGGAACACACGAGTTGAATGAAATCACAAACTGGAAAGAATAATAGTCGACAATCTAAAGTAATGAGTTAAACCAACAATACGCTTCAATAATATTCATACAATCACATACGGAACAGTCCATACATCAATGTGTAAGTTAAAACTACATACATTGCTAAAGTAACTAGAATTGTCTAACTACAATAACAACATATGCATGAAACGTGTTGGCTCTATTATATTATATAAAGTGAAAGTTTCATCCATACATACAACCATGACAGCCACTAGCCCCAATAGTGGAAAATTACAATCAAAACCGCATGCTCCTCCAAAGAGATGTACTCACTCTACACAGTGGAGAGGCCAATGCTCGTCACAATACTCTCCAAGCCCTCTCCAAGCAATGCCTAGCAATTTGTTGGCTCCCAAAAGCCCGTTCTATGAATTATGAGGTTCTATTTATAACAAAGGGTGGGGTGACCCTTGGCATTCCCCTTTGTGACTCTTGGACTACCCTCATGACTCTTCAACTTCATTACATAACTCTTTACATTATATATGATTGTATGCATTCCCCTAATGACACTTGGAATTTTAATCTACATCATGTTTTAAAAAATGATATATTTTCCACATATACCCATGCAAAACAAAAATGGCTTGCGTCAACCAAACAAGACCAGCTATGGGAAGACTAGCTCATCAACCTCCTCCCTATGATCCTTGGTGACGAACTGGTGTCATGCTTGGTAGTGCACAATGGTGTCCGCGTACTCTTTGATCATGTCCTTATGGAAATGAACCCTTGCCTCCGTTGCATCCAGGTATACTGATTTGCAAACTTTGTCCAACTTGTCTTGTAACATGCACAACTTAGTCATGAGCAAGACCAGACTAGCGAAGTATATCCACATGTCATCTGTGCTGACTTGCAAATCTAAGCTGGTGGCCGTGAGAATCAACTGATCAAAGTATGCATTGAGCTCCAATATGACTTGGTTCTTCTATTTGGCCTCAGTGAGCGTACCAATCTATGGGGCGCCATACTTTGTCACCACAACATCCAAAATCTTGTACAACTATGCATATTGTTGACGGTGCTAGACCTGCCAACATGTCAAGGGGATCTCCCCGGTAAGAAGTCCCAATTAGACCTCAAACCGTTTGGTGTAGGAGTCCCAACAGTGGGTCGTATGGTAATTCCTTGACTGTGATTTCACATAGAGGCAAGTAAGATAACTCTGTTGGTAGTAAAGGTGTGACTGCTGCAATGAGTCAAGGAAGGTGCATGAGAGGTTCTAACACCGATGGGTTGAGATGAGTGTTCCCCTTGGCAACCTATAACAGTACTCAAATGGGAAGGGAACACACGAGTGAAGATGCATCACAAGTTGCAAAGCAAGTCAGCTGGAAATATAAAGTGATGGTTAAACCAACAACACATTTGCAACAAGATTCATATTATTGCATAAAAACAGTTCATACACAACTACGTAAGTTAAACAACATACATTGCTACAACAACCAGAATAGTCCAACTACAATAACAACATATGCATGAAAATGTGTTGCCTCTTATTATATAAATAAGTGTAAGTTCTATTCATACAATACATCCATGTAAACCCGCTAGCCCCAACAGTGGAATGTTACAGCCACATCCACTTGCTCCTCCAAAGAGATGTACTAGCTCCGTGCAATGGAGAAGTGTTACATAGCATTTTGTCACTATCCCTGTACTCCCCGTCTATGATCTTGGAGGACCTCTACAATGTACCCGACATGCTTTCCCATCATGAAGAAACTCCCAGTATGTCCCTCTTCATGAGAAGAATAATTCCCCTTTACACCATTTCCTAAGAATTGTTTTTCTATCCCAGTTTACATGACCGGCGCTACTGACCAGTTTTCTCCTCTTACCAATTTACAGAGGTTAAAACTAGACCTCACGTTGATCGGAGTGATTGAGCCCTTTTCCAGTCATGCTAATCCTCTTTTGGAAGGTTTTTTAAATAAGGAGCCAAAGCTTCCATGTCTAGAAGCTTCATAACGGAAGTCTAGTAGATTGATGGGCCGGATAGAGCCGAGGAAATCAATTTGGGATACTTTCCCCTATTAGGATGGAACAACCTCAAGAGATAAGACCTTCTCCCATGATGAGAGGAACCATCTCCCATCCATCCAAGCTATATAAACCTCTCTTTTTCCCAAGCAAAAGCTAGTTGGAATTTTGGAGCCAGTTTGAATAACCAGCAAATCATCTGTATCTTGTAGCTTTATAGTGTATGTTTGAGGGATAATAGTGTGATTTTGGTTTGGTTTGAGACTATAAGGAAAGAGGCCTTAAAACTTCCATTGTTGGGGCTATCCATGAAGTGCTAGCAGAAGTGTGGGAACCTAGATATGCTAGAGGAGACCAACAACATCAAGGCACCGGTTGTAATCTCTTTCTAATTTATATAAATGCAACTATTGATTGATTTCCTACATGAAGTGTCATTTTACATCTTTATGGATTAATGTTCCTTGACCTATTAAGTAGGCTGAATACAATATTGTATGCTATCACATTTGTTGTTGTTGTTGTTGTTTTCTTGTTTCAGGTATTCGAAGGAAGGAAACGGAAGATAGTTGGAGTGAGGAAGTAGAACCATCACCAAGTGGGATAAAATTCTAAGAGGTAGGCCCTCTTAATTGATTCTATCTTAAGGAGATTTTCCATAGATTGTTTGTTTGTGGCTAGACCCTCTCTCTCAGGCTAGAGGATTTTTTTTTGTCCACACTAAGAATTTACCTGCACCACAAATTGGCGACCATATTGGGGAACCAATCCTTTTGTTCGATTGATTGTCATTTTATGGTTTTGTGTGAACTTTTCTAGTATCACCATTTCCCTCTAGTGTTATATTCTTTGCCTGGTTTACTGCTTTGAGCCTGAAATTTATAGTGGCAAGTATGGTCTTAGCCTTTGAAAAATTTTATTTTTTCCTTGAATCCTTTGTCATTGCATATATTTTTAGAACAGTCGTGGCGATCAGCACGAGTTTCTTAAAAACGTTTGTGCTAATCCCCTTTTGGTGTGTGTTGTTAGTTAGGCAGTCGCGCTGATTCCTGTAGGTGAAGATCAAGGTTTACCCTAGATCATAGCCAATGTGTCTTGCCCTTCTAATTTCTGTCTCTCAGCTTGTTTTGATTGTGTTCTCCCTGGCTGGAAAGCTCTTTTAGCTTGGTTTGTATGATTGGTTGATTTTCATTTTCTTCACTTGGTTTCTTGAGTTCTTGGATGGTGTATAACCCTAGGGCATCTAGGTCATCACCCATTCACTTGTTTTCCTGCTTAGAAAGTCAAGCCGATAGTCAAATTTTCTCCTTGCATTTTGTTTGATTGGTCCTTTTGTTGCTTTAATTTCCACTTAACAAGTTTGAAAAGTTTTGTTTAGTGTCTGAGCATCTCTTTTCGGGCATAGATCACATTGCCCATCTTGTTTTTGGTTCAATCTTTGCTTCATTAGTTTTGAAGGAATTCTCTTTTGTGCTTTGTGTTTGCTTGTGATTGATTGTATTGGGAATATTTCATTGAAGTGTTTGTGAAAGATTCATTTCGTCATTTCATTGAAAAATACATAATTCTAGTTTGTTGAATCAATATGTTATGTTAGTTAGCATCATTGAAGGCTAGAGTTGCATCGTCACTTGCATTGGAAAATAAATGAATTCTCTTTACTAGTGAAAGGACTACTTGAAGTGCATTTGATAGGGAAGTTAGGAATTGGAAAGAGTTTTTCATCATTTTTGATTTCAAACAGCAAAATAGTGAAAAATTCATTTTACTTTCAATTGCTTGTTTTGTTGCATTTGAGTGTGTTTTCTACTCTCATTAGTGTAGACAATTCATCGAATTGAAAGGGTCTTGTCTCATTTAGCTGCATATAGGTGTTTTTGAGTCACATCGATAAGGCCTGAAAACCAAGACATAATTTCAAGATAAACTCTAAAATGTACTCAATTAACCTAAGGCACATTTGAAATCTAACAATCACATCTTAGAAGATCTAGGCTAGAGAGGTGTTCCAGCATCTTAAAACCTAGTAGTTGTCATTTGCTTCGGCACTAGATAGTTCTAGTACGGATTTGTGCTTCTTGTACCATTGAGTATATAAAGGGAGACCCCACTAGGTTTCAATCCTTTATCCATAGGAATCCGAGTATGCTGCCTTGTAAACATGACACACCGAACATAGCATTCGGGGATATTTCCTGCCCGTACTTCTTGGTTTGTTGGGAAGTATTCTGCAATTCATGATTACCTGGTAATCCTTTTTACCTAGATCATCTTGAGTAGTAATTTGATCTTTTTGACTCCCTAAAATATAAAATATCACCCGAGCGCTTGTCCTTTTGAGCTAGTTTCAAACCGAAGGTGATAGATCCACCTTTGCTTCTTTCTTAAATCTTAAAACATGAAAGAGAACTAGTTTATTTTTGCATCTTAAAAAATTGTTTCCCACTATCTTATGACATCCCTGTTAGTATTTTTTAGACCACATCGTGAGTATACCTTTAAATACATTTTAAAGCCCTTGAAATCAATCTCTCTTTTCGTTATTTGAGAAAAAATCATCGTGGTTAAACCAACTGGTTCGCCTACTTCCTCCTCCTCTCCTTTGTCTGAAAGATTGTTTGAGGAGCCTTTTCTTGAATTGCCACATTCGCTTGAGGACCAAGGTGTTGAGCTTGGAATTGTTCTGAGTATTCAACCTTTGTCATCTCATCCTCCCCCTTCAGATACTGGGTCACTTTCTGACATTGGCTCGGAATCTCTAGATAACCCTATCTATACTCTCGTGAATCCGTTGACTTCAGAAGGTCAGCTTGGACTGGTTGTTTATCCTCTGAATCCTTTGCTCAATCCTGTTGTGATATCACCACAGCGTCCATACAGTATATATGATCAGTCGGGTATTCCTTTGGAATTATCCCCTCAAACATCTTCAGTAGTCTGTCGTCGTCTGTTTTCACCCATGGAATCAGAAGGAAAAATCCCAGTCTCCTCTCCGGGTCACTCGGAGGTTTCCACTCTACGCACAGTCAAGGAGCAAGAATATCCTTTCCCTCCTGAAGGTTTCCCTTACATAGGGAGCATTCTGACTAGCATTCATCCTAAGTTACCACGTAATTACATGAATTTAGCTCAATTGGTTTCAAGCATACCTACTGCCTCATCATTTTATCACAACCCTATTTGGACATCTAGTGCTATGCCTACCACAGGTTCGTTCATTCAGAACCCGACCTTCCAATAGACGGTGATTTCTGCAGTTGCTTCAGTCCCAGTGCAACCCACCATTCCCAATCCTCTTGTTTTGTTGATCCAAGTAACCCGTCTAGTTCAACCAATGATCTTGAGTCATGCTGTTGTAAGTTCTTTAATCCCTCCAATAAGTGGATAGGCTATCCCACCACCTGGGTGGCAGAGTCCAAATTTTTCTATGATATCTACCATGACCAATGTGAGTGGCTCACAACCTCACATGGTTGGGATGAACCAACCCTCTTTGGGTGCCATTTCAAATCTTGCTGGTCCTGCTGGATCAAGTAATGTCTAGTACCAACAGCCCAATGGTGGCTTCTGTGGGTCAAGTCATGTCCAGTACCAATAGCCTAATGTTGGTTCGTCTCGGTCAAGCCACATCCAGTACCAGCAGCCCAATATGGCTCAAGGTCAGTACCAACCTCCTTATGTTCCATATGGTTCACAAGTGATGGCTAATCCATCATACATCCCTCATCTTGGACGTTATGTCCAGCCTGGTCCATCCGCTGCGCCCGGTGGGTATGACTAGATACAGTTTGGGAACTTTCAAGATGTCATTTCGGGAACTATTCAAGTACCCTTACAGCAGCAAGGACAAATCTTGTAGCAACAAGGGAAACCTTCATTACAGCAAGGGCCATCCATGCAATAGCAGGGGCAACCTTTGTTGTAGTAAGGGCCATCCATGCCACAGCAAGGGCAACTACAACAACCACAGGGTCAACCCTCACAACATTTGCAGCAAACCATGCAGTCGCAAATGCAGTATTCACCACAATCCTCCCAACCTATGCCTTCGCAAGGTCAACCTTTGTAGTCGCAGGGACAACCTTTACAGCTGCAAGGTCAATCCTTGTATCCATAAGGTCAACCCGGGCAACAACAACCCTTATACTCATATCAATAGGGTTAACCCTTGCAAGGGCAAGGTTAGGGTTAAGTCTTGTAGCAGCAGGCGTAGAATCCTTATGTCCAAGTGTTATCAAGAAATCTAGTGTCTATGTAGAGCTGCTAGTCCCACTAAGGCTGGTAGCTACCTTAGAAACAAACAAATTAAAGCCACTTTCATTTTCCTTTATAAAAAGTAGATAAGAGGGGAACAAAGGAGACCAACCTCTGTCTTGCGCTTGGTTCCTTGCTTGATTCCTCTCCTTTTTGATAGATCTTTGCCACTCGCTTCCTTGTCTACCCAGCTTCAAAGAGCACCTATAGAATCAAAGCAACATAACACTATCGAAGAACAAAGATCTACTATCATAAACAATATAGGACCAGATATATATTGACCACACAAATGCATATATCATCAATCATACAAGAATGTGGAGGAAAACTTGAATAGATTTATTAATAATCAAGAATAGCAAAGAGGATTACAACCAATTGTTCTGACCCAACGTCATCCTCTCAGCAAGAAAGCCCTTCTTCACCTCATGAAAAGCTTATATCACCCAACACTATGATGTTACACCAAGAAACCAGTAGCACTTCCTTACAAGATACAAAATTCTAGCCTCTGGATCTCTGAGATGAGGGATCCATATATAGATGTTTGCAAGGAGGGTGAGTCAGCTTCTGAGATTTGATTAGTGTCCTCTCTCTAGTAGTTCTTGATTCCACTTGGATATTGATGATCTCTTACTCATTCCTGGGCGAATGCAGAGAGGCAAGTGTCACAGGAGAAGTTTCTGGAAGATTCCGTGATTTCCACCTCATAAATTGACTTTGCCATTTGTCCATTCTCACCCATCACACCCCATAGAAGGGATTTTTAGTATGCGTCACACCTCCCATGTGCATTTAGGTGGGATGCAATGCACTTTGACCATAGAGCAGGTGAGATGGTCTAGTTTTGACCAGTTCTGAGTAGTTTTTCATGGAGAACCTCTAGGAGATGATGTAATCGACTGACCTTGTTCTTTTAGGGGTCGGAACAACACTTTTAGGGACTTAGGAGCCCTTGGTTTATGGACATTTATGATTGGGGTTACAGTGCCCAAAAATGTCTATAATAGTTGCCCCCTAAAGCATGAGGTCGTTAATCTTTTGATGTCGGGTGAAATACTTTATCATGAGGATCCAAAGTTTTTTCAAGCTGGAAGGCGACCTATAATAAGATACAATACAATACATTATTTTCATAATATTTTCATGATCTAGCTGAGGCGGGCATTCCCATGCTCAGCTTTATAAATTCATTTTCATGTACATAAGACAAAGAATCGTCTAAGTGTAGACTGATGATTCTGGTAGAGCCATCATCCCTTGGATTGGATGATTATCTATGTAGAAATGATGCACATTTGATGTCTTTATTTTCCTGAATATATATCGCAGCCCAGATGGATGAAACTAGATCCGGGGTCTTTAATCTCGTTCGATCTTCACTCAAAGTACAAGTCGATCCATGTGAGAGATGTTCTGGAGTCGAACATGGAAAGACATCGCTTGATTACCAGCCAATGATGTAAGTTGTTAACAGGCACGAGAGGAATCACCAATGATGATGATGACCCTCAAGGTACTACAGTACAATTCACATGGTGTGAATAAGGGACTTGGCGTCGAACACCACGTAAAATCTTTCAGTCCAAGGCCATTGATGTAAACCTATCGCTGGAAGTGAGAAACTTTCCATTGAGGCATGCAAGCTTCAAAGTACTGAAAGGGTTGTTCCTAGATCGACTTCCTAGATAATGAGCTGATGTTGACAAGAAGCAATCTGTCATAGGAGGGCCTTAGTGAATCCCACATCAATGACACGGAATGGATCAAATGATTTTAATGGAGGTGAAAACGATCTGATGACATAAGGTTCAGTGTGGCGGTCATGAAAGAACAGAGTGTAAATGTATTGTAGTGGATGAAACACAGGTGAATTCTCTGAGCGACTTCTCTTGAACATATCGGCGACACTGACATGATGGATTGGTAGCATTAACCCCAAATATGGATGGTGCGACGGACCAATGGTGATATGACCAGTGAACGGAACAACCCAACCTGACTCGGATGCGGAGCGAAAGTGTCATGTTCAAGAGCGACTTGCTACCAATAAAGTTTCTTCCCAAATTTTCCCTAGTCATTGCTGACCAATACCTCTTTATTTTTTTCAAGCTTGAGGAGGATAACATATGCTTGTTCTATAATTTTCCCTTCGGGCAAACCCATCGCTATGTTTTAACGAGCCTAGTGATAGTGAAACCCATTCTTGTCGGTATGGACAAGTTTGTTGCTATTCGGTTTTAACGAGTTTAATGACAAAGATATCTCGGTCCTTTTCAATTTTAGAGAGTCTGAAAGGGATGTAAAGAAGACTCCAAAAATCCTTTTTCGTCATATAATCCCTTAGTCCGAAAAAGCATAAAATAATACAAAAGGGATGAATTTTCGGTAATTTTAATGAGCCGAACAAAACAAGCGCTCGATCTTTTTGTGTAATAATCCCTCAGGTCCAAAAAGATTAAAATCTAAAGGAGGGATAGCACTTCCGGTCACTTTAACGAGCTAGAGAGGCCAATTACTCGGCAATCTTTTCATATTTTACGAGTCAGATGAAAAGAGCTTAAAGGAGACTCGTTTTTCGAGGAACGAGTGATAAATTCAGGTAGCAGCTAATTCCAGGTAAGGTTTGGAATTTTCCAATCACAGCAGTGTCACAAGGATGGCTAACAGGATCACTCTTCGCAACTGTTCCTTGAAAAGGGTAAACAATCAAATGGAGGTGAATGATCGGCCAATACAGAGTGGAGGTGATGATGAGAACACGACCAAGGCTTCAAAGGTTGATGATAAGGCATTCACGATGGTTATTTACTGGAAATTGGTTCATTTTTTAATGAATGAGCTTAAACTCTGGGGGAAACATTTGCTCATTGCTTATGTTTATTTTTTAATGAGCTTGAATTCCGCGTTAAAACTGCTCGATCCAGTCATATAATAAGGATGTCTCATTTAAAATGGAATTTTTTCAAAGCTTTGCCCCGCATCCTTTCTTTATGCAAGTTAGGAAACGACCAATCCTACGAGTTTAAAGGGTTAGAGGACCTACAAATTTAAAAAATAAATGGTCGCTCTTCGCTTGCATGCCAAAAGGTTTGCATGCCCCTAGGTATAGCAAAAAATTTCCAAGTTACCAAAGATTATTCTATCCGCACTGCGAACAAAACACTTCCTCAGCGATGTCTATCAAAATAAACAAAGGTGAGTGGCGCAACTGGCTCCACTCACATAACTTTGACAAAGGAATCTTATTCCAGTCTAATCTCATAAACCATTCATATATCCTTCACGGAAACCTACCCTATACCCAAGGTTTTCCTGTCGAAACAGACCAGGGTGCATGCCCCCTAGGTTTCAGTCATGTCCTCTGAATCACTCGCGCTCATCAGGTGGACGAACTGGGGATTGATGAGACATTCCTTGCACGAAAAGACCATTCAGGGATGGTATTTGACTATTTGCTATGTGTGAACCAGGGAATGAAAGCTGGTCTACGAGCTTGACCACTCTTCCTTCATGCGGAAAACACATTACTCTAAAGAGTGAGGAGACAATGGCTCCCATGCAATAAATATAGTCGTGTCCAAGGAGTAGATTATAATCCAGGGGTCCTTGGACTACCATTATGTTCATGTGAATGGTTTTCCTTCTCAATGTTATCGGCACATTGGGAAGGATCCCTAATGGTCGACTGGTTCCTTTGTCAAAGCTTGTTAGATTTCTCATTTCAGGCAAAAGCGATGGCGAACCAAGTGCTTTCCAAGCAGTTGAAGAAAGGATACTCACAGAAGCCCCTTCATCTATGATGGTACCGACCATGACCATTCTATATATTTGAGCAATGATTCGAAATGGTACACTAGCCGGTAAATGGGGTCTTCCTAGTAGATTTCAATCGAAGGAAACAACTAGGTTGCTTGGAGGTGGGACCGAATAAACGGCTGGATATGACTCCGACGAACTTCCTTCCTGCAGTAAAGGAATGGGTAGACTTCCCCCATTTTCATCGGAGTCTATGCTTACGAAGAGAATTTGAACGGTGTCGTTCTTATTCTCTCCAGTGACTATATCATCTGAAGATGGACCTTCTGAAGGCAAGACCGGGTCAACTGCCACCTCGACCTTTTGACTTTTGTCTAGTGTGGATTCAGATGGTTTATCTTCAATGATAGACGCTTCGACTGACCACAATGGTGTGTCAGTCGGATTTTCAACTAGTGATGGACTTGGCAAGAGTTTCTTATATCCAGGAGAAAGCTGTAACCGTGAAACCGGACAGTCGTCCAAAAATCTTTTAGCCTCGTCTAAGAAGGGACAACGGTGGACGGTTTGATCGCCTTCACATAGTTTACAAGGAAATTTACATTTTCCTTTTTGTCCAGGGGCTTCACTTTCACTAGTTGATGGTGTATTCTCAACATGATCGTCAGAGGTTGATGACACCAGATTGTGCAAATGAGGAGACCATTCCCTTAAGATCCGTGGGATGCAAGGACAATCTCGATGATAGTGGTCTCCTTTGCAAATGACACATGGTGATTTAGGCCTGGACGGTGCAGTGTGTGGATTTTCACTAGACGATGCCTGGTTGCCCCTTTTCGCCTTTGGCTCCTTCTTCTTCTTCTCTTTCTTCTTCTTCTCCTTTTTCTTCTTAGTTACTTGATTTTTGGCTTTACCAGCTTCATCAAGTGAAGAGGAAGGAGGAGAGGGAGAATTGGACGAAGTAGAAGGTTGGGGGGTAACCCTGGTATCATTTAGTTGTTGACTTGATTGTTCAGGAATCACGGTGTTCTGAACGACAGAGGTCGAGAAGAGCCATATGGGCAAGCCGATTGTCAACCCTGGAAGTGACAATGTGGCCATATGGGGTGCACCAACATCTCCCCAAGGGGAGAAAGGACTAGGATTTCCTCCAAGGGGGAATCCTTGGTTGGTGGACTCCATTTTTATCAACCTAAGACCAACGTAGGAAAGGTGATGTTTATTCTGATTAAAATAAATTTTAGATGCTTTGACACAACTTGTTTTTTCAATTTTTAAGAGTCGAGAAAAAACAAAAGATGACTCTAGTCGCCTTCGATTTTTAATGAGCTTGAAGTGACAAGTTCTCAGATGGACCTTTTCCTTTAAGGATTCTAAAAAGGAACGAAAGAGACTACTCTGGAAATCTAGACAGAGGGATTACCAAACCAATCACAAAACTGCAGAATACTTTTTACGGTACGGCAGTCAATCTTCCCGAATGTTGTGTTCAGTGCATTGCGATCGATAGGGCGGCAGACACGGCTTCCTATGGATAAAGGATAAAGCCTATTGTGGTCTCCCAATATATACTCGACGGTACATGGGAGCACAAGTCTGTACTGGCACTTATCGTCTCAAAGTGGAGGAATCACCCAACCAGCAATGAAAACAACAGTTACCAAGCTTTACGACGCTAGAATACGTCTCTAGCCTAGACTTCTAAATGTTGTGCGTTAGGTTCCAAAGCGTTTTTAGATTCATTAAATTTATTTTACAGTTGTTCTTGCTTAAGAAATTTGCCTTTCAGGTTCACCACGTGATGTAGATATACAATTCCTAAAATTCAATCTAAGATGATAAACAATCGTTTAATCTCCTTTTTGCAATGAAAATCCTAGCTACTAAAGAAAGAGAGACGATATTCTTTCAACATAGAGCAGAGAGCACACACTATATGCACTGTCCTAAATCAAACCAACAAACAGTCTAAATGCAAATGCACATGCATGTATTTGTTTTCAGCCTTCTTAATGTGTGAATAATAAAAAGAAAGCTAAGCACAAATATGAATTATTTTACAAAGCGACATTACTAACAAGTTTTTTTTCAAGACAAAATGAAGACAATGACGACACTTTGTTATTTGGAATTGAAAACATGCTTTCGACACTTGAAAAACTATTAATTCAAATCAAATACAAGAGTAACAGTGTAATCGACTATCAAGAACAATCGGATTCTCTTCTATGACTGAAAACACACTTGCGACACTTCCAGATCAAGAAACGACAGTTCAATTACGCTACTTCTTTGTAAAGGAGAACTGAAAATGGCTCACAATACATAAAAACATTTACAATTCTTTGCACAATGGAGGCGGAATAATGGCAAGGAAGGGGGTTTCCAACAGAGGTATACTAACTACAGACAAAAAAAATCCTGAATAGAGCTGAAAAGAGTGAAAAAACTAAAGTTTGAAGGCAAAATTAGCCCTTTCTGATCAGCGCACCTGTTACACAGGGATTCCAGTATGCATCCCACCTATAGCACACGGGAAGTGCGATGCATATTGATATCCTTGAAGAGAGGGTGCGATGGTACAATGCAATACTTTTGATCCAGTTCTTGATCATAGTTTGCAGCACAGTTCAGGGATTTAGGCCGAGCAATTGGTAATCAGTAAATAAATCACAGGGGTAGATCTAAAGAGGTTACTAGAGCCACCATAAGGGAAATTAGAGAGCTTGTAAATCGATTGTTCAGTTTATAAACAAAACCCGAAGATAGACTGAAGCAGCATTGATCTACTTTGCACTTGCATAGCAAATGCAGTTCGAAGGCTAGCTGGCTTGACTTCAGGCTCCGTCTGTAAGTTTATAAAGCAAACAAATACAGAAAAACAAATAATATATTCGCTCCCCAGTGGAGTCGCCATTTTTTTATCGGGAAATCTAGTGTCTATGCGGAGCTGCTAGTCCCACTAAGGCTAGTAGCTACCTTAGAAACAAACAAACTAAAGCCACTTTCGTTTTCCTTTATAAAAAGTAGATAAGAGGAGAACAAAGGAGACCAACCTCTGTCTTGTGCTTGGTTCCTTGCTTGATTCCTCTCCTTTCTGATAGATCTTTGCCACTCGCTTCCTCGTCTACCCAACTTCAAAGAGCACCTGTAGAATCAAAGCAGCATAATACTATCCAAGAACAGAGATCTACTATCATAAAAATATAGGACCAGATATATATTGACCACACAAATGCATATATCATCAATCATACAAGAATGTGGAGGAAAACTTGAATAGCTTTATTAATAATCAAGAATAGCAAAGAGGATTACAACCAATTGTTCTGACCCAGTGTCATCCTCTCAGCAATAAAGCCCTTCTTCACCTCATGAAAAGCTTATATCACCCAACACTATGATGTTACACCAAGAAACCAGCAGCACTTCCTTACAAGATACAAAATTCCAGCCTCTGGATCTCTGGGATGAGGGATCCATATATAGATGTTTGCAAGGAGGGTGAGTCAGCTTCTGAGATTTGATTAGTTTCCTCTCTCTGATATTTCTTGATTGCACTTAGATATCGATGATCTCTTACTCATCCCTGGGCGAATGCAGAGAGGCAAGTGTCACAGGAGAAGTTTCTGGAAGATTCCGTGATTTTCCACCTCGCAAATTGACTCTGCCATTTGTCCACTCTCACCCATCGCACCCCATAGAAGGGTTTTTCAGTATGCATTGCACCTCCTGTGTGGATTTAGGTGGGATGCAGCGCACTTTGACCATAGAGCAGGTGAGATGGTCCAGTTTTGACCAGTTCTGAGTAGTTTTTCATGGAGAACCTCTGGGAGATGATGTAATTGGCTGACCTTGTTATTTTAAGGGTCGGAACAACACTTTTAGGGACTTATGAACCCTTGGTTTATGGACATTTATGATTGGGGTTGCAGTGCAAAAAAATGTCTATAACACCAAGGATAGCAAATGCAAAATCCTTACGTCCAACGGCAGCAGGCCCAAAACCCATTCGTCTAGGGGTAGCAGGTCCAAAACCCTTATGCTCAGGGACATCAGGTGTAAAATCCTTATGTCCAAGGCCAGTAGGCTCAACAGTCATTTAACTAGTATGTTGCTTATCAACAGCCTCTGGTTAGATTGTTTCAAGGCTTTCAAGGTCATAATCCTCCCTACGGGAAAGGCAACCTACATTGGGGGAAAAATCAAATGCCTTATGGAAAAAATCCTCCACTTAGGGGACAAAATCCTTACCAGTAAGGATGGGCCCCACCAGTTTATCCCCCTTATCGATCTCAAATGCCTTTCAATACTCAATTTCCATTCTTGGTTATGCTAGAATTACCAGATGTGTCTAGACTCACGAATGACCTAATTCTTCATTCACCATATTGGCCTCCAGTTCTATCCAAGATTCTGAGCGATTGCCCAAAGTTTGAAGGAAAAGCGAAAGAGGATCCTTACGCCGACGTGATGACATATCACCTCTGGTGCTCCTCGAATTCCTGTGTTGATGATTCCATTCGTCTTCATCTTTTCCAACGAACTCTTACAGGGGCTGCTACCAAATGGTATATCGAGCTACCTCAAAATACCTATCATGACTTTAACACTCTCGCCATGGCCTTTCTCATACATTTCTAGCTACCGATTCGCTATGAAACTGGCACCCATCTGTTAATTTCACTCAAGCAAGACACTGCAACTCACATCTTTGATCACATCCATGAATGGAGATGTAGGCGTCGTCTAATTAAGTTTGAAATTGATGATCAGTTGTTGAAGGAGTGGTTTACCAATTCATTTGTCAACAAAATTGTTGAGGACATTGTTATGGGTGGATGCATCACTGAGGAACAAGCCATCACACATGCCTAGTATCTAGACCTTGTCTATTCACAGTCTAGCACATTATATGTTGTGTTACCCGATGTACCCAGACCATCGTCTGATATGACGACATCTAAGTCTCCAGCTACCCATCCTGTTGATGGAGTAATTGGTTCAGTGACTCAGACCCCTGCAAAATCTTCTTCCAAATAGAATTTGGTCTCCAACACTGCTCCTAATGATTCTTCTTGTAATGCATTTGGCCCTGGTAAAACCTTGGAGGTTCACGCTCTCCAATCTACCGTAGTGGATAAATCCTTTAAAGGTAAGAAGAAAGGCAAAGGCAAGGGTAAAGCCGATGCCCCAAAACAAGGTCCTCCTAAATCATCTGCTGGTGATTTTTTCCAATGGAAACCCAAGTATCCATGCATCATCTGTGAGGAGGATCACTATACTAAGGAATGTCCTAGATGATATGAAGTTAGTCATTTTCTCAAAGGAACCCCAGTTGTTCTGAAAGATCCCTTTCCAGCCTAGAAGACTCAAATGGTAGACCAACCTCAATCATCTGCTTCCTCGGGTTCACAAGTGTTCATGACGAGTACCCCAATAAACGTGGTTACCAGGTCAAAATATTATCAAACTCCTACCCCATCAGCAGCAAAAGAGAAAGAAGGTACCCCTTCTTCTTCCACCCTGTCTAGTTCTGGTCCTCTCCATATAGAGTGACCTAACCTTGATTCCACCATTTGACCACCTTCTCAAGGTGTGCTTCGAAAGTCCTCGTACAATCCTAATGATCGAACCACTCAACATTATAACATTGTGGAAGATTTGGCTCAAGTTCCATCAGCTATGTCTGCTCTCATGGTCCTTCAAATTTGTCTTTCTCAGCGGAAATCGTTACTATCGTCTATTGGGGGTATTGATCCAGCTAACTCTAATCTCATCTATTTTGACTTGGAAAACCACATTCCATGTTTACCTCATCAAAATTCCTTTCTCATTCACATAATCTATATGAGAAAACCATTCATAGGATTGTTATCGATGAAAGTTCTTCTACCTACATCATGTATGTCACTTGTTGGAAGGAAATTGGTTCTCCCACTCTGAACTAGTACCCTAACACTTTGGAAGCTTTTGATGGGCACGATTCACGACCATTCTGTGTCCTTCCTAACCTTTCCATTACATTGGAGGGAAAGATGGTACATGTCGAAGTAGAGATCGTTGACGCTAATCTTAACTACAATTTTCTACTCTGACAGAGTTGGACCCATGCCATGCATGCTATAGCCTCCTCCCTGTTCCGCGTGATTCATTTTCCTCATCAAGGGAAGATATTCACAGTCAACCAACTGTCCTTATTTTCCTCTTCCTCCTTGGATGGAAATGTTCTGTATGTCAAGCACACCGATGCTCCTTATGAGAGTGTGGGTGTAGGACTTTTCAAAAATCCTCCTTGATGGGTATATTTCTGCTCACACCTCCCCGTGTTTCCTTTGTCAACATGATTTAGGTCAAGTTTGATCCTTGGAACATTCCTTCGCCAGATCTTGTTCATACATGGGGCAAGGTTATGTCATTAAGTCCCACCGAAATTGATTACGTGGAAATTGTTTCAGCTTCACCTTCGGTATCCTCAGATCATCCTATTTCGAGAACATATCTCAATGCGTATTCTCAATCCTCGTCGCTTGGTTCTTTAGAATCTCTCGATCCCTTAGCCAATACTTTTCTTTCTGACGAGAGTATCATGGATGTAATGTCTCTAGGGGAAGTACCTTGGAACGACACTCATCATCGTTCCCCGTTCTTGCCTAGCCCAATGGTCATGTCTACTTGTCTTGAGGAGTTCTCTTCTCAGTTCCCATCCCTGCCACTTCAGACACCGATCGTGACTTGTGAAGTTTGGTTGGAAGGGAACATGGGTAACATTAACCAAATGATGCCAATTGATATTTCTATCAAACCTGGTGTCATTGAAAATTTCCATATCGGGGTAACTTGTTCTCTAGAAGAGATCAAGATCTATAATCGTGTGTTCCAAGAATTCTGGGATGTTTTGCGTGGTCATATGAAGAAATGCCCGGAATTTACCCAAGTATATTCATGCACGAGATTCAAAATTATCCTCATGCGAAACCTGTTTGCCAATGGCTTCATCCTGTGTACCCTAGAAAAGCGGTCGCCCTTAAGGGTGAAGTTGAAAAACTTCTGAAATCTAGATTTATTTATCTGATCCCTCTCACGGATTGGGTGTCGAATATTGTACTTGTGTCAAAGAAACAAGGCACTATTCGTGTTTGCATCAATTACCATGATCTCAATTGTGCCTTTCCAAAAGATAATTACCTCACCCCCTTCATTGACCAGATCATTGACGAATGTGCCGGGAGTGAATTTTTTTCTTTTATGGACAGTTTTTCTAGCTACAACCAAATAAACATTGCACCAGCTGACCAAGACAAGACAACCTTTATCTGTCCGTGGGGGACCTTTGCGTACAAAAAGGTCCCTTTTGGCTTTAAGAATGTTGGGGCCACATTTCAGAGAGTGATTTCTTATGCATTCTACAACATTCAAAACATCATTTAACCTTACTTGGATGATCTCCCCGCTCATTCTCATAAATGCCATGATCACCCTGATCATCTCCGAGAAATGTTTCTTCACTGTAGACACCATAGCATCTAGCACAATATGCATAAATGTGTCTTCTGCTTTGAATCTGGACGACTCCTTGGCTTTATCATTTCGAAAGAAGGCATTCACCTTGATCCTCTTAAAGTCGATGCCATAGTTATTTTATGCCCTCCATCTTCATTGCATCAACTGTAGAGTCTGCAGGGAAAAGCAAATTTCCTTTGTCGTTTCATACCGAACTATGTTGAGCTAGCTTCAGAGTTCACCCAGTTTCTTAAGCAAGGAACCCCATTTGTTTGGGATGAGGTTGCTCAAAATTCTTTCAATGACCTAATGACTATCCTCATCAATGCTCCTTTGCTACCAACCTTGAATTATCATCACGATTACTTCCTTTATCTAGCTACAGCCTCTAGTACCATCGCCATGGTGTTGGTACAAGATGATGATGAAGGCAATGAACATGTTATTTACTACCTCAGTCGCAATCTCCTTGACACTGAAACATGTTATGCTCATGTCGAGAAGTTGCCTTTGGCTATCGTGCAGGTTGTTCAGCACTTTCGGCATTACATTCTACTCTGCACTACCATTGTGATTTCGGAATGTAACCCCATGACCTACATCCTAACTCGTTAATCGTCGGGGGGCAAGTATTCAAAGTGGATTTTTATCCTCCAAGAATATGATTTGGTGTTTACTACTGCCAAATCTAAGAAAACACTGGTCTTTTTTGAGTTGATTTTCTCGCTTCCCTCTACTTCTCTCCCTATTGGTGCCAATGAGAAGCTCTCGGATGAGACTCTTTTCTTAATTAGCACTCTCGACCCCTAGTACAGTGATATCATCGTATATCTCTAGACATACACCTTTTGGTCTGTGTTGACCAAGGATGATCACCGACGCATTCAGCATCAATCTCAACCTTACCATATCATTGAAGATAATTATGCCGCATCAGTGTCGATTCCATTCTTCGTTGATGTCTCACTCTAGAGGAGGCTAAGAGAGTCTTGAATCACTACCATTTTGGCGCATGTGGTGGTCACCTATATGGATATGCTACTACTAAAAAAATCCTTTGCGATGGTTATTTTTGGCCCTCTATCTTCAAAGATTGCATCCTTGTCATTCGCAAGTGCCATAATTGCCAAATTTATTAGCATAAGATGCCCGCCCCACCCGCTCACCTACACCCCATTATTATCGTCAATCCTTTTTCCAAATGGGGCATCAACTATATGACTTGTAACCCTCATTCGACTGGGGGGCATGGGTATATTATCGTTGTTGTGGACTATTTCACCAAATGGGCCGAAGTGATGCCTACATACTTTGCAGACAGTAAAACAGAGGCTCAATTTATATTCAATCACGTTATTTCCAGGTTTGGAGTGCCTCAAGCCATTGTCACCAACCATGGCTCCCATTTTCGAGATTACATGATGGCTGAGCTAACTTCTACATTGGGCTTGTGCCACAATGGCTCAACCCCGTACTACCCTCAAGCCAATGCCCAAGTTGAAGTTGTGAACAAAGTTCTGGTCATGATGCTTTAGCACACCATTTGGATGCACAAGTCAAATTGGCATCTCATGCTCTTTTCAGCTCTATGGGCTTACCAAACCTCGACCAAGGATGTAATTGGATTCACACCATTCCAACTAGTCTATGGTCTGGAAGCAACTTTACAGATTGAGTGTGAAATTCCATCCCTTAAGATGGCTATCAAACTTCTCCCCAAGACCTCACCTCAGGAAGAGTGTCTATTTTACCTAGAATGACTTGATGAGACTTGTCATATTGCTACTTTGGTCATTGAAGCATAGAAAAAGTGGGTCAAATCCCATTTTGATTAGTCTGTCTCCCCTCAAGCTTTTTTGGGGGGTGATTTGGTTCTTATGTATGATCAGGCTAATGATAAGCTGGGAGCAGGCAAGTTCGAACCCATGTGGCATGGGCCCTACATTGTTAAATGTGTGTTACAGAAAGGGGCCTATGAGCTCCTTGACTACAAGGGAAATCCCTTAGACAAGCCTCGGAATTGGATTTATCTCAAAAAGTATTATGCTTAGGTCAACTTACATGGTTACTTTTGTACAATAGTGTGTTATTCATTTTTGTACAGTGTGGTTTGGTGTGTTATTTTGCAAGCATCTTTCCTACTTATTATGTTTTTGCATGCTTTGCAGATGTCGGTGTCTCCTCACATCAGTTTTGCTGATGGTGCTTGCTATAGTACCCAGAATCTGTCATCTGTGGCATGGGCCATTTATGACCCCCATGGTGAGTTGATTGATCTTCAAGGTATATGTCTAGGTCAAACAACTAATAACATCGTTGAGTATAGTGCGATTATCGAATTGTTGTCCAAATATATCACTCTTAGCATCTGGGAATTAGTTGTCAACCTTGATTCACAGCTTGTTGTTCTTCAACTTAACGGGAAATATTTCATCAGAAACCCTTGGATATTGAGAATGTATCTATGTATTCGTCTACTAGAGACAAATTTTGATTACATTACATATCATCATATTCCTAGACGCATGAATACATTAACATATGCATTAGCTAATTATGTGTTGGATAGACATTTGTGAAACATGTAAAAGCTGAAAAACAAAAACATTTGTACCATAGTAAGCAAGGAAGTATAACATATATATATATATATATATATATATATATATATATAGATATAGATATATGCATGCCGATAATGTTTGTCATACATCAAAACCTCAAAAAATAATATGTGTATTCTGCAGGCCTTATACATTTGTGGCTCGCAGGCCTCAAAAATGTGGAATGCTATACCTATGCACTAAATAGCATGATGCTCATGATAACAAGTAACTGCTCAGACTATGCGAATTATCAGTCGGCGGATCCAATCTAACAACCCCACCGTATGCCTCTGGTACTAGCATGGGACATCACCCATCCGGGAATACTTTGGGATCCCATGGGTCAAACCCTCGAGATTCCGTGCAATCTCCTCCTTGTTGTTTCTTCCCTACTGATAACAAGTGACATCAAACTGCCGAGCAACGCACCTGGCAATCGGGACATCTCGATAGGGCATTCCGGTGCAACATTTGCATTCATAAAATCAAAATGTCATGAACACATATATCTCAAAAACAATAAAAAAACATCAAAAAAAATAAATATATATATATATATATATATATATACCTCCATCATCAAAATCCTCCCCCTCTGGGAGGCGCATATCTGGATCTCCACAGTATTTGGTATCGCTGTAAGGCCAATCCTCCACTATGATCAATTTTCGTCATAGCCACGAGAAAAAGGCAGGCATATAGGACATATCTTGGCCCCTGGTAACCCTGGGCATCAACTCACTCCAACGGACCATCCGTGGGTCTCGTGGCATTGGTAGATCCACCTCAGGTAGCTGGTATTGGAACAATGGAACCCGCTCCAAGAAGAAGGTCACTAGCACAGACCTGAAGCAAAACTGCTTCAAGTTTCTCGCCTTAGCTTTTGATAACTGGCGTTTCATGTTGATTTCCATAGCTTCCGCCCAGTTAAAGATAGTGGGCATCGTGCAATTGATAGCATACTAAAACTTCGACTTGTTAGTCTCATGTGGTGCTTAGGACCCAACCACTCTATTGATGGTCAATAGTGACACTCTCAACACAAGATCCCGAACAGTCATAATCTCAATCTTGCCACTTTTGGATTTGAGAGATTTTGGGCAATGTTTGGCAAGTAGCATGGTCACACTTGCCCCAATCAGCCTCAAACCATATATATTGATTGGTTCCCCTCTCCAGGATAGTCCTGTGATGAAATAAATGCCTGAAGTTTCCAATTCCAACTCTTTGTCACCAATGATGAAAATTTCTCAATTCACGTCCCGGAGACTGATCAAGTACCATAGCAACTCAGGTTGAGCCCTTAGACCTAGTGTAAGAAAGAATTTGAGGAGCCTACAGTTCCTCAAAGCCTCCAAGAAATTTGGATCAATTATTGCTAAAGTGTCAAGATCCTCATGCTCGTGTTCTTTCCAATCCACCATTTTTCACGATTTTTTCCCTACAAAAAACATATAATTAAGTCAATGATCATCTTCGGCCGGAAAAATTTGGATTCAAATGGTCAAATTGAGAAAAAAACATGAAAATTATTTTCTCACAGTGTTGGCACAATTGTTTTAAAAACAATGGTGCTAATGATGCGGTTCGCAGTCTTAGCAACCCCTGATTGGAGTGATTCCGTGCCCAGAAATCGCGCTGACCGAGGGCGAAAAAGTTTTGCCAAAACATCCCCATGAAATTCAAAGAATGGATAAAAATAGGTAAAATGAGTATGAAAATGGAGCTTAAGGTCTTAGCTCTTACCTACAACTGACGTCTCGGCGAATGACCTCCCGAATCTCCCGCAATCTCCTCCGGAAAAATTAGGGCAAAAGTGGGTAAAAAGCTCTTCACACAAAGGTAAAATGGTAAATGGTAAAAAATAATTACTTTTGCCCCATTTTATTCATTTTTCATAAAATATTAGGGTTTTTTAGTATTTTTTGACCTATCTTGCCTCAGAACTGGATAATGCATTTACCTTTCTTGTGCAACGACAAGTGACGAATTGTTGATGATGGTATTGGAGTTGCATTTCAGCTCTTTTCTCGACTCTTAAAACTCAAATGAAAAGATCGCTGAGTGTTTTTCCCTTTTTGACTTGTAAAAGAGAATAAAATGGGGGGTCTTCTTTCAAGCTCTTTTCCAACTCTTTAAACATGAAAAGATTGTCGATCTCTTGTCGTTTTGAACTCGTTAAAGGTTGTGAAACGTCGTGCACCCAGTGTATGTTTACCCCTTTTTCGAGTTGGGATGCACTATTTACGAAAAAGGTACTCCTTGACTGAAATGGTCAAGCAGTTCTCTCAAGTATCGTTTTCTACCTTTTCAGGCTCAAGAGACACAAATGGTACGAAAAGGGACCATGTGGAGTTTTCTTTTCCGTGTCTTTTTCAAGCTCTCTAAACATGAAAAAGATATCGAGTTACCCCTTTGTCGGACTCGTTAAAACATTAAATGACATTGAATTCATCGTCATGAAGAACATGAGCTTCTCCTTCCTAGGGCTCATTCAACTTACTAGGTCGGATTCATCCGAAGGATGAACTTACAGTGCAAGCATATGCTATCCCCTTCAAGCTTGTAATCAAAAATTAATGGGGTACCTACCAGAAATGGTGGGGGAAAATTTGGAAATTCTATTAGTCATGTCGGCAGCTCACTCTTGAACATGACACTTTTTGCTTCGTGTCCGGTTGGATATCCTTATTTTCATTTGACCTCCCTAGGTTGGGCCACTCATTTTTTCCTTCCATTTTATCTCTTCCATGTCATCATGACCACCGATCCTATGGATCCAACAACTACCAAACTCCGAAATCATGTTTTTGATATGTTCAAGAGTCAGTCCTTCTACAATTACACTTACTCCTGATTCTTTGTATTATTTGAAATCATTCGCATCCCTTTGTCTCACGTCGATGATGTGGGATACATCATGGCCCTACTTTGACACAGTCGCTTCTTGCCGACTTCAGTTCATTATCCAGGAAGTTGGCTGAGAGACTCCCTTCCAGTACCTTAGAGCTTGCATGCCCTAATGGCAAGTTCTTCACACTCGATGACAATTTCACATCATTGGATTTCAATCGGTGATTTCACGGGTGTTAGACATCAATTCCTTTATTCACATTCCATGAAATTTGTTACCAGTACCTTGAGATCCATTGTCATTATTGGTGGTTTCTCTCGCACTTGTTAACATTTCACATCATTGATCAGTAATCAAGCAACTTCCTAGCATGTTCGAATTCAACACATTCATTCACATGTTAGGATTTGTACTTTGATCAGGTCATTTGGAGCATAAGACCCTGGGCTAAGTTTACACAAGTCCAAGTTGCGAGGCGATGTGACATGGTCATGTTGATATACATGTCCCTTTCAAATGGATGGCTACGACCATACCATGAGTTGTTATATGTGATCCTTCTCATTATTGGATGGTTGTGACCATACCTTGGTTTCGTTATGATCCTTTCTGCTGGATGGTTGCACCCATACATTAGATCCATTTACATGATCATTCTTTGGATGGTTGCAACCATACCATGATTCATGTATCATTATTTAGAGTTTTCAGTGATGTATATGTATCTATGCTTGCTTTAGGGTTTTCTAATGATGGACTCTGGTTCCCCACTTCCACTTGTAAAGCATTTCACCCCTCACTCTAGTTCGGCCTTCATGCTTTAGGGGGCATCTGTTACACAACATTTTGTCATTGTCTTTGTACTTACCATCTACGATCCTGGAGGACCTCTACAGTGTACTCGAAATTCTTTCCCATCATGAAGAAACTCCCAGTATGTCCCTCTTCATGAGCAGAATAATTCCCCTTCACACCATTTCCCAAGAATATTTCTTCTATCCCAGTTTACAAGATCGGCGCTACTAACTAGTTTTCTCCTTGCACCAATTTACAGAGGTTAAAACTAGCCCTCGTGTCGATCAGAGTGAATGAACCCTTTTCCAGTCGTGTCGATCCTCTTTTGGAAGGTTTTTTAAATAAGGAGTTGAAGCTTCCATGTCTAGAAGCTTCGTAACAGAAGTCTGGTAGATGGTTGGGCCAGATAGAGCTGAGGAAATCAGTTTGGACTCCTTTCCCCTATTAGGATTGAACAACCTCAAGAGATAAGACCTTCTCCCATGATGAGAGGAACCATCTCCCATCCATCCAAGCTATATAAATCTCTCTTTTTCCCAAGAAAAAGTTAGTTGGAGTTTTGGAGCAAGTTTGAATAACCAACACATCATCTATAGCTTGTAGCTTTCTAGTGTATGTTTGAGGGAGCATAGTGTGATTTGGGTTTGGTTTGAGACTAGAAGGAAAGAGGCTTTAAAACTTCCATTGTTGGAGCTATCCACGAAGTGCTAGCAAAAGTGCGGGAACCCGGATATGTTAGAGGAGACCAGCAACGTCAATGCACCGGTTGTAATCTCTTTCTGATTTATATAAATTAAACTATTGATTGATTTCCTACATGAAGTGTCATTTTACATCTTTATGGCTTAATGTTCCTTGACCCTTTAAGTAGGCTAAATACAATATTGTATGTTATCATGTTTGTTGTTGTTGTTGTTTGCTTATTTTAAGTATTCAAAGGAAGAAAATGAAAGATAGCTGGAGTGAGGAAGCAGGATCATCACCAAGTGGAATAGCATTCTAAGAGGTAGGCCCTCTTAATTGATTCTACATTAAGGAGATTTTCCATAGATTGTTTGTTTGTGGCTAGACCTGCTCTCTCGGGCTAGAGGAACTGTTTGTGTCTGAACTGACAATTTACCTGCACCACAAGAATCCAAGGCGTGTTATAATACTGTCCAAGCTCTCTTCAAGATAGTCTTATCAGAAGCTTGGTTGACCAAAAGTCTCTACAATGAGTTATAAGGTTCTATTTATAGCAAAGGGTGGGGTGACCCTTGACATTCCCCTTTATGACAGTTCATCTACCCTCATGACTCTTCATCTACTTTATGATTGTTACATCAAACTATCGATACTTGACTTACACTTGACATGACATTACATTACAATGCACATGTACTCATGTGAGACAACATGGCTTGAGCAAGCCATGCAATACATCACTGACACTTGGCTTGTTGTAATGAGAGAAAATCTTTGACATGCTTGTGATGGTGAAGGTGGTGAGCTGATGCCAAGCTTGGTCGTCCGTGATGGTGTGCATGCACCCCATGGTGACATCTTGCTGAAGCGAACTCTTGCCTCTGTTGCAACCAGTGCATTGGTTCGGATCCTTCATCCAACTCGTCTACTAAAAAGCACATGGTATTCTTGGGTGCATTTGACCTGGCAACAAACTGATGCATAGTTTCTGTGCTGATATTCAAGTGTGTGCTGGTGGTCATGCACATCAACTTGTCGAACTACATGTTTAGCTCCAGTTGGACTTCCTTCTTGTCTTCACCATGGTGAGTGTGCTGAATTGGTTGGATCACATGCATGCACACAATGACATGCGTGTTGATGAATCCATTGTATGTGATCAACAACATTGCTCACCATGTCTGCTCCATGCAAGCTGTTGGGATGGATCTTTAACTTGTACAAGCGCAGTTTCATCCGTGATGGTGTGCATGCACCCCATGGTGACATCTTGCTGAAGCGAACTCTTGTCTCTGTTGCAACCAGTGCATTGGTCTGGCTCCTTCATCCAACTTGCCTACTAATAAGCACATGGTATTCTTGGGTTCATTTGAACTGGCAACAAACTGATGCATAGTTTCTGTGCTGATCTTCAAGTGTGTGCTGGTGGTCATGCACATCAACTTATCGAACTACATGTTTAGCTCCAGTTGGACTTACTTCTTGTCTTCACCATGGTGAGTGTGCTGAATGGATTGGATCACATGCATGCACACAATGACATGTGTGTTGATGAATCCATTGTATGTGATCAACAACATTTCTCACCATGTCTGCTCCATGCAAGTTGTTGGGATGGATCTTTAACTTGTACAGGCACAGTTTCATCCATGATGGTGTGCATGCACCCCATGGTGACATCTTGCTGAAGCAAACTCTTGCCTCTATTGCAACCAGTGCATTGGTCCAGCTCCTTCATCCAACTCATCTACTAACAAGCACATGGTATTCTTGGGTGCATTTGAACTGGCAACAAACTGATGTATAGTTTCTATGTTGATCTTCAAGTGTGTGCTGGTGGTCATGCACATCAACTTGTCGAACTACATGTTTAGCTCCAGTTGGACTTACTTCTTGTCTTCACCATGGTGAGTGTGCTGAATGGGTTGGATCACATGCATGCGCACAATGACATGCGTGTTGATGAATCCCTTGTATGTGATCAACAACATTGCTCACCATGTTTGCTCCATGCTAGCTGTTGGGATGGATCTTTAACTTGTACAGGCATAGTTTCATCCATGAGTGCACATTGCACCCACTATTGTTCCTATTCCTATTGCAACTCATTCGTATCTCTGTGAAGCTTCATGTTCTTCCTTGAGTTGTTGCTTCAGGACACGCAACTCCTTATTTATTCCATTCTTTGTCTTCACGCAATCTTCATGTTGCACCGTCACCTCATAGCTTGAGTCTCCAAAGTTTCTTTCATCATCTGTGGATATTCTTGAGCTCGCAACTTTGTTCCACCTTTGTGTTGTCAATAACCTTCCTATGGCATTCATTACATTCGTTGCATCTATTGCATTCGTTGCATTCATTGCATTCGATATGTTGCCTTTAGTTGTTGTTCATGATGTTGCTCACTGTGATGTTGCTGCTTTCATATCTTGATGTCCTTGTCTACGAACAACTTGATATCTTCGTGAGTAGGCAAGCTCATAGACATTTGATCGACTACATCTCCAGGTGTGCTCTGAATGGTGTCTTTGACTTTTCTCACTTGGAAACCATTGTACCTGCACTGCTAAGAGGCAGATGAACACCTGCTATACATGGAGACATGACAACACTCATGTAAAGCAATCTGTCAGTCGAAAACCAAAATGAACTTGAGAACTAACTTGCAACATACTTGTGTGACTGATCATGTAGGTTGCACAATTTCAGTCGAGAGGTCGGGAGATTGACAGCCAAGACTGCGCAAGGCATAGTCTGGGCTGCTGGGAGACTGACTAACTGTTGGAACTATGTAATGCAAAGTCTAATATAGCTGCTGACTGCTGGAATTGTGCAATGCACAATCTCAGCTGGCAATGGCTACAGGCTCAGTGACTGCATTGCACAATTTTCTGGGCCAGCAGTCATTGTCCCTCAAAAATGCGCAAAACAGTCCTGGAGGACAGTCACTGGGTAGAAATGACCATTTATAGAGAGGAATATTGAGTCTTCCATCCCCGGATTACACAATTTTGTCTCAGTGAAGGTAGAGTCCAGGCCAAGGTTTCCCAGACTCGCTGACATGCAAATGAATGCGAATGTGTGTCAATGCATGGTGATATTGAGTGTAAGCATAATCGAATGATCATGCATGAAAACAGTGAATGACAGATTCAGAAAACAGAGCAACATGCATGTGGGTGAGGCAAGTCGTTGAATCAGTGACCATTTGTGAAAAATAGTTTCATGCATGCGATAGGAATGAGATGTCAATGAAAACTTAAATAGTGCTAGAACAAGCTAGTATGTATCAAAATGACAACAATTGTTCAAAGAAATCAAGCAAACAATACTCGCACAAGAGAAAACACAAAAAGGGAAAGAAATGCAACACAAGGCATGGACAGTAGGCTTACCCTCCTTGCATGTAACCTTCAACTGCTAAACATAGATCCCTGAAACAAGGGATGCCTTTGCATGCTGTCTTGGGAGAAATAGCCCCTACATGCAAGTCTATTTTTCTCGGTCCCAGAGGGAACTGGTCAACTCAATTTCACATGTGAGAGACTGCTCGACTGCTGGGAAAAAATGCACATTTCTGGCTGGGAGTTGGGCTGGCTACCCAGGAGATTTGCACAATTTTTGGGCAGAGTAGCTAACTACTGCCCAGGTTTGTGTAAATTCTAGGTTAAGTAGCCCTGTTGGGGAAAATTGTGCAATTTTCACTATGAGTGTCAACTGCCATAATTGCGCAATTCTGGAGCCCAGCAGGCTGCAAGTCAAGATTGTACAATTTCTATAGGGAAGGTTGGTTTCCCTCTAGAATTGTGCAATTTCTTGGAGGAGTTGCTCAACCTGTAGCTGGACCAAGTCCGAGTGATCAGCCTGTGAGGGGAATGCATCGAGTTGTGACCGACAGGCTGCCTTTGTGCAAGAAAAACACTGAATCTTGTGAACTTGATGAAGCAAGACAAGCTGTTGTGAAAAGTTGGTAAGGAGGCTCCAAAACGAAGCTAAGGCAAAATTTTGGAGGGTGGTTGTAACCACTACAATGCTTGGAACCACACTAGTAGAACTCCAGCTCCGTGAATGGACCTTGTTCATGAAAATCAAGTCTAACACCTTTGGAAGTATTATCCAGTTCTTAGCTCATCTTGGTTTCACACTAGCTTGATTGTAAGATGTAGCATTTGCCAAACTCTTGGTCAATTGAAAGACATTCTAAGCCAAGGAAACATAGTTGTTTCGATTGGGGTTGAGGGGTATATTGGTGCACAAGGAGTATAGTCGTCAGAGTCTTAGTTTCATCTCTGGTGTTTCTCCGTTGCCAACAAGCCTGGATAGTACCCTGGCGGAGTCACATAGGAACACAAGCATGGCTTTGTTTCCAGCGAGCCTCGTCAGTACCATAGACGATATACTTGAATCACCTCTCTGCGTAGGAAGCATTTCTCTTCTTTCGCCTTATTCATTTTCAATTTTTCAAACTTTTTTCACTTTTTCATTTTTTTCATTTTTCATCTTCGTAACTGTGCATAACATTTATTCATTCTAGAGGTGGAAGAGGGATCTCGAATTATTGATAGAAGAAGAGGTTGTTCCTACAAAGAAGTAGTTTATTATACCTCTGACATGCTTGTTAAGGTTTTCCCCCTCACCTTACTCTACTTGACTAAGCTAACAAGGGTTAACCCAAAAACAACTGACTATAGAAGGTGACACTAGTTAGAACGCAAGGATTATGTTTTCACCAAAGTTCACTTCCAACAATACGTATTTTCTGGATTTAAGGCATCTGTGGTTCATTTCTTTTGAGCTAAGTCTCAGAGTATCCATAGTAGAAACCATATTTCTGTCAACGTTTCAAATCCCAACAGGGATCCATCATCAGGACCAATCTGAATGAAGATAGAAGAAGAGCTTTGTGAAAGGATAAATAGTTAAAGAAATATTATTTTGATTGAAGGTCAGATAATAACTATATTTTTATTTTTATTTTTATGTTTATTTATCATTTTTATTATTAATAGTAATAATTAATATTCTAAATAGTAAATAAATTATTATTATTATTATTTATTATAATTAAATTATTCTTATTTATAGATATAATTGTTTAAATAATACTAGTTTAAAATTTTATTTAGTTTTTCAATTATGAAATAATTCATAATAATAATTATTAATTTATTAAGAATAATAATTATTTTATTCTATTTTATTTTAATTTTATTATATTTTTCTATAATATAATAAAATAACATAAGTAGATTAATCATATCAAAATAATATTTCTTTAACTATTTATCCTTTCATGGAGCTCTTCTTCTATCATCATTCAAATTGGTCCTAATGATGGATCCCTGTTGGGATTTGAAATGTTGACAGAAATATGGTTTCTACTGTGGATACTCCAAGACTTAGCTCAAAAGTACATATTTTCCTTCAACTTATCACAGACTAAAAGTAACAAGTTCTTCATACAGAGGCAATATGACAGATAACCAAGTAGTGATAGTTGTACAAGCCCTCTTATACTTCACCTAGCTCATTTCAAGAATCATACATGGTTTCATGCAAAACTTACCTACAAACGAAACAAGCAAACTAGCAAACAACAAAGAAAAGTAAGAGCACAAGCAAAAGTGAAAGCAAAGCAAGTAAGAAAACAAGAAGCAGTCAAACAAACAAACAAAGCGAGTAAGCAAACAAGCATGCAAGCAAATTGACTGAAAGCAAACACTACTACTACTCCTACACTAACGGTGCATGGGCCTAATCATGTGAAGTGATATTTCCAATGCAGCCACCGGCGCATTGGTTGACCCATGTTGGTGAAGGCTTGGTCCATGAGCAACCCATTTGTGTGAACCAGCAAGCAAGAAAGATATAACAATGAAGACAACCACACTTCATGTTTCAAAGCACCCACAGGAAATAAGTGAGTGCAAGTGCAGGATGAGCAGTTCGTGGACTTATCATAGTGTTGTATAACACTGCGTGCAACTTTGAAGCATAAGCACATTCTTGACTATGACATGCAAGCAAACAAAAGAAACAAATATAACTTGCGTCGTACACATGTGCTTGCAATGTAAGATTCCTCCAATGCATGAGCAATGGGATCGTCCAGTTCAAGTGGAGGAATTATAATTTGTGTGTGAGATGGATCTTCAATGCATACAAATGAGTGATGAGGAGCCTTGGGTGATTGAACAGTTTCATGATCGGAAGTGAGACCAACCCCAAGAGAGCGAGGGCCTGACATAACCATCAGCTTGGGTTGAAGTGCCTCAACAGTATTGGGTGTTTCAACTTCTTCATCAGATATATCATCATAAATCGATGGCTTCAAAAGATCAATTGCGATACTGTCATGATCATGATCAAATATGGGAAAAAATGGATCACGACTGCCACGATCAGAAAAGTCAATGATTGCATCGACATCCTCATGATCAGATGAATCAAATAGAGGGGTAGATGAAAAGCGGACAAACTCATCCTCTGTGCTTCTGGAAAAGACAGATGAAAGATCAAGTGGATTTTCAACAAATAACTTATCCTCTTCATTATCAAACGATGGACCAACATCCAGTGAGTCTTGTGAGTGATCAACAATGGGTGCATCCATGAATGAAGACACACATGTGAAATCATGGATGGCAGGTTCAACAACGATGTTAGGAAAGAACGGAGGGGGCTCAAACGAAAGGAAGTCATCCTTCTCTAAGTGTTGATGCTCAAGATCCCACTCATACTCTTCTTGAATAACAGCGCATGTTGGTTGTGCAAAACCAACTCCGCCAGTGGCTTGTTCCTCGTTCAAAACAAGAGAAGAGTCCAGAATGGACAAACACAAGACAGTATCATCCGGAGGAACACCCGAGTGCAAAGACGGAGGTCATAGAATAGAATGCATATGAGAACTTGAAGGACTCATAACCAAACATGCATGAAAATTGAGTGAAGTGAGGTTGGGAAGATGTGAAAGTTGAATAAGTGTGTGAGCGTGATCCTAAACATAACTCGGCAATGGTGAAGTTGTTGAATGAGGGGAAGGCAGACAGTCAGTCGAGACAGTGACCACATTCACATGAGATTGTGCAACTCCCTCACTGAAGAATGTTGAGTGAGGCTTGATCTCAAGCTTCTTCTTGGGATGGGAAAATTTCTTAAGGAAATTCTTGAACCGGTCCCAAAGATAGGAAAATTTCATCTGGCTCCTCGAAGCTTGAAACTACAAGTCACAAAAGTGCTGCCAAAAATCTATAACCAATTCATGCAGAGCCTTCCGTTGCTATAACATTTTTTGGTCAAGATAGTCTGGATCAAAATAATAGAAAGTGTCTTTAATAAGATCACATAAGTGCTCAAGTGAGTGCATGCTATCAGCCGATAGGCTGAGCATCCATCGACATGGAGATTCACGAAGTGTGTGTGCAAGCAGCAAGCTAGCATGTTCGTCAGAACACCCATCTTCCTTATGAAGCATGGAAAGAAAGTCACGTTAGTTCTCAGGCCAGGCCACTTCGCCTTCACCATCATACATGTAAGTGGAAAAGAGATAGAAAAACTCCCCCGTGATAGAGACATCTTCACAATTCGAAAAACATCGCGGAGGGAGAAGAGCGAAAGAATCCATGAAAGGTATGCAAAGGTTCAAAACTAGATGAGAGGACACAGCTTGTCATCAGGCCCTCCTTCTAATGCTAGAAATGTTAATGGTGCTAGACTCGCCCACATGTCAAGGGGATCTCCCCTGTAAGAAGTCCCAATTAGACCTCAAACCGTTTGGTGTAGGAGTCCCAGCAGTGGGTCGTATGGTAATGCCTTGACCATGATTTCGCAGAGGGGAAAGTAAGATAACTCTATTGGTAGAAAGGGTGTGACCGCTGCAATGAGTCAAGGAAGGTGCATGAGAGGTTCTAACACTAGTGGGTTGAGATGAGTGCGGCCCTTTCCAACCTGTAATAGTACTTGGATGGGAAGGGAACACACGAGCAAAGCTGCATCACAAGCTGGAAACCAAGTCAGCCGGAAATCCAAAGTGATATTTAAACCAACAACACATATGCAACAAAATTCATATAATTGCATACAAAACAGTTCATACACAACTATGTAATTTAAACAACATACAATGCTACAGCAACCGGAATATTCCAACTACAATAACAACATATGCATGAAAACGTATTGGCTTTTATTATATAAAGAAGTGTAAGTTCCAGTCATACAATACATCCATGTAAACCCACTAGCCCCAATAGTGGAATGTTACAGCCACATCCACCTACTCCTCCAAAGAGAAGTACTAGCTCCGTGAAGTGAAGAATCCAAGGCGAATTACAATACTGTCCAAGCTCTCTCCAAGATAGTCTTATCGGAAGCTTCACTGACCAAGAGCATCTACAATGAGTTATGAGGTTCTATTTATAGAAAAGGGTGGGATGACCCTTAATATTCCCCTTTGTGACAGTTCATCTACCCTCATGACTCTTCATCTACTCTATGATTGTTACATCCAACTATTGACACTTGACTTACACTTGACGTGACGTTACATTACAGTGTACATGTAGTCATATGAGACAACATGGCTTGAGCAAGCCATGCAAGACATCACTAACACTTGGTCCGTTGTGATGAGACCAACTCTTTGACATGCTTGTGATGGTGAAGGTGGTGAGATGATGCCAATCTTAGTCGTCCGTGATGGTGTGCATGCACCCCATGGTGACATCTTGCTGAAGAGAACTCTTGCCTCCATTGCAATCGGTGCATTCGTTTGGGTCCTTCATCCAACTCGTCTGCTAACATGCACATGGTCTTCTTGGGTGCAGCTGAACCGAAAATACACTGATGCATAGTGTCAGTGTTGATCTTCAAGTGTGTGTTGGTGGTCATGCACATCAACTAGCTGAAGTACATGTTCATCTCCAGTTGCACTTGCTTCTTATCTTCACCCTGGTGAGTGTGCTGAATGGGTTGGATCGCATGCGTGCACACAATGACATGCATGCTATTGAATCCCTTACATGTGATCAACAACATTTCTCACCGTGTCTGCTCCGTGCCAGCTGCTGGGATGGATCTTTAACTTGTACAGGTGCAATTTCATCCGTGAGTGCACGTTGTGCCCACTGTTGTTCCTGTTCCTACTTCTACTCATTTGTCTATCTCCGCAGCTTCATGTTCTTCCTTGAGTTGTTGCTTTAGGACATGTAACTCCTTCTTTGTTCCATTCTTTGTCTTCACGCGATCTTCATGTTGCGTCGTCACCTCATAGCCTGAGTCTCCAAAGTTTCTTTCATCATCTGTGGATCTGCTTGAGTTCACAACTTTGTTCTGCCTCTATGTTGTTAACAACCTTCCTCTCACATTCATTACATTCGTTTCATTTGGTATGTTGCCTTCAGCTATTGTTCATGATGCTACTCACTGTGATGTTGTTGTTGTCATATCTTGATGTCCTATTCTAAGAAAAACTTGATATCTTCGTGAGTAGGAAAAATCATAGACATTTGATTGACTACATCTCCAGGTGTGCTCTGAACGGTGTCTTTGAATCTACTCTCTTGGAAACTAGTGTACCTACATTGCTGAGAGGCAGATGAACACCTGGTATACCTGGAGACATGGCAACACTCATTTCAAGCAATCTGCGAGTCGAAAACCAAAATGAAATTGAGAACTGACTTGCAACATACCTGTGTGACTGATCATGTAGGTTGCAGAATTTCGACCTAGAGGTCGGGAGAATGACTGCCAAGACTGCGCAAGGCACAATCTGGGTTGATGGAACTGCACAATGCACAGTCCAGTTTGGCTACTGACTACTGGAATTGCATAATGCGTAATCTTAGCTGGCAATGGTTACAGGCTCAATGACCGCATTGTGCAATTTTTTGGGCCAGTAGTCACTATCCCTTAGAAATGCACAAAATAGTCCCGGAGGAAAGTCACTGGGTAGAAATGTGCATTTGGACTGAGTCTTCCTTCCTCAAATTGCACAATGTTGTCTCAGTGAAGGCATAGTCTGGGCCAACGTTGCCCAGACTCGCTGACAGGCAACTGAATGTGAATGTGAGTGTGAATGCATGGTGATACTGAGTGTAAACATAAGCGAATGATTATGCATGCAAACGGTGAATGACATATTCAAAAAATGAAACAACATGCATGTGGGTGAGGCGAGTCACCGAATCAGCAACCGTTTGTGAAAAACAGTTTCATGCATGCGATAGCAATGAGATGTCAACAAAAACTGAAATAGTGCTAGAAAAAGCTAGTATGTATCAAAACGACAGCAAGCGTTCAAAGAAATCAAGCAAACAATACTCACACAAGCAAAATCACAAAAAGCGACAGAAATGCAACACAAGGAAGGGACAAAATGCTTACCCCAAAATAGTTGAGTTGAATGTGTCAACTAGTCCTAGATGTGCTATGGGATGTCAGAGATGTAAGGTTGATGTGAGGAATGAGCTCTGCAGCATCCGATTGATGAGTTTTGATAAAATTGAGGTTATGACTTGCATGCCACAAATCTAGGGAAACTGACACTTGGTGGGAGGTTTCTGTCAGGTCCGTATAATACTAGTGATTTCCTCATTACTATTATCTTTGTATCCCTTATTATTATTGTTGTGCCCCTATTGTCCCCATATTGTTATTATTGTGCCCCATAGAATCCCTCTATTGTTATTTTGGTGCCTTTATATTATTATTGTTAGGTCGGCTTGGTTATATTGTGACCCCTTAGACTTCTATATATAGAAAGGAGGTTTTGTCATTTGAATCATCCAAGAATTGTTCATTTGTGTAATGTAAAGGAGGTTTTCCCCTTGAAGAGGCTGAATTCTAAGGCGTTGATCTATCTTTTCTATCTTTTTGTGAGTTGGTTTCATAACATTTGGTATCAGAGCTTTGGATTCTAGGGTTTTGCTGCTCCAAACAGGTCATCGTAGAATTTTCACTATAACTTTTTTTCTATGACATTTCATAAGAAAAAACAAAAACCCATTTGATACTAAATCACACTAAACCTTAGGTCTGAATTTCATATTTTTTATCTCTATATTTTCGGAGATATGATCTGAGGAATTTAAGGTTTTTGCAAGCTCCAGAATTTCATCTAAAACAGGTCATCGTGGAATTTTAGCTATAACTCTTTCAATACAAAATTTTAGATGCTATAAACAAAACCCATTTGAGAAAGAATCAGTTTGAACCTCAGCTCTAAATTTCAAATCCTGTCTCGCTATATGTTCGGAGATATAATCTGAGGAATTTAGGGGTTTTTCAGACCCCCGAATTACATTCCAAATAGGTCACCTTGGGAAACTCATCATAACTTTCGCTCATCAGATTGAATTGTCGTAAGAAGTTTTAGAAAGAGGACGGACTGTAGTGTTTTTGGGCATCATTTTTAGAACCTAAGGTTGAAATAGTGACCCACGACACGTCGTACAAGTTCACACCACTGAACTATTCTATACTCAAGTCATCGTGGGAGATTTGGCATAACTCTTCATTGGAGAATCCAATCTTGATTAGACTTTCAGGGTTAGAAATATTACTCAGAGGATTACCTCAAGAAGAAATTTTAGACTTGGGAGATCCAAAATTACAAAGATACATCAGATTCAATATCGAACTCCTACAAAGTGAAAAAAGGTGTGTAGTTTTTTTAATTTTTGCATAAGATTGGTTTGAAAAATTAGTTTGAAGGAATTCAAAGGGCATAGTGAAGCATTATTATCGGTAATTGATGCCCCGAAAAAAAAAATGGAAACACCTAGTAAGCAACCTGAAAGCTCTAGCATGACTCATGAATAAGAAGAAGAAATGCAACATGATATATCAAAATTACGAGACCAAGTGCAACAAATTTCACTCGCACAAAAAGTAACAGAAAATAAGATGGATGGTTTAAAGAAAGACATAGAAGCTAATATGGATGGTTTAAAAAAAGGCATGGAAGCTAAGATGGATGGTTTAAAGAAAGGCGTAAAAGCTAGGATGAATGACATGGAAGCTAAGATGGATGATTTGAAGACAGATTTGACAAAGTTTCTACAAGAAATGCTTACTAATGGTGAAAGGGTATTAAAAGAAACTCATGATGAGAAAAAATAAATGTTAATCATGATTTCATAGACTCTAACGTTGGATTAGAGAACCACCATGTTCCAAAGATCGATATGAGGAAGTTTGATGGCAAGGATCCCTGAACATAGATACTACAGATGGAGCAATTTTTCAATTTCCATAATGTGCAAAACACATAAAAGGTACACATTGAAACTTTATATTTGGAACCAAATCAGTTTGTATGGTATCGATGGCTTTGTTCTCGTAAACAAATTGTTACTTCGGCTATTTTTACGGATGAAATGATAGCACATTATGAGGATACAAAAAGCAACACTTTTTTTAGCCAATTGATAAATCTCAAACAAAAGGGTTCAATGATGGAGCACATTGAGGACTTCCAAAAATTGAATATAAGGGTAAAAGATATTCCAGAGGAGCATAGGATTGATGTGTTCATAGGGACTTTAAAAGATAACATCCAACATGAGGTTTGCCTTTGGGAACCAAATTCATTGGAGAAGGCATTCAGGTTGGCAAGAAAAATGGAAAGAATAATTATGGCAACAAGGAAGCCTACCACTCACAATCATAAAGATGGAACTGTTGTTGCCCCTAGCCATTCACAACCTACAAGGTTGACACTACAACAATTGGAAGAAAAAAGAGCAAAAGGGCTTTGTTACAGTTGTGATAGCAAATACACTAAAGGTCATAAGTGTGCCGAGATGAAATTATTTTACATAGATTGTGAAGAGAAGGAAGAAAAGGAACAAGAAACATCAAAAGAAGAGGATATACACTAGGAACAAGCCCTAGAAAAAGAAGAAATGAATCCGACCATATCTTGTAATGCATTGGATAGAATTACCACTCCTTAAAATATCAATATAGAAGGGCATATCAAGAAGAAAAAGGTAATAGTGTTGATTGATTCAGGAAGTACCCATAATTTTATTCATTGTAAGATAGCCAAGGAATTGAACTGCTTCCTATATCTAGCACCAGAGTGTCAAGTGATGGTTGCAAGTGGAGTAACCATAAATCGCTCAGGAAAGTGCCATAATATCAAGCTATCCATGGGAGAATATGTATTGAATAGCCCAATGATTTCCATTCCAATGGGTGGTGCTGATGTTGTACTAGGAGTCCAATGGCTACAATCCTTGGGTACAATAGCTTTTAATTTTCAAGAACTTTTCATGAAATTATCTTCAGAAGGAAAGGAAGTTGAATTAAGGGGTATCGCAGGGAAACTAAGAAAGATAATCATCTCTAATGGAGTTACAAAGCTTCTAAAGTAAGAACAACGAGGCATAATTGCACAATTATGTTCACTAGAGGTTCCCACATTGAAATCATCCATTTCTCTAGATCTCCAAAAAGTCTTGGATAATCATTCCAAGGTATTTGAGACTCCCAAAGGCCTCCCACCTATTCGTGATCATGATCATGTTATTAATTTGATTCCAGGAAGCGTTCCTCCAAACATCAGGGCTTACAGATATCCATATGTCCAAAAGAGTGAAATTGAATGTATGGTTGCAGAAATGCTAGAGGTTGGTATAATTCAACCTAGTCAAAGTTCTTTCTCTCCTCCAATAGTATTGGTTCTGAAGAAGGATGGATCATGGCACATGTTTCTAGATTATAGGGAGCTCAAAAAGCTCACTATTAAAGATAAATTTCTCATTCCTATCATTGATGAATTATTGGATGAATTGAATGGATCAATTTACTTCACCAAGTTGGATCTTCGTTCAAGATATCATCAAATCAGAAACAAGACTAGAGACATTCCAAAAACATCATTTAGACCTCATGAGGATCATTATGATTTTTTGGTCATACCTTTTGGCCTTACCAATGCACCTTCTACATTTCAAGGTTTGATGAATTCCATTTTCAAACCCTTCCTTAAAAAATTTGTGTTAGTATTTTTTGATGATATACTAATCTACAGTAAGTCTTGGAAGGATCATGTCCAACATGTTGACATGGTGCTCAAATTATTGGAGGAGAAACAATTATATGCAAAAATATCCAAATGCTTCTTTGGAGTACAAGAGATGGAATATCTTGGTCATATTGTATCTCATGAATGTGTTAAGGTAGACCCTAGAAAAATTAAAACCATTAAGGAATGGAAAATCCCCACATCCATAAAGCATCTACGAGGATTTCTTGGGTTGACAAGGTATTATCACAAGTTTTTTAAGAATTATGGGAGAATAGCAGCACCTCTAGCAACATTATTGAAGAAAGATGCATTTTCATGGACTCCAGAAGCAACAAAGGCCTTTAAACATCTTAAAGAGGCAATGTGCCAAGCACCAGTATTAGCTACAACGGACTTCACAAAAACCTTTATCGTGGAATTTGATGCCTCAAGAAATGGAATTGGTGTTGTTTTAATGCAAGAAGAAAGACCCATTGCTTTCAAAAGTCGTCCAACCAAAGGGAAGTATTTACACAAAGCTATTTATGAGAAGGAAATGTTCGCAATACTACATGCACTTAAGAAATGGAAACCCTACCTAATGGGAAGACACTTCAAGGTAAAAATAGATCATGATAGTATTAAATACTTTTTAGAACAAATATTATCTTCAGAATAGCAGCAAAAATGGGTCACAAAGATGTTGGGTTATGACTTTGAAATCATCTACAAAAAAGGGAAGCAAAATTTTGTGGCAGATGCACTCTCAAGAAAGGATGAGGATGTGGAAGCATTTCTTTGCGCCATTTCTATTATCCAACCAGAATGGATAAATGAAGCAAGGGATGAATGGAAGAATGACGAGGAAGTGTGGGCACTCATTCAAAAGATACAACAAGATCCCAATACATCTGATACATTTAGTTGGAAAAATGATTCGTTATGGTACAAGGATTGGTTATACCTATGTAAGAATTCTCAACTCAAACAAAATATTCATATGAAATTGCACACCTCTCCCTTAGGAGGGCACTCATAATTTCTAAGAACCTACCACAGGGTTAAGAAGGATTTTTTTTTGGGATGGCCTTAAATCAGATGTTCAAAAGTTTGTGGTGGAATGTTTGGTTTGCGAACAAAATAAAGTTGAAACAATTAATACCCCGGGACTATTACAAACTTTATCCATTCCAAGCCAACGTTAGGAGGAGGTTTCAATGGATTTTATCACAGGTTTACCCAAGTTTGAAGGAAAGAGTATTATCATGGTGGTAGTTGACAAACTTACCAAGTATGCACACTTTTGTGCATTATTTCATCCATTTAAATCAAGTACAGTTTCTACCGTATTTATGGAAACAATTCAAAAACTACATGGAAACCCAAAGATTATTGTAAGTGACAGAGATCCCATTTTCACTGGAAATTTTTGGACAAAATTATTTTCTTGTCTTGGTACTCAGTTAGCTCATATCTCATCTTATCATCATTAATCTGATGGGAAAACTGAGATAGTAAACAAATGTTTGGAAGGATATCTGCATTGCTTTGTATCTGATAAATAGACACAATGGGTCAAATGGTTACCTCTGGCTGAATGGTGGTATAACACTTCCTTCCATACTGCAACAAAAATGACTCCATTTATGGCACTTTATGGATATCGTCCACCATCCATCACATCATATTTATGAGAAAATTCTTAGGTTCAAGCAGTGGAAGATCACATCGAGCATCAGCAACAAGTTCCTCAAATTTTGAAGGATAACCTCACCTTGGTGCAGAATAGAATTAAACAACAGACAGATCAACATCGCAGCGAAAGAAGTTTTAATGTAGGTGATTGGGTATTCCTACAGCTACAACCATATAAACAAAAGTCCCTCAAGAAAGCTAAGAAGGATAATAAATTATCACCAAAGTATTATGGTCCATACAAGGTGTTGCAAACTATAGGTACTATGGCATACAAATTTGAGCTTCCTACAGCTTCCCGAGTGCACCCAGTTTTCCATGTTTCATGCTTAAAGAAGGTTATAGGTAACAAGCTTCCAATTCAAATAATATTTCCAAAACTTGATGAGGAAGGAAAAATCATATTATAACCTAAAGCAGTCAAAGAAACAAGAACTCGACAGCTATGAAATCAATCAATTTCAGAGTATCTCATCAAGTGGAAGAACTTACCCGTTGAAGATTCCACATGAGAGGATGAGAATTTTATACAGAAGCATCCAGAACTACTCAATCATTGAGGACAACACTTTTTTGAAGCAGAGGGGCATGTTAGGTCCCTATAATACTAGTGATTCCCCCATTACTATTGTATTTGTATCCCTTATTATTATTGTTGTGCCCCTATTGTCCCCATATCGTTATTATTGTGCCCCATAGAATCCCTCTATTGTTATTTTTGTGCCTTTATATTATTATTGTTAGGTTGGCTTGGTTATATTGTGACCCCTTAGACTCCTATATATAGAAAGGAGGTTTTGTCATTTGAATCATCCAAGAATTGTTCATTTGTGTAATGTAAAGGAGGTTGCCCGCTCGAAGAGGCTGAATTCTAAGGCGTTGATCTATCTTTTCTAGATTTTTGTGAGTTGGTTTCATAACAGTTTTTGAAATGATTCTTCCATGTAACCTCCAGCTGCTAAACATAGATCCCTAAAATAAGGAATGCCTTTGCATGCTACCTTGGGAGAAACAGCCCATCCATGCAAGTCTGTTTTGCTCTCAGTCCTGGAGGGAAATGGTCAACTCAATTGCACATGCAAGAGACTGCTCGACTACTAGGAGAGAATCCACATTTCTGGCTGGGAGCTGGGTTGGCCGCCCAAGAGATATGCGCAATTTCTGGGCAGAGTAGCTAACTGCTACCCAGATTTGCACAAGTTCTTGGCTGAGCAGCCCTGCTAGGGAAAATTGTGCAATTTTCATTTTAAGTGTTAACTGCCAGAATTTCACAGTTCTAGAGCCCAGTAGGCTTCCAGTCAGGATTGTGCAATTTTTGGAGGGAAGGTTGGTTGCCCTCCAAAATTTCACAATTTCTTGGGGGAGTTCCTCAACCTGCAGCTGGACCAAGTCTGGGTGATAAACCTGTGAGGGGAATGCATCGAGTCGTAACCAACAGGCTACCTTTGTGCAAGCAAAACACTGAAGCTTATGAACTTGACGAAACAAGACAAGTTGTTGTGAAACGTTGGTAGGGAGGCTCCAAAACAAAGCTAAGGCAAAATTTTGGAGGGTGGTTATAGTTGCTACAATACTTGGTGACACACTTGTAGAACTCCAGCTCTTTGAATGGACCTTGTTCATGAAAAGCGAGTCAAACACCTCCAGAAGTATTGTCTAGTTCTCATCTCATCTTGGTTTCACACTAGCTTGATTGTAAGATGTAGCATCTGCCAAACTCTTGGTCGATTGACACACATTACAAGCCAAGGCAACACAGTTGTTTCGATTAGGGTTGAGGGGTATATTGGTGTACAAGCAATATAGTCGTCAGAGTCTTAGTTTCATCTCTAGTGTTGCTCCGCTGCCAGCAGGCCTGGACAGTACCCCGGCGGAGTCACATAGGAACACAACCATGGCTCCGCTTCCAACGAGCCTGGTCAATACCCTGGCGGAGTTACTTGCATCACCTCTCTGTGTAGGAAACATTTTTCTTCTTTCGCCTTATTCATTTTCATTTTTTTCAAACTTTTTTCACTTTTTCATTTTTTTCATTTTTCATCTTCGTAACTATACAACACTTATCCATTCCAGAATTGGAAGAGGGATCTCGACTTATTGAGAGCAGAAGAGGTTGTTCCTGTAGAGAAGTAGTTTATTATACCTCTAAAATGCTTGTTAAGGTTTTCCCCCTCACCTTACTCTACTTGACTGAGCTGACAAGGGTTAACCCAAAAACAACCAACTAGAGAAGGTGACACTAGTTAGCGCGCAAGCATTGTGTTTTCACCAAAGTTCACTTCCAATAGTACATATTTTCCTTCGACATATCACAGACTAAAAGTAACAAGTTCTTCATACAAAGGCAAGATGAAAGACAACCAAGTAGTGATATTTGTAAAAGCCCTCTTGTACTTCACCCAACTCATTTCAATAGTCATACATGGTTTCATCCAAAACTTACCTACGAAGGAAACAAGTGAACTAGCAAACAACAAATCAAAGCAAGAGTAGAATAAAAATCGAAAGCAAAGCAAGCAAACAAGAAAGTAGTCAAACAAACAAACAAAGTGAGTAAGCAAACAAGCATGCAAGAAAACTAACTGAAAGCAAACACTACTCCTACTCCTACACTAACGGTGCACGGGCCTGATCACATGAAGTGATATTTCCAATGCAGTCACCAGCACATTGGTTGACCCATGTTGGTGAAGGCTTGGTTCGTGAGAAACATAGTTGTGCAGACCAGCAAGAAAGAAAGATATAACAATGAATACAACCACACTTCGTGTTTCAAAGTGCCCATAGGACATAAGTGAGTGCAAGTGCATGATGAGAAGTTCGTGGATTTATCATAGTGTTGTGTGACACTACGTGAAACTTTGAAGCATAAGCACACTCTTGAGAGTGACATGCAAGAAAACAAAAGAAACAAAGATAAATTTCATCGTACATATGTGCTTGCAATGTAAGATTCCTCCAATGCATGAGAGATGGGATCATGTAGTTCGAGTGGAGGAAGTATGATATCTGTGTGAGATGGATCTTCAATGCTTATAGATGAGTGATGAGGAGCCTTGGGTGATTGAACTGTTTCATGATTGGAAGTGAGACTAACCCCAAGAGAGCAAGGGCCTAACATAACCATCAGCTTGGGCTGAAGTGCCTCGACAGTCTTGGGTGTTTCAACTTCTTCATCAGATAGATCATCATAAACTGGTGGCTTCGAAAGATCAACTACGATAGTGCCATGACCGTGATCAAATATTGAAAAAAATAGATCATGACCACCATGATCAGAAAATTAAATGATTGCATTGGCATCCTCATGATCAGATGAATCAAACAGAGGGGTAGATGAAAAGCGAACAAACTCATCCTCTGTGTTTCTGAAAAAGACATATGAAAGATCAAGTGGATTTTCAATGAAAAAATTATCCTCTCTGTTATCGAGTGATGGACCAACATCCAATGAGTCTTGTGAGTGATCAACAATGGGAGCATCTATGAATGAAGACACACATGTGAAATCATGGAGGGTAGGTTCACCAACAATGTTAGGAAAGAACGGAGGGGGCTCGGATGAAAGGAAGTCATCCTTCATCGAGTGTTGATGCTCAAGCTTCCACTCATACTCTTTGTGAATAACAGCGCATGTTGGTTGTGCAACACCAACTCCGTCAGTGGCTTGTTCCTCATTCGCAACAAGAGAAGAGTCTAGAATGGATGAACACAAGACAGTATCATCCGGAGGAACACCCGGGTGCGAAGATGGAGGTCATAGAACATAGTGCATATGAGAACTTGAAGGACTCACAACCAAATCTGTGAGAAAATTGAGTGAAGTTATGTTGGGAGGATGTTAAAACTGAACAAGTGTGTGAGTTTGATCCTCAACATCACTCGGGAGTGGTGGAGCTGTTGAATGAGGGGAAGGCAGATAGTTAGTCGATACAGTGACCGCATCCACATGAGATTGTGCAACTCCCTCACTGAAGAATGTTGAGCGAGGCTTGATCTCAAGATTCTTCTTGGGACGAGTAGATTTCTTAAGGCAATATTTGAACGAGTCCCAAAGATAGAAAAATTTTATCTAGCTCCTCGGAGCTTGAAACTGCAAGTCACAGAAGCACTGCCAAAAATCTATAACTGATTCATGCATAGCCTTCCGTTGCTATCACAGTTTTTGGTCAAGAAAGTCTGGATCAAAATGATAGAAAGTGTCTTCAATAAGATCATGGAAGTGCTCAAGTGAGTGCACGCTGTTAGCTGGTAGGCTGAGTAGCCATTGACATGGAGATTCGCGAAGTGTGTGTGAAAGCAGCAAGTTGTCTTGTTCGTCAGAACACCCATATTCCTCATGAAGCATGGAAAGAAAGTCATGTAAGTACTCTGGCCAGGCCTCTTCACCTTCACCATCATACGTGTAAGTGGAAAAGAGATCGAAAAACAACCCCGTGATGGAGACATATTCACGATTCAAAAAACATCACGGAGGGAGATGAGTGCAAGAATCCATGAAAGGTATGCAAAGGTTCAAAACTAGATGAGAGGACACAGCTTTTCATCAAGCCCTCCTTCTAGTGCCAGAAATTTTTACGGTGTTGGACCTGCCAACATGTCAAGGGGATCTCCCTGGTAAGAAGTCCCCCTCAGTGAAGGAAAGCCCCTAGTGCTTGGTCACAAGGAAAAGCATAGAACCACACAGAAATTTCCGATTCCATCAGAAGGCGGGCCCCGCGGTAAAACTGGCAGGATATCGAAAGGACCTCAAGCAATAAGCGGGTTTGGCCGAGTTCCACGCGATTCCAGACAATGGGTGTCACGCGTCAAGCTGATGAGAGAGAAAACTTCTCTCATCGTGCCGGCAAATGGCATGCTACTTACCCAAACGATATGGATAGAGATCGTAGGATCTGGAGGCCCCAGATCAATGACGAAGAAGCAATCCGATGAGTGACCAGATTCGACAAGGAAATAGGCTAAGGCGGATAAGATTTGAGATCCGGCATGACTGATGAGTTGGCAAGGGAATCTGTTTCACGTGCAATCTTGGAGCAATGGAAATAACGACTGTTCAAAGAGAACTGACACTCAGTTCGTGAGGAAACAGGTGGCCACCTCTCTGTGAAGTGTTACAGTGATGATGACGTGGAGGAGGGGAATTCCAGCGGACAGAGGTAGGAGATCCAGGGAGCTAGGAAGTAGAAATGAATAGTCAAGGAATAGATTGGCTTTAAGCCATGAACAGACAGATAAAGCATAGAGGAGAAGAAGCAGTAAAAGAGAGCAAAGAGAGAGAGAAGCAAAAAAATTGCAGAGAACAGATAAGCCGAGCTGACCTGCAGAGCAAAGGCAGCATCGAGCAGACAAAGATAGAGAGAGAGTCCAAGAGTCTGTGAACTCCAGAGAAGGCTTGAGAGGTTAGAGAAACTCTTCTATGTCTACCTGTCAGGTAATGAGTGCCAAATTAGACTCATACCACTAAGACTAGCTAAGGTCGAGTTTCAGTAAGGGGAGTCTGTGTACTCTAGAGATTTGGGGGATCCAAGTACAACACTACTGATCATTATCTGTTAAGTGAGACTCAATTTGAGCTCAGTGTCATAACACTCTTCTTTTTAAGACACAATAGAAAGGCCACCACTGAAGGATGGACCAGGAGACGTAGCCCAAGGGGATTGGGTGAACTCCTTATTAAATTTGTTGTATTTATGTGTTTGCTTGTTGTGTTCTCTTACTGTTTTAGTGTTTGTGTATTTCGCAATCTTATCGATCCGTTGCATAAAATAACATAGACACCCCCCTAGCACATAAGTCTGTAATACCTTCATTAATTAACTGAGATCATTTATGAGTGATTTCAGATCAAGTGGTATCAGAGCTTCTAGGTTGTTTAAGGTTAGACAAGCTTGTGCTGGATTTTGTTGTTGAATGCTAACTAGATCAAAGCTTGAATTAGGAGAAGGAGAGTTGGTTGAAACTAATTCGGAAATTGGAAGAGTCTATTCCAAGAAGAAAATGTCAGAAGAAAATCCCTTGGAATCAGATCCCCAGTTCATGGATAGTTTTATGACCTTGAAGTCAATGGTGGAAGAAATGTATAGGGATTTTAGGAAACATAAAGATGAAGATTTGTCAAGCTCCAAACAAGATAAAGGAGAAGAAGAGTCTCTCCTCCATGACCACTCTAAAGGCAAAGGGAAAGAAGAAAAATTTCTTGCACCTCCTAATAGCCCTGAAAGTAAAAAGAAGACATCTCTGATTAAATTAGATGTTAAATTTGATTTACCAATATATGATGGAGAATTGAATGCAAAGAAGATGGATAATTGGATCAAACAAATTGATGTTTATTGCAAAGTACAGAGTATTGACTCAAACAAGAGTAAGATTCAGCTGGCCAGCCTACACCTCGGAGGCACTGCCTTGGTATGGTGGGAAGGCAGGACACAAGCTGACATGAAGAAACATGGTAAGATTCTTTCTGTCTGGAGTGAATTTGTTTCTGCAATCAAAAAGTAGTTCTATCCACTAGCTTACATGCAGAAAGCCATGATGAGCTGGCAAACTCTTCGCCAATTGAAAGGGAAAAGTGTACAAGGTTACACCCAAGAATTTAGGAAAAGAGCTTTGATTCTAGGAATTTCATTAGACTCACCTGAGACTCTGTTGAAGTACATAGGTCGTCTACACAGCTACATGAGGCACACTATCCTCATGTTTAATCCCACTAGTATAGATGAGATATCTATTCAAGCTACGCATCTAGAAGCTAGAGGAAAGAATGGGAATCCCGAATTTGGGGGATCATCCAAGCCCATTGCAAGCAAGAATAAGGAGAAAAGAAAACAGAAATGGAAAGAGAGGAAGGCCAACACTGCACAGAAAAGCAAGTCTTCATGCACTCACTGTAATAAGGATGGGCATGATGATGAGCACTATTGGATTCTGCATCCAGAGCTGAGACCTAAGAAGTTCGAAGGCAAGAAGAAGAAGACAGTTGCAACTATTCAGAAAGATTTGGGGTCGGACTCAGGAGATGAAACAACTATTGCAGCCACAGGTATAAAAGGTAAAAATTATGAAGCATCTACTAGTAATTCTGCACAATCTATTAATGATGAAGAAAATGAGATAAAAAGACATGAGCTTTTCCATATTCGAGTTATTTCCAAACATCAAAATATTGATACTTTGTTTGATAGTGGCTCACAAGTAAATTTAATTTCTAAAGCAATTGTAAAGAATTTGGGATTAATAACTACACCTCATAAGAAACCATACCTATTAGGTTGGTTAAGTGATAAAGCACAACTACAAGTGACTAGACAATCTAAACTTAAGTTTTCTTTTGGGTCATCATTTGTAGATGAGGTTGAGTTAGATATAGTTCCTTTGGATATATGTGGAATTTTTTTGGGAAGGCCTTACTTGTATGATAGAAAAGCTATTTTCTATAGAGCTAAGAACAAGTATCTACTCGTTAAAGATGGAATCGAATACTTTGTAAGGTCTCATAAGCTCAAGAATAATTATACTCTCATAAACTCAGGGCATATGAAATGAATTGTAAATTCATGCAAACAATTTTTACTAATGGTTGTAAAGGAAAAGAAACCTGATAAAACCAATGTATTTGAGGGCTGTGATGCTAAACAGAGAAAAAATTGTTTCAGAATATGATATCTTGTTTCAAGAACCTAAAGGTATGCCACCCAAAAAGGAAATAGTGCATGATATTAATTTGCAGCAAGATGCTCCATTACCTAACATCGGAATGTACGGGTTGTCCACTTTAGAGAATGTTGAAATCAAGAAGCAGCTATAGGAGTTGCTCAAGAAGGGGTTCATTAGGCCTAGCACATCACCATGTGGGTCTCCAATCATTTTGGTGAGAAAGAAAGATGGCTCATGGAGAATGTACATTGATTACCTAGCACTGAATAAGATAACAATTAAAAATCATTATCCCCTTCCTCGCATAGATGATCTATTAGATCAATTGAAAGAAGTTGTTTATTTTTCCAAGTTAGACTTGCATAGTGGATATCATCAGGTCAGAGTTGCAGAACAAGATGCATGGAAGAATGCTTTCAAAACAACATAGGGATTGTATGGGTGGTTGGTTATGCCTTTTGGCTTAACTAATGCTCCCGCTACTTTCATGAGAATAATGAATGATGTACTCAGACCTTTTCTTGATGATTTTGTTATTGTATATATGGATGACATTCTTATATTTAGCAAAACATGGGAGGAACATTTAAAGCATGTTAAGCAAACACTAGATGTTTTGAAAAGAGAAAAACTTTATGTTAAACTCTCAAAATGCGAATTTGGTAAAACATCTTTGAATTATTTGGGTCATATAGTATGGGGTGGTGAATTGAAGATAGATCCCTCTAAGGTGGCAGTCATTGTAAACTGGCCTAAACCCAAATCTGCTACAGAAGTTAGAAGCTTCTTAGGAGCAACAAAATATTGGAGAAAGTTCATTTCTAACTTTTCCTTAATTGCAGCTCCCTTACATGCTTTAACAGGATTGAACAAGGTGTTTTAGTGGGAAGGCAAATAGCAGAAAGCCTTCGATACCTTGAAAGAAAATATTAGTACAACACTAGTACTAGGACTGCCTGATCTTCAAAGACCATTTGAGATCCAAACGGATGCCAGTGACTATGCCATGGGAACAGTGTTGATACAGCATGGTAAACCCATATGCTATCATTCTGAAACATTTAATTCTGCAATAGTTAACTATCCCACATATGATAAAGATTTGTATGCATTAGTACAGAGTGTGAAAAAGTGGAAACATTACTTAATGGGAAAAGACACTATAGATGGATGGGTTTTCTACAACAATTTCATTTAGTCATCAGATATAAAAGGGCATACACAATAAAGTTGCAGATATGTTATCTAGACCAATTATAAATGCATCTACTATACTTAAGCATAACTCTGTATTGCATGAGAGCTACATAGAACAATATGCTCAAGATATAGATTTCAAAGATGTATATGCAACTTTAAGTCAAGGCAAATGAGTAGAAGAATTGGATTATCACATTAAGGACCAACTCTTGTATCATTGTGGGAAGCTATGCATTCCAAAAACTAAAAGAGTAAAGATAATTCGAGAAGCACACACTTCTCTAATATCAGGTCACTTTGGGGTAAGTAAAACAGTTCCACAGCTACAAAGATTTTGTTATTGGCCAAAAATGAATGAGACAGTTTCTAGATATGTAAGAGGGTGTACCATGTGTGCTAAAAGCAAGCCCAACAATAGAAAACTAGGCTTGTACACTCCACTACCAGTTCCTTCTCATCCTTGGGAAAGTATTTCCATGGACTTTGTTGGAGGACTGCCTAAATCAAGGAAAGGTCATGACTATTTATATGTTGTTGTGGATAGGTTCAGCAAAGTGTGTATTTTGATACCTTGTAATGAACAGATTACAGCTGAACAAACTACAAAGTTGTTCTTTCAGTATGTATGGGTTCATTTTGGATTACCCACTTCTATTGTATCTAATCAAGACACCCAATTTGTTGGGAAGTTTTGGTTGAGTCTGTGGGAACTAATGGACACCAAACTGAAGAAAAGCACAGCCTTTCATCCACAGACAGATGGCCAGACAGAAGTGGTCAGCAGGATAAAGGTCCAGTTGGTGAGAGGCTATTGCAGCAAGCATCCCAAACTTTGGGATGAACATTTGTGTTATGTGCAGCATGCTTACAACCGAGCAAAACATTCTTCTACACAGAGATCTCCTTTTGAGACCGGTTTTGGTTTCACACCAAGGTCTCCCTTGGATTTTGCCTTTGGTAAAGACATAGCAGTTAATGGACATAGTGATGTGGACAAGGCAACCAAATTCATTGATCAAATCCAAGAGATTCACTAAGCAGTACAGGAACAGCTGGAAAAGATCCAAGCCAAATACAAGGCAAGGTGTGACAAGCATCGGATGGAGCATAGTTTCCAAGTTGGTGATCAAGTTTAGCTGTATATTAGCAAAGATAGAATGCAAGGTGAAGGTAGAAAGCTAAAGCCAATAAGGTATGGACCTTTCAAGATACTTGAGAAAATTGGTGAGAATGCTTTTCGCCTTGATTTACTAGCTTACATGCACATCTACTTAGTAGTTAATGCAGATAGCTTGAGACTATTTGAACCTTCATTAATTGAAGATCCCAAAGAGCAGAGTCAATTTCCTTCTATTGATGATCTGTTACCTGAATATCTCAATGAATTGCAGGAAGACACAGTTCTGGACAGGAAGGTGATGACGATGCACAAGGGAGATGTTGAGTACCTCAGGATTGGACTTAAGGGTTCAAAGCCAAGTAGCACAAAATGGATAGAGATTGGACAAGTGAGACAGCTATACCCTCACTTAGTCGATAACTTTTGGTGGTCCAAAAGATTTTTCAGTGGGAAGGCCGTGATCTGAATTGGATCCTTAAACACTTTTATAGTTTCCTGAAAAACGCATACCAAAGTTTCAAAGTGCTATGGATTTCGAGCTTATCAGAAATAACCTCTGGAAAATGGCGATTTGTGGTCATCACAGAGCAATGAGGACCCTCGGTCAAAGTGTGCAGACTGTTGGCCCATGGTAACCACGTGCTGGCACAAACTGGAAAAACGGGAAGTCAGATCCAGAAACAGAGGCAGTTTCTAATACGTGATTAGCACTATCACAGGGCATCCCCTTAGTGAAGGAAAGCCCCGAGCGCTTGGTCACGGGGAAAAGCATAGAACTGCACGGAAATCGCCGATTCCGTCAAAAGGTGGGCCCCGCACTAAAACTGGCAGGATATCGGAAGGCCCTTAAGCGATAAGCAGGTTCGTCCGAGTCCTACGTGATTCCATACAATGGGTGACACACATCCAGCGGATGAGAGAGAAAATGGCTCTCATCGTGCGGGTAAAGGGCATGCTACTTACCCGTGTGATATGGATGGAGACCGTAGGATCTAGAGGCCCCAGATCAACGGTGGAGAAGCAATCCAATGGGTGACCAAATTCGACAGGGAAATAGGCTGAGGCAGATAAGATTTGAGATCCGGCATGACCGATGAGTTGGCAGGGGAATCTATTTCACAGGCAATCTTGGAGCAATGGAAATAACAATTGTTCAAAGAGAATTGACACTCAGTTCGTGAGGAAATAGGTGGCCACCTCTCTATGAAGCGTTACAGTGATGATGACGCAGAGCAGGGGAATTCCAACGGATAGAGTTAGGAGATCCAAAGAGCTAGGAAGCAAAAATGAATAGTCAGGGAGAAGAATGGTTTTAAGCCATGAACAGATAAAGAAAGCAGAGAGAAAAATAAGCAGTAAAAGAGAGAAAAGAGAGAGAGAAGAAAAAAAATTGCAGAGAATAGAGAAGTCAAGCTGACCTATAGAGCAAAGGCAGCATCGAGCAAACAGAGACAGAGAGAGAGTCCGACAGTCTGTGAACTCCATAGAAGGCTTGAGAGGTTCGAGCAACTACTCTATGTATACCTGTCAGGTAATGAGTACCAAACTGGACTCATACCACTGAGACCAATTGAGGTCGGCTCTCAGTAAGGGGAGTCTGTGTACTCTAGAGATTTGGGGGATCCAAGTACAACCCTACTTATCATTATCTGTTAAGTGAGACTCAATTTGAGATCACTGTTGTAAAACTCTACTTTTTAAGACACAATAGAAAGGCCACTACTGAAGGCTGGACCAGGAGACATAGCCCAGGGGGATTGGGTGAACTCCTTATTAAATTTGTTGTGTTTATGTGTTTTCTTGTTGTGTTCTCTTACTGTTTCAGTGTCTGTGTATTTCGAAATCTTATCGATCCGTTGCATAAAATAACATAGACACCCACCTAGCACATAAGTCTATAATACCTTCATTAATTAACTGAGATCATTTACGAGTGATTTCAGATCAAGTGGTATCAGAGCTTCTAGGTTGTTTAAGGTTAGACAAGCTTGTGCTGGATTTTGTTGTTGAATGATAACTAGATCAAAGCTTGAATTAGGAGAAGGAGAGTTGGTTGAAACTAATCCGTAAATTGGAAGAGTCTATTCCAAGAAGAAAATGTCAGAAGAAAATCCCTTGGAATCAGATCCCCAGTTCATGGATAGTTTTATGACCTTGAAGTCAATGGTGGAAGAAATGTATAGGGACTTTAGGAAACATAAAGATGAAGATTCGTCAAGCTCCAAACAAGATAAAGGAGAAGAAGAGTCTCTCCTCCATGACCACTCTAAAGGCAAAGGGAAAGAAGAAAAATTTCTCGCACCTCCTAATAGCCTTGAAAGTAAAAATAAGACATCTCTGATTAAATTAGATGTTAAATTTGATTTACCAATATATGATGGAGAGTTGAATGCAAAGAAGATGGATAATTGGATCAGACAAATTGATGTTTATTGCAAAGTGCAGAGTATCGACTCAGACAAGATTAAGATTCAACTGGCCAGCCTACACCTCAGAGGCACTACCTTGGTATGGTGGGAAGGTAGGACACAAGATGACATGAAGAAACATGGTAAGATCCTTTTTGTCTGGAGTGAATTTGTTTCTACAATCAAAAAATAGTTCTATCCACTAGCTTACATGCAGCAAGCCATGATGAACTGGCAAACTCTTCGCCAATTGAAATGGAAAAGTGTACAAGGTTACACCCAAGAATTTAGTAAAAGAGCTTTGATTCTAGGAATTTCAGTAGACTCACCTGAGACTCTGTTGAAGTACATAGGTGGTCCACACAGCTACATGAGGCACACTATCCTCATGTTTAATCCCACTAGTATAGATGAGGTATCTGTTCAAACTACGCATCTAGAAGCTAGAGGAAATAATGGGAACCCAGAAGTTGGGGGATCATCCAAGCCCATTGCAAGCAAGAATAAGGAGAAAAGAAAACAGAAATGGAAAGAGAGGAAGGCCAACACTGCACAGAAAAGAAAGTCTTCATGCACACACTGTAAGAAGGATGGTCATGATGATGAGCACTGTTGTATTCTGCATCCGGAGCTGAGACCTAAGAAGTTCGAGGGCAAGAAGAAGAAGACTGTTGCATCTATTCAGAAAGATTTGGGGTCAGACTCAGGAGATGAAACAACCATTGCAGCCACAGGTATAAAAGGTAAAAATTCTGAAGCACCTACTAGTAATTCTGCACAATCTATTAATGATGAAGAAAATGAGAGAAAAAGACATGAGATTTTCCATATTCGAGTTACTTCCAAACATCAAAAGATTGATACTTTGTTTGATAGTGGCTCACAAGTAAATTTAATTTCTGAAGCAATTGTAAAGAAGTTGGGATTACTGACTATATCTCAAAAGAAACCATACCCATTAGGTTGGTTAAGTGATAAAGCACAACTACAAGTGACTAGACTATGTAAACTTAAGTTTTCTTTTGGGTCAGCATTTGTAGATGAGGTTGAGTTAGATATAGTTCCTTTGGATATATGTGGAATTGTTTTGGGAAGTTCCTACTTGTATGATAGAAAAGCTATTTTCTATAGAGTTGAGAACAAGTATCTACTCGTTAAAGATGGAATTGAATACTTTGTAAGGGCTCATAAGCTCAAGAATAATTATACTGTCATAAACTCAGGGCAGATGAAACGAATTGTAAATTCATGCAAACAATTTTTACTGATGGTTGTAAAGGAAAATAAACATGATAAAACCAATGTATTTGAGGGTTGTGATGCTAAACAACAAGCTGATTTAGAAAAAATTGTTTCAGAATATGATATCTTGTTTCAAGAACCTAAAGGTCTGCCACCCAAAAAGGAAATAGTGCATGATATTAATTTGCAGCAAGATGCCCCATTGCCTAACATTGGAATGTACGGGTTGTCCGCTTTAGAGAATGCAGAAATCAAGAAGAAAATGCAGGAGTTGCTTGAGAAGGGGTTCATCAGACCTAGCACATCACCATGTGGGTCTCTAATCATTTTGGTGAGAAAGAAAGATGGCTCGTGGAGAATGTGCATTGATTACTGAGCACTGAATAAGATAACAATCAAAAATCGTTATTCCCTTCCTCGCATAGATGATCTATTAGATCAATTGAAAGAAGCTGTTATTTTTCCAAGTTAGACTTGCATAGTGGATATCATCAGGTCAGAGTTGTAGAACAAGATGAATGGAAGACTTCTTTCAAAACAAAGCAGGGATTGTATGAGTGGCTGGTTATGCCTTTTGGCTTAACTAATGCTCCCACTACTTTCATGAGAATAATGAATGATGTACTTAGACCTTTTCTTGATGATTTTGTTATTGTATATCTAGATGACATTCTTATATTTAGAAAAACATTGAAGGAACATTTAAAGCATGTTAAGAAAACACTAGATCTTTTGAAAAGAGAAAAACTTTATGTTAAACTCTCAAAATGTGAATTTGGCAAAACATCTTTGAATTATTTAGGTCATATAGTAGGGTGTGGTGAATTGAAGATAGATCCCTCTAAGGTGGCAGTCATTGTAAACTAGCCTAAACCCAAATCTGCTACAAAAGTTAGAAGCTTCTTAGGAGCAGCACAATATTGGAGAAAGTTCATTTCTAACTTTTCCTTAATTGTAGCTCCCTTACATGCTTTAACAAGATTGAACAAGGTGTTTCAGTGGGAAGGCAAACAACAGAAAGCCTTCGACACCTTGAAATAAAAGATTAGTACAGCACTAGTACTAGGACTGCCTGATCTTCAAAGACCATTTGAGATCCAAACGGATGCCAATGACTATGCCATGGGAGCAGTGTTGATACAGCACGGTAAACCCATATGTTATCATTCTGAGACATTTAATTATACAGTAGTTAATTATCCCACATATGATAAAGAATTGTATGCATTAGTACAGAGTGTGAAAAAGTGGAAACATTACTTAATGGGCAAAGAGACAGTTATACATACTGATCATCAACCACTTCAATATCTACACTCCCAAACTAAGTTGTAGAAATCAAGACACTATAGATGGATGGATTTTCTACAACAGTTTCATTTAGTCATCTAATATAAAAAGAGGATACACAATAAAGTTGCAGATATGTTATCTAGACCAATTATAAATGCATCTACTATACTTAAGCATAACTCAGTATTGCATGAGAGCTACATTGAACAATATGCTCAAGATATAGATTTCAAAGATGTATATCCAACTTTAAGTCAAGGCAAATGAGTAGAAGAATTGGATTATCACATTAAGGACCAACTCTTGAATCATTGTGGGAAGCTATGCATTCCACAAACTGAAAGAGTAAAGATAATTCGAGAAGCACACACTTCTCTAATATCAAGTCACTTTGGGGTAAGTAAAATGGTTGCACAGCTGCAAAGATTTTGTTATTGGCCAAAAATGAATGAGACAGTTTCTAGATATGTAAGAGGGTGTACCATGTGTGCTGAAAGAAAGCCCAGCAATAGAAAACTAGGCTTGTACACTCCACTACCAGTTCCTTCTCATCCTTGGGAAAGTATTTCCATGGAATTTGTTGGAGGACTGCCTAAATCTAGGAAAGGTCATGACTATTTATATGTTGTTGTGGATAGTTTCAGCAAAATGTGTATTTTGATACCTTGTAATAAATAGATTACAGCTGAACAAAATGCAAAGTTGTTCTTTCAGCATGTATGAGTTCATTTTGGATTATCCACTTCCATTGTATCTGATCGAGACACCTGATTTGTTGGGAAGTTTTGGTCAGGTCTGTGGGAACTGATGGACACCAAACTGAAGAAAAGCACAGCCTTTCATCCACAGACGGATGGCCAGTAGAAGTGGTCAGTAGGACAGTGATCCAGTTGCTCAGAGGCTATTGCAACAAGCATCCCAAACTTTGGGATGAACATTTGTGTTATGTACAACATGCTTACAACCGAGCAAAACATTCTTCTACACAGAGATCTCCTTTTGAGACCGGTTTTGGTTTCACACCAAGGTCTCCCTTGGATTTTGTCTTTGGTAAAGACATAGCAGTTGATGGACACAGTGATGTGGACAAGGTAACCAAATTCATTAAACAAATCCAAGAGATTCACCAGGCAGTACAGGAACAGCTGGAAAAGAGCCAAGCCAAATACAAGGCAAGGCATGACAAGCATTGGGTGGAGCATAGTTTCGAAGTTGGTGATCAAGTCTGGCTGTATATCAGCCAAGACAGAATGCAAGGTGAAGGTAGAAAGCTAAAGCCAATAAGGTATGGACCTTTCAAGATACTTGAGAAAATTGGTGAGAATGCTTTTTGCCTTGATTTAGCAGCTTGCATGCGCATCTACTTAGTCGTTAATGCAGGCAGCTTGAGACTATTTGAACCTTCATTAATTGGAGATCCCAAAGAGCAGAGTCAATTGCCTTCTATTGATGATCTATTACCTGAATATCTCAATGAATTGCAAGAAGACATAGTTCTAGACAGGAAGGTGAGGACGATGCGCAAGGGAGATGTTGAGTACCTTAGGATTGGACTCAAGGGTTCAAAGCCAAGAAACACAAAATGGATAGAGATTGGACAAGTGAGGCAGCTATACCCTCACTTAGTCGATGCTTGAAAACCAACTTTTGGTGGTCCAAAATCCTTTTCAGTGGGAAGGCCATGATCCGAATTGGATCCTTAAACACTCTTATAGTTTCCTGAAAAACTCATACCAAAGTTTCAAAGTGCTATGGATGTCGAGCTTATCAGAAATAACCTCTAGACAATGGCAATTTGTGGTCAGCACGGAGCAACGAGGACCCTCGGTCAAAGTGCATAGACCATTGGCCCATGGTAACCACGTGCTGGCACAAACTGGCAAAACGGGAAGTCAGATCCAGAAATGAAGGCAGTTTCTGATATGCGATTAGCACTATCGCAGGGCGTCCCCCTCAGTGAAGGAAAGCCCCAAGCGCTTGGTCACGGGGAAAAGCATAGAACTGCACGAAAATCATCGATTCTATCAGAAGGCGTGTCCCATGCTAAAACCGGCAAGATATCAGAAGGCCCTCAAATAATAAGCAGGTTCAGGCGAGCCCCACACAATTCCATACAATGGGGGACATGCGTCTAGCGAATGAGAGAGAAAACCACTCTCATCGCGCGGGTAAAGGGCATGCTACTTACCCACGTGATATGGATGGAGACCATAGGATCTGGAGGCCACAGATCAACGGCGGAGAAGCAATCCTGTTACACAAAAATATCGTCACCATGATTATTTGCAGTCAGTATGGGTCTATCATCACTTGTACTATCCTCCTAAGCAAGTCTCAGACCTCAGCTCTTCAAGTCAAGTTTTGGAAATAAGAGAAAGACATTAAAAATCAATGTAACTCTAGTTCCGCACTTTCTCTCACTGTCACCTACGGTCCCGCACCTTCTGTGTACAAAAACTGCAGACCTGCCCACTCTGTCCCTAACGGTGTAGGTGCGGACCCATGTGAAAGTCAAAAGGCACAAGTTTTATCTTAAAAAATTCACTTTGGGTTAATTCTAGAGGTTTCTAGAAGGAATTTTGACGTGGATTGTTCGCTCTGAGGTGGTTCATGCATCCCAAAAGAGAAGGAGCTAATCCCTTGATGAGAGGAGCTATCCCTTTGAAGGAGGGCTTTATCCCTTTGAAGGACGACCTAGTAACCTCCCTCCATTGCACTATAAATACAGGCATTGGGCTGGTTGCTAAGGAGGTTAGAAGCTGAACATTTTTTAGGGTAAATGCTGGTGAAATCAAGACTTCCTAGTTGAGCTTAAGAGGAGAGATCACATACCTTTTTGGCTTCATTGGGGAGTGAGTGAAACTTTTCAAAGTAGAGGAGACTTCTTGCTAGACCCTGGGAGGAGCTTGTACACTGTTAAGGCAAAGGTTGTAAAGTTCTTCTTCTTTTGAATTAATACAATCAAACTCATTTTTCTCAACAAGTATCTCATGTTATTTGTTTCATGGACTCCTTGACTTTCATGTTAAATATGTTTTATGCAATTGGCTTTTTAGGTGATATTTAATTTCTTTGCCTTGTTTGTGTTTGCAGGTTCGCGACAAAGGAGCTCATTTGGATCGAAGGAGCAAGGGCATCCACAAGCTTGCGTTGGACCTAAGGTAGGCCCTAAAAAACACTTGTTTGCCATTGTTTATCAAAGAATATTTAGAGAAAGATAGTGTCTGGTTGGTTTGCTTGTCATTAGGTCTTCTTTAGATTCTAGGAAGGTCTATCTTGTCTACAAGATCGACTTATTCCGTGTGACAAAATGGAGAAAAAGTCGGGGTCCGCAGGCCAGCAGTGGTAAACCTGTGGGCCCCCGCGCGCGGGTTTTATGCCTAAAAACCCTCCCAAAAATGAAATAAATGACTAAAACAAAAAATGAAACGGTTAAAAATGAAGAGTGGGATGATGTGGATTACCTGGAGAAGACGGCGTTCGATTCCGACAGTTGGATTTTCCGCAATCTTCACGGGAAGTTTTCTGAGCAAAAGCACTATTTTCTCACCCAAACTCAAACGGTAAAAATGAATTGACAAAGGCCCTTTTTATAAGTTTTTTGAGTAAATAAATTGAAATTTTGTTTATGTTTCACTTTGAAAAGGTATTTTTGCGACATTTTTATCTATTTCAAACAGGTATGAGTAATGTTTGTGTTTTTGTGCAGGATAAAGGATTATTCAGGCGAAATCTATCATTTTCGACGAAAAAACATTTAGAGTCACCTTTAAGCTCTTTTCTGACTCCTGAAACATGAAAAGATTGCCAAGTGTTTCTTTTAAACTCATTAAAACAAAATTAAAAGACAGTCCACTTACAACTCTTTTCCGACCGTAAAAACATGAAAAGATTGCCGGACTTTTGTCGTTTCAAATTCGATATCGGTTATAAAATGACGTGTCATTGATCACTTTTTTACTTTTCTGGATCAAGGGCACTAATGACGAAAAGTACTCCTTGGTCGTAAAAGATCAAGCGGTTCTCTCAAGTATTATTTTATACTTTTTTCGGGCTTGGGAGACACAAATTTACCAAAAAGGTCAACCCTGGAGTCTTCTTAAGTTTTTTCAGACTCTCTAAAATTGAAAAACGTCGAGTTTCTCCTATACTGGACTCGTTAAAATTTCACAGTAAAGGACCTGTTCAATTACAAACAGAAACGAACCACTCCTTCTTAGGGTTCGAATTTAAACTAAGTTGGACTCATCCGAAGGATGAGCTTATAATCAAGCAAATGTTATCCTCCTCAAGCTTGTCAAAAATAAAGAGGTACTTACTAGAAATGGTGGGGGAAAAGAGAGAAAAATGAGTCTGTTTGTCATACTTCGTAACCACTCTTGAACACGACACTTTTATTCACCTGGGTTGGGAAATCCTTTGCCTAACAGTTGATCAAACCACATTGAAAGTCTTCAGCCGGTTTCTGGGTATTAACTTTGGGTCAATTGTCACCAAACCATCTACCGTGTCGTTATGTGTTCAAGAGGTCACTACCAATAAGCCATTCATCTGCAAAATATCTGTCATCCATCTTGACCATCCCTGAGTCAGTCCTTGCAACTAAATTTCTTCAACTTGATCTATGATTTCGTGTTGTGGGCTTGCCTACGACGGATCGCTTTCTATCGACATCAACTCATTATCTAGAAAGATGATCTAGAAATCGTCAGTACCTTGAGATCTGCATGCCTTAATGGCAGGTTTCTCGCCTTTGACGACAGTTTACATCATTGACTTTCGATCAAAGGATTCCGTGACATGTTCGACATCAACACATTTATTTGCATCTCATGGATTGTACTGGGTATTTTGAGAGCCATTGACATCACTGGTGGTTTCTCTCACACTTGTTAATAGTTTACATCATTGACTGGTAATCAAGTGGTTTCTACCATGTTCGACATCAACACATTCATTCGCATGGATAGAATCGTACTATTTCGGGAAGTAGAAATGAAGACCCTGGATCTAGTTCCCACAATCTAGGCTGTGAGGAAATTTGTATTCATTATATAATGGACGATTCATAAACAGATGGCTGCGTCCATACTGTGTCCACATGAGTCTATACTTGTGATGTATTACAAGATCATTCCTGTATCAGAGCAGTAGTTAGTTTTCTAGTTAGTTTTGATCTGAGTATGGGAATGCCTACCTCAACGATGATATGATCTCATATATATATCTTGCATTGAATGTTTTTACAGGTTCCAACTGGGCTATCCACAAGATGATCCTTGAAATGATAAAGTACTTCACTCTTCCTAAATGATAATTGAAATCCTCATCTACTACAAACTTCACACTTTAGGGGGCAATCTGTTACACAAAAATATCGTCACCATGATTATTTGCAGTCAGTATGGGTCTATCATCACTTGTACTATCCTCCTAAGCAAGTCTCAGACCTCAGCTCTTCAAGTCAAGCTTTGGAAATAAGAGAAAGACATTAAAAATCAATGTAACTCTGGTTCCACACTTTCTCTCACTGTCACCTGCAGTCCCGCACCTTCTGTGTACAAAAAATGTGGACCTGCTTACTCTGTCCCTAACGATGTAGGTGCGGACCCCTGTGAAAGTCAAAAGGCGCAAGTTTTATCTTAAAAAACTCACTTTGGGTTAATTCTAGAGGTTTCTAGAAGGAATTTTGACGTGGATTGTTCGCTCTGAGGTGGTTCATGCATCCCAAAAGAGAAGGAGCTAATCCATTGATGAGAGGAGCTATCCCTTTGAAGGAGGGCTTTATCCCTTTGAAGGAGGACCTAGTAACCTCCCTCCATTGCACTATAAATACAGGCATTGGGCTGGTTGCTAAGGAGGTTAGAAGCTGAACATTTTTGAGGGTAAATGCTGGTAAAATCAAGACTTCCTAGTTGAGCTTAAGAGGAGATATGACATACCTTTTTGGCTTCATTGGGGAGTGAGTGAAACTTTTCAAAGTAGAGGAGACTTCTTGCTGGACCCTGGGAGGAGCTTGTACAACATCAAGGCAAAGGTTGTAAAGTTCTTCTTCTTTTGAATTAATACAATCAAACTCATTTTTCTCAACAATTATCTCATGTTATTTGTTTCATGGACTCCTTGACTTTCATGTTAAATATGTTTTATGCAATTGGCTTTTCAGGTGCTGTTTAATTTCTTTGCCTTGTTTGTGTTTGCAGGTTCGCGAAAAAGGAGCTCATTTGGATCGAAGGAGCGAGGGCATCCACAAGCTTGCATTGGACCTAAGGTAGGCCCTAAAAAACACTTGTTTGCCATTGTTTATCAAAGCATATTTAGAGAAAGATAGTGTCTGGTTGGTTTGCTTATCATTAGGTCTTCTTTAGATTCTAGGAAGGTCTATCTTGTCCGCAAGATCGACTTATTCCGTGTGACAAATCCGATGGGTGATCGGATTCGACAGGGAAATAAGCTAAGACAAATAAGATTTGAGATCCAGCATGACTGATGAGTTGGTAGGGGAATCTGTTTCGTGGGAAATCTTGGAGCAATGGAAATAATGACCGTTCAAAGAGAACTGACACTCAGTTTGTCAGGAAATAGGTGGCCACCTCTCTGTGAAGCGTTACAGTGATGATGACGTAGAGCAGGGGAATTCCAACGGACAGAGGTAGGAGATCCAAAGAGCTGGGAAGCATAAATGAATAGTCAGGGAGAAGATTGGCTTTAAGCCATGAATAGACAGAGAAAGCAGAGAGGAGAAGAAGCAGTAAAAGAGAGCAAAGAGAGAGAGAAGCAAAAAAATTACAGAGAACATTGAAGTCGAGCTAACCTACAGAGTAAAGGCAACATCGAGCAGACAGAGATAGAGAGAGATTCCAAGAGTCTATGAACTCCAAAGAAGACTTGAGAGGTTCGAGCAACTCCTCTATGTATACTTGTCAGCTAATGAGTACCATATTGGACTCATACCACTGAGACCAGTTGAGATTGAGTTTCAGTAAGGGGAGTCTGTGTACTCTAGAGACTTGGGGGATCCAAGTACAACCCTACTGATCATTATCTGTTAAGTGAGACTCAATTTGAGCTCACTGTTGTAAAACTCTACTTTTTAAGACACAATAGAAAGGCCACCACTGAAGGATGAACCAGGAGACGTAGCCCAGGGGGATTGGGTGAACTCCTTATTAAATTTGATGTGTTTATGTGTTTGCTTGTTGTGTTCTCTTACTATTTCAGTGTCTTTGTATTTCGCAATTTTATCGATCCGTTGCATAAAATAACATAGACACCCCCCTAGCACATAAGTCTGTAATACCTTCATTAATTAATTGAGATCATTTACGAGTGATTTCAGATCATATAAAGAAGTGTCAGTTCTAGTCATACAATATATCCATGTAAACCCACTAGCCCTAACATTGGAACGTTACAGCGACATCTTCCTACTCCTCCAAAGAGATGTTCTAGCTCTATGCAATGGAGAAGCCAAAGCGCATTACAATATTGTCCAAGCTCTCTCCAAGATAGTATTATCAGAAGCTTGGCTAACCCAAAGCCTTTAGAATGAGTTATGAGGTTCTATTTATAGCAAAGGGTGGGGTGACCCTTGACATTCCCCTTTGTGACAGTTCATCTACCCTCATGACTCTTCATCTACTTTATGACTGTTACATCCAACTATCGACACTTGACACTTGACATGACATTACATTACAATGCACATGTACTCATGTGAGACAACATGGCTTGAGCAAGCCATGCAAGACATCACTGACACTCGGTCCATTGTGATGAGACCAACTCTTTGACATGCTTGTGATGGCGAAGGTGGTGAGCTGATGCCAAGCTTGGTCGTCCGTGATGGTGTGCATGCACCCCATGGTGACATCTTGCTGAAGCGAACTCTTACCTCCATTGCAACCGGTGCATTGGTTCAACTCCTTCATCCAACTCATCTGCTAACATGTGCATGGTCTTATTGGGTGCGGCTAAACCACCAATACACTGATGCATAGTGTCTATGCTAGTCTTCAAGTGTGTACTGGTGGTCATGCGCATCAACTTGCCGAAGTACATGTTCAGCTCAAGTTGGACTTGCTTCTTCTCTTCGCCTTAGTGAGTGTGTTGAATGGGTTGGATTGCATACGTGCACACAATGACATGCATGTTGTTGAATCCCTTGCTTGTGATCAACAACACTACTCACCATGTCCGCTTCGTGCCAACTGCTAGGATGGATTTTTACCTTGTACGAGCATAGTTTCATCCGTGAGTACATTGCGCTCACTGTTGTTCTTGTTCCTGCTGCAACTCATTCGTCTATCTCTGTAGCTTCATGTTCTTCCTTGAGTTGCTACTTCAGGACATGCAACTCCTTTGTTCCATTCTTTGTCTTTGTGTGATCTTCATGTCGCACCATCACCTCATAGCCTGAGTCTCCAAAGTTGCTTTCATCATCTGTGGATCTTATTTAGCTCGTAACTTTGTTCCGCCTCTATGTTGTCAACAACATTCCTCTCACATTCATTGCATTAGTTGCATTCTTTGCATTCGTTGTATTGGTCGCATTCATTACAATAGTTGCATTCGGTATGCTTCCTTCAGTTGTTATTCACGATGTTGCTGTTGTCATATCTTGATGTCCTCGTCTACGAACAACTTGATATCTTCGTAAGTAGGCAATCTCATACACATTTGATCAACTACATCTCTAGGTGTGCTTTGAATGGTGTCTTCAACTCTGTGCTCTTGGAAACCATTATACCTACACTATTGAAAGGCCAATGAACACCTATTATACCTGGAGACATGGCAACACTCATGGCAAGAAATGTGTCAGTCAAAAACCAAAATGAACTTGAGAACTGACTTACAACATACCTGTGTGATTAATCATGTAGGTTGCGCAATTTCAGCCAGGAGGTCGAGAAACTGACTACCAAGGCTGTGCAAGGCACGGTCTGGGCTACTGGTAGACTGACTAACTGCTGGAACTGTGCAATGCACAGTCCAGTCTAGATGCTGACTGTTGGAATTGCGCAATGTGCAATCTCAACTAGATATGGCTGTAGGCTTAGTGACTGCATTGCGTAATTTTCTAGGCCAGCTATCACTATCCCTCAGAAATGCGCAAGAGAGTCCTCGAGGACAATCACTGGGCAGAAATGCACATTTCTAGAGAGGAAGAATAAGTCCTCCTTCCCTAAATTGCATAATGATGTCTCAGTGAAGGAAGAGTGTGGGCCAAGGTTGCCCAGAGTCACCGATAGGCAACTGAGCATGAATGTGAGTGCGAATGCATGCTGATACTGAGTGTAAGCATAAGAAAATGGTCGTGCATGCAAATGATGAATGACAGATTCAGGAAATGGAACAACATGCATGTGGGTGAGGCGAGTCGCTGAATCAGAAACCATTCATGAAAAACATTTTCTTGCATGCGACAACAATGAGATGTCAATGAAAATTGAAATAGTGCTAGAACAAGCTAGTATGTATCAAACCGATAGTAAGTTTTCAAAGAAATCAAGAAAATAGCACTCACACAAGAGAAAACACAAAAAGTGACAAAAATGCAACACAAGGCATGGACAGCAGGCTTACCCCAAAATAGTTGAGTTGAATGTGCTGACTTCTCCTAGATGTGATGTGGGATGTCAAAGCTACGAGGTTGATGTGAGGAATGAGCTCTGTAGCGTCCGATTGATGAGTTTTGATAAAATCAAGGTTGTGATGTGCATGCCACAAATCTAGGGAAAGCGACACTTGGTGGGAGGTTTCTGAAATGATCCTTGCATGTAATCTCCAACTGCTAAACATAGATCCTTGAAACAAGGGATGCCTTTGCATGCTGCCTTGGGAGAAACAACCCATGCATGCAAGTCTATTTTGCTCGGTCCAGAAGGGAACCGGTCAACTCAGCTACACATGTGAGAGACTACTCGAATTCTAGGAGAAAATGCGCATTTCTGGCTGGGAGCTGGGCTGGCTGCCTAGAAGATTTGTGCAATTTCTAGATAAAGAAGCTGACTGTTGCCTAGATTTGCACAAATTCTGGAGAAAATTGCGCAATTTTCACTATGAGTATTGATTGCCAGAATTGCACAATTCTGGAGCCTAGCAGGCTGCTAGTCATGATTGCACAATTTCTGGAGGGAAGGTTGGTTTCCCTCCAGAATTTCACAATATCTTGGGGGAGCTACTCAGCCTACAGCTGGACCAAGTCCGAGTGATCAACCTGTGAGGGGAATGCATCGAATTGTGACCGACAGGCTGCCTTTATACAAGAAAAACACTGAAACTTGTGAACTTGACGAAGAAAGACAAGTTGCTGTGAAAAGTTGGTAGGGAGGCTCCAAAACGAAGCTAAGGAAAAATTTTGGAGGGTGGTTTTAGTTGCTACAACACATACGAAGCCTCAATACTGGTGATGAGTGGTGGGATTTCCTCATAGTTTCAAATCACTCCAGATGCATGCTTTTTCCAATTCTACCTTCAACTTCATCATCTTATCCAAGTGAAGCAGGGCTCCCTTATACCTCATTGTCCATGCATGTACATGATCAACTGTGGCATGTATATATGTAAGTGTTTGCGTTATCTTGTTGTAGTGTTGTTGATGACCATGTAGGTGAACAACTTGCTTATGCACGATGACGAACTTGTCATATAGTCTCTGCATGACTGTCTCAAGAGCTGATACTTCAAAAAGTATGGCTTTCTTCACCTCTGCTCTCGCGGATCTTGTTGATTGATCCTCTCTCTGTCTGACTGCTTGTAACTCCTTAGTTGTGCACTCATTTTCTTCTATCAAGAACTTAACACTCGATCTCATGGCTTTGACATAAGCCTTTATATCATCAGCCAATTTGGTTGGATGTCTTCATACATCTGACACAATCACTCATTCTTCAAAGTTTGAAGGTGATGCATGCTCATCCGGGGTATGTGCTCTACATCCTTATACAACCCTGTGTTGTTACTCATCAAAGGCTATGTTGTACACCTCGGTTCCCAAATTGTCCTCATGGAGAATGGTATCCCCTTGTTCACTTAGGACTTGCTCTACTATTGGATTTGTTCAAGCTTGTGGAGTGACCCCAATTACTTTTGGCATGAGTTCGGTGTCCTGATCCTGTTTCGGCTGCTCCATCTCCATGTCCATCTATTCCACTATAGGTTCATCCTACAAACAAAGTTCATGTTCCTACATTTTCTCACCTTGTTCCTCATCTATTGTTGGTTCATAGTCTTCAACATGTATCAGTGAAGTTTGCATTGTCTGTACACTTTGCACATCCTCTTGTTCATGCTCATGTTGCGCTTCCTTCTCTCTTCTGCGCAACTCTTGTTCTTCTTTGATCTTTTTTGTACTTCATGTAACTTCCTCTCTGTATCTTCCACTCTTTACTTCTCCCTCTTTTTTTGTGCTACCCTCCTGTCATACTATCACCTCTTTGTTTCTATCTCCAACGCTACCTTTTACACAAGTGGATCTTCCTTAAACTTGTAGCTTTTCTCCATCTTTTTTCTTTCAGCAAGCTTCATCTTGCCTTTGCCTTACATAGTTTTGTTGCTTCTTCTTGTTGTTGTTATTACTCCCTGTGGTTTTGTTGCCTTGAGTGCTGCTAGCCACTCTATTACCATGTTGAATGGTTCATTGAACCTAGAGGAGATATAACAATATCTCCATGGGTCTTCCTCTAGCCAATGACATGCCCCGTGGATCCAAAAATAGTACACTCTCGCAAAGTAGTCCCTGCATAAACCATGTGGATCGTACGGATTGAAACTCTTGGTGCCAAAATTAAACTTCTTGAATTCTTCGACCTCGGCATCTACTTCTTTAAAAATCTCGATCACATACAACCTAATTTGCATAGGAAGTGTAGGCCATGGTGCCTTCTTCTTCCTGTGAAATCGAGCTCATAACCCCATCGAGATGTGGCATGTAACCTCCTGCATGACCAGCTTGTCCGTGGCAACCTTAGCAACACATGCGAAGCTTTCTCCGCACTGTACATCCTGATGAAGGTGCCCTCGAGTGAGGCATACTAGTTTGTAGTGTTCAGCAACACCTCCATTGTTGTCTAGGACATGTGGTGTGGATCTTGTTCAAAGACCATCATGTACATAAGGGTGATGAAATGGTCAGATATTCTAGCCATTAATCCACGGTAGTTGCAGTCTGAGAGAAACTTGCAATATACGTTCACAGCACTCTCTACGGGTGTCCATGCCCAACCCATGCTAGGAAACTATTGACGGGCACAGATTGCATCGAGCAGGTAGGCAGACATGAAGAATCTTGCTTATTGATCCTTGGGCAAACTCCGTGCATTGGATGCATGCACTTTCAGCTGGAGATCCAACATGTCAAACTAGTTGAAAGGTTTTCCTTCACTTTCGAGTTGATCCAACATAGCAACCCAACTCTGCGGGAAGGTCTCTTTACTCCCTTGGTCATACAAGCGGCATGCAAAGATGACCAAGAATTGGTAAGCCTTCCTGAGTGTCTTCATCTGGTATATCTAGTTGGGTGTTGTCCGAAACTTTGTTGGCTCCCTTACCCAATGATTCAAGATGTCTCTTATGTTCATGCTGCTATTGGGAGTGTAGAACGGTGCATCCATCCTACTCACCGGAAGTGGCAAATGATGCATCTGCTGATAATCTTCCATCCTGAAGGTAGCAAGAGTTTCTCCATTGACACTTCTCAGTATCATTATCTCAAGATCAGTGTGTGAGACAATCCAGTGGATCACATCTATGCATGGGAATACGGGAAAACTGCATGCAATCTTGTATAATACTAACTTATGGATATTCACATAGACCTATCAGTCCTGCAAATTCTCCTCAAAATTTCCTGAGAAAACAGTATTGATGTCTTGCCATGTGATCTTGATGTCCTTCTCAATGAACAGGTGTGTGTCTATGTACACGGGAAAGCTCATAGACCCCTATTCAACCACATCCCCAGTACTACTTTCAACTGTGTCTTTTGATCTAGCTCTCTTGGAGGCCATGATACCTATATTATTGAGAAGCTGCTCAAAAACCTGTGGTACCTAGAGATAGAGAAGACACTCATGGCAAGACAATGTCAGCTAAAAACATCAAACAATTCGAGAAACATTCGAGAAACAAACTGGTGACTACTGGGCAATATTGTGTAGCATTAACTATGGGTAGCTAGGAGGTTGTCGGTTGGAACTATGCATTCTGTATTCCCAGCTTCCAGTGAGGCTCACTGTTGACTGGATCTATGCAATGTGCATTCCAGTGAGGCTGACTGCTGACTAAAACTACGCAATGCGCAAAACAGTTAGGCTGGGTTGCTAGTTGGAACTGTGCATTGCGTTGTTCCAGTGGGCAGGACTAGGCAGTGCCTCCTAGGATTGCATAGAACAAAACTGGGAGAGAATTTGGTCAACCTCTGCACAATTCCTAGAGGCAAGGCAAAGCCTTGACTGCTAGGAATGCGCATAGCATGCTGGGAGAGACAAGATATGGGCCAAGCTAGCCTAGATCTGCCCAATGTCAACTTGAAAACACAAAGGACTGAATGTGTGTGTGAATCTGGTGTAGATTTGAGTGAAATATACATGCATGCAATTAAAGAAAGTGCAGAAATTAGTCAAACGGGAAAACCAAGAAGCTCATGAAGCGAGTCGCTGCAACGGCGACTGTGAGTGCAGAAACAGTGTTATGCATGCGACACTAGGGAAAGGTAATAAAAAACTTGAAACAATAGTTATACAATCTAAAACACATTGAAAAACTAGTGGTCATTCAATAAAATCAAGGAAACAACACTCATACAAGCCACAAAACTAAAAACAGAAAAAGTGGCAAAAGGCAAGAAAAGCAAAAATTACCCAGAAAAGTTGCGCTGACTATGTCGAAGGTTCTTAGATGCCTCAGGAATGCGAGAGCTCCAAGATCAAATGTGAAGTATGATAATTGAGGTGTCGTTTAAATAGATTTGGTGAAATTAGGGTTTATGACGTTCTTGCCACAAATCTAGGAAAAAGTGACACTTGGCAAGAAGTTTTTAAAAACGACTTTGCATGTAACTCCTGCTGCTAAAAATAGATCCCTAAAATCTAAGGATGATTTTTTGCCTTTTTTTTCTTGTTTTCTTTTCGAGAAAAAATTCTTGGCATGCAAGGAAGGATTGCACAGTTCTAGAGGGAACCGAGAAACCTACCGGCATATGCAACAGATAGCAACTAAGGGAAAACTTTTGCGATGTTTCTGGGTTGAGTGGCCTTGGCTGGCTAGCCAGCTCTGCACAATTTTCTAGAGAAGTGGTACTAGGCTACTCTATGCATTTCTGGATAGCATTACAGCTGGTCAGTTTTGCGCATTTCTGAACAACAGTGCAGATGGCCTAGGCTACTCTACGCATTTATGGAGAGAAGTGCAGTTGTCCAGTTCTATGCATTTCCGAAGGGTACTCCATCTGGCCTGACCTTCTCTGCACAATTTTGAAGAGCAATGCTATCTAGATGGGAATGCACATTTCTGGAAAGTTGTGTCGGCTAGCGTGCTCTACCCAATTTCCAGAGCAATGATGGTTGGCCTGCTCTGCACAATTTCTGAGTGAAGTGCAGCTGTCGGGCTGCTCTGCGCAATTCCTAAGGGGAAGATAGCATTTCCTCCAGGTTTTCCCGACAATCAATTGATCGGATGTGAACCAAGTGTTGGATGTGCTTGTGGTTGACCGATGGGAAAAGTGAGTGAACACAAGCTGTTAAACAATAGATGAAAACAAATAAACACAAGTACCTCATCAATGTAGGATAGTTGCAATGATTTCGATGAGGGAGGCTCCAAGATGAAGTGAAGGAAAAATTTTGGAGGGTGGTTGTATCCTCTGCAACATTGGCAACTCACTGGTAGAACTCCAACTCTCTATAGGGACCTTGTTCGTGAAAAATGAGTCTAAATCCTCGAGAAGTATTGTTCGATTCTTCGATCGTCGTGCCTTCAACACTAAGATTGAGTTAAAGATATAGTATTTTCCATCCTCTTGATCGGTCAGCACACATTCTAAGCCAAGTCAAGTCAATTGTTTCGATTAGGGATGAGGGGTATATTGGTGCACAAGTAATAAAGATGTCAGAGTCTTAGTTTCATCTCTGGTGTTGCTCCACTGCCAGTAGGCCTGGTTAGTACCCTAGCAGAGTCACGTAGGAACACAGGCATTGCTCCACTTCTAGTGAGCCTGGTTAGTACCCCGATGGAGTTACTTGCATCACCTATCTACGTAGGAAGCCTTTCTCTTCTTTTTCCTTATTTATTTTTTTCATTTTTCAAAGAACTGTGCATATGCACTTATTTATTTCAAAGGCAAGAGAGGAATCCTAACTTATTGAGAGCAGAAGAGGTTGTCTCTTCAAAGAATTATTTTATGTATACTTCTGACAATACTTGTTAAGTTTTCCCCCTCACCTTACTCTACTTGACTGAGCTAACAAGGGTTAACCCAAAAGAACTGATTAGAGTAGGTGGTACTAGTTAAAGTGAAAGCGTTGTGTTTTCACCAAGACTCACTCTGAACAGAACGTATTTTCTATCAGAGTATCATCAACTAAAGACAACAAGTGCTTCATAAAGAGAGAGGAAAACAGATAAACAAGTGTTGTAGGTGTACAAGTCCTCTTGTACTTTACCTTGCTTGTCTTGAGGGCCACACATAGTTTCATGCGAAAATAAACCTATGGGTGAAAAACAAGCAAAGAAACATAAAGAAAAGGACAGAAGTATATGAAAGCAAAGCAAGAAAGCAAGGCAATGCAAACAAAGTAAACAAAGAAAGCATGCAAACAAAGCACAACAAGAAAGCAAACACTACTCCTACTCCTGAACTAAACAGTGCATGGGCCTCTTCACGTAAAGTAATATTTCCAGTGTAGCCATCAGCACATTGGTTTACCCATGTTAGTGAAGGCATGGTTTATGAGAAAGATATAACAGTGAAGACCAAAACACTCTGAGTTTAAAAATATCCACAAAAAAGAAAAGAATAAAATCACAAGACAAGCATTTTGTGGATGTATCATGCTTATGTATCACATTGCTCGTAGATGATAAGCATGTACACTCTTTTGACTGTGACAAATGAGAAAACATGAGAAATAAAGACAACTTATGCTTAGCTAGAGTGCTCGGTATGTATGATTCCTCCAATGCATGAGTGATGGGATCATGTTATTCAAGTGGAGGATGTGAATTCTGTGAACAAGATTGGTCTTCAGTGTAAATAGGTGAGTGATGAGGAGTCTTTGGTGTTTCAATAGATTTCTGATCTGAAGTTGATCCGGACTTAAACAAGAACGCAACAAATTATAGAGATAACCATAAACACAGATATGCAACGGAGATAATACTTCATTTCATTAATGTAAAATACTGAAATACGCTTACAAACAGTAATGGAAATAAACCGGCTAGGGCGATGGTAGCTTATCTCTGAGAAGCGATGTGGTGGCTACATGCCTCTGAACTGTGTTACAATGAGGCTCGAAGGCCTATTTATTGTTGAGAAACAATGGAAAACCCTTAACATTCCAAAACCTAACCCTAGAAGATGAAACGCCAAACTGTGGGCCCCATTTGGGTAAATTGGTACATCAACTTCCCAGGGTCGTAACTTTGGCATACGATCTCCGTTTGACATGTACAATAGCTCGTTAGAAAGATCTATCCGAGAAAAACCACTTTGGGAGCCCTGGGATTTCCCAAAAAATGTTGTTTAGGGCCTCAAAACAGCTTCGGAAGTTCACGACCTAAAAAATTGCTAAAAATAGTAAGTTGTGCTACAATTAAGGAAACCGAAAATGCTGAGAGAAACAATGGTGGGGGTCCAGGTGGACTTGGCAGGTGGCCACCAATATCCACTTGGATCATTCCTCCCCCCTTAGGAAGCAATGGTCCCCATTGCGTTGAGCTCCTCCATGAGATGAGGAAACTTTTGCTGAACTTGGTCCCTAGAGAGCCACTTGCCCTGGTGAAGGAGTTGGCCAGCTTTGACAACTCGATACAATTGGATATTCTATTGGCAAGTGTTCTTGATCTGTGTGTCCATGATCCGATCAGTTGCAGCTTGTTCCATGCAATATGAATTTAATTCTGTGGGTGTGAGCTGTTCTGCAATGTTGGATGTGTCTAGCAATGGTGGAAAGTATGGCCAAAGTCAGTCCACATTGAACACTGGGTGCAGGCCAAGGAATGGGGGAATGCTGAGCTCAAATGCATTGTCTCCCACGACCTTAGTAATGGTGTAAGGACCATATCGGAGTGGTCTCAGTTTCTGATAGGCTCCAGTAAGGTGTTCCTTTTGCAAATGCAACCAGACTTTGTCACCCACCTGAAACTTGTGTGGCACCCGATGTTGATCATGTCACTGCTTGTACTTGCCATTTGATTTCTCCAGAATGGCATGGACCTGCTGGCGAATATCTTGGATGTGCTCAATGAAGCTGGTTGCCTTATCTATTTCGGACTAGACATGAGCCGAATCTATGTGAGTAGCTGCAAGTGGCATGGCCACGTCAATGGGGCATAGTGGCGAGAATCCCAAGCCCACCTGAAAAGGGCTATGGCCAGTAGAGCTGTGAAGAGCTCGGTTGTAGCTGTGTTGAACATAGGGGAGGCTCTCGTCCCATGTGCATGGATGCTTTGAGTTGTACATGCACAGAATGTGCACAATCATCCTATTGACAACCTCTGTCTGGCCATCAGTTTTAGGATGGAAGGCTGTGGACTTAGTGAGTTTGGTGTCCAGCATTGACCAGAGACTGGATCAAAATGTACTGAGGAACCGACTGTCCCGATCTGAGATGATAGACTGTGGGATCCCAAAGTGCACCCACACTCATTCAAAGAAGAGTTTAGCAGTGGCTTCTACTGTGATATTCTTCTTCCAGGCCGCCATAATAGCCATCTTCGAGAACCTGTCGACGGCCACAAAAACACAGTCATTTCCATGCTTAGTGGAAGGAAGGCCTGACATGTAATCCATGGAGATGGATTCCCAAGGTCGACTAGGGGTAGGCAATGGGGTATAGAGGCCTTGCTTCTTGATGGTTGGTTTGGCAATGGCATAGGCAGTACATGATCTGATGTACTTCCCAACATCCTATCGAAGATTCGGCCAATAGAAATACTTTTACAGTACTGCCACAATTTTCTCGACCCCGAAATGCCTAGCAGCCCGACTGTAGTGTGCTTCCCAAATCATCTTGGCACGCTCGCTTGAAGGAACACAAAGGTGACCCAGGTGGCATAACAGGGCATCCTGGAGGTGAAAATCTGGAACATGTCGACCCTCCAAGAGTGTCTGGTATGTGTGGCCGAATTCTGGGTCACTTTTGTAGAGAAGTGGCCAATCAAAAGTCTCGTGCCCACAAGAGTTGAGCACAGTGGTTAACGCTATGATCAGTGGTCGACTGAGGCAATCTGCAACATTATTAGTGTTGCCCTTCTTATACTTGATATTCAAACGGAACTGTTGTAGGTATGTAGACCACTTCTGATGGCGATCATTCTGCAATTTCCCTTAGGTCTGTATGAACTGCAGGGGTCGGTGATCTGTGTGGATGACCGTTTCCTTCTCCAAAATGTAATGCTTCCATTGTCAGCAGGCCTGCACAATGGAATACATCTCTTTATCATAAGTGGGATACTTCCGGATTGTGTCTAGAAGTGTTTCACTGTGATATGCCACTAGATGCCCGTGTTGAGTAAGGACTGCCCCAATAGCATAGTCAGAGGCATCTGTCTCGACCTCAAATGGTTGTTGTAAATTTGGTAACGCAAGAATTGGTGCCATGCAGAGGTGATCTTTCAACTCTATGAATGCCTTCTGATGAGATTCAGACCAAAAGAATTTTTCTTTCGCTCCTCCCTTGGTGACTTGACTCAAGGGCCAAGTGATATGAGAAAACCCCAACAAGAACCTGCGGTAGAAGTTGGTAAGACCTAGAAAGCTGCGGAGCTCTGTCAGAGTGGTTGGAGATGGCCAATCTCGAATGACTTGGACCTTGGCTGGATCCACACGCACCCCCTATTCATCAATAATGTATCCCAGATACTGAACCTAGGTCATGCCAAAAGTGCATTTCTCCAAATTGGCACATAGCTTGTGTTGCCGCAGTGTTTAGAGAACCTGTCGGATATGGTGGAGGTGCTCTTTCCAACTCTGGTTGAAGATCAGAATGTCATCCAAGTATACCACTACAAATGAGTTGGTGAATGGCCATAAGATGTCATCCATTAGCCTCATGAAGGTTGCAGGAGCATTCGTCAATCCGAAAGGCATAACCAACCATTCAAAAAGGCCCTACTTGGCTTTAAAGGCAGTCTTACACACATCAGAGGGTTCGATTGGTACCTGGTGATATCCTGACTTCAAATCGATCTTGCTGAAATATTTCACCCCCTTTAGTTGGTCCAGGAGGTCATCAATCCGCGCGATTAGGTACCTATTACAAACAGTGATCTTGTTCAGTGCCCAATAGTCAATACAGAGTCTCCAAGTCCCATCCTTCTTCTGTACCAACACGATCAGGCTCCCACAAGGCGCTGAACTCAGACGGATGTGACCTTTCTATAGGAGCTCCTGAATCTACCTCTTGATTTCATCGTTCTCCAGAATGGAGCGCCGATAAATTGGTCCGTTGGGTAGCGGCGCACTTGGGGACAATTCGATGGAGTGCTTGACCTAACAGTGCAGAGGAATCCCTGCAGGGGAGGTGAAGATGTCCTCGTACTCCTCCACGACCTTGTCCATCTGTAGTTGTCGTGTGGAGGGGCCCTATCTGGAGGCTGCAGCCACCGTATTCTTCTTTCCTTGACGGCGTATCATCAGGAAAACAAATTTCCCGGTTTTGGAAATGAGCTTACTATGTTATTTTGCAGTAATCAAGGAGATGGTGGTAGGCGGTGCTACCTCTGGTATCCTGTACAACTTATTTCCCAATGTAATAATAACAACACGGGGCCTTGATTCATACACAGCATGTCACTTCCACAAGTATGGTTGTCCTAATAATACATCACAAACTTCAAGGGGAGCAATGTCACACAATACCTCATCCGTGAAGGGCTTGATGTTGTATGGAAGGCGCCACTGCTAGCTCACGCGAAGATCCCGTCCTTGGTGAAGCCACCCAATGGTGTACGGTTGTGGATGTGCTGTGGTCAATAAGCCCAACCTCTTCACGACCTCTGCCGAAATGAGGTTCTTTTGGCTCTTGCTATCGACAATGAACTGTAGCGGGGAGCCCTTTACCCACATCTGGGAGTGGAAGAGACGCTCCTCCTCCTCTAGATCTTCGGGTTCATTTTTTTGGATCTTAACAATAGCAACAGTGGCGTTTGGATCCGCATCAATGATATTCTTCCCTTTGTCATTCCCCTTGTCGGGTTCTAACTCAGAGCCGGAACATGCATCTGATTCTGAAACCTTTAGCTCAGCCACCACTGACTGCTTGGCCCGACACTCACTTGTGTTGTGAGTGGAGCTCTTATGGAACTCACACCATTCTCCCATGTCCTTTTTCAGCTTCGCGGCGCTATTCTTTGCTTGCAACTTCAGTGGGTTGTCTTGGGATACCCCGCCTTGGCTTTGTCCTTTGTTTTGTGGTTTAGGGGCACCTTTCCCTTGCTTTGGATTCACAGATCCAAAGTCTCGCTTCCTTTGTTTAAACTTCTGCTCGACCTTGACGGCATATCGGTATGCTGTGCCGAGCGAGGAGATGTTCAAGAATTGTATTTCTTCCTAGATGTACTTGTGCAGGCAGCCATGGTATTTGAGTATCAAATGCTGCTCCAAATCCTTGAAACCCAACTTTGTGCGAAGGGTATGGAAAAGATTGATGAACTACGGCACGTCTTGGTCCCTTCCCTGTCGCAGCGTGGTCCACTTTATGTATTCATCCTCATAGATTCCAACAGGGTAGTACTGCTCCTTGATGGCATCCTAGAATGAATTCCAGGTGGGTGCGGCTGAAAATAGTGAGCCAGTACTTTCATCCTTCTGCTCGCAGTAGGTTTCCCACCAGTCCTTGACGTGGGGGGCTTCTTTGAGAAGAGCGAAAACAATCTTTTCCCGACTTGAAAATTCATGAACAGAAAAATAACCCTCTAGAAAATTTAACCATTTATCTACAGCATCTGCATCTATCTGACCCTTGAATATGGGGATTTCAAAATTAACTTGTACCTTAAAGGGTGTGGCATTTCCAGAGTAGCTACTGGAAGCCGATGCGTCGCTTATGGGTAGCCACTGAAGGATCTGGGCAAAGTTGTCCATCATCGCGTTCTGTTGTCACTCGAGGGCTTCTTCGAGCAATATTTTGATAGGATATCCTGCCCCCTCGTCTTTCTTCTCATCCGCCATGGGAGGCCGTCGGGATTTGCGAGGCTGGTCTTGCAAAGGTTCGACCAGTTCAAGCCCTAAATCCTTACATCCCGACCTCGTTGGGGACATGCAAAGAAAAACAGAGAAAAAGCAGACCGCTCTGATACCACTAATCCAGACTTAAACAAGAACGCAAAAAATTACAGAGATAACCATAAACACAGATATGCAGCGAAAATAATACCTCATTTCATTAACGTAAAATACTGAAATATGCTTACAAACAGTAATGGAAATAAACCAGCTAGGGCGATGGTAGCTTATCTCTGAGAAGAGATGTGGTGGCTACATGCCTCTGAACTGTGTTAAAATGAGGCTCGAAGGCCTATTTATTTTTGAGAAACAATGGAAAACCCTTAACATTCCAAAACCTAACCCTAGAAGATGAAACGCCAAACAGTGGGCCTCGTTTGGGTAAATTGGTACATCAACTTCCCGGGGTCGTAACTTTGGCATATGATCTCCATTTGACGCATACAATAGCTCGTTAGAAAGATCTATCCGAGCCAAACCACTTTGGGAAGGGCAACATTGGTCCATGCACCCATGTTGCCCCCAGATTTCCCAAAAAACGTCGTTTAGGGCCTCAAAACGGCTCCGGAAGTTCAGGACCCGAAAAACTACTAAAAATAGTAAGTTGTGCTACAATTAAGGAAAATGAAAATGCTGAGAGAAACAATGGTGGGGGTCTAGGTGGACTTGGCAGGTGGCCACCAATATCCACCTGGATCAGAAGTGGAATCGACCTCAAGGCAGCGAGGGCCTGACATAACCATAAGCTTGGGCTGAAGTGGCTCGATAGCTTGTGGGGTTTCCACTTCATCAAAAAGTAGATCATCGAAGATGGGTGGTTTAGAAATACCAACAGTGAATGGATCATCATCATGATCAAATGAAGGAGAAAAGAGGTCATGACAACCATGATCATAAAATTCAATATGTTCATCAACATCGTCATGATCTGATGAATCGTATAGAGGGGTTAATGAGAAGCAAGAATGTTCACCCTTTGGATTTCTAGAAGTGACAAACGAAATATTGAGTGGATTTGCAAACATAGATTGGTCCTCTCCACTATGAAATGAAAAACTGACATCTGGTCTATCCTATGAATGATCGGAAGTAAATGCATCCTGGAATGTATTCTCACAAGGAAAATCAACAATGGCAGAATCACCAAAGATGTCAGGGAAAAGCAGATGAGGTGCAGACAAAAGAAGGTCATCCTTCACTCTGGTTTCTTCTTTATATTCCCACACATACACATAATAAAAGATAGTGCAGGTTGGTTTCCCAACACCAACTCCATCGACAATTTGATCCTCGTGAACAACAAGTGTGGAGTCCAGAATGGGAGAACACAACACAGAACAATCCAGAGGATCGACAGAACGCCCATACAGATAAAAGCGCCTATGAGAAGGGACAGAGGTTGAGGAAACAAGTCCACGTGAGAACCAATAGTCTTTCCAGTCAAATATGCGCAGAGATCAAGAGTAGGTGGGGTGGGAGGATGTGACAGTTCAACAAATAGATGCACACCTTCTCCCACCTCACTTGTGACAAAAACCATGGTCGCTTTGGATTTAACAGCTCTAACACTGAGGTATGCTAGGGTCGATTCAAACAATTACAAGATATGAGGATTCTCAGATATGTGAAGAAGATACTGAAATCTTTCATTGATAAATTTCCAATAAATTTCATCCTCTAGGAACTAAAATGCGATATTATGAAAGCAATCCTAGAATTGTGCCAAGGATTCATCAAGGTCTTTCTGTAATTCGAGAATGTTTTTATTAAGTTCTTGATGGTCAAACTTATGGAAAGCATCAACTAACTCTATAGAAAAGTGACCAAATGAGTGAATAGATTTTTCGAGCAGTGTGACAAGCCATTGCAATGGGTGCCCACGAAGCGTGAATGTGAAAGGCATGTAGATCACATAATCCTCACGGGTTTCGAGGCTATCACATAGATTGGAAAAGGCAAGACTATGCCTCTACCAAGTTGTTCCACCTTCACCTTCATATGTTTTCTATGACAAGAGATTCCAGAACTCCTCTAAGATTTCAAAGTCATTTCCATAAGACATACATCTCGGAGGACGAAGTGTAACATAAGTCATGATAGATGTGAGAAGATTCAAAATAGGCTTTTAGGACTTAGATTGTCATCTGGCCCTCCTTCTAGCGCCAAAAATGTTGACGGTGCTGGACCCGCCAACATGTCAGGGGATATCCCCAGTAAGAAGTCCCAACCAGATCTCAGACCATTTGGAGTAGGAGTCCCAGCAGTGGGTAGTAAACTTATGCCTTGACTATGATAGCGCACATAGGTAAGCAAGATATCCTTGTCGGAAACAAGTGTGTGACCTTGCAACGAGTCAAGAGAGATGCATGGGGAGGTTCAAACACCTGGAAGTGGAAAAGAAGTGTATCCCTTAGAAGCATGTAATAGTACACAGCCTGAAAGGAACACACAAGCCAAATGACATCACAAAATGGAAAGAAAAATAGTTGACAATCCAAAGTGATGAGTTAAACCAACAACATGTTTCAATAATATTCATACAATCACATTCATAATAGCCCATACATCAATGCGTAAGTTAAAACTACATACATTGCTAAAGTAACCAAAATATTTGAACTACAATAACAACATATGCATGAAATGTGTTGGCTCTATTATATAAAGTGAAAGTTCCATCCATACATACAACCATGACAGCCACTAGCCCCAATAGTGGAATGTTACAGTCAACACCACCTACTCCTCCAAAGAGATGTACTCGCTCTGCACTATGGAGAAGCTAAGGCTCGTCACAATACTCTCCAAGTCCTCTCTAAGCAATGCCTAGCAAAATCTTGGCTCCCAAAATCCCGTTCTATGATTTATGAGGTTCTATTTATAACAAAGGGTGGGGTGACCCTTGACATTCCCCTTTGTGACTCTTGGACTACCCTCATGACTCTTCAACTTCATTACATAACTCTTTACATTACATATGATTGTTGGCATTTCACTAATGACACTTGGAATTTCACTATACATCATGTTTACAAAAATGATATATTTTCCACATATACCCATGTGGGACAAAAATGGCTTGAGTCATCCAGACAAGACAACAGTAAGACTCAGACGGTTATGGGAAGACCATCTCATCAACCTCCTCTTTGTGATCCTCGGTGACGAAATGATGCCATGTTTGGTAGTGAGTAGTGGTGTTCGCATACTCTTTGATGATGTCCTTATGGAAATGAACTTTTGCCTCTATAGTTTTTGGGTATACTGATTTGGAACCTCTGTACAACTTGTCCTGTAACATGCGTAGCTTAGTCCTGAGCAAAGGTTAGACTAGCGATGTACATTCACATGTTATCTATGCTAGTGGCCATGAGCATCAACGGATCAAAGTACGCATTGAGCTCTGGTCTGACTTGGTTCTTCTCTTTGGCCTTGGTGAGCGTACCAATTGACGGGGTGCCATACTTTCTCACAACGATAACCAAACTCTTGTACAACCGTGCATATGAATCCTTAATACTGGTGAAGAGTGAAGGGAGTTCCTCATAGCTCCTAATTAGAGTCTGGATGCATGCTTTTCCCAACTCTACCTACGGCTTCATCATCTTGTAGCGGGGCTCCCTTGTACCTCATTGTCCATGCATGTACATGATCAACTACAGCATGTATATCTATGAGTGTCCGTGCTATCTTGGTGTAGCATTGTTGATGACCATGTAGGTGAACAATTGGCTTCTGCATGGTGATGAACCTGTCATACAGTCTCCGCATGATTGTCTCAAGAGCCGATACTTCAGTAAGTATGGCTTTCTTCATCTATGCTTTGGTGGATCATGTTGATTGTTCCTCTCTTTGCCTGGCTGCTTGCAACTCCTTAACCATGCACTCATTTTCTACTATCAAGAACTTAACACTCGATCTCGTGGCTTCGACATAAGCCTTTGTAGCATCAGCCAAGGTAGTTGGATGTCTTCGTACTTCTGACACAATGACTCATTCTTCAAAGTGCACAAGTGATGCATGCTCATCCGAGGTATGCGCTCTATGTGCTTGTACAACCTTGTGTTGTGACTCATCAAAGGCTATGTTGTACACCTCTATTCCCAGATTGTCCTCAAGGAGAATGGTATCCCCTTTTTCACTTGGGACTTTCTCTGTTGTTGGAGCTAGTGAAGCCTCTGGAGTGACCTTGGTTTCTTTTGGCATGAGGTTGATGTCTTGACCCTATTCTGATTGCTCCATCTCCATGCCCATCTGTTCCACTATCGGCTCATCCTACAGAGCAAGTTCCTATTCCTGTGGCTACTCACCTTGTTCCTCATCTATTACTGGTTCAGATTCTTCAACCTATATCAGTGCAGTTTGTGCTATCTATGCGCCTTGTACCTCCTCTTGTTCATGTTCATATTCTTTTTCATGCTCATGATGCGCTTCCTTCTCTCTTCTTCGTAGCTCTTGTTCTTCTTTGAGCTTATGTTGTACTTCCTGCAACTTCCTCTCTGCATCTTCCAATCTTTGCTTCTCCCTCTTTCTTTGCGCTATCCTCCTATCGCATTGTCGCCTCTTTGCATCTATCTCCAAATCTACCTTTTCCATAAGTGGGTCTTCCTTAAACTTGTAGCTTTGCTCCATCTCTATGAATTCGAAAATCTTCCTCTTGCCTTTGTCTTACACAGGTTTGTTGCTTTCTACTGTTGTTGTTGCTGCTCCCTATGGTGTTGTTACCTTGAGTGCTGCTAGCCACTCTACTTCCATGCTGACTGGTTCATTGAGCCTAGAGGATTTATAACAATATATCCATGGGTCTTCCTCTGGCCAATGAATAGTACACTCTCGCACAGTGATCTTTGCATAAACCATGTTGATCGTACAGATTGAAACTCTTGGTGCTGAAATTAAACTTCTTGAAGTCTTTGACCTCAGCATCCGCTTCTTTCAAACTCTTGATTGCATACAACCCAATTCGCATAGGAAGTGTACGCCATGGTGGTTTCTTCTTCATGTGTAATCCAACTGATAACCTTGTCGAGATGTGGTATCCAACCTCGTTCGTGACTATATTTTTCGTGGAAAACCTCGACAACACATGAAGATATTTCTCCGCGTTGTACATCCTAATGAAGGTGCCCTCATGTGAGGCGTACCGATATGCAATGTTCAGCGACACCTCCATTACTGCCTAGGACATGTAGGGTGTATCTTGTTCAAAGATCATCATGTATAGAAGGGGCGATGAAATGGTTAGATATTCTAGCCATTACTCCACGATAGCTACAGTCTAAGAGAAACTTGCAATATACATTCACAACACTCTTTGAAGGTGTCCATGCCCAACCCATGCTAGGAAATTTTTTACGGACACAGATTACATCGAGAAGGTAGGCAGGCATGAAGAATCTTACTTGTTGATCCTTGGGCGGACTTCGGGCATTGGATACATGCACTTTTAGCTAGAGAGCCAACATGTTGGACTAGTTGAAAGTTTTTCCTTCACTTGCCAGCTAATCCAACATAGCAACCCAACTATGCAGGAAGCTCTTTGTACTCCCTTAGCCATACAAGTGGCATGTGAAGATGACCAAGAATTGGTAAGCCTTCCTAGGTGTCTTCGTCCTGTATATCTGGTTGGGTGTTGTCCTGAAATTTGCTAGCTCCCTTACCCAAAGCTTCGATATGTCTCTTGTGTTCGTGTTGTTGTTGGGAGTGTAGAATGGTGCATCCATCCTACTCATCGTCAGTGGAAAATGATACATATGTTGATAATATTCTATCCTGAAGGAAGCAAACCTTGCTCCACTGACACTGCTCAGTATCATTGTCTCATGATCATTATGTGAGACAATCCAGTAGATCACATCTGTGCATGGGAACACGGGAAACTTGCATGAAACCTTGTATAATCCTAACTTATGGATGTTCACATAGACCTATCAGTCCTCCAGATTCTCCTCAAAGCTTCTTGAGTATATATTATTGATGTCTTGCCATGTGATCTTGATGTCCTTCTCAATGAATAGGTATGTGTCTGTGTACACGGGCAAGCTCATAGACCCCTGTTCAAACACATCCCCAATACTTCTTTCAACTGTATCTTTTGATCTAGATCTCTTGTAGGCCATGGTACTTGTATTGTTGAGAAGCTACTCAAAAACCTGTGGTACCGGGAGACAGAGAAGACACTCATGGCAAGACAATGTCAACTAAAAACATCAAACAATTTGAGAAACATTCTAGCAACAAACTAGTGACTGTTGAGCAAGATTATGTAGAATTGACTATGGGCAGCTAGGAAACTGTTGGTTGGAACTATGCATTGCACAGTCCCAGCTTCCAATGAGGCTCATTGTTGACTGGATCTGCGCAATGTGCATTCCAGTGAGGTTGACTAAAACTACGCAATCCGCAAAACAATCAGGCTGGTTTGCTGGCTGGAACTATGCATTACGCATTTCCAGTGGGAAGGATTGGGCATTGCCTCCCATGATTGCACAGAACACATCTGGGAGAGTGTGTGGTCAACCTTTGCGCAATTCCTAGAGGTAAGGCAGAGCCTTGACTGCCAAGAATGTGCAGAGCATACTGGGAGAGATAAGATCTGGGCCAAGCCAGCCTGGATTGGCCCAATGGCAACATGAAAACATGAAGGACTGAATGTGTGTGCAAAGTTGGTGTATATCTGAGTGAAATAGACATGCATCCAATTCAAGAAAGAATAGAAATTAGGTAAACAACAAAACCAAGAAGCTCATGAAGTGAGTTTCCGCAATGGTGACTTTGAGTGTAGAAATAGTGTTATGCATGTGACACTAAGGAAAGGTAATGCAAAACATGAAATAGCACTTCTACAAGTTAAAACGCATTGAAATGCCATAGGTCGCTCAATAAAATCAAGGAAACAACACTCATACAAGCTGAAAACTAAAAAGTGACAGAAAAAGCAACAAAAGGCATGAAAAGCAAAACTTACCTAAACAATTTGCATCGACTATGCCAAAGGTTCCCAGATGCCTCAAGAATGTCAAAGCTCCAAGATTGAATGTGAAGGATGAGCTCTGAGGCGTCATTTAAATAGATTTTATGTAATTAGGGTTTATGACGCACATGCCACAAATCTAGGAAAAAGCAACACTTAGCGGGTAGTTTCTAAAAACGACTTTGCATGTAACTCTTGCTGCTAAAAATAGATCCCTAAAACCTAAGGATACTTTTTCGCTTTTTGTTTTCTCCTTTTTCCTTTTTTGGGAAAAGTTGTCTAGCATGTAAGGAGGGATTGTGTAGTTCTAGAGGCAACCGAGCAACCGACTTGCACATGTGATGGATAGCAATTGAGGGAAAACTTTTGCATTGTTTCTGGGCTGAGTGACCCTAGCTGGCTAGCCAACTCTGCATAATTTTCGAGAGTAGTGAAGTTGGGCTGCTTTGCACATTTCTGGAGATCAATGTAGCTAGCCAGTTTTGCGCATTTCCGATGAATAATGCAGTTGGCCTAGGCTTCTCTGCGCATTTCTAGAGAGCAGTGCAGATGTCCAGTTCTGCGCATTTTTGGAGGGCAGTGCAGCTGGCCTAGCCTGCTATACACAATTCTGGAGACTAGTGCCAACTAGCTAGTACTGCACATTTCTAGAGAGTAGTGTCGGCTTGCCTACTCTATGCAATTTATAGAGCAAGGTTGGTTGGCCTGCTCTGCGCAATTTCTAAGAGCAGGGCAACTGTTGGGCTACTCAACGCAATTCCTAGGGGGAAGACAAACTATCCTCCAGGTTTTCTTAGTGTTTCCCAATAGCCAATAGAATGGATGTGAACCAATTGTTGGATGTGCTTGTGGTTGACTGACGGGACAAGTGAGTGAACACAAGCTATTAAATGATAGATCAAAACAAATAAACACAAGTACCTAATCAATGCAGGATAGCTACAATGATTTGAAGGAGGGAGGCTCCAAAATGAAGTGAAGGCAAAAAATTTTAGGGTGGTTGTAGCCACTACAATAAGACCCCAATTTTCCAAACTAAGTCACACCAATAAAAATGGTCCAGTGAGCTTATTCCTCCACTTTTTCCACTCTAAATTCCTCAAGATGGATGAAAAAAATGTAATAATCCAATCTGTATTGACTACAATATGAAAATAATGAATGTTCATTTCATCTTGAATCTCAATTATTAGGCCACTTGAATACCTTGCAACCTTCCTGAAATCATGGTTCTTTGATGCTTGATCTAATTGACAATCTAAAGAACTATTTTCTGTACCATTGGATTGATGTCTCCCTTTGTCTCAAATTATGGGTTTATATGCAAATAACCTATTAATAATCTATAGGTAAAAACATATATTTTATTTTACTTACCATTTTCTTCTAAGTCTCAATTTTTTCCTTGTGATTATCTATTATATTGTTTTCTATGCAATCACATCATAAAGTTGCATGCATCTTCAACTTGCTAAGTTCACCCTATAGTGGTCTTTAACTTTCTCATATTAAAAATGCTTTCATATTTCTCTTATCCAATCAATTAAATTTTCATTTTTTATGCTACTATCGTAATTTGAAAATTAAACTCCTACATTCCCTCTTCTTTCATAAATTTTGCCAAATGCAGACTAAGGTCTCTCTCCTAGCCATCTTATCTTTGTTTTTCTTCAAGTTATATTTCTATTTCTTATCCAACTTCTCTAACATTTCTCATTTCCAATTATTCAATTATCTTTTCTAAGTCTTCAAATTATTGATTTCTTTATTTCTCATATATTTCATTTCCATATATTCTAGATATTTTCAATTTTATTAGGATAATTTTAAGGTCTAAAATGGGCCTCTTAAGGAAAATAATAAAATAAGAGATGATTTTTTAAAGGAAAATAAAGAAAACTAACTTTTTATTGGATTTGGGATTTTATAGATCTACTCAAATTCCAACTATAGGGACCCATTGGATGGGAAACAAAATTTTGAATCGAATGAGCACCTACATTTGGCATTCAATTAGATCTATAAAAAGATAAGTCTAAAAAATAATTCAAATGTAGTTTTCTTCTCTTCCCTCCAAAAATATTTATAGGAGATGACATTGTCATCTTGAATCCTATGGTTTTTTTTAAGTTGTTAGAACATTTTTTATTTGATGCCCATTATTTACCTCAAAATTCCCCTAATTATTTGATTTTTTCTCCAAAATGGCATACTTATTTCTCTTTTCTTGGTAATTCTCATTCCAATTACCATTCATAAACCAATGCATTGTTATCACTATATTTAATAAGGAATACTCTCCTAGCATTTTTTTATTTCTAACATAATCGTCGCCATCAAAACTTGTTCATAATAGGAACAAATATTTGTTGGGTATAAAATTCTCATTTTCTTCATCCTAACAATGTCAAATGTTGACATATTCCTTTCGTGAAGATGTAAGATTTCTCTAATACCACTGGAGGCAACGTGGGTTCTAAGATTGATCTAATACCACTTGATGCAGCATTAGTTCATAATGATATTCATGGATTTATTAAATAAAAACCACTTCCTTGGGTGGAAATCAACAAAGCATAAGAAAATACATATAAATCTCATCAAACGATAAACAATGCATCAACTCTTAGCCTTCTTACATTTGGAGAATGATAACAATATATAACTTCTACACATATCCAACTATAGAAGGCCAATATATGACAACTCAAAGTCCCTTTTTTCATTTACAAAACTCATATCTCAGAATTTTATTTTTTGCTTCAGGTCTACCAATTACCCAACTATTCAAATTCAAGATTTCATATTCCAAGGGTTCTAAAAAACCATTAATAGAAAGAAATATTTCACCCCTTTACAAATAATTTGAGTTTTTAAGCAAAAATATATCATTAATTTCTCTTTGTTTATAAATGAAGGCTCCAAGATAATGTGAAATACTCCAACTTAGTTGAAATATGGCCCTTAATGTTTAGAACCACACAATGATCCCAAAGCTATGAATTCAAATGCATACCATGAGAGCCTACTTGGGTAAGATCTTCCTGCATTAAGAGGACTTGAAAACTCTAGTCCTCATAAGCGATGAATGACTAGAGAGATATAAGTGAATCCTCAAAGAGATAAAAGAACCATCCTTTGATCTTGTAGTTTGGAAAGCATTTGAATACAAAATCATCTTCAATATCAAGGTCTAAGGGGAAGATTTTAAAAATATGATGCATGTGATGAATAGCATGACCAATTTCAATGTGAAACTAATGGGATAAATTTTTTAGCTAAATGAGAGATGCCCTCATGGTGTAGGATAACTAGAGTCTTGTGTACCCTAGGGATTAGATGAGCCCATCACTACACAAGACATATAATTTTTATTATCAATCAAGCTTCAAATAAAGTGGATATTTGGCCTCAAATCATGTGGATAAAAGTTAGGCTTAGTGAATCTCAGTATAAATACCCTCTTTCATCTTTCCCTTAGAGAGATAAGGGGTCCCAACTAACAATATATGTGTGGATGATCTATCAATATCAAGGTCCATGAGGTGAGGGAATGAAGATCCTCTTAAACCAACTGAAGTTTAGACCAAGTCCCTCTTACTTCAAAAAGGAGTTGAGAGTAGAATGTGGACATATAAGAATATTACTATGTGAATTTCCCATCAATATGACTATGTGTATCTTTGTCGCCACATGAAAGATCACTAAAGCAATATGTGGGGTTGGGCAAAGGTATTCATGAATTATAACAAAAGGAATTAATATATTAGCATGAATATGTTTTCATAACATCATGAAAATCACTCTCTATATCAAATTTTCAATATAATACCCAATTGTAGGGTTCCCAAACTTCGCATGCATACAAGAGGGTAGGTGTGACCAATGGGTAAAAGAGTTAGATATTCAATTGAATGCTCAAAAAATAGATCTAAAAGCATGGTTTATCAAGTATGATAATAATTTCATACCACTTGCTTAGTTTATCCTGTTGGAAATATTGTTGTCACAGATGTCAAAAATAGGGGGATCTGACTTATGTCCAAGATAAATATTGGAAAACGAAGATTGTTGGAAATATTGTTTTTGGATTTTTCATGCCCCATTTGGATACCCTATCTTTGAATGCAATTTTACTCCAATAGCCTAGATAAAATGGAAGTATAGGAAATATAGTTGGAAATATTATTCTGCGGCCTTTCGATTTCTATATGGCACTCCCTCTAATTCCATAGAAATGAGGAGATATGAAATCTTTCGTCATGATGACCCAACCAAAGTACAAGGAGACTGGCCCAACTAGTTTTACAATTCAACCTCGTAAGTGAACATACAAACACTATAAAGAAAGGGAATATGAGTTTCTTTCAAATACAATCCAAGAAAGAAAGTATATAAGGTTGCAAGAGAAGCAAAGGAATAATTTTTGGGCTAATTCTTGGAGTCTAAAGGTGGAAGAAAAAATATGATTTATGGGGTCAATGAGCCATCTAGAAATTTTCACTATAACTTTTCTTCTAGGATGTTTCGGAAATTGAAACTTAAAGGATACATATAGAATATATTCATGTACGTGAGTGTCATATTTTAGACCTTGACTTTCTATAATTTTGGAGATACGATCTAAGAAAGTTAGGCTTATTATATGCTTCATAAATCTTCTTCAAACAGATCAGCCTGGCATTTTCAATATAAATTTTACATTGGGATGTTTCAGACCATGAAAATGGGAGGATACAAATAGAATATAGTCACATACCTATGGTTCAAATTATAGGCCTTGGTTTTCTGTAATTTCATATATATGCACTAAGGAATTTATGCTTCTTGAATGCCCCTAAAGTATTCTTCAAACAAGTCAGCTTAGTATTTTCACTATATCTTTCTTTATATGATGTTTCAGAATATGAAATTTGGACGAGACAGAGTCTCAAGGAACCTATGATAGAAATTTTACACCTTGTTTCACTATAAATTCAGAGATATAATATGAGGAAGTTAGTGTTCATAAATGCTCCTAAAACATGCTTCAAATAGGTCATCTTTGCATTTTTGCTACAACTTTCTTACTGAGATGTTTTAGACTATAAAATTTGGATGAGACAGAGAAGAGATCTCAAGGTACTTATGTTATAAATTTCATAATCATATTTACAAAATTGGATATGTGGCATGTTGTGAAAATTCATTTTTGGGAAGAAGATAAAAACAACAAGTTTTGGGAGATGTATACCTGATGAAGGAAGAAGCAACAACTAGACCTAGTGAAGGCAGAAGTAACTAATAGACCTACTCAATGGAGAAGTAATAAGTAGATTTAGTGTATATAGAAGTGGCTAACATACATTGTGAAGAAACAAGAAGACTTAATGAAGTAGGTTAGTGCTTACAAATATTTTTATTAGTGGGGATTGGTGTCTCCTATAGTTTGGTGCAAACAAATCTTGTACCAATGGAGATTGGTGTTTCATGTAGGGTAGTGCTTACAAATTAGTAGAGGATATTGGTGTCTCCTGTATGTTGGTGCCTACAAATAAATAGATGGGATTGGTGTCTCCTCTAGGTTGGTGTCTCCTATAGGTTGGTGCCTACAAAGTAACAGAGGGAAATAGTGTCACTTATAGGTTGGTTCCTATAAAGAAACAAAGAGGATTAGTGTGTCATGTAGGTTGGTTCCTACAAAATAGTGTAGGGGATTGGTGTCTTTTGTAGGTTAGTGCCTAAAAATTGTGATAATAGTAGGTTGGCACCTACAAGATCTTTCATATAAATAAGTTTTGTGGTTTTCTCCTATAAGGGTTTCCACGTATATTGTGTGTTACTTGTTTAGATTATGAGATTGATGCTTTATGATGTTTTAATGTTTAAATAAGTAAAAATGTCATTATAATGATTCACACCTCCCCCTCAATATAATTGTGGATCCAAAAATTGGCATTATAGAAAGTTCCTTGAAAATTAGTCTAACAAAACAAAAAGATCTGAAAGGAACCATGGCTAGTTATGATGGATCTTACACAAATATAACTCCATTACCATATGGTTCAAATTCTGCTTTTTAGAAGATAAAGATGAGGGCATATATGATACCTTTTGGTGCTTATGCTTGTAAATTCGTAGTATATGGAAGGAAGGATGATAAGAATAATGCATAAGTCATGAGTGTCATCTTGAGTGTCCTATCAAAATCATATTATGATAAGGTGATTCATTGTGAAACAATAAAAGAAATGTTGGATAAGATGCAAAGCATCTATGAGGGAGATGAAGTTCACATTGCATATGAAATTAAAATAGAATATTCATCTCAAAAAGAAGTAGCTTCGAAAGATTCAAAGAAGATAGGAGATTTCAAATCTTTTGATTATTCCATCAATGTGTCAAACGTAGAAGAAGTACAATCTATCTCAAGAGGAACTAGAAAATCCAAAGGTAAGCTACCATTTTGTTTTAAAGTAGGTCATTTTGCTTCTAAATTTCTGCATGCAAAGTTGGGAGATAATGATGATGAATAAGATCTCCTAGTCATGAATTCTCAAGATATTGATCATAAAAATAAAGATTCAAACTCAAAGGATGCATTTGAAGGCGTGGTAGATCTTGAAGGTGTAGAAATAGCTCAAAATTTGTAGTTTCTAATGAATTTAGACAAAAAATAGTAGACATAAATTTCTTCTACACAATATGCGAAAAGGAAACAACATAATAGAAATACATGCAATAGCATGCAACCATCAAATCACAATGAACACAGTATTTTTCTTAGGGAACCGAACTGGGAAAAACCCCTCCTCCATTTTGTATTGAATTAGATGAGAATATGGATCTATTACAATTTTTGCTTCATCCTTGAAGCTACACCTGCACTGCAATACTGATCTCCTTCTCTCTGGCTTATTCTCACCAATGCTTAGCCAAAATAGGCCTCAACCTTCCTCTTATTTCCTTGTGCAAACCTTAAGGAAATTAGCTCCTAAAAAATAGGAGAATTTCGTATTTTCTTGTGCAAATCCAAGAGGAATTGATCACCTACACCAACGCAAAACATGTACACTGAACTAGTGTACAATTGACAATTATAATGTTCCTTTTCCTCCACCTCAACAAGGAAATTAGAATTCCATGCATGACTAGCACTATTTTTAGTAAATTGATTAGTTAACTGAGAGATCAGTGAGTTAACAATAGTTATACTACTCAAATTAACTCCTACTGACTCTATTCTAGATTAGAGCTTAGATAATTGAGTTTAACTAACTAGAACTCCACTAGATTGCTATATTTTATAAATCAGCTCATGCACATATCTACTTCTAGCCTAAAAAAACTTGAATTGATTGATTTAACTGAGTGGTTTGGCCATGTCACTCTTGCTAACTGCAACTTAAGTCATCTTGTTGATGTGGAAAATCGATTTTCTCCATTTGAATAAGGCACAAGTCAAATGAAGCCTTTTCTTGCTACAATTTAACACTCTCTTTTAGTAAGAAAATTATTCTTTACCACCCCAATCCTACTCATGTGGAAAGAAAACTTTCCTCTTAACAAATCCTTTATCAAGATGTTTGCATCCTGCTCCTCTATAGGAATTTACTGAAACAACATGGTCCTCCTCGGCACACAATCTCTCAGATGATGGTACTTGATGTCTATACGCTTGGGCCTATAATGAAACATTGGATTCTTTGAGATTTTGATGCAGCTTTTATTATCACAGTGGATCAATGTAGGCTCCATCCCCTAACTAAAGAGACGAACCAGGATCTTCCTCATCCAAATAGCCTCTCATTTTGCTTGACTAGTAGCCATATACTCAGTCTCTACTGAGTTGTGTGCTATAGATATTTTTTTCTTGTTGTACCAAGAAATTTTTGTTGACCTAACACTAAAGATATCTCTCGATGTGCTCTTCATGTTTGATGGACTCCCTTCCCAATTTGCATTTGTGAATCCTTAGAACTTCACTCCATCAGTCCTCTTATACCATGAACCAAAACCTATTGTGCCTTTGAAGTATGTGAGAACATGTTTTGTTTCTTTCTAATGAAGCTTGGTAGGCTCCACCATAAACTGACTAATCTAATTAAATACAAAAAAAATATTGATCCTTGCGTTCACCAACTTCATCAAGGACCCCACCAACTATTTGTAGATAATTCCATCTCCTACCTCTCCTATAAAATCATCCTCTTTCCTCCAGTTAGTAGCTAGAGGAGTTTCCATGGGCTTGGAGTCCTACATATGCAATCTCTGAAAGGTTTTAGAGATGTACTTCCCCTAACCAACAAATAGCTCTCTAACTCCCTTCCACACCTCCAAACCAAGGAAGTAGTGCATCAAACCCATGTCCTTCATCTTAAACTCTCTTGTAAGGTCCTCCTTGCAAGACTAGATCAACCTCTTATCTCATGTTAATATCAAATCATATACATACATGACTAAGATGAGTAGACTTCCATCTACCAAAATGTAGTAGAGATTGTTGTATGCTTCACTCTAAGTGAAGCCAAATCCACTGAGATAGGAATCTATGCGAGTGTACCAAGCATGAGGTGCCTTCTTGAGACCATAAAGGGCTCTCTTGAGTCTACACACATGTGTCCCTGCCAAATGTCTCAAATATCTCTGTTTTCTCAATGTAGATCCCTTCCTTAACCATTCCATTGAGGAAAGCAGTCTTAACATCCATATGGTGGATCTTTCACCCCATCTATGTTGCTAATGATAGTATGGTCCCGATAGAAGAATATCTTGCCACAGGGGAAAATGTCTCTTCATAATCAACTCCCTTTACCTCTGAGAAGCCTTTGGCCACAAATATGGCCTTGTACTTCTTAACACTACCATTAAATTCATGTTTCACATTATATACCCACCTAGAGCCAATAACAAATTTTCCCTTAGGTCTAGGAACAATCACCCAAGCATCGTTCTTCATGATGGAGTCATACTCCTCCACCATGGCATCTACCTACACCTACTAGGAAACTACCTCATAAAATTAATAAGGCTCTGAATCAATCAGTTTTGTCATGACTATCATATATCTGGTATATATGTCTAGTGATCTCCTTTTTCTATGCAAGGATCTAGGAGCTCCAACATGCTCCTAAGAATCCTGCACCAATATTTTTGCCTCCCTGGTCCTCTTCCTCCCTTCTCTGGAAGGTTGTATGTGAGTGGGTGCCTCCACTTGAACTACTCTTTGTTCCTCCACATGTGGCTACTCCACAACATCTTGTGGATCTGACTGGGACTCCTCCTTTGGTGATATAATCTTCTCCTCTAGTGGAAGGGTCAGCTCTCACTCTAGATAGCTTCACATGGTCTTCTCCTCATCAAATCTGACATCTCTCCTCATCACAATCATCCTATGTGAAGTCATGTACACCCGTAAATATGAGGTGTCTCTATGTATCCTAAAAATATCCCCCTCTCTGCAATAGCCTCCAACTTTTTCTTGCTATATTTGGAGAGATGAGAATAGACCATGGTTCCAAAAATGTGAAATTGGGATACTTCTAGCTTCCTCCCAGAGAAATCCTCTTCAGGTGTGATAATTTTGATAATTTTATGAGGGATCCTATTCTGAGAATAAATAGTTGTATTGCAAGCTTCTGCCCACAGGTATAGTGGCTATCCCTGGTCATGCAACATTGCTCTTACATCCTCTACAATGCTTCTATTTTTCCTCTCTACAACCCCATTTTTCTATGGGTTGTGAGATGCATTCAACTCCCTTATAATACCCTCCTTAGCACATAAATATTTGAAGACATTAGACACATACTCTCCTCCATTATCACTTCTCAGGGATTTAATTTTTTGTCCAGTCTCATTTTCATCTAAGGCTTTAAATTCAACAAATTTTTAATAAACTTCATATTTCTTCTTCATAAAATAGATCCAACATTTGCGAGAAAAATCATCTTAAAAAATCATATAATACTTGTGCTTTAGAACTGATACTGTAGAAAATGGTCCACACACATCTTAGTGAACTCACTCCAAGATGGCTTCAACTTTTCTATCTCATCCCTGGAAGGAGGATTTAACATGTTTTCCAAGGTTTCATCCCTTGCACACATCATGCTAATCAAGGGTGCATTTTGGAAGTCTAGTGGTGATATGTTGCATTATTTTCAAGGCTCCACGGTGTAGGCATCTCGTGCACCTATTCTAGATCTCTCTACCATCTCGGCCCTAAACATGTTCTGCTTTTCTACTCCATGTACTGTATGCATCCACCTCTAGCTTGTATATATTTTTAACCTGAACACAAATTTGTTTTACTTGTCCAGTAACATCATTCTTCAGATAATATTTCCCCTTGTTGAACACCACATCATATGTAGAAATTTCATCATAGATTAAATTGATAATGCAATGTAACTAAAGCAATATACTTAATAAACTTCTACAATAAAACTTGCGTAAGCTTAATCGATTTTGAGAAAGATCAAATAGAACACATATAACAGATGAAGAAGAAATCAATCACACATGAACACAAGAGAATACTCTAGGGAAAGCCTCAACTAAAAACCCTACTATCTGTATTATCATACAAGTGGAAATATCTCAGTATTACACAAAGCTTTAGTTCACAAGCTATCCAGCTCTCAGTACAATCCCTCAATGCTGCTCATAGACTGAATAGACATAACATATGTCTTCCTCCAATCCTCCAAGCTTCCTATTTCCTTGCACAATTTCTCTTGGGGTCCAATGCTGCCACCTGTGTGAATTGTCCTCATCACACGCTCATCAAACTCAGAAGTAACTGTGCAATCCTGAAGGAGATAATTCCTTCTGCATGGAGAGTTTCCTATATAGAAAAAATCCTCCAACTGATAGTACATTGTCCCTTCCTCTAATCTCAACTGGGTCTCTGACTGAACTGACATGCATGAGTTATTTATGAGAGAATATTTAGTTATCTGAAGTGCAACAGTTACATGCATGCGTGCAATAACTAACTGAACTCAAAATTAGTTCCACAAACTATTGGAACTAATCTAACTGGACTTAACTCAGTTAACTGAGCTAACTAATTACAACTCAAAGTACAACTCATCCTGATCTCCTTTAATCAATGGATAACTTCCTCAATCAAAGGGGAAATTCTTGCATGTCTTCACATAGACTTCATGTTTGATTTTCTACAACTAATTAACTCAAGATGAATTAATTAATTATTTTACAAACAGCTACTAAGATCAAATTCGAATTTTAATTCTCAATTTTAGTTCAGGGACTAACTAAAATTGGAATCTATCCTGAAATGCTATTTATAGCAGTGCTATTTTTAACACTTCTATTTTTAGCATTTCTTGTTGCTATTTTCAACACTCCCTCTCAACAAGAAAGGGATTATCAGTCACGCCAATCTTGTCTCTGTGGAACTTGAACTTGCATTTTGATAATGCCTTAGTCAAAATATATGCATCATGTTCCTCGGTCAAAATATACAGCAACAACATGATCCTCTTCACCATACAGTCTTGAAGATGATGATATCGGATATCCATGTGCTTGGACCTATCATGAAATACTAGATTCTCAAAGAGTTTGATACAACTCTGATTATCGCAATAGATCACAATTGGATCCATCCTCTAACCAAACAATCCCACTAGAATCTTCTGCATCCAAATGGCCTCTCATGTTGCCTGACAAGCAGCCATGTATTCAACCTCTATTGAGTTAAGTGCAACTGACCTTTGTTTCCTACTGTACCAGGAAACTGTAGCTGAACCAAGGTTGAAGATTCCTCCAGAAGTGCTCTTCTGGTCTGATGGACTCCCAGCCCAATCTGCATCTTTGAAGCCCTAAAGCTTCACTCCCTCTATCCGTCTGTACCGTAATCCATACTGAGATGTGCCTTTGAGGTATCTCAGCACATGCTTCGCAGCCTTCCAAAATAGCTTGGTAGGCTAAACCATAGCTTGACTCAGCTGGTTCACCGCAAAGCACAAATCTGGTCATGTGTTCACTAGATACATCAATGAACCCACAAGTTGTTGCTAAACAATAGTAGCTACTACCTCACCTGAAGTAGCATCCTCCTTCCTCCAGTTACCAGCTAGAGGAGTCTGCATGGGCTTGCACTTCTCCATGTGGAATCGCCTGAGTATCTCATTAGCATACTTGTCTTGAGACACAAATAATTCCCCATCTTTATGCCACACTTCCATGCTTAGAAAGTAGTGCATAAGACCCATGTCTTTCATCTCGAACTCTCTTGCAAGGTCCTCCTTGAAAGACTTGATCAACTGATCATCGCCTGTCAAAATCAAATCATCCACATAAAGAAAAATGATCAATGGCTTACCTTCTACCATGATGTGGTAAAGGTTTGCATCTACTTCACTCTTGGTGAAGCCCAACCTGGTGAAATAGTTGTCGATCCTGGTGTACCAAGCACGAGGTGCTTGCTTCAGCCCATACAAAGCTCTCTTGAGTCGACACACATGCAACTCACGATTTAAGGTCTCAAAACCTTCAGCTACTCAATGTACACCTCTTCCTCAATCTTCCCATTGAGGAACACAGTCTTCACATCCATCTGATGGATCTTCCAACCCATGTGAGTTGATACTACAAACATCGATCTGATAGATGAGTACCTTGCTACAGGAGCAAAAGTCTCATCATGGTTGATCCCCTCGACCTGTGAGAAACCACCGGCAACAAACCTTGCCTTATGTTTCTCAACACTGCCATCAGCTACCTGCTTTACCTTGTAAAGCCATCGAGAACTCACCACTAACTTGTCCTGAGGTCTTGGTACAACATCCAAAACACAGTTCCGAATGATAGAGTCATACTCCTCCACAATTGCATCAACCCGGACTGGTTGTTGCACTGCTTTCTCAAAAGAAGAAGGTTCGGTCTCTACACACTCCCCAACCAAGGCCATGTAACCAGTGTACCACTCGGGTGACCTCCTATGTCTGCGCTAAGAAGATGGTTGTCCCACATTCTCTCGCGCATCCATGATCAACCTGTCAGCTTCCCTTGAACATTTCCGCCCATCTCTGGAAGACTCAACATGAGTGGATGTCTCCACTCCCAGATCCTCTGCATGCGGCTGCTCTGCATTAGTCTGAGGCTCCTCCTCCTTAGGAACTGAAAGTTCCTCCTCTACATGCAACTTGAGCTCCCTCTCAAGTGATACTCGCATGGCTTTCTACTCTTCAAACTTTAGATCTCTGCATACCACTGTCCTTTGACTAGTAGGCAGGAACACCTGATAGTTGTGGGGTGTGTTAGTGTACCCCACAAGTATCCCCAACTCAGTTGTTGGATCTAGCTTCTTTCGGGCATCTTTGGTCACATGGCAATGAACCGATGATCCAAAGATCCTGAAGTGACTCACATCTGGTCGCTTCCTGAAAAAGGCTTCCATTGGTGTATTCATCCCTAGTATACGGTGCGAGCTTCTATTCTGCAAGTATATTGCTGTATTGCATGCCTCACCCCACAAATGAAGTGCTAGGCTTTGATCATGCAACATCGCTCGAGCTGCTCCCACAATCGATTTGTTCTTCCTTTCGGCCACCCCATTTTACTATGGGTTATGGGGTGCTGTCAACTCCCATTTAATTCCTTTTGTTGCGTAGAAGTCCTTAAACTGTTGGGAGACATACTCTCCACCATTGTCGCTACACAAGGATTTTATTTTCTTTCCAGATTCTTTCTCTGCCAAGCCTTTACACTCACAAAACCTTAAGAAGGTATGATCCTTCTTTTGCATAAAGTAGATCCAACATCTACGAGAAAAATCATCAATAAAAATAACATAGTACCTTTGTTTAGCGGTGGAGGCTATAGAGAATGGTCCACACACATCTGTGTGAACTCGCTCCAAGATTGCTCTAGCTCTACTGTATCGATCATAAAAGGAAGATTTCGAATACTTACCCAAGGTACAACCTTTGCATGTATCCATCTGCTCCAGTTTTCCCTTGGGAAGTTCGGTAGAAATCTGTTGCATGATCTTCAAGGCCCCATGGTGCAAGTGGCCCAATCTTCTATGCCATAGCTTGCCAACATCTTGGCTCTTCACCATCTCTGCTTTGGAACTCAATGCAGCACAGTGGTCTACCTCCAACTTGTAGAGATTCTTAACTCGAATCCTAATCCTCTTGGTCTGTCCAGTGCCGATATGCCTCAGGAATACCTTTCCTTTACTAAAGACTACATCATAGCCTTTGTCTTCCAACATAGCCATGGACACAAGATTCTTCTTCAGACTCGGAACATACTTTACATCAGCTAGGGTGAGAGGATCTCCATGCTCCCTCTGAAACAAAATCGTACCTTCACCTGAAACATGGTACTTTCCATCATCGCCCATCTTGATCCGCATCTGGAGATCCTTCTCCTCCAAGGTACTGAAAATATTCTTGTAGCTGGACATGTGGAAAGAGTCTCCACTGTCCAGGTACCAAACACATCCCACCATGGATGAAACCATGCATGTGATGAGAGAGAAATCCAATTCGAACTGTGAGGCCAGTGCCTCACCATCTGATCCCTTCGAGGATCCCTTCTTGGATTTCTTCTGTGGACAATTTGTAGCATAATGGCCCACCTCATGACAATGAAAGCATCACACTTTCGATTTGTCAAACTTCTTCCCACCATGGGAAGAACTGGATTTGGGATGGGATGCCTTCCCTTTCCCTTTCCTCGCCTTACTCGCTAAGGCTAGATTTTCTTCATCATCTTGCTTTGATGAAGATCCATCTCTGGTGCTTCTTCTTATCTCCTCCTGCATCAGATCCGACCAAAGTCATTCCTAATCTAGCAGTTTCTCTCTTCCATTTATGGATCTTGGTAGCTATGCCAGCTCTTAGGAAGACCGAGGAGAGAAAAACTCACCATGTCATCATCAGCTGTCGTGATCCCTACACTTCCAAGCTCATCCCTGCGGGTGGTGAGCTTGTTCAAATATGTAGAGGTCATGTCGCCCTTTTCACACTTGATTTTCTGAATCTTGTCTTTCAATGATAGCTTCCTCTGATCGTTGTTGTTCTGATATAGATCTTTCAATGTTTTCCACATTGAAAACAGTGTCTCCTTCCCATGGAGACTCGAGACTATGTGGTCTCGAACTCCCTCCAAAAGGATTCTCCTCACTCTAGCCACACATTTCTTCCATTCCGCCAATTCTGTAGCATTAGCTACTACTAGCTTGAGGACTTCTTGATCAATGAAGTCCTCCAAACCGTTGTCCTATAATACTGCTTCCATGCGATCCTTCCAGACTATATAATTTGAGCTGCCATCGAGGGCATACTCGAGTCTTAAACTATTGAACGCCATTGGTGAAATTTGAGATGTGATAAGAATTTGAATTCTATAATCAGGAACTTCAAACTTGGAACTTCTCCCTTATTTATATACTGTTCTTCACTTTGATCACCTTTGCTCTGATACCATGTAGAATTTCCCACTATAGATTAGATTTATAATGCAATATAACTAAAGCAACATACTTAATCTACTTCTACAATCAAAATTGTGGAAGCTTAATCGATTTTGAGCAAGATCAAATAGAACACATATAACAGATGAAGAAGAAATCAATCACACATGAACATAGAAGAATACTCTGGGGAAAGCCTCAGCTAAAAACCCTATTATCTGTATTATCATACAAGTCGAAATATCTCAGGATTACACAAAGCTTTAGCTCACAAGCTATCTAGCTCTCAGTACAATCCCTCAATGCTGCTCATAGACTGAAAAGACACAACATATGCCTTCCTCCAATCCTCCAAGCCTCCTATTTCCTTGCGCAGTTTCTCATAGGGTCCAATGCTGCCATCTGTGTGAATTGGCCTCATCACACACTCATCAAACTCAGAAGTAACTGTGCAATCCTGAAGGAGATAATTCCTTCTACATGGATGAGTTTCCTATATAGGAAAAATCCTCCAACTGATAGTACATTGTCCCTTCCTCTAATCTCAACTGGGTCTCTAACTGAACTGACATGCATGAGTTATTTATGAGAGAATATTCAGTTATCTAAAGTGCAGCAGTTACATGCATGCATGCATTAACTAACTGAACTCACAATCAGTTCCACAAACTGTTGGAACTAATCTAACTGGAATTAACTCAATTAACTGAGCTAACTAATTACAACTCAAAGTACAACTCATCCTGATCTCCTTTAATCAAGGGATAACTTCCTCAATCAAAGGGGAAATTGTTGCATGTCTTCACATAGGCTTCATGTTTGATTTTCTAAAACTAATTAACTCAAGATGAATTAATTAATTATTTTACAAACAGCTGCTAAGATCAAATTCGAATTTTAATTATCAATTTTAGTTCAAGGACTAACTAAAATTGGAATCTATCCTAAAACGCTATTTTTAGCACTTCTATTTTGAGCATTTCTTGTTGCTATTTTCAACATCATATCCATGGTCTTCAAGTACAACTACATAAACTATTTTTTTCTTCAGACTAGACACATACATTACATTCTTTAGGTGAATTTGGGAGCTTGAATCCCTCCTAAAGGTGACAGTTCCAATCCCTTTGGTACTAAACCTTCCATCATCTCCAAGCTCTAAGTGTAATTGTAGGTCCTTATCCTCCAGGATGCTAAAGAACTCTTTACTTCCTGTCATATCAAATGAAGCACCAGAATCTAAGTATCATACACTACCTCATATAGTACTTTCTATTTATGCAATGACGTTGAAATCCAACTCGAATTGTGATGTAAGAGCATCACCTCCTACCGCTCCTACAGGCTTCTTCCCGGATTTCTTGTGTGGACACTTGGTTGCATAGTGTCCATATTCATGGCAGCGAAAAAAATTAATTTTACTTAGCTCTTTCTTCTTTCCATGGTCATTGCTATACTTTGCCTTGCCTTGGGCCTTATTACCCTTGGCTTTTTTTCCTTTGCTTGCTAGAGAAAAGTTTTCTTCCTCCTTATATTTTGATGTGACACCATCTCTAGTGTTCTTATGATCTCCTCTTTCACCAAATCAGACCAAAGCCTCTCCTAATCTGGTAGCTTGTCTATTCCATTAATTGAATCTTGATAGATGTGTCAGGACTTCGGAAGGCCAAGGAGAGCTAAGCTCACAAGTTCAGATGACACATTTTCTCCTACTCCTCCAAGTTCATCTTGAACTTGAGTGAATCTAGGGAGGTATTGAACAACAGTTTCATTTTTACCCATTCAAATGTTGCAGAGCTTGTCTCTTAATGCCCATTTCCTAGCATCATTTCTTCTCTAGAATAGATATATTATATTTTCCCACATTGAAAATGGATTTTCCTTTCCATGCAATTTCGAAACCACATGATCACTGACACCCTCCAGAATAATCCTCCTGGATTTTGTTGTGTCTTTCTTCCACTAAGAAAGTGCTTGTGCATCTGAGGATGTTGGTTTTGGAATGTCAATTTGTGTGTATTCCCATACTCCATTGGCATCTAGGATAACTTCCATTTTGTCTTTCCAATCACAAAAATTCAATGTTCACTCCAATGCAAACTCAAGCCTCAATCCATTGAAAGACATTATTCCTACACTAAAGAAGACCTGCACCAAAAACTCTGCAAATCAAAATTTTTCCGGGAGAAGATTTGGAACCTGGTTTCTATGTAGTCTTAAATAGATTTGATATCATGTAGAAATAGCTTGAAATTTTCAGTTTCTATTGAATTCAAACTGAAAACAATAAACACAAATTTCTTCTTGACAATTTGTGGAAAGTAAAATACACAATAGAAACACATGCACTAGAATGCAACCATTAAATCACAATTAACTCGGTATTTTTCCTAGGGAACCAAACTGGGAAAAAACCCTCTTCTATTTTTTATTTAATTAGATGAGAATATTGATCTATTACGATGTTTGTTTCAATCCTTGAAGCTACACCTGCACTGCAATACTGATCTCCTGCTCTGACCAACACACAGCCAAAATAGGCCTCAGCCTTCCTCCTATTTCCTTGCGCAATACTTGAGCAAATTAGCTCCTAAAAAATAGGAGAATTCCATATTTCCTTGTGCAAATCCAAGATGAATTGATCACCTATACCATTGCAAAACATGTACACTCAACTAGTATTCAATTGATAATTACAATTTGCCTTTTCCTCCACCTCAACTAGGAAATTTGAATTCCATGCATGACTACGGCTATTTTTAGTAAATTGATCAGTTAAATGAGAGATCAATGAGTTAAAAATAGTTATACTACTCAACTGAACTCCTAATGACTCTATTCTAGACTAGAGCTTAGATAATTGAGTTTAACTAACTATAACTCCACTAAAATGCTAGATTTTAGCAATCAACTCATGCACAACTTTACTTCTAGCCTAAAAACTTGAATTTATTGATTTAACTAAGTTATTTGGCCATATCACTCCTACTAACTGCAACTCAAGTCATCTTGCTGATGTGGAAAATTGATTTTCTCCATTTGACTAAGGCACAAGTAAAATGAATCCTTTTCTTGCTACAATTTAACAGAAGGATATATAGTGAGTGCCCTAGAAAAAACAAAAATACTAAGAAGAAAGAATAAAGATTTGGAGGATATATTATAGAAATATAAAATAGAGGTCATGATTTTAATGAAGCATCAATCATCCTCTTAAAGATGGAACTGGAAGAGGCCAAGAAAATAGAGGAAACACTAATAAGTCAACTAAAAGAAAAGGAAAGAAACTATGAGAAGCTAGAAGTAGAGTTTGTATCCTTAAGAAAGGATCCAGATAAGGAAAATACTCAGTTGAATCTAAAATTAAAGTTTGAAAAATGGACTAAATCATTAGATAACATTCTCAACTACCAGATATCTTCGTCTATTAAAACATGTCTTCCTTTTAAAGAAGATCATGAGACATTCAAATGAGAATCAAGCTCAAAGACACTAGAAGAAGAAGAACCTTAAACTTATGCCAGTGTGCTCTAAGTATCTATTCTCCAATGAAAACAAATTCAAAAATGAATCTAAGGATCAACAAATACATGACCCTATCAGCAACACAAACAATATCAAGAAAGAAAGTGAAGAACATCTAAGACCTAGGAATGGATTTAGAAGAATTGCTCGACCAAGAAGGTGCATCACATCGAAGTACCAAAACGTAATTTATGGTTATTTTTTTTCATGCAATAATTTTTGTCACAATGCAATAGATTGCAGAGCTTATGTAAGAAATGATTATATTAAAAATAGAAGTAGAGGATCTTATGAGACCCCAATGAATGGCTATTAAAAAAAAATCTAGAAATCCTTATGAAGGTGGCTACAACTCATTTTCTCATGTATTAGATTATGTTGAGTAGTACAAATGAAATAACTATGGACACAAATCATGTGAGTATAAAAGAAACTCAATAAGGCATCCCAAGCAAAATAAGCAAGAAAAAATCAAGATTTGGAAAAAGAATCAAGAAAGACAAGAAGAGTGTGGATTTGTACTATATGCTCCAAAATAAGGAAACCAATGGTACATTAATAGTGGATTCTCAAAGCATATGACTAGAGATAAGAGAAATTTTCTATCTCTAAAGCAAGACAAAGGAGGAAGTGTTTTCTTTTTGGAAACAATGCATTGGCTAGAATAATGGGCAAAGGGACAATTATACTTAATAATATAAAAACTAAAAATCAAAATTCTTTGTGTGTTTATGGTATGAAACATAATCTCTTAATTGCTAGCCAAATGTGTGATTAAGTATATGATCCCACATTTCATTCTACAAGATGTGAAATCAAGAATGTAGATTCTAGAAAAGTGGTGGCATATGCAACTATAGCTCTGAGTAATATATACATATTAGATGGAGAAAAAGAAAATTGTTGCAAGGGGAAATTGGATGAAAGTTGGTTATGGCACATAAAATTGGGTCACATCATCTTTGACCATCTTGCTAAACTCAGAAAGAAGGGGGCGGTAAGAGACATGCCTTAGATTTCAAAGCCATGTAATATTATTTGTATGGCTTGTTGGAATGGGAAGCAGACTTGAGTCCACTTCAATACAAAAGAGAACTCGTCAACAAGGCCATTGGAAATTATTCATACATATTGTGTTGGCCAACAAGAACACAAACTATAAGGGGTCAAAGACACTTCATGTTAATAATAGATAATTATACTAGAATTACATGGGTTGGTCTACTCAGAGAAAAAATTGAAGCATTTTACAAGCTCAAAATATTCGAAGCCCAAGTTGAGAATGAAAATAATTTAAAAATCAAATGCTTGGGATCTAACAGAGGAGGATAATTTACTTCTAATGAATTCAATAAATTTTGTGACGAACATAGGATCAAAAGACATTTCTCAATAGCAAGAACCCCTCAGCAAAATGGAGTTTTTGAAAGATATAATATAATCATGCAAGAAATGGAAAGAAATATGCTCAATGAAGTTAATGTTCTAAACATATTTTGGAGAGGAGTTGTTCATACAAAATTTAATATACTAATAAGGTTCACATTATATGTGAGAATAGATGATGCATTACCTTATGAAGAAAAGTAATAAAGAAATAGAGAGTCAAGAGATATAATCAATAAAGAACATGAAGAGGAAGAATAAGAATAACAATAGGAAGAACCTCCACATTCAAAGACTCCCTCAAGGTATGTTTCGCAGGTTCATCCAGAAAATCAAATCCATGGTGATAAGGAATCAAGGGTTCATACTATAGGGAAATTGATAAGCACACCAACGCATGCCAACCTTGCCTTATTGTCCAAAATAGAACCCAAGAACTTTGTCGAAACCTGTGAAGATAAGCACTGGGTTAATGTTATGGAGGAAGAGATAGACCAAATTAATAAATTTATAAATAGGAAATTATTCCTAGACCAAAAGATACGAATATAATTGGCATTAAGTGGGTCTTAAAGAACAAACTAAATGAGGATAGACAGACATTGAGGAATAAATCTAGATTAGTTTTCAACAAGTATGCACAAGTGGAAGGTGTTGATTTTAAAGAAACCTTTGGTCCTGTAGTCAAAATTGAAGCCATCAAAATGTTTTTGGAATTTCTTGTTTCAAAAAGTTTAAATTCTATCAAATGGATGTCAAATCAACTTCCTAAATGGTGATTTAGAGGAAGTATATATTCAACAACCAAAAGGATTTTAGTTGTCTAGAAATGAAAATGTTGTGTACATATTAAGAAAAGAATTGTATGGTCTAAAGTAAGCTCTGATAGCTTGGCACTCAAGACTTATAAGTATCTACAATAAGGATTCAAAACAAGAACAATATATGGAAATCTTTATATCAAAACTAATAATGTAATTTTTTTAATTATTGTGGTATATGTAGATGATATCATTTTTTGAAGTGATACTAATCTAATGAGTGAAACGTTTGCAGCATAAATGCAAAATGATTTTGATATTTCCATGATGGGAGAACTATCATTCTTCTAAAGTGACTCAATTAGACAAAGGTATTCATTTCCCAAACAAATTATCCAAAGAAAATGTTAAGGAATTTGGCATGAAAATTTGTGCACTAGTCAACACTCCTATGGTAAGAGGATGCAATTTGAGAAAATATGATGAATCCCATTATGAAAATAAAAATATGTATAGTTCAGTGATTGGAATCTTACTATATTTGATCCCATCAAGTACATATATTATGAAAGTAGTAGGATTGGTTGCAATATTTCAATTTGCACCAAACGAAACACATGTGCAAGAAGTTAAGAGAATATTCAGATATTTGAAAAGAACTTTGGACTTTGGCCTATGGTATTCAAGAACTTTATAGACCTTACTTTAACAACATATATAGATGCAGATTGAGCCGGAAGTGTAGATGCTAAGAAAAGTACAAGTGGAGGAGCATTCTTTCTATGAAATTATCAAGTGTCATGGTTGAGCAAGAAACAAACATCAATCTCCCTATCAATATCAAAGCTGAATAAATTGCAGCAACAACATCTTGTGCACAAGTAATTTCAAATATGGAAAAATGCCAAATATTTGAAATAGACTCTAAAGGATATCATAATAGAATATGATCATCCAATATCAATAATTTGTGATAATAGAAGTGAAATCAACATTTCAAATAACCATGTGATGCATTCAAAGACAAAATGCATTCCCATCAAGTATCACTTTCTAAGAGAGAATGTAGCTAAACAAAGTGTTAAACTGGAATACATTGCTATCAAGGAACAATTCGTAGATATCTTTACTAAACCTCTTCCCATATAGTCATTTGAATATCTAAGACAAAAGTTGGGAGTGATATCTCTCCCATCCCATTAGTAACATGTAAGCATGTGAGATTGTAGCACCTTAGGATACATTAAGAAGATGAGAACTTTTGAGAGTGAGTTACAAGAAAAGAATGATGAAATCAAAATTTTGTTGGATATGAATTAGTAGTTGAAAGTGAAGTAAATGGTTAAAACCAATTGGCCAAAAAATAAAAATGGAGAGATTTACAAATAAGGAGAAGCATCAGTTCAAGGGGAGTAACCCTTTGATGTCAAAAGAATTAAGCTGTAAAAAAATGGAATCATAAGCTCAGGTGGAGCAGTCCCAAAAACAAGAAAAGTGAAGTTCAAACACAGGGGGAGTAGTTGTAGTTACTTAGAGAATTTGTAGATAGACGAAGAGTTGTAATCACAAAGATAAGTTTTAAATAGAGGAAGAGTTGCAAACACGAAGAAAAGTTGTGGGCATGTGGATAATTGTAGATAGGGGGAGTTCTATAGAATTATTGTAGAATTGAATAAGGGTTGCCATCAATGGCAAAGGGAATATTGTTGGAAATAATATTGTCATTGATGTCAAATATAGGGGATCCTACTTATGTCCAATATAAAGATTGGAAAATGAATATTGTTGGAAATATTGTTTTTGGATTTTTGATGCCCCATTTGCATACTTTATTTTTGAATGAAATTTTACTCCAATTACATATCTCAAATAGTATTATAGGACATATGGTCGGAAATCTTATTCCAGGACATTTCCAATGGTATATGGCACTCCCTCTAATTTCATAGGAATGAGGAGATATCAAATATTTTTCAATATGACCGAATCAAAGTACAAGAAAGCTAACCCAACTTGTTTTACAAGTCAACCCCATAAAGTGAACATACAAACACTATAAATAAAGAGAATATGAGTTCATTTAATACAACATAAGAAATAAGAGATATAGGGTTGCAAAGGAGCTAAGGAATAACTTTGGGGTAATACTTGGAGTCTAAAGGTGGAAGAAAAAATGTTATTTATGGGGTGAACAAATCATCTAAGTATTTTCACTATAACTTTTCTTATGGGATGTTTTGGAATGTGAAACTTGGAGGATACAGATAGAATATATTCATATGCCTAGGGTTCAGATTTTAAACCTTGATTCCCTACAATTTCATATATATGGTCTAAGTAAGTTAGACTTCTTGAATGTTCCTATAATCTTCTTCAAATAAGTCAGTTTCGAATTTTTTCTATAAATTTTGTTCTGGGATGTTTCGGATGATGAAACTCAAAGGATATAGATTAAATATCAATATGCACCTATGGTTAAAACTACATAACTTGATTCACTACAATTTCAAATATATTCTCTAAGGAAATTAGTCTTCTTGAATGCTTTTGAAATATTCTTCAAACAAGTCAACTTGAAAATTTTGTTATATCTTTCTTTCATGATGTTTCAGAATACAAAATTTGAATGAGAGAGAGAATAAATCTCAAGGACCTGTGACAAAATATTCAGACCTTGTTTCATTATAATTTTCGAGATATGATATGGGGAATTTAGTGTTCCTTAATTCTCCTGAAACATGCTTCAAATAGGTCAGTTTGACATTTTTTCTATAACTTTCTTTTTTAGATGTTTCAAAGTGTAAAATTTGGATGAGATAGGGAAGATATTTGTAGGTACCTGTGGTAGAAATTTTTGAATAATATTTGTAAAATTGGATATGTGGCATGTTGTGAAAATTCGTTCTTGGGAAGAAGAAAAAGAAACAATTTTTGGGAGAAGTGGACCTTATGAAGGAAGAAGAAGCAAATAGACCTGGTAAAGGAAAAAGTAGCTAACATATATAGTGAATGTAAAAGAAACAAGCAGACTTGATGAATGTAGAAACAACTAACATACCTTGTGAATAAGCAAACAAACTCATTAAAGTATGTTGGTTCCTACAAATATTTGCATTAGTGGGGATTGGTGTCTCCTATAGGTTGGTACTCACAAATCTTGCAACAATGGGGATTGGTGTCTCCTATAGGTTTTCTCCTACAAATCAACATAGGGGATTGGTGTATCAAGTAAGTTGGTGCCTACAAATTAGCATAAGGGATTGGTGTCTTCTATAGGGTGTGTTGAAGAATGTAACTAGATTTTGTGTTCATAATGACTTTTATAATTATGACGTTGTATATTTTATATAAAAAGAGAAGAAAAAAAAATATTTATTCAAGTATGGATTTCATGCTCAAAGTTTAGGTTAAAGCATGTTCTTCATGCTTCTAGGGCTTGTTGAGTCAAAGAATATTTTTCTTCATGTATTGTAGTTCTATTTGGACTTGTTGTAATAAAAGAAAATCATTATTTTTTAGTCTAGAATTTCAATTTGTCCTACCAGACAAGTTGGCCCTACCAAGGATAAGTCGGCCTAGAAGAGGCCTATTCGACCTCTTGAGAAGAGTATATATAGAAGAGACTTCGGCTCATTTGGTAGACACTTCACAAGTTTAATCTGAAGCCAAACAAGAAGGAATTTCATGATTGAAAGTCAAGGAAGAAGAAGATTCATCTTTTCTACCCGTTTCTCACACGTATGAGAAAATCTAGGGTCTTTGTAGTTGTTGGGAGACAAAAGTTGAAAGTCGAGTTGTAGACCTAGAGTTGCAGGACTTCAACTTTGGTTGAGGTAGATTTTGGAGAGTTTGACCTTTGTTGACTTTGGAATAATTTGACTTGTTTGGAAGATATTTTATTGGAGGGTTGACTTTATGCTTGGAAGGAATCTTGACTTTGGTCTTTCGGTATTAAAGGTATCATTTTGATTTGATTCTATAAGAAGATAAGTATTCTTTTGGGTGTTCCCCTTGGAGGGGTTTTTCTCTGGCTTGGAGCCTATATCTTGTGTACTTTGTATCTTTGTGATCTTCATTGTTTTGGTAATTGCTTGATGAAGAATAAATAAAAGTAATAAAATGCCAACTAATATCACAAGTAATTATCAAGTAAGGAAAATCAATTCTAATATATAAATACTTTGATTTTCCAACATGGTTTCAGAGATGAGGTAAAGGAAGGAAGTTGGAAGATACATTTTTGTTGGCACTTTTATTGGACAAAAATCTAGAAGCAGTCATCCAATCTTTCTCCTTAATGGAAAGCCTTATGAATAAAGGTCTCAATACTCTCGGGAGTCTCCTTCTAACTATCAAAGGATACATCTTGAAGTACATCTCCAAGCTAGCAAAGTAGTGATGGATGGAAGTTTTTTCTTCGCTCTCACTGGTACTTTTAAGGATGATAATGTATGGGTTATTGATAGTAGAACTTCTAGACATATGACAGGTGAATGCAGTCAACTCCAAACTTTATCAAAAGGGAACTCTTCTCATTTAGTCGAACTTGGAGACGAGAAGTGTTACCCTATGAAAGGGATTGGATCTACTTTGTTGAAGCTAGAGACAGGTGGAAGTATTCATCTCAATAATATACTCTATGTTCTAGGTTTGAGGAAAAATTTATTTTTATTTCTTTCCTAGAAGATAAAGGTGATAGGATTGCTTTTCTAAGATAATTGGGATTCATGAGGGGACGTTGTATAGACTTCTTACACCTCTTCCTCAATATATAGTACACTTAGATGTTAACGCTTCTGAATTATGGCATAGAAGGTACAGAAACCTTCACTACAAAATATTGTCAACTATGAATCAAATGGTCATTGGTATCCCTGAATTGAAGGAAGAACGTGAAGGAATTTATAAGGGATGTGCTCTAGGAAATAATGTGACGAAACCCTTTACAAGAAGTGATACAAGATCTAAGGAAATCTTATATCTCATATGCTTGTTGGCATTATGGCTAATGTGTTGTCCTTGATGGAAACTTGCTTAATAAAGATGTACTTGATGTCAACATTAACGACTATAGAACTCATGCAAATTGGTACAAATGCTACAGAGGATATGGGTAGATTGATGATAAATGTGAAGTCTGAGAAAGTATATGTGGATCCTATGAAGAAGGGTCGCATACATACACAGGTCTTGTAAGTGAAAGTTGTGTACAGAATCTAAACCATGGAAATATGGATACCAGGGATCATTACCATTGTATTAGCCCATAGTAATTCTAGCGACAACATTCATTTGATCCCTTCAACAAATACGAACAACATTACTAAAGGATTTACCTAAGGTATTGTTTAAGGCAAAAGATATATAAAGAGGTGGAGATCAAGGTGTTGTGTGTGCAAGTAAATGGTTTATTCATATCGGATCTTATCTAAAATAGGTGTGCACTAGAGAGAAAGGAGAAGACTAAGATATGAAAGATCTAAAGACATGTTGAAATATATGATTGTTTGATTTTCTTGTTTAATGATAGATCTGTGGTTATAACTGATGTTGTGTTATGATGATTTGAAAGTAAGGTATCCGCAGTATGTGTTTTGTTTATAGCTAAGGATTGATTCAGTGATTTAAGATATGTATGTTGGTTTTATTATGAATAGTTGCGTACATACACAGATTTGTTTCAGGTTAGTCACGTATATATTCAGCGATGTATTTTTTAGTATGTTAAGATTTGTATGTGATTGTTCCACATCACAAGTGTGTATAGACACTGGTCTACTTAATTATAAGTGCGTATATATTATGAATTATATATGGTTAGGGTTTGCAGTGTTGCTTGATGATAACTATCAATGATATTTGTTCTATTTATTGTTGTTTGCCAATGGTGCCTCGATGTGTATCTGGTAGTGTTGTTTGGGTTGATTGCTATATTGATCAGTTATTATGTTTGGGTATGGTTCAATGATATTTGATAGGTTCAGTACTTGGTTCAGTGGGTGATTCAGTGTTACAATGATTATGTTAGCCAAAAGATTCAATGTTCAATAATCTAAGGTCTGTACGCATATTTTATGCAGAGGAAACGCATATATATGCAGGTTCTATTAAGAACAGTCACATACATATTCTGAAGTTTATTTGTTCTCGTTGGGATCTGTATTCAATAGTTTAATGCTTCAGAGATTCAATTGATTTACAGAGATTCAGTGTTCAGAATTGTATTTCAGTATTTTAGTTTGGATATTGGTTAGAACTTATTGTTGATGTGGGTCCGTATGAAAATTTGATTAAAAGTGGACTATAGGTTTTTTTATGATTGCTTGACAGGTGGATCTAGTCTGAAACATTCTAAAACAGTGTCCACAAGGAGATGAGGAGTAGAGCCTTCAGTAAGGGGGTAGTATCTCCCTTCCGGTAAGTGTTGGTAAATTAGTTCAATGGGTTGCAGCTCCCTTCTAGTAGGAGCTAGAGAACAAGAGGAGGTTGTATCCTCCTGCGGGTGGGTGCCTTCGTGCTAGTAAGAGTCTACACTAGTAAAATTAATAGATAATTTCTTTATATAATAAGAAATAAGACAGAGACAGCGGTAGTGGTGGTTTTCTCCCACATTTGGTTTCCACCTAAAATCCTGGTGTTCTATGTGTGTGGCTTATGTGTTGTGAATTTTTTGTCCTTTACTACATACTGGAAATTAATTGATCTATTGATGCAATGGATAAATATAAACATCTGATGGAATACATGAAATATTAGTAAAATGGATATATGTTGGCTTCCTTCACTAAAGTCGTGTACATATGCAAGTTGCTTTAAGAACAGTAGCGTACGTAATTTTGTATATGAAATTGAAAGATAGAGTGAATTAAAATACTATTCCCATATATGATGCAGGGAAGAATCAATATGAGATCAATGCAAAGGTAGTTAATGATATCTTGGAAAATTTAGTTGAATATGAGTTTGTGAAATTCATGGAGTTGAATAGTGCAAATAAAATATGGGACAAGCTTGTCCAAAGCTATGAAGGTGACACTAAGATAAAAATCACTAAACTTCAAACATTTAGAATTCAGTATGAGACTCTTAGAATGCGTGATGATGAAAGTATTGTAAGATTCTTCCTTAGAGTAGCAAGATTGTTAACTCAATGAAAAATTTTGGTGACAAAATAAAGGATTCTATGGTTGGTTAAAATATTTTAATATCTCCAACATTAAAGTTTGATTCCAAAGTCTTTGCCATTGAAGAAATGCAGGATTTGAAGAATCTCACTGTTGAACAGCTTCATGGGATCTTGACAACTTATGAGATTAAAAAAGGGGGTATATCAGGTATTAGAGAAGCAGCATTCAAAGTCACAAACAAAGGGAAAGAAAAAGAAAAGCCTAAGGAAACAGGCTATATTTCAAACGAAGAAGAAGTGAATTTTGTGAAGAAGCTCGAAGTAGGAACTGGCAGGTTCAAAGGTAAGGTTCCTTTTAAATTTTTTGCATGTGGAAGAGTAGGTCACTATGCCACTAAATTTCCTTATAAAGAAAATCATGAGAAAGAGAAGAATGTTCCAAAGAAAAATGTTAAAATAAATTTTGATAGCAAGAAAATTTTCTATAGTCATGAAGATAGTGAATATTCTTCCAATAATGAGGATGATGAATCATTATAGAATTTTCAATTACTTATGGCATTTGAAGAACAATGTGTAGATGAATTTGATGATGTCTTTATGGATTCTCTAGAATAAATTGATAGACTCAAGGTCATAAACAAGAATCAAGAAAAGGAAATCAGTATGTATAAGGAAAACACCCTTGTTGAAGAAATAAAGCAACTAAAAATTTCCTAGAAGAAGCTAAATTAATTGAAGAATATTTGAAGAAACAAGTCCAAGAAAAGGAAAGGCACTGTGAAAACTTAGAACTTGAAATTGTGGGTCTAAGAAAGGAAATTGAGAAAACAAAGGCTCTAAATCTTAGATTTGCTAAAGGATCTGAAACTTTAGAAGAAATCATTAAAGTGCAATGCTCTCCTCTAATCAAGATAGGTCTTGGATACAATCCAAATGGTGGAACATCAAAGCCTATGAAATCTTATGAAATACATGCAAGAAGCTATGTCAATACAATAAAAGGAAGCAATCATCATACTTATAGAATTCAGCAAAAGAATCAAGGATCAAATCCTTCTCATACAAAAAACCTTTCCATGAACAAAGGGAAAGCTACTCAAGAAGGTATTATACTCCCAGGTATTCTTACTTCAATGGTCAATGCTTCACTTGTCACAACTTTGGTCACAAAATAGTTCATTGTGTTGTTTATAAAATGATTATGACTAGAGAAGTAAGAAAACAACAGAATGCTATCGGAACAAAGAAATATTCTTATAATGTTTTCTCACCTCTTCAGAATGAAATTAAATGTTCTATTTGCAATAACTTTGGTCATGAAGAAACTAAATGTAGAAGCAGGATGAAATCATCTTATCAACAAGAACAAAAGACAATACCACCCAAGGTATGGAAAAAGAAAAATGCTTCCTCTGAAAATTGTGGTCTAGCATTATATGCAGGAGATCAAGAGAATCTATGGTACATTGACAGTGGATGTTCAAAGCATATGACAGGTGACAAAGATAAGTTTGTTTCTTTTAATGAAATAAAGAAAGAAAAGAATGTGACCTTTGGTAATAACTCATGTGTTGTTATTAAAGAGAAAGGATCTGTGTTTTTAAAGAAAAAGTTCAAGGCTGAGAATGTATTATTTGTTGATGGGCTAAGACATAACTTGTTAAGTGTTAGTCAAATGTGCGATTAGGGGCATGAAGTTATTTTCAGATCAAATAATTGTGTGGTAAGAAATTTGGATACATGTAAGATCATAATCAAGGGAACCAAAACTCCAGACAATGTCTATATCCTAGAGGGCGGCAAAGAGCATTGTTTTTTGAGAAAATCTGAAGAAAGTTGGCTTTGGCACAAAAGGTTGGGGCACCTCAGCTTTTCTCAATTATACAAATCAAGTAGTATGGGAGCAGTTCATGACTTTCCCAACATTTCTCCACCTGAAAATAGCATTTGAAAATCATGTCAATTTGGTAAGAAATCCAAAGTTCAGTTTAAAGCTAAAGAAGGTACTTCAAGTAAACCCCTTGAACTTGTTCACACTAATTTATGTGGACCTATGAGAAAGAATTCTCCTCGTGGTGAACAATACTTCATATTATTTATTGATTATTTTACAAGAATGTGTTGGATTGGTTTACTAAAGTATAAAGATGAGGCATTTGAAAAGATTAAAATATTCAAGGATTTGGTAGAAAATGAATTGGATATAAAAATAAAATATCTTAGATCTAATAGAGGATGAGAGTTTATATTAGATGAATTTTTCAATTTTTGCGAACAACTTAGCATCAAAAGGTAGTTTTCCATAGCTAAAACTCCTCAACAAAATGGAGTGGCGGAAAGAATGAATAGAACGGTTCAATAAATGGTATGAGCCATGGTTGATGAGTCAAGAACACCTCACACCTTCTAGGGAGAAGCAATACATATAGTTCTGGATATACTCAACAAGGATCATGTTCGGGTAAACAATGATAAAGCTCCATATGAACTTTGGTATGATAAGCTTGCAATTGTCAAACACTTTAGGATCTTTGGAAGCAAATGTTTCATAAAGAAAAATGATGATATGCTTGGAAAGTTTGAATCCAAAACTGATGTAGGAATCCTCTTTGGATATACTCTTCTAGAAGAAAAGGATATAAATGTTACAATAAAAGGCTCAAAAATATTGTTGAAAGTATATATGTTGTGATTAATGAAGCATCCACAGGTACCAAAAGGGAATGACAAGCAGATGATGAATCTCTCCCTTCTCAAATCCAAGAAGGTGTAGGAGAAGAAGAAAAAGAAGCATAAGAAGAAGGAAATGAATATACAGGTATGTCAAAAAAGAATCCATCAAGTTATGTTCAAAAAAATCACCTGAATCTCAAATTCTAGGTGATAAGGAAACAGGAATACAAACTAGAAGAACCTTTGTTGGAACATCTAGTCACTTAGCCTTATTATCCACAATTGAACCTCAAAATTTGAATCAAGAAAGAAAAGATGAATGTTGGGTTAAGGAAATGCATGAATAACTTGATCAAATAGAAAAGAACCATTCGTGGGAACTGGTACCAAAGCCTCATGATAAATATATAATTGAGACAAAGTGGGTGTTCAAAAACAAACTGAATGAAAATGGAGAAGTAATTTGAAACAAAGGAAGACTTGTATGCAAAGGCTATGCTCAACAAGAAGGGATACACTTTGAAGAGACATTTGCACTTCTAGCTAGACTTGAATACATAAGAATGTTTCTTTCATTTTCTAGCTTTGTAACTTTAAAGTATATCAAATGGATGTTAAATCTGCATTTTTAAATGGGGACCTAGAAGAATAAGTTTATGTTTGTTAAAAAAAATGAAATTGCAGTCAAATTCCACTTTATACTACTCATTTGATGGATATGATGATGGAATTGAGTTCCTCTTTTTGAGAGGACCAAAATCGACCTAAATATCACCTCGTTCGAATAAGCAAAAGTTGGTTTTTGATTTTTTTCACCCACTCATGGATATTGGAAGGTCGGCTTCACTTTCATGCACACTTGAATAGGTCAGCCCGAACATCAAATGTGCATTATTTGACACCCCTAGAAGCCTATAAATACAAGTGAAATAGAAGCTCATTTGGACATCACAACATCAAGAATCTTCTTCTCTTCTATATGATTTGGTTCGTCACATTTGTGAAGGAAAAGGTCGTACAAAGATCCAAAGTCTTAGATCTGAAGCTAGTACAAAATTAGGGTTTATGCTCCAAACGTTGGCACAGAACTGGGAAATCTCATCCTTGGACGCCGGCATGCTATGGTCAAGACAACATCCAAGAATCTATAGACACTCACATGCTAACTTAAAGCGAGAATCCAGGGGTTTGACTACAGTTGACCATCATCTAAATTTTTCTGAAGTTGTCTGAAGTGTGAGTCAAGATGTCTCTGATATATTCTGCCACCGTAAATTGGTTTTTGAAGTTGTTGGGTTGTATTGTTGATCATATTGTATTGGGCTCATTGTACTCTCTGTTGAAAATTTTATGACAATCTAATAAAAGAAGAATTTCAAAGGGTTTTCCCCTTATTTGGGTATTTCCCTGGTCTTTGACCAAATCTGTTGTCTCATGTTGATGTGTTGGTTGTCTTCTTTGTCATTGCATATATTGTTCTATCTTCGATTATTGTTGATGAATGGAAAGACTAATTATAATTGGAAATATTAGTAATTGAAGTTTGGAATTGGGATAAAGTAATTGATATGGCATAGAACAATCTGAAAATTAACATGGTAGCAGAGCCAAGGTGAATGACAAGCCCAAAAGGAGACAAGCTTTGAAGCACTCATCTTTGGAAAGTTGAAAGAACCGATCTAGTCAAATTCAAGATGACTTCCTTCTTCAAGAATGATGAGAAGTTGGGTGACTCATCAAATTTTGTTGCATGGAAAGTTAGGTTGGAGATCATAGCTAATAACAATGGTGTTTTGGACTACATCCAAAGAAAGCTACTCGAGCCTCTGTAGAATGCATCCGTTGCTGCCAAGAAAAATCACAAGAAAGGTGAGTTGAAAGCAAAACAAATTATAGTTGATGGTTTACAAGACAATCTACTTGCATATGTTGGAAACTTGAGTAGGCCTAAAGACATGTGTGATAAGGTATTTGGCATGTTTGAGATCAACAAGCTGAATGAAATCCTCGCCTTGAAAGATCAACTTAAAGACACCAAGATGAGCAAATGATATTCCATACAATCCTACATAATTAGGATCTCTTGTATTAGAGATCAATTGATAAGAGTTGGAGAAGTTGTGTCGGACAAGGAATTGGTGGTCGTGACTCTAAGAGGTCTCCCCTCTATTTGGGAAACATTCATCACTACTATAAGAAACACAAATTTCCTCCCTTCATTTGATGAAATTGTTGGAAAGCTCAATCAAGAAGATTTAAGGATGATAGGAAGAGGAAGGATTCAAAAGCATGAAGAAGAAGAACCCACTGCATACATCGCTCATGACAAGAAGAAGAAGAAGAAAGGGAAAGTAGGTCCATCAAATTCAAGAAAGCCTTATCCTCGAAATTCTGGTGGAAGAAAGGAATATGTGAACATTAAATGCTACGATTGTCATAAGAAGGGACATTATGCTCTAGATTTCCTCGAGAAGAATAATGGACCACAATATAATACTAGAAGCAAAAACAACAGGTTCAATGGTCAAAGAAGGAGAGATGACTAAAGGAATGAACGCAATGGGAGAAATGATAGAAGAAGAAGGGATGCTCCAAGTGACCATGAAGAAGATCATTGTCCACAAAAGAAGTAAAAATTCTCCAAGTATGAAAGTAATCTTTCAAATCAATATGAATATATTCTTATTTCTGCTCTTACTAGTTCATCTCCTCTAGATTCGTGGGATACTTGGTTGGTTGATAGTGGGGCCACTCATCACTTCTATGGTTACAAGGAAGTTCCCTTTAATTTGGTGGAGAGGGAGTCAAATTTGAAAATCATTCTTGGAGACAACTCCACTCATCCTATTAAAGGTTTTGGATCAGTCAAATTTCATTTGAATTCTAGGGAATCTATTGTACTACATGATGTAATGTATGTGCATGGATTAAAGAAGAATTTGGTATCAATATAAGCTTTGGAAGACAAAGGGATGAGGGTTTCTTTTATCAAAGGAAAGGTTCTTACTTGGCCCATTGGATCACTTATGAAAGATGCATTCACTTTGGAAACAATATATGAAGGACTCTACAGGGTCACTAGAAGACCACTACTAGCATTGGTTCATAATACAAATCATATAAGAAAATTATGGCACCGAAAGTTGGCTCATATTCATTATGATGCTCTTTCACAATTGGAGAACTTGGTCTCAGGGATTTCAAAGGTGCAAGTTCAAAATGATAGAGTATGTCTGGGATGTGCTAGTGGAAAAATGACAAGGGGGCCATTCCCCTCTAGTGAAAACAAGACCACTGACATCCTCCATCTCATTCATTCTGACATGCGTGGATCGATGCCCATTTGATTTATTAGTAGATATCTCTACTACATCACATTCATTGATGAATTTTCAAGGAAGACATGGATATACTTTTTGAAGAATAAGGATGAATCCTTTGAAACATTTAAGGAGTTCAAAGCATTGGTTGAAAGTCAAACAGAGAAGAAGATCAAAATATTCAAGTCTGATAATGGTGGGGGATAAATTTCAAATAAATTGATTGACTTTTTCAAAAAGGAAGGTGTCAAGAAGGAAATCATTGTGCCATATACTCCTAAACAAAATGGTTTAGCTGAAAGGAAGAACAGGTCTATAGTAGAATCCACTCGAGCAATGCTCCATGATCAAAAGTTGCCTACATTTCTTTGGGTTGAAGTTTCACATGTTGCTATATATGTTCAAAACAGGGCACCTCATCAAGATTTGGAAAATAAAATTCCCGAAGAAGTATTTATAGGTGTGAAGCCCGAAATTAGTCATCTTTGATATTTGAATGTCCCATATATTTCCATGTTCCAAAGGACAAAAGGAACAAATTGGAAGCTATAGGAAGAAAAGGTATGTTTGTTGGGTATTGTGAAAATTATAAAGCATTTAGAATATATATTTCTAGTCAAAGTAAGGTTGAAATTAGCAGGGATGTTACATTCAATGAAGATGTCACTCTTGGAAAATCTAGAGACCTTCCTCTGCCTCCTCCTCCCTAGAAGAATGGTGATATGGATATCTTGGATGGCTCGTCTGTGCCCGAATCGAGACTAACATTTTTTATGTTCCCATGGAGCCCATGGATCCCTTATATTCTCCTCCTAGTAATCCTCCTACTAGGAAGATACCACTTTGGCTCTATGACACTCTTCATGATGTTGATAATCATGTGCCCATTTGAATATCATTTAGAGAAAGGAAGAATCCATGCTGGTACCAAGGATATGTTGCAGCCATGAGCACTATGATTCAAGCTGAACCTTCCACATTCGAAGAAGCTGTAAAAGAACAAGTTTGGAAAGATGTTATGGCCGAGGAATATGAATCTATTATGAAGAATGATGTATGGGATGTTGTGCCGAGACCGAAGGATAAATTTGTGGTAACTTCGAAGTGGATATTTAAGATGAAGCATGGAATTGATGAAGCATTAAAAAATACAAGGTAGGGTTCGTGGCTCTAGGATTCTCCTAGAAAGAGGGAGAAGATTATGATGATATATTTTCACCTGTGGCTCAATATACAACCATTTGTTCAATAGTTTCCCTTGCTACAAGTCAAGGATGGACCCTTCATCAGATGGACGTAAAGACCACATTCCTCCATGGCATGCTACAAGAAGAAGTATACATTGAACAACCACAGGGATTTGAAGTAGAAGATTGGAAGACACATGTTTGTAGATTGAAGAAGGCATTGTATGGTTTGAATCAATCCCTAAGATCATGGTACACCCACATAGATAGTTATTTGGTGAAAATGGGATTCACAAGAAGCAATGTCAATCCCAACCTCTACTTCAAGGTAGGCCAAGGTATGTTGCTGATTTTGGTTGTATATGTTGACGATCTATTCCTAACAAGTAGTGAGCCTCTGATGATCAAGTGTAGGAGATATCTATCCTCTGAATTTGAGATGAAGGACCTTGGACTCATGCACTACATTCTAGACCTTGAGGTGTGGCAAAGGCCCGATGAGATTTTCCTTTCACAAGGAAAATATGTTGTGAAGCTATTGGAAATATTTGGAATGATAGAATGCAAGTCCCTACCCACACTGATGGAAATGAACTTCAAGAAGTTATGTGGAGAAGTTGCAGGACCCGATTTGGCGAATCCATCTGAGTATAGACAGTTGATTGGGGCTCTGATGTTCCTTGTGAACACCCATCTAGACATATGCTATGTAATGAACATGTTGATTCAATTAATGGTTGAGCCTCTCCATGCACATTAAACGGTTGCAAAACACATTTTGAGATATTTGCAGGGGACCAGTACACTTGGTCTAAGATGCTTTGTCGGAGATGTTAGACTTCGTGGATACACCGATGTTGACTAGGCGAGAAATGTTATCAACAGAAAGAGTACATCAGGATGTTGTTTTAGTCTTGGATCTGCCATGATATCTTGGATGAGTAGGAAATAGAAGTTTGTAGCATTGAGTACTGTCGAGGTAGATTATATTGCCGCTAACATGGCTAGTTGCAAATAAGTTTACTTGAGGAAGCTCTTTGGAGAGCTATTTGAGTAGGTCCTAGACACTACAGTGATATATTACAACAATAAGAGTGGAATCCATCTGGAAGAGAATCTCGTATTCCATGACAAGTCCAAGCACATAGAGATTTGATACCACTTCATTCATGATATGGTATAGAGAGGAATCGTTCGACTCCATCACATATCGACAGATGAGGAGATTGTAGATATTATCACCAAGGCTTTACCGAAAGGGAAGTTCTTAGTCTTCAGAGAGCATCTTGGACTGATGGATGTGACCCCTCTTGATAAGGGGCACCACTGATCGAGGACACTAGGTCATACTCTTCCCCCCTGTTTGAGCTCCCAAGGTGAGGAATTGAGATAGAGTGCTCCTAGGGTTGAGGGAACTCTAGACAATAGGCTATCACCCCTATTTGTTACCCATAGGATTGGAGTAGTATCTCACCCTAGCTTGGTCTTTGCAGAGTATACCCTAGTTGGCATCATACCCATAAGCTGGGCTTGTTGGGATTATCCCTCCCTGTCTGGCCAACAGGTGAGGAGGCTTGGGTATCTCACCCAAGCTAGGATTATGATGCAGGTGTTTGTTGGGTGAAAATATTATCGTTTAATTCTATTGTAGTACTTTCCCAACTATTTAATTTGTCAATATGAGGTTCGTAGGCTTACGAGGCACATGCACTATATATGCAGGACCGAAGTGGAACTAATTTAATCTAAATTACTAAAATCAAATTGATCTAGGAAGGCATTGAAACACTAACTAGGAAAGCAGGAAATTGCATAAGGGGAAAGCAATACAACATGTGAAGAATTGAATGACAAACAACATATATGAGCTCACAACAATAAAACTATCTCAAATTATATTACAAGAATCAAATTACAAATCATGAAAGCATAACAATAAAAGATGAAAAACTAAGAATTCCCTTCTCATAATTACAAAACTATTTCTTAAAGCTAATCTCCATTCTTTCCATTATTCACTATTATCCAAATGAAGAGAGAGAACTCTCTTATATACATGAGGAAGATAACCATCTCATAATTACATATCCAATATTTTCTCAAGCACTCTCAACTAATTTCCCATTATTACAAGATATGATCCCTTTGAATCCTCCACAAATCTCTCAAGCATTTTCAACGAATTTCTCATTATTACAAAATATGATCCCTTTGAATCCTCCACAAATCTCTCACATATCTTGGATAAGATATGCTAACCAAATCCTCCATGATTTTCTCCTTAGGAATAGGCTTGCATAATTATCTCCTAAATATGGTGGAGGAGATATGGATAAGATATGCCAACCAAATCCTCCATGATTTTCTCCTTAGGAATAGGCTTGCATAATTATCTCCTTAATATGGTGGAGGAGATATTTGAGAAGTCTCTTGGAATTAATTCTTCACATATTTCCTACACATCACAAAACTCACATATTCTTGAGATATATATAAAAATATGTATATTTTCTAATATTTAATCATAAATTCACTTGTAATACAAAAAATGAATAAAATGGAAAATAAGAAGGTGAAACCCAAATGTATTTATGAAAATGATATGATAAAAGGTTAATGGGATGATGAAATGTAAGGAATAGTGAAGAAAAAGGTGGATGAAAATATGACATTTCTGAGTCCCAACATCCTCTCCAACTGAACTTGTTGCATGTCCTCATGCAACCATGCATAGGTCTCTTTAAGAACATTTGGCATCTTGAACTTTGGCTTTACATGATGATGTCTTTTAATAATGAAGTTTCCAAGATATGTGAAAGACATGAGTAACAATTTACATTTTCTTATGGTTGGTTGTTGTGTGACAACCATGAATACAAAGAATGTTGGTTCTTGTGTTAACAACATTCATTTCATTTTCTATTCTCTTTTCTTCAATAATAATGTAAACACTCACTGGAAATCATAATGTGCATAAGAAATACCTTTTGTAATATTAATGAAGCATGCCAATATTGCATATGAAGCAAAGTGCAACAAAGTATCATTGGAAAAAAAATGTTGGTGAATGGTAAATGAGAAAAATGGAGTGATAGTGGTGAAGAAATAGAATCATGGTAGTGAATATGTAGTGAATATAGTTCTCCCCCCCCGCCCCCCGCAACTGAATTGGTTGCATATCCTCATGCAACTTAACATGGCTCATGAAAGGAAATGTAGCATGGTGAGGAAATTCTCCAAAATATTCAAGTTAGCATATAAGGAATTGCATGATTAAATATTAGAAAACAACATACCTCTACTTACCCAAGAATGATGAACTATGCAATAGGAATGTAGCTACTGTTGCTGCTAGATCAGGAAAATGTGACTGATGTTGTTGTAACTGGATCCTGGGAAATGAAGGAATCTGAATGGCTGATGCTGAATCATGGAAAAGATAAACGTTGAAAGTGGAACTGTGGTACTCTCATAGATCAGAATTCATGCTGCTATAACTGTTGAGGGGGTTGTGAAAAAGTGTATAGTCTTCACCTGCTACTAAACTTTTTGGTACAATTCTAATCATGCGAAAGAATGTGTTGATGTCGAGCATGAAAAGAAATCATTGGATTACCGGCCATTGATGCATGCCGTTAACCAATGCGAGGCAACTCACCATTGATGTCAATGAGTGCCAAGGTACCCGAGTACATCTTGTGAAATGCGAATAAAGGGGTTGACGTCGAGCCATTTGCAAGATCTGAAGATCAAGGGACATTGATGTATTCCCATGATCGTCAGCGAGAGAACTTGCCATTAAGGCATGCAAGCCTCTAGGTACTCAAAAGGAACTCTAGTCTATTTCCCAGATAAGGTGCTGATGTCGATGGGGCAAGACTTGTTGAAAGGTGGGCCTTAAGGAATCCCACATCAGTCAACGCGAGTTTGTACAAAAAGATTTGGTAGGACTATAAATGGAAAGAACTCACGGACCAGCAATGTGGATCAGCATGGCGAGGAAAACAAGGCAATGTAATCATGGAAAGGGAATGAGTTTTATTCAAAAGGAAAACTAGAAGGAAAAAATAAACTGAAAAGGATAAAGGAATGTATGCGATTCAAAAAAATAGGTGTGCTTGAAGTCGTGAAAGATAAGGTAATGGAAGATGGCTGCAACATAGGGATGGTCTAGGCGTTTGGAAGGAAATAGGTGAGTAGTCATGACGCAAAAGGATTTTTGTGTAGTGAAAAATGTCATGATATGTGCAGTGAAGAATTAGTTCCTTCAAGTGTCCAATGATGCATGTTTCATTATGATTTCGAAAAATCACTTTTGCATTAGATTGTCTTCACTCTGAAAAACTTAGCACCATTCCTGCATAAAAATTGTCACCTTTGTGTGCCATCTTCATCGATCATTCCTGTATGAAGTGACTCAAAAACAAATTAGCTCATTTTCAAGAATTTATGAAATGTCCATTTTTTAATTATTTTTCGAAGTCACACTAATTGTGGATGAAAAGGGTGTCGCATTGTAATGTTGAGCTTTCTGCAATAAGCTTCTCATTGACCAACACATAACACCAATCTCATTTCACTTGTTAGTATATGCATCCTAACTCTTGCCCACAAAAATAAATGATAAATTCCAACATACTTTTATTTCTCCCAACTAGAAATATTGCATGTCCCCATGCAATGTACTCATTGATTGTGCAATACCTTTTCAAAATGTTTTTATTGGTTTGCAGGAAAAGTGATTTAAAACATTTGAAAAGGTTTTGTATTTGTTATGGAACAAGTAGTTAGTTTATAAATGAATGAAGGCAATTTTATTTTATTATTATTATTTTTTTTTTATTTTTTTTTTTATTTTTTTATCATTTTTTAATAAATAACAAATTAAAAAACAAAAGTTTTTAATTTATTATTTATGTCGATTTATTTATTTATTTATTAAAAACAAAACTAATAATGAAAATAATAAAAAAAACTAACCCTAATTAAAAAACGACCAAGGGCTGTGAGACGAAAACTACTCAGGGATAAACGATTTGGATCGTAACTGTTGATGAGACTGTAAGGTTCTCTTCAAAGAGCACCTCAAATCCGGGAGATTTAAGAGCTTCAATACATTGGTTTGTAGTACGAATGTCAGGAAGCCCATCTGCAAGTTCAATTTTTGCCTTAATCTTCTCGTGTTCTTCATTCTTTGGGTCAAAAGAGTCAGTCATGCACCATTCATATGCCGCAAACAGTTGGCCAGGTTTCAATACTCTTTTTATCTCTTTGTAGTAGCCAACTGCATCTGGTGCATGACAAGTAGCCTCAATTGGATAAACTGCATCAAAAGTATCGTTGGAGAAAGAAAGAATCCCTCCATGCAGCGCTGGCTATCAGGCGGCAACTAAGGTGGTGAGTAATTTCCTGCAATCTGCGTTAACGATAAAGTATATTCATGATAAAGCAAGCATTCGTTCTGTAGGAGTTCCATGACGTTCTCCATAATTTGATGATTGCAAAGATATTGACCATTCATTGCCTCAATAGCAACATCAGATATTTCAAAAGAATCATAACTGACAAAGCCAAAACCTCGTGAATTCCCAGTATTAGGATCTCTGGATATTACTACAAAAATGCCTCCTCGATATTTGATTTAGTAATAGAAAAATCCGATTTGACTTATCCTGTAGTGATTTGTTCCTGCAAAATTGGAATTTGTATTATCGTTTCCTGATTTTCTAGACAAAGAGTTGGATTTTTAATTTATGATTTGGAGGATTTTGTGGGCGTTGTTGAGGGAGTTGTGATGGCGGAGGGCATATTTTCCATCTTTGTATTGACAATTCGTTTACATTTTTTCGATTTGCACAAATAACCTGCAATCCCCAAGTCTCAGTCCCGAGGCATATGTATGAGAACGCTATGACAAAAATTGTTTTAAATGTGTAGGTGCAGTGATTGAATTCCAAGTTTATTATGCAGTAGAAGCAATGGTTTCTTTTGTGCCAGTAAGATACACACGTCTCTGTCCTACTGTAGCAAGGCCTGGTGAAGTGTTGCCACCAAAATTCATTGAGAAATGTTGAGAAATGGACACAATGATTTGCACATTGAAAGATGTTTTTGATGAAGCATATTACAAAACATGAATTTATCTATTCCTGAAATTAGTCTAAATCATCCCTATTTTCTGATCCTCGCGATCGCACTAAGCGTGGAGGAGAGCATACTTATTCTAGGTAAAAGCAAAACTGAAAATGGAAGTAAAAACTAAAAATGAAAGCCTACCTACTCTATACTAATTAGAAAAAAAAAATTAGTTACGTGTAATTAAACTTCCAATGAAGGCATTCACGTAGCAGTAACAACAATATATCCAGTAGCAATTTTTTAAATAATGGATGAAAATATTCGAGAGTGAATGAGTCTAGTTTCTGTAACTGCAAATCAACTAAAAAATAAAAGATGAATCTAATCTAGTACTTACCTAGAACCATTGTTCGATAAAGCTTTGATAGGCACAGTTTCTCTCACATAGATCATGTTGTAACTCCTCTTCTTCTTCTCCGATCTGCTGTTCTTCTTCCTCGAATTCCTATTCAAATGATTGTTCGCCATCAGATACGCAGGATTCTTCAGATGTTGAATCTTCATTTATTTCTTGGGGAGTAGTTGAACTTTCAATTCTTGTCAAGATCTCCTTTTCCAGGGAAGAGGAGATTCTGACTTCTGCAAGGATCTGAGTGAGTAGTTCCAAGCTGACACTCATTATAAAACCATGTTGAAAAAGATTCTAAAAACAAAGTGCTAATAATTGTCTGATTTTTTAATCCTTTTACAAGGTTTTTAGTTCACAAAAACTCTTCCAAATCAGCACACTAAAAATTGAATTAAAAACAAAAGGACCACAGAAATAATTTTGAATTCAATACTCAATTAAACCCTCTTACAAGTACTGCTCATTAATTGAGTAATCGAATTCTTCAACTACAACCATGAACCATGAATTCATCAAACACTCTTCATAGTTGCGAAAATCAAACACACTTGCAGATATTGAAATTCACACTTGCATAAGTGTAAACACACCCTACATGCCCTGATCCATAAGAGGTCAAGCCCGTTACGGTATCTCGAATGCGATGTGTAGGCTGTTCCCCACGTCTTACCGCCTTAACACCTCGGAGTTAGGAACATGTCTAAACTCACTTGCATGAAAAATCAAACTAAACTTCAATCCATCGTGCCTCCCCGGCAACGACGCCAAAATGTTGGGTGAAAATATTATCGTTTAATTCTATTGTAGTACTTTCCCAACTATTTAATTTGTCAATCCGAGGTTCGTAGGCTTACGAGGCACATGCACTATATATGCAGGACCGAAGTGGAACTAATTTAATCTAAATTACTGAAATCCAATTGATCTAGGAAGGCATTAAAACACTAACTAGGAAAGCAGGAAATTGCATAAGGGGAAAGCAATACAACATGTGAAGAATTGAATGACAAACAACATATGTGAGCTCACAACAATAAAACTATCTCAAATTATATTACAAGAATCAAATTACAAATCATGAAAGCATAACAATAAAAGATGAAAAACTAAGAATTCCCTTCTCATAATTACAAAACTATTTCTTAAAGCTAATCTCCATTCTTTCCATTATTCATTATTATCCAAATGAAGAGAGAGCACTCTCTTATATACATGAGGAAGATAACCATCTCATAATTACATATCCAATATTCTCTCAAGCACTCTCAACTAATTTCCCATTATTACAAGATATGATCCCTTTGAATCCTCCACAAATCTCTCAAGCATTTTCAACTAATTTCCCATTATTACAAAATATGATCCCTTTGAATCCTCCACAAATCTCTCACATATCTTGGATAAGATATGCTAACCAAATCCTCCATGACTTTCTCCTTAGGAATAGGTTTGCATAATTATCTCCTTAATATGGTGGAGGAGATATGGATAAGATATGCCAACCAAATCCTCCATGACTTTCTCCTTAGGAATAGGCTTGCATAATTACCTCCTTAATATGGTGGAGGAGATATTTGAGAAGTCCCTTGGAATTAATTCTTCACATATTTCCTACACATCACAAAACTCACATATTCTTGAGATATATATAAAAATATGTATATTTTCTAATATTTAATCATAAATTCATTTGTAATACAAAAAATGAATAAAATGGAAAATAAGAAGGTGAAACCCAAATGTATTTATGAAAATGATATGATAAAAGGTTAATGGGATGATGAAATGTAAGGAATAGTGAAGAAAAAGGTGGATGAAAATATGACATTTCTGAGTCCCAACAGTGTTCTATGTTGGGTCCCTATAGTACTAGTGATTACCCCATTACTATTGTATTTATACCCCTTATTTATATTGTTGTGCCCCTATTACCCCCATGTTGTTATTTATGTGCCCCATAGAATCCCTCTATTGTTATTTTTGTGGCTTTATATTATTATTGTTAGGTCGGCTGGATTATATTGTGACTCCTTACACTCCTATATATAGAAAGGAGGTTTTGTCATTTGTATCATCGAAGAATTGTTCATTTAAGTAATGTAAAAGAGGTTGCCCCCTCGAAGAGGCTGAATTCTAAGGTGTTGATATATCTTTTCTATCTTTTCTTGAGCTGGTTTCATAACATTTGGTATCAAAGCTTTGGATTCTAGGGTTTCGCTGCTCCAAACAGGTCATCGTGGAATTTTCGCTATAACTTTTTTTCTGTGATGTTTCAGAAGTCGCAAAAAAAACCCATTTGATAAGAAATTGTGCTGAACCTTGGGTCCGAATTTCAGATCTTTTCGCGCGATATTTGCGGAGATATGATCTGAGGAAGTTGGTATTTTTGCAGACTCCTGAATTACATTCAAAACAGGTGACCTGGGGAAAAACGTCATAACTTTCTCTCTGGGGATCGGATTGAAATTTCGTAAGAAGGTACAGAAAGAGGACAGAGTTTAGTTTCTTGTATGTCAGTTTCAGATTCAAAGGTTGAAACAGTGACTCGTGGCACGTCATACAAGTTAGCTCTACTGAACTAGTCTAAAAGAAAGTCACTGTGGGAGATTTCACATACCTCTTCCTTGGAGAATCCAATTTGGGTCAGACTTGTGGCATTGGAAAGAGGACGCAGAAGGCTACTACAGGTTGCAACTTCAGAATTGGATGATCTGAAATTATAGAGATACATCAGATTCAATATCAGGCTTCTATAAAGTGAAAAAAGGTGTGTAGTTTTTTTTAAATTTTTGTGTAAGCTTGGTTTAACGGAATTCAAAGGGCATAGTAAAGCATTATTATCGGTAACTGATGCCCCGAGGAAAGAAAATGCAAACACCTAGTAAGGAACCTGAAAGCTCTAGCATGACTCATGAAGAAGAGGAAGAAATGCTACATGATATATCAAAATTACAAGAACAAGTGCAACATATGTCACGCTCACAAAAGCTAACAGAAGCTAAGATAAATGGCATGGAATCTAAGATAAATGGTGTGGAGTCTAAGATAAAGGGCATGGAAGCTAAGATGGATGATTTGAAGACAGATTTGAAGACAAACATGGCAGATTTGAAGACAAATTTGAAGACAGACATGGCAGATTTGAAGACAGATTTGACAAATTTTCTACAAGAAATACTTACTAATGGTGAAAAGGTTGTAAAGGAAACTCATGATGTGAACAAAAGTAATGTTAATCATGATTCCATAGACTCTAATGTTGGATCGAAGACCCACCATATTCCAAAAATCGCTATGAGGAAGTTTGATGGCAAGGATCCCGCCACATGGATATTACAGATGGAGCAGTTCTTCGATCTCAATAATGTGCAAAACACACAAAAGGTACGTATGGCAACTGTATATTTGGAACCAAATCAGTTTGTATGGTATCAATGGCTTTGCTCTCGTAAAAAATTTATCACTTGGGCAATTTTTACGGAAGAATTGATAGCACATTATGAAGATACAAAAAGCAACACTTTTTTTAGCCAATTGATAAGTCTCAAACAAAAGGGTTCAGTAATGGAGCACATTGAGGAGTTCCAAAAATTGAACATAAGGGTAAAAGATATTCCAGAGGAGCATAGGATTGATGTGTTCATAGGGTCTTTAAAGGACAATATCCAACATGATGTTCGCCTTTGGGAACCTGATTCATTAGAGAAGGCATTCAGGTTAGCAAGAAAAATGGAAAGCAAAATTATGGCAACTAGGAAGCATACCACTCACAACTATAAAGACGGAAGTGTTGTTTCCCCTAGCCTTCCACAACCTATAAGGTTGACACCACAACAATTGGAAGAAAAAAGAGCAAAAGGGCTTTGTTACAGTTGTGATAGCAAATACACTAAAGGTCATAAGTGTGCTGAGAAGAAATTATTCTACATAGATTGTGAAGAGGAAGAAGAAAAGGAGCAAGAAAGGTCAAAAGAAGAAGAAATACTCCAGGAACAAAGCCTAGATGAAGAACAAATAAATCCAACCATATCTTGTAATGCATTGGCGGGAATTACCACTCCTCAAACCATCAAGATAGAAGGACAAATCAAGAAGAAAAAGGTAATAGTGTTGATTGATTCAGGAAGCACCCACAATTTTATTCATTGTAGGGTAGCAAAAGAATTGAATTGCTTCCTATATCCAGCACCAGAGTGTCAAGTGATGATTGCAAATGGAGGAACAATAAATTGCTCTGGAAGGTGCCATAATATCAAGCTATCCATGGGAGAATATGTATTGACTAGCCCAATGCTTTCCATTCCAATGGGAGGTGCTGATGTTGTACTAGGAGTCCAATGGCTACAATCCTTGGGTACAATAGCTTTTAATTTTCAAGAACTTTTCATCAAATTTTCTACGGAAGGAAAGGAAGTTGAATTAAGGGGTATTACAGGGAAACCAGGAAAGATAATCAGCTCTAATGGTATGACCAAGCTTCTAAAAAAGGAGCAAAGAGGTGTAATTGCACAATTATGTTCGCTAGATGTTTCCACATCAGAGTCATCTATTTCTCCAGATCTCCAAAAAGTACTGGACAATCATTCCAAGGTATTTGAGACTCCCAAAGGTCTCCCACCTATGCGTGATCATGATCATGCTATTCATCTGATTCCAGGAAGTGTTCCTCCAAACATCAGGCCGTACAGATATCCCTATGTCCAAAAAAGTGAAATTGAACGTATGGTTGCAGAAATGCTAGAGGCTCGTATAATCAACCAAGTCAAAGTTCTTTCTCTGCTCCAGTAGTATTGGTGCACAAGAAGGATGGATCATGGCGCATGTGTCCAGATTATAGGGAGCTCAACAAGCTCACTACTAAAGATAAGTTCCCAATTCCTGTCATTGATGAATTACTGGATGAATTGCATGGATCAATTTACTTCACCAAGTTGGATCTTCATTCGGGATATCATCAAATCAGAATGAAGAATGAAGACATTCCAAAAACAGCATTTAGAACTCATGAGGGTCATTATGAATTTTTGGTCATGCTTTTTGGCCTTACTAATGCACCTTCAACATTTCAAGGTTTGATGAATTCAATTTTCAAACCATTCCTTAGAAAATTTGTGTTAGTATTTTTTGAAGATATACTAATCTACAGCAAGTCTTGGAAGGATCATGTTGAACATGTTGACAGGGTGCTACAACTATTGGAGGAGAAACAATTATATGCAAAAAGATCCAAATGTTTCTTTGGAGTCCAGGAGGTGGAATATTTGGGTCATATTGTATCTCATGAAGGAGTTAAGGTAGACCCTAGCAAAATTAAAGCCATTAAGGAATGGAAAATCCCCACATCCATAAAGCATCTGCGAGGATTTCTTGGGTTGACAGGGTATTATCGCAAGTTTGTTAAGAATTATGGGAGAATAGCAGCACCTCTAACAACATTATTGAAGAAAGATGCATTTTCATGGACTCCACAAGCAACAAAGGCCTTTGAACATCTTAAAGAGGCAATGTGCCAAGCACCGGTCTTAGCTACATCGGACTTCACAAAAACCTTTATTGTGGAATGTGATGCTTCAGAAAATGGAATTGGTACTGTTCTAATGCAAAATGAAAGACCCATTGCTTTTGAAAGTCGTCCAATCAAGGGAAAGTTTTTAAGCAAAGCTATTTATGAGAAGGAAATGTTGGCAATACTCCATGCACTTAAGAAATGGCAACCCTACCTAATGGGAAGACACTTCAAGGTAAAAACGGATCATGATAGCCTTAAATACTTTTTAGAACAAAGATTATCCTCTGAAGAGCAACAAAAGTGGGTCACAAAGATGTTGGGTTATGACTTTGAAATCATCTACAAAAAAGGGAAGCAAAATGTGGTGGCAGATGCACTCTCAAGAAAGGATGAGGATGTGGAAGCATTGTTGTGCGCCATTTCTATTATCCAACCAGATTGGATAAACGAAGCAAGGGAGGAATGGAAGAATGATGAAGAAGTATGGGCACTTATTCAAAAGCTACAACAAGATTCCAGTACGTCTGATACATTTAGCTGGCAAAATGATTCATTATGGTACAAAGATCGCTTATACCTCTGTAAGAATTCTCAGCTAAAACAAAAGATTCTTATGGAATTGCACACTTCTCCCTTAGGAGGGCACTCAGGATTTTTAAAAACTTACCACAGGGTTAAGAAGGAATTTTTTTGGGATGGCCTTAAATCAGATATTCAAAAGTTTGTGGCGGAATGTTTGGTTTGCCAACAAAATAAAGTTGAAACAATTAAGACAACGGGTCTATTACAACCTTTATCCGTTCCATGCCAACGTTGGGAGGAGGTTTCAATGGATTTTATCACAGGTTTACCCAAGTCTGAGGGAAAGAGTGTCATCATGGTGGTAGTTGACAGACTTACCAAGTATGCACACTTTTGTGCATTATCGCATCCATTTAAAGCCAGTACAGTTTCTACTGCATTTATGGAAACTATTCAAAAGCTACATGGAAACCCAAAGATTATTGTAAGTGACAGAGATCCCATTTTCACTGGAAATTTTTGGACAGAATTATTTTCTTGTCTTGGTACTCAGTTAGCTCATAGCTCATCTTATCATCCTCAATCTGATGGGCAAACTGAGATAGTAAACAAATGCTTGGAAGGATATCTTCGTTGCTTTGTATCTGATAAACAGGCACAATGGGTCAAATGGTTGCCTCTGGTTGAATGGTGGTATAACACTTCCTTCCATACAGCAACAAAAATGACCCCATTTATGGCACTTTATGGGTATCAACCACCATCCATCACATCATATTTAAGAGAAAATTCTAAGGTTCAGGCAGTGGAACATCACATCGAACATCAACAACAAGTCCTCCAACTCTTAAAGGATAACCTCGTGTTGGCACAAAATAGAATGAAACAACAGGCAGATCAACATCGCAGTGAAAGAAGTTTTGATGTAGGTGATTGGGTATTCCTACGGCTACAACCATATAAGCAAATGTCCCTAAAGCAAGCTAAGAAGGATAATAAATTATCACCAAAGTATTATGGTCCGTACAAGGTGTTGCAAAAGATTGGTACTATGGCATACAAATTGGAGCTTCCTGCAGCTTCTCGATTGCACCCAGTTTTCCATGCTTCATGTTTAAAGAAGGTTATAGGCAACAAGCTCCCAGTTCACACAATATTGCCAGAACTTGATGAGGAAGGAAAAATTATATTGGAACCGGAAGAAGTCACAGAAACAAGAACTCGACAGCTACGAAATCAATCAATTTCAGAGTATCTTATCAAGTGGAAGAACTTATCCGCTGAAGATTCCACATGGGAGGATGAGAATTTTATGCAGAAGTATCCAGAACTACGCAAGCGTTGAGGACAACACTTTTTTGAAGGAGAGGGGCATGTTGGGTCCCTATAATACTAGTGATTACCCCATTACTATTGTAGTTATACCCCTTATTTATATTGTTGTGCCCCTATTACCCCCATGTTGTTATTTCTGTGCCCCATAGAATCCCTCTATTGTTATTTTTGTGGCTTTATATTATTATTGTTAGGTCGGCTAGATTATATTGTGACTCCTTACACTCCTATATATAGAAAGGAGGTTTTGTCATTTGTATCATCGAAGAATTGTTCATTTAAGTAATGTAAAGGAGGTTTCCCCCTCGAAGAGGCTGAATTCTAAGGCGTTGATATATCTTTTCTATCTTTTCTTGAGCTGGTTTCATAACATTCTACCACATGACTCTTAAGGTTCATTGTTGGGAAGATCGGTCAGCAATAGGATGGGTTGAGTAGTAGCTCCCCTACATCACATATTTCTTGATATGGGTTGAGTTTTAGCTCCCCCATGATATTCCAAGTAGTAACCCGATGACATATTCAGGGTAGTAGCCCAATGACATATTTTCGGATAGTAGCCCGATGACAAATATTTCTAGGTAGTATCCCACTGACAGGTATTTCGGGTAGTAGCCTACTGGTAGAGATTATGGGTTGTAGCCCGATGGACAAAGGGTGGTATATTTTTCTCCCCATGATTCTTCTTATTTAGATTTGATAATGTTTCAGCAAATAGAGTTGAGTGTATTTTTACACATGATGACAGGATGACACATTGATCAATGGACAAGTTTTACAGGTGGAATTCTCCCTAGTTGAGAGGGAGTGTTAAAATATGCAACTGCAGTCAAATTCCACTTTGGAATACTCATTTGATGGATATGATGATGTCATTGAGTTCATCTTTTCGAGAGGACCAAAATCAACCTAAAGATCACCTTGTTCGGATAAGTAGAAGTTGGTTTTCGATTTTTGGCACCCACTCATGGATATTGGATCAGGTCAGCTTCACTTTTATGCACACTTGGACAGGTACATCAAATGGACATTGTTGGACACCCCCAGAATCCTATAAGTATAAGTAACCTAGAAGCTCATTTGTACATCACAACATCAAGCATATTCTTCTCTTCTATCTGATTTGGTTTGGCACATTAGCGAAGGAAAAGGTCGTGCGAAGGTCCGAAGTCTCAGATCTGAAGCTCACACAAAATAAGGGTTTATGCTCTAGAAATTGGCATAGAACTGGGAAATTTCATCCCTAGACGCTGGCATGCTATGGTCAAGACAGTGTACAATAAGCTATAGATGCTCGCATGCTAACTTGAAGGGAGCGTCCAGGGGTTTGACTATAGTTGACCATCATCTGAAGCTTTCTAAAGCTGTCTAAATTCTAAATCAAGTTGTCTCTAATATATTATGCCGCTGTAAACTGGTTTCTGAAGTTGTTGGGTTGTATTTCCGATCATATTGTATTGGGCTCATTGTACTCTCTACTGAAAATTTTATGACAATCTAATAAAAGAAGAATTTCAAAGGGTTTTCCCCCTAGTGGGGTTTTTCCCTAGCCTTTGACCAAATCTGGTGTCTCTTGTTGATGTGTTGATTGTCTTCTTTGTCAATGGATATATTTTTCTATCTTCAAATACTATTGATGAATGGAAAGACTAATTCTAATTAGAAATATTGCTAATTGAAGTTTGGAATTGGGCTAAAGTAATTGATACATCATAGATCAATCTGAAAATTAACAATGTTGAACAACCTAAAGGATTCATACTTGGCAATAATAAAAATATTGTTTTCAAACTTAAGAAGGAATTATATGGGTTAAAATAGGCTCCTCGTGCAAGATATTATCGTCTTGACAGGTATCTTTGGCAACAAGGGTTCAAGAAAGGATCTACAGATAACAATTTATATATCAAATATGAAAAAAACAAATTGTTGGTGGTAGTGGTTTATGTTGATGACATCATATTTGGGAGAAATATTGAATCTATGAGTCAAGGATTTTCTTCATCTATGCAGTAGGAATTTGAAATGTCTTTACTTGGTGAGCTCACATACTTTCTTGGTCTTCAAGTTCATCAAACTAAAGATGGTATATTTCTTTCTCAAACCAAGTACCTCAAGCAGATTATGAAGAAGTATGGATTGGAAGACTGTAAACATGTGTTCACATCAATGGAAACAAGATGCAATCTTAGTCAAAATGATGATTCTCCTTCAGTTAATCAACCCGAATATAGATCTATGATCAGTAGCTTACTTTATCTTACCAGTGCAAGGCCAGATATTATGCATGTTGTTGGGATAGTTGGACGATTCCAAGAAAATCCTAAGGAAAATCATCTCAAATCAATTAAGAGAATATTCAAGTATCTTCAAGGTGATCAAGATTTTGGTCTATGTTATCCCAAAAACATTGATTTTACACTTCATGCTTACACAGATGCAGACTAGGAAGGTAATGTTGATGACTGCAAAAATAATAGTGGAGGAGCATTCTATTTGGGACCTTGCTTAGTTTCTTGGTTCATTAAGAAACAAATTTCTATTGCCTTATCGACTGCTAAAGCAAATTATGTTGTTGCTTCCTCTTGTTGTACTCAACTTATATGGATGATTCAAACATTGCAGGATATTCAAGTCACTTATCCTCAACCTGTACATATTCTTTGTGACAATACTAGTTCCATAAGTATCTCTAAGAATCTTGTCATGCACTCAAAAACTAAGCACATCCCAATTAAATACCATTTTCTTAGAGAGAAAGTTCTTGAGCAAAAATTCAAGTTGGAATATGTTCCTTGAAAGGAACAAGCTACAAATATATTTACCAAGCCTCTTCCATGTGATTCCTTTGACTATATCAGACATAAATTAGGAATGATTCCTGCATCTTCACTTTGCTAATTGTTCTAATATGTATGTCATGTTCAGGGGGGGCTAAGGTTGTAAACACTAGCAGTTTACTTTATGTACGTGGAGTCTATGAAAGACAATCATGTATATACACAACTTTTGAGCTAGACAGTCACGTATACCTCTTAGTAATGAAGATGGAATGGAACGGATTCAAGGGGAGCTTCCCATATGCTTCCATAATTTCATTATTGGTATTTTGGTTCTGACATTGGTTTGTTGCAGTCTATTGGTGATGCCCTTATGATGTTTAAAATTGATGCTTCATGTAATTTGATCTTATATTGATGTTGTTGAGATGGTTCTTGACGTATTTGTTGGTTGATGAGATGAATGTGATCAGAGTTGATGGTGATAAGTTGGCACAGGTTCAGGGGGAGAAGTCATTATGCTTCTAATAATGCATTGTTGGCAATGTGATTTCTTAAGCATTTCTTGTTGCAGGATGATGATGAGTCCAATATTTTTTCACTATTTGTTGGCATTTTTCATTGATGAGAAAACATATATGTTGTTTTCATTATGTTATAATTTATCATGGATCGCATGTGGTATTTGGTGAAGTTTTCAATGGTACATTTGATAAGGAAAATATGTATGCTATGATCTCTAAAGATGTTGATTGATGATCAGTTCAATTCTACTTAATGGCTTATGTTGTTGGAGGTACTCTTCGTTTACTCACATGTTGTTGATGCATGTATATGCTACCAATGGTGTTATGGTATAAGAGATTGATATGTCTTTGCTACTTGAGGATTTTGGCTCTTCCTACATATGGAGAGAGTATGTTGACCTTGATGACATAAGATCAAGGGGATGAGTTGATGACAAAACCTTCTTGTACAATCTTATGCTTCTACTATAGTTGATTGGTGATGCTTGGAGACATTGCATATTTGGTCACATGTTGATGTTATTAGAGAAATTAATGCTACATTGCCTTATCTTACACAGCTTCTTGATGATGAGGGTGTTCATGCTTCTATGTTTCTACTATCAGATATTTATGTTGTAGATTCCTATAAGGTGCATGGTGGTTGTTGATGACTATCATGGTCTTGCTACCTCATTGTTAAGGTTCTTGTTTTTGGTTATAAGTGTATCTTGATGTAAAGGTCATGAAAAGAACCATATTTTAAATCATAGTAAAATCTAGTCATGTATGGGTTATTGGGATCAAGTCATGTCATGTATGTAATCCCATTTTGGGATATTGATGTAAAATTTGGGTCCATTATGTAAACCCAATATGTTGGGTAATTGATGTAATCATGGGATCATATATTCATTGATAGAAAAGGTCATATTTGTTTGAGTCATAAAGCCTTGTACTTTTATTGTATATCTTTATAAGGTCCAGCATATGCTCAGGGGGAGCATGGTCAGTATGCATATTTCATGACTCATAATCAGCAAATAACACCTTCAGTGATCAACACTACGAGGGAAGTACCTAATTTACTCTAATTCAACCCTTTTCCCTTGATGTCAAAGGGGGAGATAAGCTTGGTGTTTTGAGAAAGGTGTTTGGAGAGAAGTCTTGTTATTTCCAGGTGTGTTTGCCGGTGTTTACAGGTTTCGACCAAACACCAAAGTGGTTTCCATCAAGTCCAAAGGGGGAGCTTATTGGCGTTATGGCTAATGTGTTTTCCTTGATGGAAACCAACTTAACAAAGATTTACTTGATGTCAACATTGATTATTGTGGAACTCATACAGATTGGTACAGATGCTACAGAGTATATGGGAATATTGATGATAAATGTGAAGTTTGAGAAAATATACGTGGATCCTATGAAGAAGGTTCATGTGCATATGCAGGTCTTGTAAGTGAAATTCGCATACAGAATCTAAACCATGGAAATTTGGATACCAAGGGTCATTTCCATGGTATTGGCCCATATTAATTGGAGCGGAAATGTTCATTTGATCCCGTCAAAAAATATGAATTACATTACAAAAGGATTTACCTAAGTTATTGGCTAAGGAAAAATCTATATAAAGATATGTAGATCAAGGTGTTGTGTGTGCAAGTAAATGGTTTATTCATATCAGATCTCATCTGAAACAGGTATGCACCAGAGAGCAAGGAGAAGACTCAGATATGAAAGATCTTAAGACATGTTGAAATATATGATTGTTCAATTTACTTATTTAATGATAGATATTTCGTTATAAGTGGTGTTGTGATCTGAATGGGCTTTCAGTAATCTGATGATTTGACAATAAGGAATGCGCAGTATGTGTTGTGTTTACAGTAAAGGATTGATTCAGTGATTTAAGATTTGTACGTTGGTTTGCTTCTGAATAGTCGCATACATACGTGGATCTATTTCTCGGTAGTTATGTATATATCCAGTGATGTATATTTCAGTATGTTGAGATCTATACACGGTTTTTCCACATCATAAGAATGTATATATGTGCATATTCTGAATCAAATTTAGTCAGGGTTTGCAATGTTTCTTGATGATAACTGTTGATAATGTCTATTCTATTTATTGTTGTCTGTCAATGATGTCTTGATCTATATCTAGCAGTGTTGTTTGGGTTGATTGCAATATTGATCAGTTATGATGTTTGGGCAATGTTCAATGATTTGTGATTGGTTTAGTACTTGATTTAGTGGGTGATTCACTATTACAGTGATTCTATTAGTCAAAAGATTTAGTGTTTAGTAATCTGAGATCTATACACAGGTTTTATGCAGAGGAAACATGTATATATGCAGGTTCTATTAAGAACAGTCACATACATATTTTGAAGTTTAGTTTTTCTAATTGGGATCTGTATTCAATAGTTTGTGCTTCAAATATTCAATTAATTTACATAGATTCAATGATTTAGAATTGCATTTCAATATTTCAGTTTGGATATTAGTTTGGTCTTATTGTTGATGTGGGTCTAGTATCAAAATTTGATGAAAAGTGGCCTATAGGTTGTTTGATGATTTCTTGACAGGTGGATCTAGTCTGAAACATTATAAAAATTGGTCCACGAGGAGCTTAAGGTTGCATCCTTCGGTAAGTGGGTAGGAGCTTCCTTCTGGTAGGTGTCAGTAAACGAGTTCAGGGGGTTGTATCTCCCTTCCAGTAGGAGCTCGAGAACGAGAGGAGGTTGTAGCCTCCTGTTGGTGGGTGCTTACGTGATGGTAATAGTTTGCACCAATACAAAATGTAATGGATATTTTCTTTACACAAGAAGAAATAAGATAGAGACGGTGGTAGCATTGGTTTTCTCCCATGTTGGGTTTCCACCTAAAATCATGATGTTCTATGTTTTTTTCTTATGTGTTGTGATTTACTGCATATTGGAAAGTTATTTATTTAATGATGCAATGGTTAAAGATAAACTTCTGATGGAATACATGAAAAAATAGTAAACTGGATATACATTGGTTTCCTTCACTAAAGTTGCATACATATGCAGGTTTCTTTAAAAATAGTAGCGTACATAATTTGTATATGAAATTGAAATTTAAAGTGAATTAAAATACTGATTCACATCCCCCCATTATTTTTCCTAACAATGCTATGATGTGTGTGGACCTATGGCAGTAAAATCTCTAAGAGGGCATCAATACTATGTGACATTCATTAATGGTTACTCTGTGAAGACATGGATATACCTACTCAAGAATAAAGATGAGGTATTTGAGAAGTTTCAAGAATTCAAGAATGAAGTAGAAAATCTAACTGAAAGGAAGATAAAGATCCTAAGGTCTAAAAATGGTGGAGATTATACCTCCAAAGAGCTTATAGCATTTTGCAAGGAAGAAGGAATAAAGAACGAGATAATTGTTCCTTATAACCCTAAACAAAATGGTGTGGTTGAAAGGAAGAATAAATCAATCGAAGAATGTGTTAGATACATGCTTCATGACCAAGATCTCCCTGAATTCTTATGGGGAGAAGCATATCTAACAACAACCTACTTACATAATCGAAGTCCTCATAAAATTCTCAATAATATGACTTTAGAAGAAGCATTTACAGGAAAGAATCGTAGGGTGGATCTTCTCTAAATATTTGGATGTCCAATTTACATGCACATTCCAAAGGACAAGAGGAAGAAATTAGATCCTACAAGTACAAAAGGAATCTTTGTTAGTTATAGTGCTTCATCAAAAGCATACAAAATCTACATTAAAGAGGATCGTCATATTGAAGTAAGCATAGATGTCATATTTGATGAAAACAAGAGATCCAAAGATATCCCAATTGATTCTAATGAAGAAGAGGTGCCCATTTTTGAGGAAATATCAAGGGATTAAAATTTTCAATATCCTACATCTATTCATGAAGATGTTGAAGTACCTATTGAACTTGTGCAACATGTTGTTATTCCATAAACTCATAAGAGACTTGCTTGGTTGAGGACAACTCTACAAGAGGTCAAGGGACATGCAACAACTAAGGGAACTTTTAAAGAAAGTAAGAGACCTAAAAGGTATTACGGTTATGCAGCTTATATTACTAATCTCATTGAGGCTAAACCCTCCTCCTATGAAGATGCAGTTGAACATCAATAATGTTGGAATGTAATGCAAGAAGAATACTAGTTGATTATGAAGAATGATGACTGGGAAATTGTTCTTAGACCAAGTGATGAATTTGTTGTTACTTCCAAATAGATATACAAGATCAAACATGTAGTAAATGGGAGCATTGATAAGTATAAAGATAAATTTCTGGCAAGAGGATTTTCACAAAAGGAAGGTATCGGTTATGAAGAAACCTTCACTCCTATAGCAAGATATACAACTATTAGATCGCTTGTCTCTTTGGCTGGCACTATGGGATGAAACATTCATCAAATGGGTGTTAAAACAACTTTTCTGAATGGGACCATTGCTAAAGAAGTTTATATTTAGAAATCTCAAGGATTCAAAGTCCATAAGAGAGAGACACTCGTCTGCATAATGAAGAAGGCTCTATATGGATTGAAACAAACACCTAGAGCATGGAATGCTAGAATGGATGCATACCTATTAAGACTTGGTTATGTCAATAGTTATGCAGATCCTAACCTTTACATCAAAGTGGTCAAGGATGAACATGTGATCATACTTCTATATGTGGATGAATTACTTGTAACAGGTGTGGAAAATCATATACAAGAATGCAAGAAGCAGTTGGCAGCCAAATTTGATATGAAGATCTTGGACTTATGCACTATTATTTGGGACTAGAGGTTTGGCATAAACTTGGTTAAGTATATATTGGTCAAGGAAATTATGTGGTCAAGATATTATAGAAATTTTGCATGATGGATAGTAAGCCAATAACAACTCCTATGATTACTAATCTAAATAAGTTAAGGAGTTCAAAATCTATTTTGGTAAATCCTACATGCTATAGATAGTTGATTGGCTCCTTAATGTATATTTTGAATACTAGACTTGACATTTGTTTTGAAATAATTTTCCTTAGTCAATTTCAGATGGAGCCAAGGCATGACCATTGAATAGCATCCAAACATATCATGAGATATCTTCATGGGACAATGCATCATTGCCTTAGATGCGCTAGTAATGAGTTTTAGCTATTGGGATATACATATTCTAATTGAGGTGACATTGAGATATATGGTAGAAGCACTACAGGTGGACCCTTGGATTTGGGATCTTCCATGATATCATGGATGAGGAAAAAGCAAGATACTATTTCTTTGAGTAGTGTTAAGGTCGAGTATGTTGCTAGAAGTGAATTTTGCAAGGAGGTTGTTTGGCTTAGGAAGTTGATATCAACTTTATTTGAAGGACCATTGATCCCTACTATTATACATTATGACAACCAAAGTTGCATAAGGTTGATTGAGGACCCAGTGTTTCATGCTAGGAAAAAGCATATTAACAATAAGTACCACTTATCAAAATCTTAGTACAATATGGGGTCATGAAGCTACATTATATTTCTACATATGAACATGTAGCTAATATTCTAAAAAAGGCACTTCTAATCAAGAAGCTTGAGTACTTAATAAGAAAGCTTGGTTTTGTAGATATCTCCTCCCTGATTGATAGGGAGTGAAGATGGACATTATATTCTCTTATTTATGTGTCATGCACTAGGCCAAGACTATCAGTCGTACGTCTAAGTGAAGTCCATAAAGGGAGAATGGCATCTGGAGGATTGGATAATCATTTGAGATTAGTACTTCTTAAGGATTGGGAGATCCAAGTTAAAAGTATTCCCGTAGACTAATACTCTTTAAGGATGAGGTTGGGCATCCAAGACAAGAGTAGTTGAAGAGGATTGATATTCTTTGAGGATTAGGAATCCAAGATAAGAATAGTCCTAAAAGGACATACCTAGTGAACATCTAGATGGGGTATGTGCCTTAAGAGGTAGTGTGGTGTCTCACGTAAAACCTCCCAGCATTATGCTATGATATAAGTAGAGCTTGTTAGTAAATGCCTTGCTATGTTAAAAATGTTGGTTATGATATTGATGCTTATAAGATGGCTTATCAATCTTACTCTTCTTATGAGAATAATTCAATTTGAGAATCCTTGTACCTCATGATGGATTATCAATACCTCCCTAGCTAAGAGGGAGTGTTGGAGAATGTAACTAGATTCGGTCTTCATAATGGGTTTTCTAATCATGACATTGTATATTTTATATAAAAAAGAGAAAAAGTTTTTATTTATTCAAGCATGGGTTTCATGCTCAAAGTCTAGGTCAAAGCATGTTCTTCATGCTTCTAGGGCTTGTTGAGTCAAAGAATAATTTTTCATGTATTGTAGTCCTATTTGGACTTGTTGTAACAAAAGAAAATCATTATTTTATAATCTAGGAAGTCAATTTTTCCTCCAAGACTAAGTCGGCCTTGCCAAGGAGAAGCTGGCCTAGAAGGGGCCTATTCGACCTCTTGAGAAGTGTATATATAGAAGAGACTTCAAATCATTTGGTAGACACTTCACAAGTTCAATCTAAAGCAATAAAAGAATGCATTTCAAGAGTGAAAGTCAAGGAAGAAGAAGTAAATCAAGAAGAAGAAGAAGATTCATTTTTTCTACCCAAATCTACTCACATGTGCTAGAAAATCTAGGTTTTTTGCAATTGTTGTTGAATTTTGTAGCTTGGGAGGTACTCCAAGCCTTGTGGATTGAGGGTTTTGAGGAAGGAGCTCCACAAGTGGCCTTGTGGGCTTGCAACCCAAGCTTGGGGTTTTTCACCCATTGTGATTTGGGAAAAAACCATGAGCACATTTCGACATGTGATGGATGAGGATGATAGCTCTCGTCGAGATGAATCTTACATAATGAAGATCATCCAATTCTGATTTGTAGAAATGGAGATATGAATTTTTGAAGTCTAGAAGTGGGTTTTGCACATGTATGGTCAAGTCAGCTTGATGATAATAAGCCACATGACAGTTGTACAAGCCCTATGTTGGATGTTGGAAGAAGCCCTTCTATTGTGTATAAATAGGAGGTGATTGTGTCTCATTTAGCACGTCCATTTGTGCAACACAAGAGCTCATTGGAGGAGTGGACAAACTCAGCATACCTATCTTTGTTTGGGCCGCAGGTGGGAGAGCATTTCGGCAAAGGAAATAAGTTGCATAGGAGACTTTTTAGGGTTGTTTGAGGGGTTGTTCACACTTACAGGGAGGCCGAGTAAGTCATGGTCAAACACAGGTCTACTGGGGTAGTAAAAAGGTAAGGGAAACATGTTTTGTGTGGGTCATAAGTATAGGCAAGTAGATGTGGTAGGTCGTAGGCCTTACCACCACAAAATAGTGGCAGCGTGGGGTTGTTTCAAGGTAGATGTGTGCCCAAAACAGCAGCACATGTTTTCAGGATCCTTCCTTAGTGGGGTCCTAGCGATTAAGGGTTGTTTGGGTGCTTAATTAAGAGTTGTTGCAGCATACTATGATTCCCTAACCAATCGCAATTATAACAGCAAGAATACAGCAGACTTGGAGCTACATTTTGTCTTGTGTTGGATCATAGCTTTGACCAATTTTGGATCAAATTCATATGCAACATGTGGGAGCCAAGTTGAAGGCTTGATTTGGTGATCCGGAGCCTTCATAGGAGTAGTGAGTAGATTGGGTGTCATTGGTCTGGTGGAGGGAAGCATGTTGGCTACCAAAGTATCCCTAGACAAAAAATCTTGAAGTGGCGAAGAGAGCCGAAGGTTGGGTGAATTTTGGTGCCTAATGTGCAGCACTTTGATGGACAAAAGTGACTGCTATATTTGGCAAATTGGAGCTAAAGAATTCACCAGCCTAGAGAGAAGATTGGATCAGCCCATGTACATGCAGCAGAAGTGACTTGCAGCAGTGTTAGGTGGCATCCCTCCTGGAGTCTCTATGTGTTTTTCTTTGAAGGACTAAGGGGAAACTAGTGAGTAGTACAAAAGCAAAGGACAGGCAGGACAAGATACGACATAGAAGTTGCAGCAAATATTGTAATTGTATCTTATACACCATAGACTATTGTATATTCAGATTGGTTTAATATAACGATGATTGGGTTGTACATTATTGTACAATATTTGTCAAAAATTGTGTATACTTGTCATATATTCTAAGATTCTAACCTAGACCCAAGATCGTGGAAATTCAACAATTGTTGGGGGCCGAAAGTTGCAGGTCGAATTGCAGACCTAAAGTTGGAGGACCGGAACTTTGATTGAGGCAGATTTTGGAGAGTTTGAACTTCATTGACTTTGGAAGACTTTGACTTATTTGGAAGAGACCTTATTCGAGGGCTAACTTTGTGCTTGGAAGGAATCTTGACTTTGGTCTTTGGGTCTTGGAGGTCTCGTTTTGATTTGATTCTATAAGAAGAGAAATATTCTTTCTGGGTTTTCCCCTAGATGGTTTTTCCCCTAGCTTGGAGCCTATATCTTGTGTATTTTGTATCTTTGTGATCTTCATTATTTTGGTAATTGCTTGATGAAGAAGAAATAAAAGTAATAAAAGGCCAAATAATATCACAAGTAATTATCAAGAAAAATCAATTCTAATCTACAAATACTCTAATTTTCCAACAGGGTGGTCCCTAGAAAACAACAAAGGAGATTGGTGTCTCTTGTAGGTTGGTGCCTACAAATTGATGTAATAGTAGGTTGGTGCCCGCAAGAACTTTCATATAAACAATTTTTGTGGTTTTCTCTCATAATGGTTTCCATGTATATGTTGTGTTACTTGTTTATTTTATGAAATTAATTTTAATGATGTTCAAATGTTTAAATAAGTAAAAATTGCCATTATACTGATTTACCCCCTCCCCCTCCCCCCTCTCAGTGTACTTGTGAATTTCCCATCAATATGATTGTGTGTATCATTATCACAAAATGAAATATCACTAAAGCAATTTGCGAGGTTGGGCCAAGTTATGCATGAATTATAACAAAAGGGACTAATCTCTTGACATGAAGATGTTTTCATGACATTCTGGCAAGCACTCTCTATATCATTTTTTCAATCTAACACCCAACAGTAGGATCACCAAACTTCACATGCATACAAGGGTAGGTGTGACCAATGAGTAAAAGAGTTAGATATTCAATTGAATGCTTGAAACTTTAGATATAAAAACAAAGTTTATCAAGTGTGGTAACAATTGCATACCACTTGTTTAGTTTAGCCTCTACTATTGCATTCAACTAAAGCATGGCCTCGATAAGAGGACTCCAAATATACATATGAAGATTCTACCTTATGCTTCTCACCTCTACAAGTAAGAATCACATTGTTTGCCTCACTTTTAGGGATGTTAAAGGAAATGACTTTTTTTTTTTCCTTTGAATCAACTTGAAGTTGAAAAGTGTCAATTTATCTCTAAAGGCCACTCAATAAGGATTATGTCATCTATAAATGGAATAATTTAAAAGTATATTCTTAAGAATAAGAAATCATTAGCGGTACCCAATGAATCTAATATGATTTTTCCTACCCCATTAATATAGTCTCCAAAAATTATAAGAGAGAGCTAGAAACCTCATTTAAATCTTAGTCCTCTAGATCACCTATTTCTTACCAATCCTCATTTGTACCTTGATAATTTAATGGCCTCAGAAAGTGTCATCACAAGTGAGATGACCAAGGGTGGAAGACCTAAGTGTCACAAAAGTAATTTAAGGTGTCATATTTTCTAAAGGCCCTTCACTAAGTGGGACATAAGTATTATGTCATCTATAAATAGAAGAATATAAAGGTAGACTCTCAAGAATAAGAAATCGTTTGTGGTACCTAATGAATCTGATATGATCCTGTCTACCCCATTAATGTAGTCTCCAAAAATTATAGGAGAAAGTGGGAAACTTCACTTCACTCCTATAGTACTCTAGATCACTCCTTTTTTACCAATCCTCATTTGTACCCTGATAACTATGGTCTCCATTTTTGTAAATGAGACAAATTATATGAGGGTCCAAGATGGTGGAAATCCATGGGTTACCATGTAGTTGAACATGTTAACAATATGGACTATTAAGACTTTAGGGCTATATTTAAAATTTCACATTTAGGTTTTACAAATACTGGGATTTATTAGATTGAAGCTTAAGGATGAAACATAGGACCAAGTAATCAAGAAAGAAATAAAAATGGATATAAGTTTTGGGTTGACTCAAATGCTTGGTTGGTTTGGAGCATTATATAGGCTAGACACGTAATCAAACCAAGTAGAGATACTTGTTACATACACTAATTTCTTAGGGAAGAAAGCCCTCCAAAAGAGTTTGGGGTGGATTGGAGTTGGTTGAGTACAATCTTGTATTTGTTGAAGAGATAGATCCTATTTTTCCTCCTAAGCATGGTCCGATAGATTTTGTGCATTTGATTTAATTTGGAGGGTCTACCCATGTTAATATGTTTGGTTAGGATTTGAATGTTTTTATAGTCTAATTCTTATCAAGCATTACAACAATTTCCATTCTTAGTGGGGTGAGCGAATGGGGGAATATGTTAACCATGGAAGACTAAATGAACTAAGTGAAGTAAAGGAGGCACTTCATCTAATCATGAATATCATAAACTTAGAGGCACCTTGTTTTGAGCAAGCTCATGTATTGTTCATTTAGCTAGTGGTTGAAATGGATAATAATAAAATGGTAGGTTCAATTGAGAATAGAATTTACGAGGTAGTGAGAAGGGGTCCCAATTAACAAATAAAAAAATAAGATAACATTGTGAATTGATGCAATGTAACAAATAAAAAAATAAGATAACATTGTGAATTGATGCAATGTGAAAAGGATCTACTAGATGACCAATTCAATGAAAGTCTCCCCACCTAATCATCTTCTTACCATAAGTTATCAATGGTTTGTAGAAAAAGTGGTGTAAATCATCCTCTTTGAAAATCTACTTCCTTGGTGTAGAGGTCATGCTACGCGCACTTCATGAACGAGTTCTTGCTTTCAAGTATCATGCAATGTCTGCAATGTACCCGACATATTGTTGACATAATACTGAGATATATTTTTGCACTCCATGGTGATGACCCACCCATGGTCGTACGATTAAACTTTCCTGTGATATCTTAGCCATGATAACACAACGACTTTGACTGAATATACACAACACAATTGGGTGTCGGTGCATGACTTATATCTCCACCACAAAATTTTCTAGAAACATGACATCAACTTCAATTGCAAGGTTACAAATTATATGGTGAAATATGTCGGCCTCAACTGGTTGGTGGTTACGTTGTAGGTTGGCCGGTGCTTACGTTGTCTGTTGACCGTAGAAAACGACGACGCTGATGGTCAAGCCTATCACTGTACTGTTCAGGAGGATGTGCTCTTTTGTCAGATTCTTCCTCAATCATGTAATTAGTATTGGGTTGTTTATCTGAGTCACAATTTTGTGTGAATTTCTACTTGAAATTTGGTGAAAAAAATTAGCTGTGAGAGTGTTTAAATTGTTTTTATGATAGAAATAGATTCAATGTTATTAAAAATTTCTAAGGCATTTAAAATTTTGAAACTTAATAGTTATAATTTAGAATTTTAAAAATTTTTATTAGATTTTCCTAAAATAATATTGAAATTTCTATTATTTTAAGAAAAAAATTATAGTGGATGTCTAAACCAATAAAATTAGACAATTACCTTAACTTTTGTTTATCAAATTCAATCAAATTAGTCCTTCGTGGTGATGGCGGTGGAATGAAATCTCACTGAACCTGAGATCTTAGGTTCCAATCTTGTCTTGGGTTCGAATCTTGTACTATTCTCGAAGGGTGAATAATGGACATGTAAAATCTGAAATAAGAAAATCCTACCAAACTTAACCAAAAAAAACCAAATTCAATCAAATTCAGAAATACACCCACCCAAATCTGAAATCAAATTCCCATTGCTTCCCAGAATGGCGTATCAGAGAAGTAATCCATATGTAATTGCTGGCAAGCATATCTCCATCCGAATGGCGTATCAGAGAAGTAAGCCCGATGTAACCACTGGGCATGCAGATCCCTATGACTTCGTTTACAGATTTATTGATTCCTTTATTTATATGCACCGCTGCAGCTGCATGGGAGAAGTTACGCGTTTTGGGCAGAAACCGTACAGCTTGTGATTTGAATAATGGGGTCGAAATTGCTAGCCATAAGCTTAGAAAATTCTTATGATGGCATGATTGGTGTACATTAAAGTATTCAGATAATAGCAACATGCATAAATATTAAATGGTAGGTGGGAAAAAACGGTTTTAATTGTGAAATTTTATAAATTATTATTAACAATTATTATATCTTTATATAAATTGATATAGTGAGAAAATGTATTATAATTTAGTTGTTAAATTATCTGTAGACAGCTATTACTAAATGTTAGTTGTCTCATTATTCTTATTTAAGGAAAATCATGCTACTTGGAATTATTCATTTGGTGGTCCATAAAGGGCAGGTTTTGACTCTTGCTAGATGCCTCTTGGTTATGGGTTGTTAACTTGTTTCCTTATTTCCAAGGAAAACTAACTCGTAGCTAGCGGAAGTAGTTTTAGGGCATACTATTTGGCCTCAAGATCTTGGGCCCATTTCATATATTATTATGAAAGTGGTTATGATTTCTTTTTTATATTTAATTCAAATATTAAATATATGAAAGGGTAAAGTTACATTATGAAACTCTAGGAAAAGAGTACAAAGGAAAAATGAATACAATAAGTAAAGAGTACAAAGGAAAAGTGAAATTATATTTAAGAACACCAGTAAAGAGAAAATAAATTATAGAAAAAAGAATTGGGAAGCATTAGGGTAATAAGATTGTGAATAATGAAAAAGTTCTAGAATAAGGTTTATTTATTAAGATATGTTAGTTTAGAGAAGTAATTTAGTGAAGTTGTAAGTAATAAATGAGAAGCTATAAATATTAATGAATGATAAGTGTGACTTTATGGGAATCATTGGATCTACTGCATCTCATGAATCTATCATGAGAGCTTGGAAGTTAGCCATGTGACCTATTCTTACAAGTGTTAAAGCATTGGAAGTAGAAGTGGTTAACATGGTGCATGCCAAATTAGGGAACTAGCGTATGGTAAGGGCATTTACGAAGGTCGACTATTTTTTGGAGGAAAACATGATGGGTTGTGGGACTAGAATCAAATTCTCATAAAGGAATAATCAAATAGAAAAACAATATTTTGAGAAAAAATCAAGATAACAAAAGAATCACACACATAGAGCTTATCAAATGATAATTATGTTGTCTTTATTCAATGGCAATGTAGCAACTCCCAACTTTCTTCCATTCACAAAACCATCACATTCTTTGGATTTGACACAAACCAAACAATAGAAAACAATCTATGAGAGTCAAATACCCTTTGCTCATTTACAAACACCATATTTAAGCTCATGGCCCTTTAACTACCCAGTTGTTTAAATTAGACACTTCATATTCTATAGGTTCTGAAAATTCAATAATAGAAAGAAATATTTCACCACATTATAAATTACAATTTTTAAGCAGCAATATTTCATCAAATTCGCTCTATTTATAAATGAAGACTCGAAAGTCACATCAATTATCCAACATAATCACCATATGGCCCTCCATGTTTAGAAACACACAACAATATCAAATCTATGAATTCAAATGCATGTAAAATAGTTTATCTCGCTAGAGATGCCCATACATTAGACCTCCCTAGTTGAAAATTTCATGAGCTTTTGCTCATGAGGGATGGATAAGAAATTTACCAAATAAATTTAGTCACCCAACTTGTCAAGGTTATTCTTCAAATATCTATAATGTGTCCTTTGAATTTCTATCTTTCCACTTGATTAAATACTTTTTGTATTGCATGCTCTTTATCTTCTAACTAACCCTTTTCGCCCATACCTACTCAACTTCTTTTGGTTTCTTTATTGAATTTATCTTTGACAATGTCTTGTTAGTTTTTTCTCAAAAACCTTTGTTTTTTCAAGGATTTTATGATACTCGTAAATATTTGCAACATTAAACATTGGTGAAATGTCCATGTCATTAGGTAAATGCAACTTATGTGCATTATAAAAAAATCTTTTTAATGATTGTGCATGGTCCTATCTTGATTAGGAGGGATATAAGTGGCAACCCACCTCTTCTAGCAACTCAATGGTGGAAAGTTGTAGTCCTTGGATAGTTATTTTCAATGAGTTATTGTATGTCCTAAACAGTTTTCATATGCAAAAGTTGTGCCCCTAGAAAGTTCATGTACCAACTAACCACCTCAAGGCCTGCAAACTTTTGGTGCTTCATCTTCTAGAGTTATGGTTTTATACCTCTAAGGTTCTTTATTTATGTTAAAAGGTCATTCTTTCCACTTATTGTAATATGTTTTGCAAATTCATGTAGCTACCATCTCTCTCTCTTTAGAGATAGCTAACACCATTCTAGCCAATTTGTGTTCTATAGTATTTTGCTATTTCGTTTATTAATAGAATTTGGGTTTTCACCATATTATTGTGATCTTCAGTATATTTCACAGGGTGTGTGTAATTTTGTTCCTTGCCTTTCATTTCATTCCTTATACAACCTAGATCATATCTTCTTATACTTTAGCGTGTTATAGGTTCCCCTGGGAAATATTTCCTTCCTTAGGTGAACCATTATGAAGTCTTCTTGTACAAATATCTTATTTTTTCCAATATACCTTCTCTTTGTATTTCTCTTTACATTGTTGCCATTGTTTTCTTACATTCTCATGTATATCTCTCATATGCTCTAAATACCTCTACATGTTCACTTTTTACATGCTCTATGATTGGCAAAATCACCAAATTTGTCACTCCTTTTTGTGATATTCCATAATATAAAAAGGGTTTTTCCTAGAGATATGTTGACTAAATTATTATATGTAAATTCCTCATATGTTAACATCATATCCTACTACCTCTATTATCTCCCACCAAACATCTTAACAACTTACCAAATTTTTTGTTTGCAATCTCTATTTTTTCGTCTATATGAGTGTGATATGTGAAATCGCATCATAAACTAGATCCCAACTTCTACCACAATATTTTTCCAAAAAATCCTAGCAATATAATCCCTTTATGAAGTGATAGTCCTAGATATCTCATGCAACCAAACTCTCATTAGAGAAATGGCAACATTCATAGCATCAATTGTCTTCTTGTATGCAAAAAAATGTGAAATTTTTGAAAATTTATCCACAACTACCATGATTAAATTATTACCTCTTTGAATTCTTCACAACCCAAAAAAAATCAATGTTTAAATATTTTAACGCTTTTATGTTGTTTACAAGCATGTATTTTGGCTCCTTCCTTTTGCAAGCTAGGATATCCTACAAACTTCAACCAAAGCTTTAACCTCTCTACTAGTACCTAACTAAAAGTATCTTTCTTCATCTAATGTTCTAGCCTTACATTGTAAAAATGATCACTCAAAATTCCACTATGTATTTTTTTATGAGAACCACTCTCATGCAGCCTCTTGGTATGCACAATTGATGATCCTTGAATAAGTTTCTTTCCTAAATGTAAAATTCCAAATATGGATTCATGTCCATTCTCCATGTTTCTTTACAAGCTTTCCAAACCTCTATAAAATTTGCATAATCCTCATATAATATCTTCATATTCTCTAGACCTGCAACCTCAACAACCATTGTACTTAACAAAAATAGGTTGGTACTTCATCCATCAACAATCCAATTAGACTTTCTTATATGCGCTTAAAAATAAATGATAAATCTGTAAGAATTCCATTAATTTAATGTCTCTAATTCAAATTTCCTTGACTATTAATATATTGAATTGCTTGGTGATTAATATATAATCCAAACTCATTAGGTAATGGACAACTCCCCAGTTCTTCATTGTTTGAATTATAGCATAGAGTTCTTAACCATTAATAGAGTACTTATGTTAGTTTCATTTAACCTCTCATTAAAGAAATCAATATGCTTACGTTCTTGACTTAATATTGATTCAGTCATTAATCCACCCAAACCACAATCCACTTGGAAAATTGTTTTGAAGTCTTGTAAGTTTAATACACATTGTTCAATAACCATCTTCTTAAAGATCTCAAAACTCATATATGTTGTCAATGTCCACTAAGATCTTCCCTTTTTCATGCACTTAATTAATGATGTGCATATACCATTAAAACCTCAAATAAACTTCCTATAAAGACTTGTCAAAGCATGGAAACTTATAACATCAAAAGTGCTTTCATAATATGTCATTCAACTATAGCCCTTAGCTATTTTGTGTAACACCTTCCTCCCACATCTACCCAAGTCACTAGCCAACTAGGGTAAACATGTGATGAGAGGCTATTATGATATGATTCGACCTCCTAAGTCACGTTAAGGAAGTGGAACCAAAGGAAACACACCATACAGACCTTCAACATCAGTAATAGGACTATGTCGACTGTGCTAGACCCACCAACATTTATGGGATATCCTCGGTAAGAATTCCCAACTAGACCTCATACTGTTCGGAGTAGGAGTCATAGCCGTGGGTGTAATGTAATGCCTTGACCGCGATAACACGTAGAGATAAGTATGATAACTTTGGGCCGAAGAAAGTGTGTGACCTTACGGCGAGTCAAGTGAGATGCATGGGGGTTCTAACATATGAAAGGGAAAGGAAGTGTGCCCCTTAGAAGCCTGTAATAGTATGTAGATTGAAAGGAACACACGAGCAAAATGACATCACAAGCTAAAATGCAGAATAGTCCACAAATTAAAGTGACGGGTTAATCAACCAACAAGCATTCAACAAGATTCATACAATTGCATACAAAGTAGTTCATAAGCAAATATGTAAGTTAAACAACATACATTGTTAAAGAAACTAGAATAGTTTAACTAAAATAACAACATATGCATGAAAGAATGTTGGCTTTGTTTTTATTATTATTATAAGTGCAAATTACATCCATACATACACCATTGACAACCACTAGCCCCAATAGTGAAACATTACATGTTGAAAATGGCAACAAGAAATGCTAAAAATAGCACTACTATAAATAGCAGTTCGGGTACCAGTGTGTCACGATCCTACCCATGATACATATAAATAAAATTTTAATTTATTTTAATATTTACATATTTAACCCTACCATAATCTTTATTCCGCACATACTCTGCCATGACATATAGTTTATTCGGGCTATTAACATCATTAGGAATTTATCGTACCAACGACAGTCTATTCAAATGTCTGGTTTATAGTTTTGTTTGTATGCATCGTTTATATATATATATTTGGCAACCGGATAAGTGCGCTGGCATATTGCTATGTGACCGGAGTAATATTCCGGCGTTGAGTTGTTGGGTTGCAATTAATTTTAAGGGCAGCTGTTTAATGCTCCCCAGCACAACTGGCCTGTCCCTCCTGCTCGACCATGTGAATACGCTGGGTCCCGTACCCTCGTCCCTCGCGCCTTTGGTTCCCGCTTCTTTTCAACGGCGTGGATCAACCGATCTGGATCCGAGGGTGGAGGTCTGTCGGAGGGTTTTAGGGTTCTTATTAAGTGGTTTGAGTTCCCACTCGGCTCATTTGGTCCCGACGCCGCTCCCGGGTTCAGCTTGTCTCTTCGCGCACCGGGTATTTCTTCCATTCACACCTCCACCGAGGTTTCATCTGCAACACAGGAGTTTCTCGTTCGATTTTCCGGGATTATTCCACACAGGTAATGGCATTTCTCACAGTTAAATCCATGATTTTACTATTATGATATTCTTTCATTACAGGTCTCTCCGTTGGTTTTACATGTGTATTAACAGCTCTCGTATTTCTCTGGTGTATGAAGGTGATGCTATGGTGATGAAACTTTCCAATACGCAGGACGATGGGCCCTCGGCAACCCGACCTCCTTCGCTGCATATCAGGTAAGCAATATCAAGCTCGTTGATTCCTGGGTGCGGTGTTTGGGGTTTTTCCCCCTTTTGTCTGTTGTGGCTACGAGATTTATACATACTCGTTTTTCTTTCACTGGCTTTCAGATTCCCTTAACCTGACCGAAGTTACCCAGGACAGGGTCCTTGAGGGTTTGCCTCCGAGGCTATTCATGAATTCTCATATTCTCAGGTTTTGTGATCTCGGCTTGCCCTATTGGGTTGTGAGGAACAGTCAGTTCCTTTCACACGGGAGGTGCCTTAGCAGTCCCAGTAGTTGAATTATCTCGGATGCCTTTCTGTCTTTTATGAATTATTATCCAGTTGTAATTATTTGAGTAACAAGTAGTAAAGACTACTAGTGGACTGGGTCGTGGAATATGGGACCTCTCTGTTTTTCAATGGATATTTTGTTTATATTTCCAGTTCGCCGTTTCCTGGAATTAATGCTTACTCTGTAAATGTCATTTTATTTCTGGGTTTCCTCGGAAGGTTTTAATAGCGGACTAAACTGTATTTCTGAGAGCCTTGGCTCCGGTGCTTTGTGGACTTGTCACTCTGAAGTAGTTAATGCGATTTATAATATTGCCACAGTTGCTTATATGTGCTCTCAGGATTCTATGCTATGACGGAACTGCCATTGTCTTTAGAGGAAAAACTAATGTATGTTGTCTGTTCTGTTTTCGACATATTGTTCCTTTTCGAGCTGTTAAGATTCCTTACTGTCGATATGTATTGTTTATGATAAAAGAGTTATGGTTATTGCTGAGAATAAATGTTTTAGTTGGTTTGAACAGTAGATTTCCTTCTGCTGTCGCATTTGCTACCGTGACTATGGTGAATCATGCGGTTTGCATTTTCGTTGTTTCATTAACTAAAGATACAGTAGAGTCTGGTTCTGGTTCATAACTTTCTCGAACCTTCTCTTAAGATTATTCACGTTCTTTACGGTTTAACAGTTACCTCTGTCTATGTGTATTTTTTTATTTATATATAGTCGCTTCACAGTTTATGCAGACTGTCTTATTTGATATAATCTCATATGGCCTTCTAAATTCTTTTAATGAACATTCACACCGTAGATGTTAAGGTGTTTAGTTCCAGCGAGTTTTTCTCACTACCGTTCTGGTAACCCCAGCTTGGGGCCCGCTATCCTACTCTCCTCTAAGATGAACAAACTCATGTCATCAAAAACTTATTTATTTTCTTTATATATGTAAATTAATTCCTCAGTATTCTATACAGTGCAATTTGACCTCCGTTTTGTTTTCTTGGAGTTACTAATAAACATATCAGCATCAGGGTTCTTCTCAACAGTCATCTATTAATATTTCTGTAATATTTGTCTGAGCCAGGTAACATTACAGCAAGCATAATAATGATATAAGAATGTATATTTTTCAAATAATTTTCACAGCCATTCTACTGTATTTAGGCTACTGTAATTTTCAGTTAACAATAATATCTATATTCACTGTTGAAATGATTTCTCCAGAAGCTGCTACATACCTGGTCCGCCTGGTTTGTAGATACGCTTCAGAAGTTCACCTGTATTCTTTGTTTGCTCTTGACCACCCAACCATGAGATCCATCGCCAAGACTGGAATCTCCCCCCGAGCTATCTTGCAGGCCCAAAGCCCTCAACAAGACACATGCAACTTGTGCCTGGTTATCTGGTCCTCACTAGACTTAACCAATTTTCCTCTTTTCTTTTCCTGTCTGTCCTTACAGCACAGAATTTTTGTCTCTACCCTCCCTTTTCCCCTGGAGGCCTTTCCAGTTAGGGAGGGTAGTTTCATGCAGTTTTCACAACTGATTTCCTCTTCCAATCTTCCTTTCAGAAGTTGCCAACATTTCAAGAAGTATATATTCCTTTTTAATATATATTTTAATTCACAATAATAAAATAATATGATTAAAGTTTTAAAAATAGTCTTTCAATTCTATCTTTTACCACAGTAAAATTCCAATATTTACATTTTCCGGGGTCATCACATCTCCCCCTCCTGAGATTGGACATCATCCCGATGTCTGATTTTCACAAACAATTCCGGGTAAGCCTTTTTAATGAGCTCTTCATCTTCCCAAGTGGCCTCATCAGGCCCATAGTGCTGCCACTGCACTTTAACTTGGGTAATAGCTCGCTTCCGCAGCTGCACTTCTCTCCGGTCGAGGATGTTCAGTGGCTCGACCAGAACCTCGCCTTCCGGTTCGACCTGCAATCAACAACATTTCCAGTCATTTTCCTTTCTGGAATAAATTTTTAATTAGATCAACCGGATTAGTTCTTACCCGTATATCCTGCCATTTGATCACATGTTTAGGGTCGTAAATGTATTTTTTTAGTATAGAAACATGGAAGACATTGTGGATTCTAATATGGCTTGGCAGGGCGAGTTGGTAAGCTACCGGCCCAACTCTTGCCAAGACCTGGAAAGGTCCAAAATAACGGGGTGCAATTTTGGCACAACCGCTCCATTGCAGGGTACTCTTTCTGGCTTGGATCCTCACATAAACATGGTCACCGACCTAGTATTCTTTGAACCTTCTTTTCCGATCAGCAAAGCTCTTTTGTCTGTCCTGAGCAGCCTTTAAATTAGTACGTACCCTTTTTACCATGTCCTCCATTTCTTTGAGCATTTCTGGCCCCAATCTTAATTTATCCTCAGGTCCACCCCAACTTGAGGGTGTACGGCATTTCCGCCCATACAAGACTTCAAAGGGGCTCATTTGTGTTGACGTGTGATATCCGTTATTATATGCGAATTCAACCAAATGTAAATATTCCTCCCACTGGGTTGGTTTCTGCATTACGCATGCTCTTAACATGTCCTCCACCACTTGGTTCACTCGTTCTGTTTGACTGTCGGTCTGGGGATGATAGGCTGTGCTGAAATTCAGCTGTGTTCCCAGTTCGGTAAACAATGCTCTCCAAAAGGTTGACGTGAACTTTACATCACAGTCAAATATTATTGTCTTCGGAAGTCCATGCAGTTTAAACACATTCTGCATAAAAATGTGAGCAATTTGCACAGCCCTGTAAGTGGACTGCACGGGTATAAAGTGTGCTGCCTTACTCAGTTTGTCTACCACTACCATAATAGAAACATTTTTCTTCTTTGTCCAAGGCAATCCTGTTATGAAATCCATAGAAATAGTTTCCCATTTCCACTCCGGAATGGGTAAAGGTTGTAATAGCCCGCTGGGTGTAGATGCTCCGCTTTAATCTGTTGACACTCCAAACACTGTGCTAAGTATTCAGCTACATTCTTTTTCATTCCTGGCCAATGGTATTCTTTTCGAAGTGCGGTGATCATTTTTTGGTACCCCGGATGTCCTGCATAGTGGCTGATGTGAAACTCATCCAAAATCAGATTTTTAAGACTATTTTTATTAGGTACATACAACCTCTTATTATAATACAGCATTCCAGCATCATCTAATTCATATCCCTGCTGATATTTTCCGTTGGAAAGTTGTTGTACCTGCTGTTTTATTTGCTGGTGTTCAGTATCTTGATATGTTGCTGTTTTTATCATTTCAATCAAGGGATTCTTCCATTTACTGGACGAAATTTCATTCAAGCATTGCACCTTCCGACTTAATGTATCGGCCACGTGGTTCTCCTTCCCTTTCAAATGCTTAATTTCAAAATCAAATCCACTTAAAAAATCTGCCCAGCGGGCTTGCCTCGTATTTAAGGTAGGTTGGCTGAAGTAATTTGTCAGACTGTGGTGGTCTGTTAGCAACAGAAATTTTCTCCCCATGAGATAATGCCGCCACATTTTCAGTGCATGTATGATGGCTGCTAATTCTAAATCGTAGGCAGAATATTTCTGCTCATGCTCCTTTAGCTTTCTTGATTCGTAAGCGATCACTCTTCCTTCTTGCATCAACACACTGCCCACACCCTCCTTACTTGCATCAGTACATACCACGTAATCCTTATTAGGATCAGCTATACTCAAGATGGGTGCTGTGGTGAGTAAATGTTTAAGTTGCTCAAAGCTTCGCTGACACTCTGAGGTCCATTTGAATACCCTTCCTTTTTTCTGTAAGGAGGTGATAGGGTATGCTACCCTTGAAAAACCTTCCACGAATCTTCTATAATAACCAGCTAACCCCATAAAGGACCTGATGTCTGCCACATCCTTTGGTACGGGCCATTCCATTATGGTCCTTATCTTTTCAGGGTCCACTGCAATCCCCTCTTTTGTGATTATATGGCCTAAATACTGTATTTCCTCCTTGAAGAAATCACACTTGCTGAACTTAGCATACAACTGGTGTTCTCGGAGAGTTTGTAGTACTAACCTGAGATGCTCCTCGTGCTCCTCCTTAGAACGAGAGTATATCAGAATATCATCAATGAATATCAGCACAAATTTATCCAAGAACCCATGAAACACGCTGTTCATTAAACACATAAAGGTGGCGGGTGCGTTGGTCAACCCAAAAGGTAGCACTACAAACTCGTAGTGCCCATACCGTGTTCTGAAAGCTGTTTTAGCAATATCTTCCTCCTTAATCCTAATCTAGTGGTAACCTGATCGCAGATCAATCTTAGAGAACACTGTCGCACCCTTCACTTGATCGAAAAGTTCATCAATCCGAGGTAAAGGATATTTATTTTTGATCGTGAGCTTGTTCAGCTGACGATAGTCTGTACACATTCGAAGAGTTCCATCTTTTTTCTTGACAAATAACAATGGGGCTCCCCATGGAGATACACTGGGGCGAATATAATTTTTGTCTAGCAACTCTTGTAGTTGCATTTTTAATTCTGTCAATTCAGGTACGCTCATTCTATAAGGTGCCCGCGACACTGGTGCTGCCCCCGGTGTCAATTCGATGGTAAAGTCTATATCTCTTTTAGGTGGCAGCCCGGGTATCTCCTCTGGAAAAACATCCGCAAATTCTTGTATTACGGGAATGTTTTCCAGCGTGGATGTTTTATCCTTTGAATTTGCATAGCCTACTTGAATGGCATAAATTTGACATCTTTTGCTGATACATTTAGCTAGTTGGGATGCAGTGATCGGCCGGATCTGCATGGGACGCTTAATCCCTTGCATTTCTTGCTTCTCTCCACAGTCATCTTTGTAATAAATGGTTTTCGTTTTGCAGTTTACGAGTGACCAGTGCTTCTCTAACCAATCCATCCCAATCAGAACATCATATGAGCCCAGAGGAAGTACATTCAAATATGCCACTACTGGCTGTCCCGCTATGGTTAAAGAGCAGTTATTAATTTTTGCCAAGACTCGTCTCTTGGCCCCCGTAGCTAGCTGTACCAACCATGGATTCTTGAATTTCTCAGGTTGTAGCTTAAATTGCTCTACTATCTTTGGGCTAATATAACTTAAAGTAGCTCCTGGATCAATTAGAACAGCTATAGAAAGATCTGAAATTTTACCTTCAAATTCCACCATAGTCGGCTGGTATTCCGCCTGACAATCGTCCAGGGCTATGTTAATCCTTGGTACGCTACGTCCCACATCACCAACAGTCAATGCTTCATGGATCTGAGATATCTGATCAGTTCCTTTCCGCTGCGAGCAGTTTTTGACGTAGTGTGGTCCTCCACAACCCCAACATTGAACTGGGGGTCTGGCCATTCCTTCGCCCTCCAGCCTGACAGGCTGTTCACTCACTCTAGATTCACTGATTGGCTTAGACCTGAGTGAACCTCTTTGTATAGTTCTGTTGTTCTGCCCTTTACTAATTCCCTTACTTCCACTGCTGCGACTTCCTTTACTGTTCCCAACTGTTTTATTACCTCTTTTTTCATTCCATCTTTTGTTTGGAGCATCTCCTTTCTGTTTATTCTGCTGGTAGCAGATTCTAGCCTTGCAGATAGCTTCATCCATCGTCCTAGGATTGTCAAACTCAATCCTTTCTCGTATGTATAGGGGTAAACTACTAACAAATCTTTGCACCTTGGCTTTTTCTTCTTTAATATAGGGCACATAGCGAAGTAGGGAGGTAAAACGGTTGATAAACTCATCCATAGTCTGTTGTCCCAACCGTAAATCGTGGAATTCCCTTGCTTTTTCATCATAGAAGCGCTCGGTCAGATATCTTTCTTTGAAGTATTTCTGAAACTTCTCCCATGTTATGGTCCGTTCGCTTACCCCCTTGACGATCTTAACTTCCTCCCACCACAGGGTTGCTTTACCTTGTAACTGAAAGATGGCCAATCGTGCCTTCAGGTTGTGGTCATATTCATACAGCTGAAAATATTTGTTCATGTTAATTAACCATGCTTCAGCCGCTTCTTCCTGTTCCCCATCAAAATGTGGGGGTTTAATTTTTCGAAATTCTCCCTGTAGTTCCACTCTCTGACGTTTTGAAGTCTGCTGTTCGGATGCATTATCAGAATGGTCCTCCCTTTCTTTTGATTTTTCAGGTTTTGTTTGATAATTTCGTTCTTCTGTCATCCTCTGTTGTTCCGCACTGGGATTAGCTAGTGGTGGGTTCTGCCTGTCCGACAAACTCTTCAAAATTCTTTCTTGTTCCACCGTCAGTCGTGCATTATCCTCTCGTAATCGTGCCATCTCATTCTTCAGTTCCTGAACCGTCTCTAGTATTGCAAGGTTCGTGCTACGTGTCTCCTCGCCAAGCTGTACCCACAGCTCTGGGTTATCCCTAGGATTTACTGCAGGTTCCTAACCTGCCATCGATCTATGCGGAGCGCTGCCAGCTCTCTGCATATTCACTGTTTTCTATCTATTGTCTATTTGTTGTTGTTTTCCTGTGTCTCAACCCTAGAAATGGAACAAGAAGAGGAGTTAGCTAGATTAGTTGTCCTTCTTACAAATATAATGAGATGGTTATCTGTACATTGCTTGTTTTTTTTTTACATGTTGTTCCAGAGGTCACAGTATTGTAACTTTGCTCTGATACCAAATTGTCACGATCCTGCCCATGATACATATAAATAAAATTTTAATTTATTTTAATCTTTACATATTTAACCCTACCATAATCTTTATTCCGCACATACTCTGCCATGACATATAGTTTATTCGGGCTATTAACATCATTAGGAATTTATCGTACCAACGACAGTCTATTCAAATGTCTGGTTTATAGTTTTGTTTGTATGCATCGTTTATTTATCTATATATATATATATATATATATATATATATATATTTATTTGGCAACCGGATAAGTGCGCTGGCATATTGCTATGTGACCGGAGTAATATTCTGGCGTTGAGTTGTTGGGTTGCAATTAATTTTAAGGGCAGCTGTTTAATGCTCCCCAACACAACTGACCTGTCCCTCCTGCTTGACCATGTGAATACGCTGGACCCCGTACCCTCGTCCCTCGCGCCTTTGGTTCCCGCTTCTTTTCAACGGCGTGGATCAACCGACCTGGATCCGAGGGTGGAGATCTGTCGGAGGGTTTTAGGGTTCTTATAAAGTGGTTTGAGCTCCCACTCGGCTCATTTGGTCCCGACGCTGCTCCCGGGTTCAGCTTGTCTCTTCGCGCACCGGGTATTTCTTCCATTCACATCCCCACCGAGGTTTCATCTGCAACACAGGAGTTTCTCGTTCGATTTTCCGGGATTATTCCACACAGGTAATGGCATTTCTCACAGTTAAATCCATGATTTTACTATTATGATATTCTTTCATTACAGGTCTCTCCGTTGGTTTCACCAGTTGGAAACCCCAAATTTTGGGCGTCGGGTGGAAACCCAAATTTTGGGCGCCGCATGGAAACCCCAAGTTTTGGGCGCCGCATAGAAACCCCAAATTTGGGCGCCGGGTGGAAACCCCAAATTTTGGGCGCCGGGTGGAAACCCCAAATTTGGGCGCCGCATGGAAACCCCAAATTTTGCGCGCCGGGTGGAAACCCCAAATTTTGGGCGCCGCATGGAAACCCCAAATTTTGGGCGCCGCATAGAAACCCCAAATTTTGGGCGTTGCATGGAAACCCCAAATTTGGGCGCCGGGTGGAAACCCCAAATTTTGGGCGCCGCATGGAAACCCCAAATTTTGGGCGCCGCATGGAAACCCCAAATTTTGGGCGCCGGGTGGAAACCCCAAATTTTTGGCGAGACATGGAGGCCCTAAATTTTGGGTGCCAAGTAGAAACCCTAAATTTTGGGCGCCGCATGGAAACCCCAAATTTGGGTGCCGGGTGGAAACCCCAAATTTTGGGCGCCCGGTGGAAACCCCAAATTTTGGGTGCCGCATGGAAACCCCAAATTTTCGGCGCCCGGTGGAAACCCCAAATTTTGGGCGCCACATGGAAACCCCAAATTTTGGGCGCCGCATGGAAACCCCAAATTTGGGCGCCGGGTGGAAACCCCAAATTTTGGGCGCCGCATGGAAACCCCAAATTATGGTCGCCGGGTGGAAACCCCAAATTTTGGGCGTCGCATGGAAACCCCAAATTTGGGTGCCGGGTGGAAACCCCAAATTTTGGACGTCGCATGGAAACCCCAAATTTTGGGCGCCGGGTGGAAACCCCAAATTTTGGGCACCTCAAGGTAACCCCAAATTTTGGGCGCCGCATGGAAACCCCAAATTTGGGCGCCGGGTGGAAACCCCAAATTTTGGTCGCCGCATGGAAACCCCAAATTTTGGGTGCCGGATAGAAACCCCAAATTTGGGCGCCGCATGGAAACCCCAAATTCTAGGCGCCGCATGGAAACCCCAAATTTTGGGCGCCGGGTAGAAACCCCAAATTTGGGCGCCGGGTGGAAACCCCAAGTTTTGGGCGCCGCATGGAAACCCCAAATTTGGGCACCGGTTGGAAACCCCAAATTTTGGGCGTCGGGTGGAAACCCCAAATTTTGGGCGTCGGGTGGAAACCCCAAATTTTGGGCGCCGGGTGGAAACCCAAAATTTGGGCGCCGCATGGAAACCCCAAATTTTGGGCGCCGGGTGGAAACCCCAAATTTTGGGCGCCGCATGGAAACCCCAAATTTGGGCGCCGGGTGGAAACTCAAGTTTTGGGCGCCGCATGGAAACCCCAAATTTTGGGCGTCGGCTGGAAACCCCAAATTTTGGGCGCCGGGTGGAAACCCCAAATTTGGGCGCCGGGTGGAAACCCAAAATTTGGGCGCCGCATGGAAACCCCAAATTTTAGTCGCCGGGTGGAAACCCCAAATTTTGGGCGCCGCATGGAAACCCCAAATTTGGGCGCCGCCTGGAAACCCCAAATTTTGGGCGTTGCATGGAAACCCCAACTTCTATGATAATACAGAGATTAGGGTTTTAGGTTGAGGCTTTCCCCGGGTTATTTCATCTATGTTATGTGTGATTGATTTCTCATTCTTAGTTAAATGTGTTCTCTTGATCTTGCTCAATTCGATTAAGCTTCTGCAAAGTGTTGTAGAAGTAGATCTTATATTGTGTTTTAGTATATTGCATAATCTGTTGATCTACAGTGGGAATTTATACATGGTATCAGAGCGAGATTTTGTAGAAAAAGTTCTACATGGTATCGGAGCTAATTTTATCGGAGTAGTGAACAATATAATAGAGGAGATTTCGAAGTTTTGAGTTTTGGTCCGCGAGTTTTCAGAGCAGATCTGAACATTTTTGTGCAAAATTTTCATAAAAAAATAGCAGATCTAGATTCCTTGTGGAAAAATACCCAAATTCAAAAAAAAATCGGCTGAATCTGAGTTCGGATGAGGGAAATATCGCTAATTTAAAATTAGCTCGTTTTCTAGAAAATTTCGTGACGGCGAGAAAGATGAAACAGATTGGTGTGCTAGCCAAGAACCTGTATGCACTTGAGGTACAAGATGCATGCAAAGCCTTAAGGAGCAAGGCAAAGGTTAGATACTTCGTGGTTGAGAGGGAGAGTAAATCACATCTCAACATGCAGTGCCAGAAGAAGTCTCAAACAATTGTGGAGGAGCCACAATTGGTGAAGCAGCTTCAAGAGGTTGTGGAGTAACCACAACTAGAGAAGCCGAGAGGAGACCAAGTGGAGGCATCCACTCATGCAGAGACCTCCAATAGGGGGAAATTTCGAGCCAAGTGGGCAGAGGGATCACATGCAGCCATACCTCCAGGTGGGAGGTGGGGCAATGTGACGTGATAGTCCCAAGAAGGCTGGAATAGGGACAGGATCATTGAGGTACCCAACCTCTTTGATTAGACCTTGCTACGGGAGCCCTGGCGAGGAGTAGCAGGACTATCTGAGTGGGTAGAGACAGATGTAGATGGAGCAACAGAGAGAGCTACAGTGCAAGAGTCCCAAGACTGTGCAGAGCTAGCAAGCTGCAGCAATGCGAGAGGCACAGGAGTGTTGCACCAATGCAGGATGGCACAAAGAGGTGTGAAATGGTACGAGATTCATGGAGTGTTGTAGTAGCTCAAAGGTCACAGAGGGAGCACTTGTCAGCGACAGAGGAAGCTTCAACATCAAAGGATGTTTCTAGCCCAACATAGAGGTCAGTTGAGATTTTTTTTGTTTCTAGAGTTGCTGAAGCAATAACACTTGGGAGAAGTGTTGCATGCAGAAAATTCCAAAGGTTCAGCATCGGGTTCGAGTTGAATGCCTTTCTTGTTGAGAGGGAGTGTTGAAAATGGCAACAATAAATGCTAAAAATAGAAGTGCTATAAATAGTAGTTCGGGTACCAGTGTTGGACATAGCAACAAGGAATAAAAAATGGAAGTGCTAAAAATAGCATTGCTATAAATAACATTTTGGGATGGATTCCGATTTTAGTTAGTCCCTGAACTAAAATTAAGAAGTAAAATGCGAATTTGATCTTAGTAGCTATTTGTAAAATAATTAATTAATTCATCTTGAGTTAATTAGTTAAGGAAAATCAAACGTGAAGTCTATGTGGGGACATGCAACTTTCTCCATTAATTGAGGAATTTATCCATTAGTTAAAGAGATAAGGATGAGTTGTAATTAGTTGGCTCAGTTAACTGAGTCAAGTCTATTTAGATTAATTCTAACAGTTTGTGGAATTAATTGTGAGTTCAGTTAGTTAACGCTTGCATGCATGTAATTGTTGCTCTCCATATAACTGAATATTCTCTCATAAATAACTCATGCGTGTCAGTTTAGACAGAGACCCAATTGAGATCGAAGGAGGGACATTGTACTATAATTGGATGGATTTTTCCTATAAAGGAAACTCATCTATGCATAAGGATTTATCTCCTTCAGGATTGCACAGTTACTACTGGGCCAAGTGAGCAGTGTGAGGTGGGAATTCACATGTGTGGAAGCATTGGACCTCAAGAAAAATTGCGCAAGGAAATAGGAGGCTTGGAGGGCAAAGGAGAAGGTTTGTGAGAGGCCTTTGACTATCTATGAGTAGCAGAGGGATTATACTGAGAGCTGGTTGGCTTCCAAGCTAAGGCTTTGTGTAATTCTGTGACTATTTTCCACTTGTATGATAATACAGAGATTGGGGTTTTAGGCTAAGGCTTTCCCCAAGTTATTTCTTTTGTCTTATGTGTGATTGGTTTCTCATTCTCAGTTATATGTGTTCTCTTGATATTTCTCAATTCGATTAAGCTTCTGCAAAGTGTTGTAGAAGTAGATCTTGTATTGTGTTTTAGTATATTGCATAGTCTGTTGATCTACAGTGGGAATTTCTACATTACAGTCAAGAACAACTGCTCCTCCAAAGAAGTATACTTGCTCTACGCTATGGAGAAGCCAAGGCTCATCACAATATTCCCAAGCCTCTTTTAAGCCTAAGCCTACCCAAAATATTGGCTCCCAAAAGCCTGTTCCAAGAGTTATGAGATTCTATTTATAACAAAGGTGGGGTGACCCTTGACATTCCCCTTTGTGACTCTTTGACTACCCTCATGACTCTTCAACTTCTTTACAAATAACTCATTACATAATATGATGACCTTTCATATTCCACTAATGACACTTGGAATTTCACTTACAACATATTTACAAATAATATTACATTTTCCACATGTACCCATGTGAGACAAAATAAGGTAGAGACAGCCTAACAAGACAAAACATTATGACTCTAAATTTTGGGCAAAGACCAAATCGGCAACCTTCACTTGGTACTTCTCGGTCATGTACTCATGCCAAGCTTGGTAGTCTGAGATGATGTCCCCAAATTGCTTGATGGCATCTTTCTAATAGTGAACTCTTGCCTCCATAACATCTGGGTATATGGTCTTAGAACCTATATCCAACTCATCTTGAAGCATGTGCATCATGGTGTTAACCATGATGGTACCACCAATGTACTTTTTCATGTTATGTGTGTTGAGCTCCAAGTCATCCTTGGTGGCTTCTCTCCTTAGCTACTCCATTTACCTATCGATCTCTAGTTGGAATTGCTTCTTGTGTTTATCCTCGATGAGGGAACTGATTGAAGGGATCATGTGTGCTCTCACCATGACATCCAAAATATTATACAATCATGCATATGGGGATTGTATGCTGGTGACAAATGGGGCGAGCTATTCATAGTTCTGGATCAACATCCAGACCTTTTCTTTTTCCATCCCTGCTTGAGGCTTCATCACCTTTAGCAAGTAAAGTGGGGCCCCTTTGTACCACATTGTCCACTCTTGCACATGGGTGATGGCAGCATGTATGTCCCTGAGAGTTTGCACAAACGTTTTACTCCACTGTTGTAGGCCATGCACATGGACAACTGCTTTATGCATGGTGATGAATATGTCGTAGAACTTTTGCATGGTAGTCTCAAGTGTTGATACTTCATCAAATATCTCTTTCCTCATCTATGTCATTGCGGAAATTGTGCTCTACTCTCTGAGTTATTCTACCTCTTTTCTGGCTGCCTGCTAGTTCTTTGCATTTGTTCATTCTTGGCCAATAGGAACTTATAATTAGAGCTTGTGGCTCCTGCATAGGCCAAGATAGCATCGGAAATGGGATGTTGTCCGACATCTGACACTGTCACCCTTTCCTTCTTGAATGCAGGTGATGTGTGATCATCCGGAAAGTGTTTTCTCTGCGCTTGTATAATCTTCGTTTGTAACTCAACAAATGAAATATTGTACACATCCATCACTGGATCATCATGAAGGAGAACAACCTCTTCCTTCTCACTCGGTACTGGTTCTGACACTGGAGGTGGAGGAGACTAGGGGGTGACCTCGGGTGCTCTTGGAATGAGGTCAGTATCTTCATTATGTGGCTAATCCCCCAACTCCATGTTTGTCACTTCAATCAGTAGCTCAATCTGTTGAGAAAGCTCCTGATCCTGCATCTGTTCACCCTCTTCTTCAGTTGTTGCCTATTCTGACTCCTCAACCTGTATGGGCTTTGTTTGTTCTGTCATCACGCCTTGCCTTTCTTCTTCCTCTTGTTTTTACTTCTCTTCCCTTTCTCTCCTTCTTAGGTCATGCTCTTCCTTCAACTTCTTCTCCATCTCCTGCAAATTTCGTTCTACTTTCTCTAGACTTTGCTTTCCTATATTCCTTCGCTCTACCCTCTTTATCTGCTATTGCCTCTTTGCCTCTGATTCCAAAGCTGCTTTCTCAATGATAGGATCTGCTCTCATGTTATCGCTTTGCTCAGCCTTTGGTTCCTTGGAAATCTTCCTTACCTTTGTCCTACACCGGATTGTTTCTTATTGTTGTTGTTGTTTTTGCTTCTTGCATTATTGCTGCCTGCAAAGTAGCCTTCCAAGTTGTGGCTATACTAACCAGCTCATTGAGCTTGGAGGGATTGTAACAGTGTCTCTAAGGGTCCTCATCACGCCAGTGAAATGTCCCATGGATCCATCGATAGTACACCCTCGCACAGTGGTTCTTGCAAATACCATGGGGATCATACGGATTGAAGTCTTTGGTGCTGAACTCGAACTTCAATATCTCCTTTGGTTCGGCATCAGCATCTTTCAAGCTCTTAACCTTGTACAATCTGATCCGCAAAAGGAAGGGTGGGCCATGGTGCCTTCTTCTTCATGTGAAGTCCTGATGATAACACTATGGAGAGGTGATATGAGACCTCCTCCATGACCAACATGTCTGTGGCATACCTTGGTAGAACATGTGGAGGCTTCTCTCCACCAAACACTCTGATGAAGGTGCATCCAGGTGAGGCATACCAATATGCAATGTTAAGTATCGCCTCCATCACTTCTTGGGACATGCAAGGTGGATCCTGCTCAAATATCAGCTTGTACAACGGGATGATTAAAATAGTCAATCACCGTCGCCATTACCCCTCGGTATCTAGTGTCGGAAAGAAACTTTCAATAAATATTGATGGTAGTCTCTTTCGTTGTACATGTCCATCTCATGCCAGGAAACTAGTACTGGGCACAAATTGCATCCAGTAAGTATGTGAACATGTGAATCTCACTTGCTCATCCTTGGGTGGATTTTGGGCATTGGTCACATGGACTTTCAACTGATAAGCCAACAAGTCCGACCAGTTTAATGGCATTCCATCATTCACCAACTAGTCCAATATAACTACCCAGCCTTTAGGAAACGCCTTTGTGCTCTCTTGACTGTATATTCAGCATGAAAATATGATCGAGAACTGGTAGGCCTTCGTGAAATATTTTGTCTTGTAAACATGATTGGGTGTCTATCTGAATTTTGAAGGCTCTTCCACCCATCACTTGACTATATCTCTCGTGTTCACCTAGTTGTGGGTGGCATAGAAAAGTGTGTCCATGCGCCTCACCAGCTGAGGTAGTGATACATATGATGATAGTTCTCCGCCCTAAAAGTGGCAAGCTCTATCTCGCTGGCACTCCTCAATATCATAGTTTCTGGATCTGTGTGTGAGACAATCCAGCTAATAATGTTCGCACGTGGGAAGGCGAGGTACCTACATGCAACCTTGTAAAATATTGATCTTTGGATACTAATATAAACCTATCAGTCCTCTAATTCCTCCTTGAAGTCCTCTGCAAAGATATCCTTAATCTACTGCCATGCCAACTTCATGCCCTTCTTAATGAATAGCTCAGTGTTTGCATAAACTGGAAAGTTAACTGACACCTACTCAACTGCTTCCTAGTACTACCCTCGACAGTTTCCTTTGATGCAGCTCTTTTGGAATCCATGTTAGTTGTAACTGCTAGAGAGATGCTCAACAATTGTTGTACCTGGAGACATAGAGGACACTCATGGAATGCTAATGTTAGCTTTAAAACAAAATCTCTTCAAGAAAAGATCAAGCAACACACTAGGAAAATGTTTGGAGGCATTGCGTAATCTTGGTTCACATAAGTGATTGGTTTCCTGCTGGAACTATGCACTACATAGTCCCAGCAATCAGTGAGGGAGGCTTGCATATTGGAATTATGCAATGTGAAGTCCAGTCTGGCATTGTGCAATCTCAGTGGCTAGGACTGGGAGACTAGCTCCTAGAACTGCATAGTTGGAGCCAAGCCTAGGCTACCTCTGTACAATTCCATAAGCCAAGGTTTGGCCTTGATCTGTAATAATGCGCAGTGCATGCAAGGGGAGGCGATATTTGAGCAAGGGAACCCCATATCTACCCAAAAGGAGTGCAAAAACAAGCAAATCAGAAGGATGACTAGATGTTGGGTGCATATATGATTGTGTGATGATGCATGCAAGTCAAACAAGTATAGTAATCAATCAAACTGAAGAAAATGATTCATGTGGAGAGAATCACCATAACAACGACCGTTAATGCAAAATCTAGGTAATGCATGCGACACTCAGGAAAGGAAATACAAAACTTAAAACAACACTTCTACAATTTAAAACTTGATAAAACGCCAACAGTCATTCAATAAAACAAGTGAAACAACACTCTCAAAATCTAAACAAGCAAAAGCAGCAAAAGTCTAGAAAAGCAAGACTTACCCAGAAAAGCGATGACGATCGCATCAAAGGTTCCTTGATCTCCTCAGGAATGCCAGATCTCCAAGATCAAATGAGAAAATGAGTTCTAGCTGCGCCAATTAAATATATTTTATCGATTTAGGGTTTATGACGTGAAGGCCAAAAATCAAGGAATAAGAAACACTATGCTGTAGTTTCCAAAATAACTCAAGTGTCTCCTCCGGGCTGCTAAAAATATATCCCTATTTTCTAGGGATGCTTTTTCACTTTTTTCTTTTTTCTTTATCAAGAAAATGTGACATGCATTACCCAGAGAGATTGTGTAGTTGTCGAAAGGACTCAGCAACCCACTAGCTCACGCACTAAGAAACTTCTGAGCAAGAGGCTTCTACTCAATTTCTGGGTTGAGTGGCTCTGGGATACCCCTCAGGCTCTACGCAATTTCCTAGATGAAGGCTAGCTATCAACAGGCTTTGAGTACTTTTGGAGTTGAAGGCTCATTGTTAGCTTGAACTGTGCAATTCTTGAGAGCAAGGTTGGTTTCCCTCAAGGATTGTGTAGTTCTCTAAGGAAAGCTCGGAACTAGGTGGAAACCAAGTCAAGAGATAGGCTCATGGGTTAGCTAGTAATTCAAGTAAGCAAACACAATCCATGATGCAAAGATCTGGCTCAATCAAAGCACAAGTACTTGGTTCAGTGCAATATGATTTGTTGTAAATTAGAAGGGAGGCTCCAAAACAAAGCATAGGAAAAATTTTGGAGGGTGGTTGTAGCTGCTACAACATTGGCGACACATTAGTATAACTCCAGATATTTGTATGGACCTTATCTCATGTAAAGAGAGTCTAACTCTTCCTAAGATATTGTTTGATTCTTCGATTTTCATAGCTTTCTCACTAGCCTGAGTTAAAGATGTAGTCCCTACCATTCTTTTATCGGCAGCACACATACCAAGCCAAGTCAAACTGAGTTGTTTCAATTTGGGGATGAGGGGTATATAAATGCACAAGTAATATAGACTGTCATAGTTTTAGTTTCATCTCTGGTGTTGCTCCACTACCAGCAGGCCTGGACAATACCCTGTCTAAGTCACTTCAGGAACACAGGCATTTCTTCGCTACCAATGAACCTAGATAGTACCCCAGTGGAGTTACCTACTTAACCTCTCTAGCAGGAATCCTTTCTCTTCTTTCGCCTTTATTTTATTTTTTTCATTTTTCAAAGAACTGTGCATGGACACTTATTTATTTTCATGAGGCGGAAAAGGGATCCTGACTTATTGAGAGCAGAAGAGGTTGTCCCTTCAGAGAAGGATGTTTATATATACCTCTGACATACTTGTTAAGGTTTCCCCCCTCTCCTTACTCTACTTGACTAAGATGACAAGGGTTAACTGAATATAGAAAACTGATTAGAGTAGGTGGTACTAGTTAAGAGTGCAAGCAACGTGATTTCACCATGATTCTCTCTGAAAGGAACATATTTTCCATCAGGGTATCATCGACTAAAGAAACGCAAGGTTATCATAAATAGAGGGAATAGACAGATAACCAAGTTTTGGTAGTTGTACAAGTTCCTCTTGGATTTCACCCTGCTTGTCTCAAGAAGACAAACACAGTTTCATGTAGAAACTAACCTACGGGTGCAAAAGCAACAAGAAAAGGGAAGAAGTAAGACAAATCAAAACAAAACTGAAAGTAAACACTACTCCTACTCCTAAGCTAAGTAGATCATGGGCCAAATCATGTGAAGTGATATGTCCAATGTAGCCATCAATGCATTGGTTGACCCATGTATGCGACAACATGATTGACCAAAACTATATTCAAGCATTCCAACAGATAGGAAAGATAAAACAATGCAAACCACAACGTTCGAAGTTGGAATGCATCCATAAAAAATTAAAGCTTGAAATCACATGAAAGACACTTTGTAGATGTATTATGGTGTATTGTCACATTGTGCATGGAAAACAAGCATGTACACCCCTTCGAACATGACAAATGAGGAAACATGAAAGAAGAAAATTTTCGCTTCGCAACAGTGCTTGCTAAGTATGACTCCTCCAATGCATGAGCAATAGGATCATGTGCTTCTGGTGGAGGATGTGAAAATTGTGAAACAGGTTGATCTTCAATGTGAATGGGAAGTGATGAGGAGCCTGGAGAGATTCAATAGATTTCTGATCATAAGTGGAACTAACCTTAAGGCTACGATAACCTGACATAACCATCAGCTTGGGCTAAAGTGCCTCGATAGCTTGAGGATTTTCCACTTCATCAAAAGATGGATCATCAAATACTGATGGCTTAGAAATATCAATAGTAGGAGAATCACAATCATGATTGGATGAGTGAGTGAAAAGATCACGACAACCATGATCATAAATTCAAGATGAACAACAACATCCTCATGATCTAATGAATCGTAAAGAGGGAGTGATGGAAAACAAAAAATTTCACCCTCTTTGTTTTCGGAAAGGTAAGATGAGAGAATGGGTGGATCCAGGAAGAAATATTTGTCTTCTTCGCTACTAATGAAGAACAGACATCCCACGTGTTTTGTGAATGATTGGAAATAGAAAAATCTTGAAATGAATTTTCACAAGATGGAATAGAAATGGCAGAATCATGGAAGATGTCATGATGAAGTGGATGAGGTGCGAATAGAAGGAGGTCATCCTTCACTACATATTCTTATTCAGACTCCCACACATACTCATCAAAAATAATAATGTAGGTTGGCTGTTCAACAACAACTTCGTTCACAACTTGATCCTCATGAACATCACATGTGGAATCCAAAACGTATGAACACAACACACCAAAATATGAAGGATCAAGGGAACCAAAGGACGGAGGTTGAGCAGGTGAAACCACATGACAACCATCAAGCTTGCAGTTCAAATCTGTGCAGAAATTTAGAGTAGGATGGGTAGGAGAAGGTGGTGAAAAATCAATAGGTGGGTTCACAACTTCTCCCACCTCATCCTGCGGAGCTAGAGCTCTTTATGAGAAGGGGACAGAGGGTCACCTGGAAGAGCAACTTCATCCATCTTAGATTTTGAAGCTATAACACTAAGGTATGTTGGGAGAGAGTCAGAAGGCTGTAACTTGTGTTGATTCTCATAAATGTAGACAAGATATTCAAATCTTCCCTCCAGAATTTCCCAATCAACTTCATCTTTAGGAAATTCATAACAGTAATGAAGGAAACGATCATTTAAGTACTCAAGAGATTCGTCAAGTGATTTTCACAATTTTGATTGAGTTCTTTATGGTCATAGAACATGAAAGCACAGAATAATTATTTAAGCATGTGATTGTAAGAGTGTATATAGGTTGCAGGTAATGAGTGACACCATTTCTTAATGCGCCATTTGAACAAGAAAGCGAACAACCCACAGGTGATGTCATCCAAGGGGACATCATGTCTGTCACAAAAGCCATCAAAGGAAATTTCATGCCTAAACAGAGTTGTTCCATTATCACCATTGAATTTTTATTTGGACAAGTCACCTATAACATCCACCGAAACATTGAATCAATAATGTGAGAAAAACATGTTGGGGTTTTGATTAGGACATAAGTCATGAATGATGTGAAAAAATTCAAAACAAACTTCAAGGGCTCAGCTTGTCATTTGGCCCTCCTTCTAGCACCATAAATGTTGACGGTGTTGGACCCACCAACATTTAGGGGATCTCCCCAGTAAGAAGTCCCAACTAGACTTCAAACTGTTTGGAGTAGGAGTTCCAGCAGTGGTTGGTAATGTAATGCCTTGAATGCGATAGTGTGCACAGATAAGTATGATAACTTTGGTTTGAAGCAAGTGTGTGACCTTGTGGTGAGTCAAGTGATATGAATGGGGGTCCTAACACAAAGAAGGGAAAAGGAAGTGTGCCCCTTAGAAGCCTGTAATAGTACGCAATCTAAAAGGAACACATGAGAAAAATGACATTAGAAGCTAAAATGTGGAATAGCCCACAAATTAAAGTGACGAGTTAATCCAAAAACACACATTCAACAAGATTCACACAATTACATACGAATTAGTTCATAATAAAATACGTAAGTTAAAAAACATACATTGCTAAATCAACCAGAATAGTCTAACTACAATAACAATATATGCATGAAAGTGTGTTGCCTCTGTTATTATTATTATTATAAGTGAAAGTTGCATCCATACATACACCATTGAAAATAACTAGCCCCAATAGTGGAACATTACAGTGAATAACACCTACTCCTCCAAAGAAGTATACTCGCTCTATGTTGTGGAGAATTTAAGGCTAGTCACAATACTCTTAAGCTCCCAAAAGCCTGTTCTAAGAGTTATGAAGTTATATTTATAACAAAGGGTGGGGTGACCCTTGAAATTCCCCTTTGTGACTCTTTAACTACCCTCATGACTCTTCAACTTCTTTACAAATAACTCATTACCTATATGATGACCTTTCATATTCCACTAATGACACTTGGAATTTCACTTACAACATATTTACAAATAATATTACATTTTCCACATGTTGGATGCTGTCTAACATCTGAAATTATCACCCTTTCCTTCCTGAATGCAGGTGACGTGTGATCATTTGGAAATTTTTTTCTTTGCATCTATATAATCTTCTTCTGCAACACGTCGAATGAAATATTGTACACACCCATCATCAGATCATCATCAAGGAGAATAGCCTCTCCTTGCTCTGACACTAGAGTTGGAGGACACTGAGGGGTGACCTTAGGCACTCTTGGCGTGAGTTCGATGTCTTCATTATGTGTCTCATCCCCCAACTCCATGTTAGTCACTTCAGTTAGTTTCTCAATCTATTGAGAAAGCTCCTGATCCTGCATATGTTCACCCTCTTCTTTAGCTGTCGGTTGTTTCAACTTCTCAACCTGTATGGCCGTTGTTTTTTCTGTCATCGCGCCTTCATTTTCTTCTTCCTCCTATTCTGCTTCCCTTCCCTTTCTCTCCTTCTCAACTCCTACTCTTCTTTCAACTTCTTCTCCATCTCTTGCAACTTTCGTTCTTTTTTCTCCAACCTTTTCTTTTCTTTCTTCCTTCACTCTACCCTCTTTATCCAATGTTTTCTCTTTGCCTCCACTGCTAAAGTTTCTTTCTTAGTGATAAGATTTTCTCTCATCTTATTTATTTTCTTAGCCTCTGGGTTCTCGGCAATCTTCTCCTTACCTTTGTCCTGCATCGAGTTGTTGCTTATTACTATTGTTCTTGTTGCTTTCTATGTTGTTGCTGCCTGCAGAGAAGCCCTCCAAGATTTGGCTATACTGACCATCTTGTGGATCTTGGAGGGATTGTAACAGTATCTCTAAGGGTCCTCCTCATGCCAGAGGAATGTCCCATGGATCCATGGATACTACACCTTCGCACATTGGTTCTTGAAAATACCATGGGGATCATACAGATTGAAGCCTTTGGTGTCAAACTTGAACTTCAATATCTCCTTTGCTTCGGCATCAGCATATTTCAAGCTCTTAATCTTATACAATTCGATCTGCAAAGGAAGGGCAGGCCATGGTGCCTTCTTCTTCCTATGAAAACCTAATGATAACCCTATGGAGAGGTGATATGAGACCTCTTTCATGACCAGCTTATCCGTGGCATACCTTGGTAGAACATGCGGAGGCTTCTCTCCACCAAACAGTCTTATGAAGGTGCCACCAGGTGAGACATACCAATCTGCAATGTTAAATATACCAGTATTCAATGTTAAGTATCACCTCCATCACTTCTTGGGACATGTAAGGTGGATCCTTCTCAAATATCAGCTTGTACAAAGGGATGATGAAATGGTGAGTCAACCTCACCATTACCCCTTGGTAGCTACAGCCGGAAAGCAAATTGCAATAAATATTGATAGCAACCTTTTTTGGTGTCCATGTCCGGCTCATGCAACGAAACTGGTGTTGGGCATAGATTGCATCCAATAAGTATGCAGACATGTAGAATCTTGTTTCTCATCCTTGGGTGGATTCCAGGCGTTGGTCACATGGACTTTCAACTAATAAGCCAACAAGTCCAACCAGTTGAATGGCCTTCCATCATTCACCAACTGGTCCAATACAACTACCCAACCTTCAGGAAAGGTCTTTGTGCTCTCTTGACCATATATTCGGCATGCAAAGATGATCAAGAACTAGTAAGCCTTCCTGAGAGACTTTGTCTTGTAAACATGATTGGGTGTCTGTCTGAACTTTGACGACTCTTTCACCCATCGCTTGACTATATCTCTTGTGTTCACCGAGTTGTGGGTGGCATAGAAAAGTGTGTCCATGCACCTCACCGACTGAGGTAGATGATACATTTGATAATAGTTCTCTGCCTTGGAAGTGGCAAGTTCTATCCCGCTGGAACTGATCAATGTCATGGTTTCTAGACCTGTGTGTGAGATAATCCAACTAATAATGTCCACACATGGGAAGGCAGGGTACCTGCATGCAACCTTGTAAAATCCTAGCCACTGGATACTGATATAAACATGTTGATCCTCTAAATCCTCCTTGAAGTCCTCTACAAAGATATCATTGATCTGTTGCTATGTAAACTTCATGCCCTTCTCAATGAATAGCTTAGTGTCTGCATAAACTGGCAAGTTAACTAACACCTGCTCAACTGCTTCCCTAATACTAATCTTGACATTTCCTTTGATGCAGATCTCTTGGAAGCCATGTTAATTGTAACTTCTAGAGAGGTGCTCGACAACTATTGTACCTAGAGACAAAGAGGACACTCATGGCATGCAAATTTTAACTTAAAAACAAAATCACTTCAAGATAAGATCAAGAAGCACACTTGGAAAATGTTGGGAGGGATTGTGCAATCTTGTCTCACATAGGTGATTGGCTTCCTACTAGAACTATGCATTGCGTAGTCCAATAAATTATTGAGGGAAGCTTTCTGACCAGAACTGCTCAATGCACAGTCCAGTCTGGGCAAAGGCTAGGAGAGACTGCACATTGCATAGTCTTAGTGGCCGAGACTGGGAGACTTATGATGAGCCTCATCATTGGCTAACTTTATGGACCTTGATACACCTCCAAGCTTATTTTAATCAATTATTATCATAATTCCTTACATATTTTGATTACATTTTGCTTAATGAGATGAGTAAAAGTGAGATGTTATGTCTAGTGGACTAATGTACATTGATTGCAGGTTTTTGAGAGCAAATCATGGAAATTTTGGCTAATTAAGGGTAGAAACTCGAATGATACAAGGAGGAGAGATTGTAGGAGATAGATCCTCGTCATTTAATCCTCACTCATTCAAATATTCCTCCATCAAATCACACTAGCTCAGAGTTGCAAGCAGCCGAGTCATGAAGATCAAAAGGCATTTGAGCCAGTGACAGTTAAAGAGCCAGTTCATCTTAAGTTTGGGAGTTGAGTCTCCCTAGATTTAAGGAAGTCATTGGATACTTCAGTTGTATAAATAAAGAGGCCTAGAGCCTCATTAGGATTCAGATTTTGGATGTAAAAGCACTAAGCATTTTCGAGTTCAAGACTTGTGGAAGACATTGTTATGTAATTTTCTGATATGAGAAGGAGAATGAGAATTTCCTTGATCCATCACTGAGTTGACTTAGAGGGCTAAAGCTCTTGGGTTAGGGCCCAACCCTAGCAGCAAAGGCTCCTCTCCTTGTATTTCTATGCTTAGTTGGTTTCATAGATTGATGGTTGAATTGGTTTTAGAATTATTTCATTGCAAGTAGTTGTGGATTTGATTAGCTTGCTTCCATTTGTGAATTGCTTTAGCAATAGCTTAGAAGGATAAAGTGGTACCAAAAATATGTTAGTATTTTGATTTGGTCTCACTCCCCCCTTCAGGGACCATGTTTTGAGGAAAGAACTCCTATGCAACCCCAAAAAGACAGAATTCTGATTTCTCATAAAATTTAGGGTTTTCAGCTACTTAGGCCAGCATTTTGCCAATTTTCAAGAATATGATTCAATGGTCATTTCTGATATCTTTAGCCTTGTATTAGATCTCATAAGTGTTTCACATCATTCTGTAAGTAATTCCATGCATAAACTAGGTAACTAGATAATGAAATTATGTTTTCTTTAGTCGATTGAAAATGTTTCTTATTTGACATGATTTATGGATAAATGCCAGTGATTGATGCAGTGCAGGAGTTTCATTAGTGTAGAGAGATCTCATGACCAACAACCCCAACCTAACCTCATTCATCCAAAATCATCAAAATCCACTAAGTCCCTCACCAAATTCATCATTCCATAAGAACATTTCTCCAAGTTTGTTGAGCAAATCCAAGCATCTCATAAATTTTGTTTTGAGTTCTAAAGAAGTCCTAGCCACTCCCTTGCCTTATTTCTCCCACCATTCACCCTCCCTAATCCCTACACCACCTTCCAAATCACTCCTATTTCTCTCAGTTGGATCTTGTAGGAATACAAGGGATCCTGTAGGGGCATTAGGACATCTTGTAGGAGCCATTAGGACATCCTGTAGGATGACCTATAATGGCCTATTTTGAGGCCGAATTGTGGAAAGGGAACCTAGGAAGATAGGAGAAGACCCCTACTTTCCTCCCAAGCCATCTGACCATTCACCATCATCTTTAATCCACCTACCACATCACCAAGAGGATTTAGCATTCACATTTTCTCACAAAAAAGACAAAAAGGAAAAAGAGTTATTATGTTCATTTACATGCACAGTAGTAGAACGTTTGGTTATTTTAGATTGCATGCTTAGGATAGTAGGATTACACACATGTTAACTTAGCATTCTTTTGAGGCAAAGCCTCTTATAAATAGTTTGATGAATGGTGTGTTTAATCATTTTGATCACAATTTTCCTTACTATAGTAGACAAGATTTCAGTTAGTGTAAATTTCCCTTTTCCTCATTGGTAATCAAGCTTCTTCTGAATCAATAGAAGGCTGGTTTGAGAAACCATAATGGTCTATCGCTAGCTTAGCAATGACAAAAAGCAGACCCATCACATCTTCTTATGTATACAACACTTTCACCTCCAAGTTTTTACGAACCCGGGGTTGTGTTGATGCCTCGAAAATCGCTGCATCAACATTGAGGAAAACCACCCGGTCCGGACCTTAAAGGCAACTCCTTTTCCGTTTGGTGTCGTGACTCCGAATAGATATAATGGGACCATTTTTCCAATGATTTCTAAATAGGATGGATAAGTGATTGGTTTTATAATTTCTAATGGGAATGATAGATGATTTATTCTAAAAGTGTAACAATTTAAATAACTAATCTATCCCAAGAAATCTCTGTTTCAGTGCAACTCTTGGTGGTTCTTATTGAAAAGTAGGCATGTAGATGACTCTACTTTTAAACAAAAATATTCATTCATATGATAATTACTTTGTTCAAGTAGTTGAACAAAATAATAATTAAAACATTATTACATTATTCTTTATATACCATTGACATAAATATGAATGAAAAAGTAGCAATCATTAAACATTCAATAGCAATAAGCTAAAGGACTGTTGTGAAAGCACATACATATATCAAATGATAGCAAAATGAATAAACGTTGATTCATATAAAAGAATGAAGCAAAGACATAGATAGTAGTACCATATGTAATTTGAATCCCCTCCGATATCAATCGCATTTAGATTCCACTTTTCAACTTGGAAATACTCTTACAAAAAGCAATAGTGCATATTCCATAAAAGTACTCTTCATTAAAATTCAGAATTCAGGTCTAGTTTTCATAAAAAATATATATCGGAAGCACAATACTGCAACTCCCGATCCAAGTCTTAATACAAAATTTGAGGACCCCTTCTAAAAACATGAAAGGGTCTATAAATACTTTCTAAAATAACTAACTATGAAATAAAAATGCTGTGAGTTGGTATAACCAAATCATAGATATATGAAAATCTCCGCAAAATAGACATGCTTGCAGTTGGTAAGAATGGTTCATTGTTTCGGCTGACTATCCTTTGGCTTGAGCTGGCATATGGCGAGCATCGGTTGCAAATTTGGAGGGTGACTCATATGTGAATGTAGTTGGGCAAAATGTGTGGCATCAATAATTTCAGGAATCATGTAACTGATTGCATCGGTTAGACATTTCATCGCTGTCTTTTGACTATGTGGTTTAACAAGGAAGAACCAAAAGGTGTCCCGTGTTAAAGTTTGAATGCCCATGATCAATCTCTCCGTCTTTTCTAGTTCTTGTTTCCATGTCTACTCCAATGCTTTGGCTGATGGCAGTTTCCCTGGAGTGCATTTTGAAATTAAATTCGACAAACAAAGAGTATCATTGATTAATTCAATCAGATTACCAGTCGTCGATCTGCATCTTGAAGTTACCCTCTCCGCTTTCATCAGTTGAGATTGCCATTCTAGGAACAAGATTTCCTTATGAGATTCCAGAATTTGGGGCATATTTGTTGCTTCTCCTTCCTTAGTTTCTTGCCAAGAGAGAAACTCTGTTAGTGTTTCATCAGCTTGCTCCAATTTATGTCTTGCATCAACTAACTTGTCAATCATAGATGAAGAAATTTCACATAGGGGTAGAGCAAGAGAGATATTATGACACAGCAAGTTCAATTAATTAGATAATGCCTTATTAATCTAGAGAGCTTCTGATTTGAATTCTCCTACTTGAGGACATCCTTTGAACCTTTCTATTTGCAGTAATAGTTGAGTGATTTGTTCATCTTTTGTTTTTCTCAACTGTTAATTCATTGTCTTCAACTTGCTCAATGCTTGAGATAGTTCATGTTTCTTATGAACTGCATTTTGATCTATTCTTTGTTTCTCTTTGAGCAATTGCTCATTTAATTGGTTGTTTGACTGTTGCTGTGCTGCCAATTTCTGTTCTAACTACTCTATCCTCTGTTGTTTTTCATGTACCTGTGTCTCCAATGAAACAATTCTCTGATCCTTTTCTTTAAGAAAATTGCTGACTTCCGATGCCTTGTCCATAGTAGCTACCGTGTATGCTCCAGCATACTGAGAGAGTTTATTAAGGTCTTCGAAAGGGTTGACTTCCTCTCTCCATACCACATTAGTTATTTCCATCTGTGTAGGCAAAAGGGAAGATTGATCAAGTTTTCTCTTTTTCCTTTGTCTCTTTATTACAACCCTATGCTTAGAGCTATAGAAGACATCCAAAGGTCGTATTTCTTCTACATGTAGAACGATTTCATCAGATGGGTTTTTTGGAATCATCTCTATATCCTTTTGAGTCATGGGGGGACCGTTGGTTCCTTCAATTGGAACTGTATTAGTTGTTGTCTTTTGAGTAGTTGCCACTTCAGGCGTGTTAAATCCCTGTAGGCTCTCAGTATTGCTTATGATTGAGTCAAACTTTTTCCATTCTTTGAGTAGTTTGGGATCAATATGAATGTTTGTATCCATGAGTTCACTACTTTTTCCCTGTTCGTGTTCCTGATCTGGCATTTTTTCTTTCTCGGAGACCTTTTCCACATCAAGAGTCTTATCAACAGTTGTTTGTTCAGTTTGATTGGATAGCTAAATTGTAGGGATTGTGGCTAATAGGTCTAAAGGAAGAGTTTGCAACCTCTGTTCTCTAAGCCTATTAAATGTTTCTAGCCCTTCATCTTGATATCTGATTCTAGCCAGTCCTTTAACTTGAAATAATGATTTAGTTGAGGCAAATAGATCGTCGAAGTCGTCTACTTCATGAACAAATTTAGTAAGTTTGGCTTGAGATGTAACATTGTAAGCAACCTGTCTTGGATCATATTGCCTATTAGGAATTGTGGCAAGATTCAACATTAGCATATTTTCTGTCTCCTTCTCTGCGTGCTTGTAATCATGAAGAGTGAAAATGCCGCATCATAAAGGGAAGATTGGCCACATGTGTTTCTTCGAATCCTTAAGGGTTCTAGATGTCCCTTCCACTATTATTTGATAAGTCAATTCCTGAGCTAACAATTTATCGGGCACATACAGGGGGAGGACATGGGGTTTAGTAAGGCTACCAAAAATTCTTATTTAGGTAAATTTTTCCTCCCCAAACCAACTACCTACTGTTGTCAAGTCTGTCTCTGCTTCTTGGGATATCCTAGGAGCAGGCTTATTAAAAATATAATAATATACAGGTAAAATAAAACCATTGCAAATTTTATACAGATGATTTTTGTAGTAAGCCTTCCATAACTATTGATGATAAATATGGATTAGTTTAGGGTCTGGGGCAGTCCATCTCCATCCGAGTAACGGAAATTCAGAATTGAAATAAATAGTGTCCATAATGTATGCACTATAATAGAATGGGGGAATGGTCCTAGTAGTTTGATGTGCATTTGTTCTATACTCTAGAATTGTTGTGGCTAGTTTATCGAACAAAATATTCGCCCAATCCATCACATAACCATTGATTGTAGCTTCCATTAGAGGGACCATTTCTATAGTGAATTTAGCAGAATCATGTATTCCCCACATACTACACATCATAGCTCTAGCATAGCAGTAAGGGGAAGCAAATGAGTCAACAAAGTACTTACCCGATGACCCATGCTTGTGCCTTTCTGGGAAATGCCTCCACTACTTTATCGGGGCTAACTCTAAGTCGCTTTCCTTTGCAAACACTTCTAGGAATGCCTTGTTGTATCGCTTCTCAAGTTGAGGTAAGTGATACATTTTCCTGAGATCCTCAAGCTGAAATGAGCTGAATATCCTCCCATCAGCTGTGCAAAAGGTTCTATCCGAAACTGGAATCTTCTCTACCACCTATCTTACCACATCAATATATGGCAGTATTTTAGCTCGCGCTGCTATCCTGTGAAGATATGAACAAGCCAATTCTTTAAGAGTTCCTTCTGATTTGTTAGTTGAATCAATTGTGGCCTCCTCTAATAACTCTTCGAGCTCCTCTGCTTCTATCAGATTATAAATGCTATCCCAGCTAGTGTTTCCCAGACCAAGACATGTCGTATCTGAGATTAATCCTTTTTTTCTTGGTCCTAGATCTTTCGCTGTAGGGGCTGTTGTTGCAGGCTTTTTTAATTTTTCCCCATTTTCTCCGGATTTTTGGTTTCAGAGAAATTCTGCGCAAACAATTACAAACCGTGATACAGAGAAAGTGCTGCTGCAAGCCAATATGACAATGAAAAGAATTATGTCGATTGGCATATGATAAATGAAATATAGTTAAGGATTACCACGGATAAAATCTTATTAAAAGATCTACCCTTAACTGCATTATTGAATAGTCGTTTAAACTATCAATCGTGGTAAATAACATCATAAATTCCCATCACGTTGCTCATATGCCGAATGATTATTTCAAGCGTGCTTTAGATTTTATTGATCGACGATTGGCGATAAATCACAAATCGGCGGTCAGGAGTGTTGAAGGGAAGGGCTTTAACACTTGTTGTAAATATCTCCGATTACCGAAAGGTGATATAATGCATGCAAACTTTTTTAAATGTATTTTTATGTTTCAAGATGCACGCCTAATTAATAGATCGCATTCGGGACTTGGCTTGAGCTTTATCACTTTGTCATGTGATCCTCCAATTGTGATTTGCTTTATCGCATCGGGGGTTTTATGTAAGCCTTTTCATATGTTCTTTTATCATTGACACGGCCGATTTTCTGATTACGATTTGCTTTATCGCATCGAAGGAGTTGAGGGGCTTTATTTTATTATACCTTTGGCATTTTCTTCCCCCGATTTACCGATTGTGATTACCTTTTCGGATCGGAGAATTGGGTGAGGTTTCGCTTTTGTGTGTGTTTCCTTTTGATATTGCAATATGCGATCTTCGATTACTTTATCGCAATATAAAATGGTTTTATAATCTTTACTAAAGGAACACTTTATTTTTATTAAAAGGCTTTATAAAATTATTCATTTAAATCGGGCCTTTTAATAAGGATTTTTCTTATGATGGGTTAATACCATTTTTTATTTGTGGACACACAAATCTTAACTAAGTTGATTTAAAAAGGGGCCCATTTCTTATCAAAATTTTATGTAAAGATTTTAGAAATGGGGGGTTGTTGTACATCACAACAATTGGCGATTCACTAGGAGAAAAAGTTATCTCTGAGAAATTAATATAATACTTTAACTTTCTTAATCTGAAAACCTTAATTGATAGAGAAAATCTAATATAACTAGATAATCATAAATTCTGAATATAATGATAATTATTTTTGCTATTTCTTTCTCATCTTAAAATTAAATACATTCTAAGCTTTAAGTAAACCTTAATTGGTTGATAATGATAAAACAAAATACTTTTCCAACTTAGCTTGTATAATGACTCCTTTGTCATAGGTAGAGCCACTGTTGCCAACAAACGTCTATAGTCTCCGCAGGGTTGCCTTTTAACCATTTGATCATTCATTGTTCCATCCATTTCAGAATATAGTTTAAAAAAATGAATCCAAAAAGATATGTTTCCACATTTTTTTGTATTGCATTTTCCTTTTTCCTTATTTCTTTATTTTGTAAGATAAAAAGCTATTGTCCTGGTTTGGTGGCCAGTTGTTGACAATGCCATTCACTGGTTGTAATTTAACTGAACAAGCTGGCTCGTGATGAAACCCCTTGTCTTATAATTATAAGTCATTACCCTGTTTTGGTATGCAGTGTTGGTAATGTCAATTGAACTATTCCCCTATGATCATGGTAAGCAGGCTTGTAATAAGACCTCTTATCTTTTATATCAAATATATTTTAGTATTACACTCTGAGAAACTATAAACTGTGATAGATAAGATGAACAATTTTCTTCTTAAGAGAACATGGATGACAGGGTTGAGAGTTGAAGATGCTAAGATTGGATCAGTTTCTGTTTTATATTAATAAAATTTTTAGGCTTCTAAAACCTTTGAATGATTTACAATATTTCTAAGTTTTGAGAAGATTTTACAAAAATAAAATGGGGTTTTCAGAGTTTACTTATACCTAATTTCCTAGAATTTTCATTTTCCTTCAAAGCTTTCATTTCTTAAAAGTAAATATTAAAACTATTTTCTTTTGAGTAACTTTTTCAATATAGTAAATACCAAATGGAAGGCTATTCACAACTTTATCTCCTAGGATTTTAAACAAACTAATTTATTCACACAAATCCAGCTAAAAAATTGAATATTTACAAAGGGAGAAGGGGTTACCTCCTCAATTGAAGAATGTTTTCATAATAAGGCCATTGACAGGAAGAGAATCTCTCTTTCCTAATAGATCTTGCAATATGAATGTAGGAGGGCCTATCTTCTCGCTGATTTGGAATGGTCCAAGCCACATTTTCTGAAACTTAATGTGTTTTCCTTTATCCTCATGGGCTTTGTCCCACTTCAAAACTAGATCACCAACTTGTAAATGTTTTGAGCCGGCTGAAGTTGTATCAAAAGAATACTTACTAATTTGTTGATGCTTTGTATGTGTAATTAGGGCTTTCTCCCTTTCTTCCTCTAGTTTCAGGATCTGATCATGTCTCAATTGAATAGAAGATGAGGGATTTTCTTTAATAAACTACACTAAGGCTAGTGATGGAAGTACTAAGTTTCTGGTATGACAACTTCCTTTCCATACACTAGATTAAATGGAGAAGTTCCTATTGAAGCCTTATGTGTTATACGGTTTGCCCATAGTGCAAATATCAAAGACTTATGCTAGTTTTTATGATTCTGCTCGATAGTTCTCTTAATGATTTTTATAAGATTTTTATTGGTAGATTCTACTAAACGATTACCCTGAGGGTAGTAGTTTGCAGAATATTTCAGTTTGAATCCTCTTTTAATAGAAAATTCAAGTATAAAATTACCAGAGAAGTAAGATGCATTATCAAAAATAAGAGCATTTGGGACACCAAACCTGGTAATAATGAACTGATCTATGAATTCAATGATTGCCTCAAAGTTTGTTGTCTTCAAAGGAATTGCTTCCACCCACTTAGTAAAGTAATCGGTAGCTGTAAGGATATACCTATGTTGTTTGGATGAATGTGGAGTGATTTCTTCAATGATATCCAATCCCCATTGTTCAAAGGGTTGTTCAATGTTGACTAGTTGCAAAGGAAAAGCTGGCTTTATTTGTCTTACACTGGTAGTTTGACATATTTGGCATTTCCTTACATATTCATGAGTATCTCTAAACAAGGTGGGCCAGTAATACCCAGCATGAATGATTTTGTGGGCTGTTGTATCAGCTCCAAAATGTCCTCCTGCCAGACCATCATGTAGCTCCTGCAAGACCTTTTGCGCTTCAGGTTTTTCTAAGGATATTAACAAAATTGAATCATAATTCAATTTAAACAACACATCATCAACAATCATGAAGTTTTTTTCTTTGAGTCTTATGGCATGCTTGTTGTTATAGGAAAGATTAGAAGGATCATATCCATTTTTCAAATAGAATATCAAATCTGCATATTGGGATTCAGGATTAATAATACTTATCTGATTGATTTCTTCAATACCGTTTGTACCTTCATGTTCCTGAATATTAGAAGCTCCTGCTAACAACCTGCAAAAACCTTAGCCTTTGACATGTTGTGTGTGGAGCATGATTGTTCAGAGGTCTTTTGTTTCAGGCGGATGTATACCCTAGGAAGTTTGTACACCCCTCCACGTGGGGGGGTCCGGGGGGTCCGATCCCCCCCAGCTGGGGTGTTCGGGGGCCAGCGGTCCCCCGGCGGAGAAGCCAAAAATAGATGTAAAATTGCCTTGTAAAAGTATAGTAATTTCTAGTCAATCTAGGCCGTTCATTAGGCAGATGATCTGATGGTAGAACTTATGTTTAGTTTAGGTTTTTTTGCCCTAGAAGGAAACCTCTCTCGTTGTATGAAGGCATTGTATTTGAGGCTGAGATATAGATGTTTATTCTCTGAGCGAGAAGCAAAGAGGTGAGACTGTGAGAGAACACAGAGGATATTACAGCGGATTTGTTGTAGGTTGTGTCTCTTCATTTTGCTAGATAATAGAAAGGAAGGACTGGCTGTTCAGTGTGGACGTAGCCCAAATTGGGTGCCACGTATATCTGTGTCTCTCTTGTTTTATGTGTTTTCTGTGTTTATATTTTTTCAATATTTTATGTGTTCCATTGCTCCGTAATATATAATTTTCTAACAACTGATATCAGAGCCGAAGGTCTTTTTGGCTGATAAACTCGCAGGAAAGAAGGGTTCCTCGTTTGAGTGGGAGCAATGGCAGAAGATGGTAAGTTTAGGGTCGATAAATTTAACGGCCAAAACTTCTCGCTATGGAAGATGCAGATGGAAGATTATCTGTATCAGAAAGATTTGTACCTACCATTGAGCGGAAAAATAAAGAAGCCGATGGCTATGGCAGATGAAGAATGGAACCTTCTTGATAGAAAGGCACTCGGAACAATACGGTTGTGCCTCGCTGCGTCAGTTGCCTTCAACATTTCAAAGGAAACAACGACATAGGGTTTGATTCAGGCGTTGTCGAAACTATATGAAAAACCCTCGTCCTCCAACAAGGTATTACTTATGAAACGGTTATTTAATATGAAGATGTCGGAAGGTGGATCTGTTGGAGATCATTTAAATGATTTTAATACAGTTACAAGTTAGTTAAGTTCTGTAGGGGTAAACTTTGAAGATGAAGTTAGAGCTCTGTTATTCTTGTGCTCATTGCCAGAAAGTTGGAATGGTTTAGTAATGGCCATTAGTAACTCTGTCTCTGGATCTAGTACTTTAAAGTTTGATGATGTTGTCGGTGCTATCCTTAGCGAGGAAATGCGATGGAAAAGCTCCGGTGAGACATCGGGTAATGCTTTGAGTGTAGAGTCTAGGGGAAGAAAAATGGAAAGAGGAAAGAGCTCAGGATATCGCAGTAAATCAAGGAAAGGCAGATCCAAGTCCAGATCAGGGATAGTGTGCTGGAAATGCAGAAAGAAAGGACACCTAAAGAAAGACTATAGATCTCGGAAGGGAAAAGAAGGAGATGCACAACAAGAAAACAATCATGAAGCAAATGTGACAGGTGAGGTGTTACAGGATTCTTTGATTCTTTCTTTCGAAAATATTACTGATTCCTGGGTGGTAAATTCAGGGGCCTCATTCCATGCCACACCTGATAAGAAATACTTTCATGACTATGTTCAAGGAGATTTTGGACAAGTTCGTTTGGGTGATGATAAACCCTGTAAAATTGTTGGAATGGGTAAGGTTCTTGTAAAATAGTAGAATGGAAACCAATGGCTACTAAAGGAGGTAAGGCATGTTCCAGATCTAAAGAAAAATCTGATTTCAATAGGGAAGTTAGGCGGTGAAGGTTGTGTGACAACTTTCATAGATAAAGCTTGGAAGGTCACCAAAGGAGCCTTGGTAATAGCAAAAGGCGAAAAGGTTGGTACATTGTATTTATGCAATGGTATTTCTAACTCTGTTAATACTTTAACTTCGAAAGGAGCAGATGCAGCATTATGGCATCATAGGCTCGAACACATGAGTGAAAAGGGGATGAAGATTCTTCACTCAAGGAATTTGTTGCCAGGTTTGAAGAATGTTGATTTGGACTTCTGTGAGAATTGCATTTATGGAAAACAGAAGAGAGTCAGATTTCTCAAAGTTGGGAAAGAAAAGAAGAGCGAAAAATTAGAGCTTGTACATACAAATGCATGGGGACTTGCTCAGGTATCATCTCCCGGTGGCTCTCATTATTATGTTACCTTTATTGATGATGCAACTAGAAAAACTTGGATTTATTGTATTAAGAATAAATCTGATGTATTTGATACTTTCAAGAAATGGAAAGCTTCGGTTGAGATTGAGACAGGAAAGAAATTGAAGTGTCTTAGATCAGACAATGGAGGTGAATATTGCAGCAAAGAGTTTGATAGGTACTGTTCAGAGCATAGAATTTGCAGAGAGAAGACAGTTCCAAGAACACCACAAGAAAATGGTGTGTCAAAAAGGATGAACAGAACAATCATGGAGCGTGCAAGGTGCATGAGATTGCATGCAGGATTGCCTTTACAGTTTTGGGCAGATGCTGTAGATACTGTTGTTTATCTAATAAACAGAGGGCCTTCAAGTTTCTTGAATGGTGGTGTTCCAGAGGAAGCATGGACAGGTAAAAAGGTAAACTACTCCTTTTTAAAGCCTTTTGGTTCTGAGGCCTTTGTCCATATTGATAAAGAAAATAGAACAAAGCTTGAGGCAAAGTCAAAGAAATGTACCTTTATTGGATATGGTGTTAATGATTTTGGTTATCGCTTATATGATTATGAAAATCACAAAATCATTAGGAGTAGAGATGTAATATTCATTGAAAAGGTCCTGTATAAGAATTAGTTGCAGGAAAAGAAGCAAGAAAAAGAAAACAAGGAATATGCAGTTCTTGACGAAATCACTAAAAAAGTAAAGGTGCCTGAAAATAATAATAATCAACAACCACAACAACAGCAACAGGCACCCCAAACACTTGAAAGTGGTGTTAGAAGATCTACCAGGATAAGTAGACCCCCTGAACGATACTCTCCTTCATTATATTATTTATTGTTGACTGATTCTGGTGAACCCGAATGTTATGAAGAAGAAATGTAGGTTGAAAGCAGGAAGAAGTGGGAGCTAGCCATGGAAGAAGAGATGGACTCCTTAATGCATAACCAGACTTGGGACTTAGTCAAGTTTCCTGTAGGTAAAACTACATTGCAGAATAAATGGGTTTACAGGCTGAAGGAAGAAGATGGAGGAAAACAGAGGTACAAAGCTAGACTTGTGGTGAAGGGGTTTGCGCAGAAGAAAGGTATTGATTTTGATGAAATATTTTCTCCTGTTGTTAAAATGACTTCAATCAGAACTATTTTAATTCTAGTAGCAGTTGAAGATTTGCATCTTGAGTAGTTAGATGTAAAGACAGCCTTTCTCCATGGGGATTTGGAGGAAGAGATATATATGTAGCAGCCACAAGGATATGAGGTCAAAAGCAAGGAGAAACTAGTGTGCAGGTTGAAAAAGAGCTTGTATGGCTTAAAATAGGCTCCAAGGCAGTGGTATCTAAAATTTGACAAGTTTATGTCTGAACAAGGTTATACTAGATGTCACTCTGATCATTGTGTTTATATGAAAAAGAAAAATGATGGCAGCTATATTATATTGTTATTATATGTAGATGACATGCTTGTTGCAGGGTCTAACATGCAGGAAATAAATGTGCTCAAAATAAAATTGGCAAATTCATTTGCAATGAAGGATTTGGGAGCTGCAAAACAAATCCTTGGTATGAGAATCACTAGAGACAAGAAAAATCACAAATTAACATTGTCTCAGAATGAGTACATACAAAAGGTGTTGAAAAGATTTAATATGCACAATGCAAAACTAATTAGTACACCTTTTGCTAGCCATTTCAAACTTAGTAAGGAAATGTGCCCAAAGACCCAAGAAGACATGGATTATATGTCTAAAGTTCCATATGCATCAGCAGTTGGAAGCTTAATGTATGCAATGGTTTGCACAAGGCCTGATATTGCACATGCAGTGGGATTTGTAAGCAGGTGCATGAACAATCCAGGAAAGGAACATTGGATGGCAGTGAAATGGATTCTCAGATATTTGAAAGGTACCACAAATCAAGCTTTATGCTTTGGTGGTTCAAACATTTCTCTACAGGGATATGTTGATGCAGATATGGCAGGTGACAGAGATAACAGGAGGAGCACTACAGGATATGTATCTATTGTTGGTGGAACAGCTGTCAATTGGGTTTCAAAAATGCAAAGTGTTGTTTCACTTTCAACAACAGAAGTAGAGTATGTTGCTGCTACAGAGGCTAGTAAAGAAATGATTTGGTTACAAAGGTTTATGGGTGAATTGGGTAAGGAGCATGATATGGCCACATTATATAGTGATATCCAAAGTGCCATTCATCTTGCAAAGAACTTAGCATTTCATTCCAGGACTAAACACATACAGCTCAAGTACCATTTCATACGATCAGTGTTGGAAGATGGAGAGTTACAGCTGGAAAAGATACATACTAGCCAGAATCCTGCAGACATGATAACAAAAGTTGTAATCAGGGAGAAATTGAGAACATGCTCACTTTCAATTGGTCTTCAAGGATGATGATGAAGATGAGAAATAGCCAGGTCCAAAGAGGAGTCATTGTCCATCAAATGAAGCAGCGGTGGAGTTGCTACAATCATTCTCCAAGTGAGAGATTATTGTGTGTAGAGCATGATTGTTCAGAGGTCTTTTGTTTTAGCCAGATGTATACCCCAGGAAGTTTGTACACTCCTCCACGCGGGGGGGACTTGTCCCCCCTGCGAGGGTTCGGGGGGGATGATCCCCCCTGGCTGGGGGGTCTGGGGGCTAGCGGTCCCCCGGCGGGGGTTTGGGGGCAGCACCCCCGAAGCCAAAAATAGATGTAAAATTGCCTTGTAAAAGTATAGTAATTTCTAGTCAATCTAGGCCGTTCATTAGGCGGATGATCTGACGGTAGAACTTATGTTTAGTTTAGGGTTTTTTGCCCTAGAAGGCAACCCCTCTCTTTGTATGAGGGCATTGTATTTGAGGCTGAGATATAGATGTGTATTCTCTGAGCAAGAAACAGAGAGGTGAGACTGTGAGAGAAAATAGAGGATATTACAGCGGATTTGTTGTAGGTTGTGTCTCTTCATTTTGCTGGATAATAGAAAGGAAGGTCTGGCTGTTCGGGGTGGACGTAGCCCAAATTGGGTGAACCACGTATATCTGTGTCTCTCTTGTTTTATGTGTTTTCTGTGTTTATATTTCTACAATATTTTATGTGTTCCATTGCTCCGTAATATATAATTTTCTAACATGACAATCTTTGTTGGTTTAATTTCCAAGTCATATTCTTGTAATGTTGTGACCCAATTTGCCATTTTTTCTCCCAATTCCCTTTGAACTAGTAACTGTCTTACTACTGAAAAAGGGACTATAACTTTTGTGTGAGCCTTTAAGAGAAAGGGTCTAAAGTGTTTAATGGCTTTGTATACAGCAAAGGCTTGTTTTTCAACTTCAGAGTAATTAAGTTCAGCACCTTGAAGGTTTGAACTATAAAATGAAATTGGTGCTTCCAAGTTTTGATCGTTGATTTGTGTCAGCACTGCTGCGTAAGATGAATTAGATGCAAGATTATATAAAATGAAATGATTTGAAAAATTAGGAGTGCTTAAAGCAGTGCCATTTATGATTGACTGTTTGATGGAATCAAATGCCTCTCTTTCTAAAGGCCCCCATTTAAACACTGAATTTTTCTTTATCATGGTTTGTAATGGCAAAACAATCTGTGAAAAATTTGGAACAAATCTTTTTACAAAGTTAATTTGACCTAAAAATGATTGCATTGATTTTTTATTATGTGGAAATGAAATATCAATAATCTCTTTGATTATACCTAGATCAATATAAATACCATCCTTTGAAACAATGAAGCCCAAGAGTTTACCTTGGTCAAGACTGAAAAAGAACTTCTTAGGATTGAGTGAAATGCCATACCTTTTGCAGCACTCAAAGATTTGTTTCAGATCATGTAAGTGATTTGATCTTGTTTTAGAGAAAACAGTAATATCATCCAAATAGACAACTATTGATTTATTAATTAGACTTTTGAATGCTATGTCCATGGCTCTTTCAGATGTGACTCCAGCATTGATTAATCCAAAAGGCATTTTTTGTTAGGCATTAGTTCCCCACTTGGTTCTGAAAGTAGTCTTAAGTCTGTCATCGGGGTGCACCAAAATTTAGTTATATCCTGAAAAACCATCTAATAAGGACATTAATTCAGAGCCAACTATTGAATCAAGAGTTTGCTCCATTGTTGGTAGAGGGAAGTTATCCTTTGACTTTGTTTATTAAGATTTCTGAAATCAATACAAATTCTAATGTCACCATTTTTTTCCTTATTGGCACCATGTTAGACACCTAATTTGAATGTCTAACAGGAAAAATTATCTTAGCTTTCAATAGTTTGTTTAGTTCAGCTCTTATTTGACTCTCTAAGTTAGGATGAATCTTCCTTGATTTCTGTTGTACTGGTTTTTCTTGTGAAAGCATTGGAATCTTATGTTGTATGATAGATGTATCATACGTTTTCAAATCATCATATTTACAAGAAAAGACATTTTTATATTTGTGCAATAATCTAATAAATGCAATTCTTTCTTCTGAAAAAAGTCCTAATCCCAAATTGATGTTTTGTGGGTTTTCCTTAGTACCAAGGTTTATTAATTCAAATCTTAAAGTAGAACTTTGGAGCTTTGAATTAGTAACCTGTTTAAACCTATCTTTGATGTCATAGAGATCTTCAAGTTTGACCATTAGTTTGGGTATTGAGTTTTTTTCAAGCTTTTCTTTCATTTGAAGATCATGCTCACTTTCATCAATAATTTGATCATCATAGGACTTATCAGAAGTTAAGAAATTTAAAATGTCGTCATCATGATTGAACACTCTCCAGTTAGTAACATTATCAAGAATCGATGGTCTAAATATCAACTCTACTGAAAATATATCGAGACTGTAATCTTCAGATAGAAGGAGCTTAGAAGCAACATTGGCTAGTAAATCTGCTACTTCATTCTGGGATCTAGGGATGGGAGAAATATTGAATGCTAAAAAATGAGATATAAGGTCTTGTACCAAGGATTGATAATGTTTAAGGTGACTAGAAAGGCAATGTATAGTATTTCTGACTTGTGTTATAACAATTTCAGAGTCACCGAACACTTTCAAATATTGAACTTTAAGACCAATTGCTTTATAAAGTTCTTGAATCAAGGCTTCATATTTAGCAGTATTGTTTGTGCACTCAAATTCTAATATGCATGATAACATGGTATTTTCTCCCTCATGACTAACTAAAATACATCCTGCTCTTGCACCTTCATTAAATTTAGACCCGTCAAAATATAATGACCAAAATAAAGATTTATCAATAGTTTTATTTACAATTTCCTCAGCAATTTTAACACACCTTGATGTATCAGTTTGGGAAAAAAATTTCAATTTGAGATGTGAAATTATTAACTGAGAAGGGTGATGATTGGGCAGTAAAATTGCCAAAGAATGATTGAGATGATTAATTACCCAAAATATTGTTGTTGAATGCTATCCGTTGGTTTTCTTATTCAAACTCAGTTACAGTATGAGTCATATGTTTCTGCCGATCAATCTTTATCTGATTTGGCTTTCCTTTATAAGGTAGCCACATATGAGACCAATCAGTGGAAATATAACCATGAAGTTTCTCAGACTAGTCTCTACTCAAAATCAAACCATAGAATTCAGGAATATCAGCGATTAAAATATCAATTCTCTGAACCACTCTTGGATCAGCTGATAACCTAATGGTAACTGAGTTGATTTCTCCTAATACCTGGACCTTAGTTCTATCCAACTGGACAATATGGATTGCAGACTTTTGGGGTTCAATTTTTAGTTTGGAACAAACTGAAGCTGGCATTATATTCGAGGAAGCCCCCGAGTCAATCAAGCAGTTGTGTAGATTTCTATTATAGATCTCATAGGTCAAGAGAAAAGGAGGAGTATGGGAATTTGATCTATCTCCGATTAGGACAACATCAGTAGCTTATACTCTACCAGGAGGTGTTTTACCTGTTCATTAGTAGCTTTGGACAATACAGCATTAGGAAGAGGAGAAGACGGTACTACATCTAACTCCTTAAGTAGCAACTTTTGTTGATGTTCGAGTTTACTAAGTTCAAACATAGTGATATTTGCCTTTGTTTTCTTCATGTCTTCAATAATGTTTTAGTCCATAGAGTATGTAACTACTAATGTTTTAGCTATTGGAGGTGGATTTGAAGCTGATGGCTGATTTTGAGAAGGTGCAACTACAGACTTCTTTATGGGAGTTTTCTTTTTTGTAGTGGTACCCGTGTTCCTTCTCTTTTGATTTACTTGAACAGGTTCAGGAGTGCCCTTACTCCTGGTAGTTACAGGGAAAGCTTCCTATTCATTTTCTGTATCAGAATTAGGCAAAATGAAGTCCCACATCCCATGACATTCTACTGTTACCTCTTCTTTAGTTTCTTCAGATGATAAGATTGTCTCCTTTTCTTCATCTTCTTCGGGGTCTGAGTCTGCATTGGATATAGCATTTGGTGGTTTTGATTTAGGTTTTTTTAAATTTCTAAATGGCCTTTTTGTTGAAGTTTCAGCTACTTGCTTCTTGATTTCTATCATTTCGTTTGACATAGTCTTGAGAACTTTTTGGAGACCTTCCATATCATATGGATCTTTAGCCATTTTCTTTTTCGAATCATCTTCGAAGGAGACTTTTTTAGATTTTCTGTCCTTAATAGCAGCTTTCTTTTCTAAGGCGATGATACGTTTTTCCACAGCAATTTCCTCTTTCATATTTTTAGCTAGGGTGATTTTTGCAGCTCTATCTACAAAGATAGCTATGTTTGAAGGTAAAGGTATTATATACTATTCACTTCTAACTTGTTCACTAGGTTTAGAGGCAATCAGGATCTTATTCAAGAGTTTATTAAACCTTGAATTGAATTCTTTTATAGGTTCTTTAGACTCTGTCCTAAGATTTGAAATATCATTGATTAATTTTGCTACAGATTTGTCATCAACGTTTTAGTCAAGAATTTCTCTTAAAAAATATTCCAACTGGTAATGGATCCTGATGGTAAAGAAAAGTACAAAGAGCCAGCTGATCCTTGTAGGGTATAAGCGAAAAGTCTAACAACCACATCTTCCTCTATAACTCCTTTTAAGTTAATTGACAACATAAAGTTGTTAATATGCTCATCTGCCAGTATGCCCGCTTCTGGATTAAATTTTGGCAACCATTTTTCAGGATGTGCTGGCAATGGATGCAGAGGTGCAAGCATAGTGACTGCACCAGCACTGCTCCATGGGTTTTGTGCCATTGTCAAGCTACTAATAGATGATAATGCCAATGAAGTTCCAGATGGTTGGGAAGGAGCAGATATTGAGGTTCCAGAAGGTTGAGAAGCCGATGTTGAAGTTCCAATTCCCTATTGAACGACAATTCGGAGTGGAAGAGTGGATGGTTGACTTTGCAATGGAAAAGATGAAATGGAGGATGATGATGAGAAAGTTTCACTGTCAGATACTTTAGTTGTTTTCCTTTCCCTTTTTCTTTTAGGCAAAGGTAACTCAGTAGGTTCAATACCAAGCTTTTCACTCTGAAGTTTAGTGAGGGGGTGAGAAGGAATGAATTTCGAAGTCACACTGCCTTGAGATACCTCAGATTTCTGTGGTGATATTGAGAATCCTTGAATTTTGTGGATGAGAGACTATACTTCAGGAGATTCAGTTCTTAATTTATCTGGGATATTTTGGGGTTAAGCAGTGGTAGTTGTCTCCTCTACTTCTTGCTTGAAGACTAGAGTTCCAGCATGCGAGGGAGAAGTAGGAGGTGAGGTGGAGGGAGATTTACTCTAAAAATGGATTGTAGGTTTGGATTTGCTCGCCATTCACAGTTCATGCCCTCCTTCTAGCGCCAAAAATGTTGATGCCTCAAAAATCATTGCATCGACGTTGGGGAAAACCACCTGGTCCGGACCTTAAAGGCAGCTCCTTTTCCATTTGGTGTGGTGGCTCCGACTGGATATAATACGACCAGTTTCCCAATGATTTGTAAATAGGATGGATAAGTGATTGGTTTTCTAATTTCTAATGGGAATTATAGATAATTTATTCTAAAAGTGCAACAATTTAAATAACTAATCTATCCTGGGAAATCTTTGTTTTAGTGCAATTCTTGTTGGTTCTTATTGAAAAGTAGGCATGTATATGACTCTACTTTTAAAAAAATATTCATTCATATGATAATTACTTTGTTCAAGTAGTTGAACAAAGTAATAATTAAAACATTATGACACTATTCTTTATATACCATTGACATAAATATGAATGAAAAAGTAACAATCCTTAAACATTCAATAGTGATAAGCTAAAGGACTGTTGTGAAAGCACATACAAATATCAAATGATAGCAAAATGAATAAACGCTAATTCATATAAAAGAATGAAGCAAAGACATAGATAGTAGTACCATATGTAATTTGAATCCCCTCCAATTTCAATCGCATTCAGATTCCACTTTTCAACTTGGAAATACTCTTACAAAAAGCAATAGTGCATATTCTATAAAAGTACTCTTCATTAAAATTCAGAATTTAGGTCCAATTTTCATAAAAATATATATATATCGGAAGCACAGTAGTGCAACTCCTAATCCAAGTCTTAATACAAAATTTGAGGACCCCTTATAAAAACATGAAAGGGTCTATAAATACTTTCTAAACTAACTAACTATGAAATAAAAATGTTGTGAGATGGTATAACCAAATCATAAATATATGAAAATCTCCCCGAAATAGACATGCTTGCAGTCGATAAGAATGGTTCATTGTTTTGGTTGACTATCCTTTGGCTTGAGCTGGCATATGGCGAGCATCAGTTGCAGTTCTGGAGGGGACTCATACGTGAATGTAGTTGGGCAGCATATGGGGCATCAGTAATTTCAGGAATCATGTAACCGATTGCATCGGTTAGACATTTCATCACTGTCTTTTGACTATGTGGTTTAACAAGGAAGAACCAAAATGTGTCCCATGTTAAAGTTTGAATGCCCGCGATAAATCTCTCCCTCTTTTCCAGTTCTTGTTTCCATGTCTGCGCCAATGCTTTGGTTGATGGCAGTTTCCATGGAGTGCATTCTGAAATTAAATTCAACAAATAAAGTGTATCATTAATTAATGCAATCAGATTACCAGTCGTCAATCTGCATCTTGAAGACACCCTCTCCTCTTTCATCTGTTGAGATTGCCATTCTAGGAACATGATTTCCTTATGTGATTCCAGAATTTGGGGTAGATTTGCTACTTGTCCTTCCTTGGTTTCTTGCCAAGAGAGAAACTCTGTTAGTGTTTCATTGGCTTGCTCCAATTTCTGTCTTGCATCAACTGACTTATCAATCATAGATGAGGAAATTTCACATAGGGGTAGAGCAAGAGAGATATTATGACACAACAAGTTCAATTGATTAGATAATGCCTTATTAATTTGGAGAGCTTCTTATTTGAATTCTCCTACTTGAGGAAATCCTTTGAACCTTTCTATTTGCAGTGATAGTTGAGTGATTTGTTCATCTTTTGTTTTGCTCAAATGTTCATTCATTGTCTTTAGCTTGCTGAATGCTTGAGATAGTTCCTTTTGCTTCTAAAATTCATTTTGATCTATTCTTTGTTTCTCTTTGAGCAATTTCTTGTTTAATTGGTTGTTTGACTGTTGTTGTGCTACCAATTGCTGTTCTAATTGTTCTATCCTCTGTTGTTTTTCATGTACATGTGTCTCCAGTGAAACAATTGTCTGATCCTTTTCTTTAAGCAAATTGCTGACTTCCAATGCTTTGTCCATAGTAGCTGTTGTTTATGCCCCAACATACTGAGAGAGTTTAGTAAGGTCTTCAGAAGGGTTGACTTCCTCTCTCCATATCACATTAGTTATTTCCATCTGTGTAGGCAAAAGAGAAGATTGATCAAGTTTTCTCTTTTTCCTTTGTCTCTTTATTATAGCCCTATGCTTAGGGCTGTAGAAGACATCCAAAGGTCGTATTTCTTCTACATGTAGAACGATTTCATCGGATGGGTTTTCTGGAATCATCTCTATATCCTTTCAAGTTCTAGGGTGGGCCGCTAGTTCCTTCAATTGCAACCGTATTAGTTGTTGTCTTTTGAGTAGTTGTCACTTCAGGCGTGCTAAATCCCTGTAGGCTCTCAGTATTGCTTATGATTGAGTCGAACCGTTACCATTATTTGAGTAGTTTTGGATCAATATGAATGTTTGTATCTATGAGTTCACTACTTTTTCCCTGTCCGTGTTCCTGATCTGGCATTTTTCTTTCTCGGAGACCTTTTCCACATCAAGAGTCTTATTATTAGTTGTTTGTTCAGTGTGACTGGATGGCTGAACTGTAGGGATTGTGGCTAATAGGTCTAAATGCAGAGTTTGCAACCTCTGTTCTCTAAGCCTATTAAACGTTTCTAGCCCTTCATCTTGATATCTAATTCTAACCAATCCTTTAACTTGAAATAATGATTCAGTTGAAGCAAATAGATCATCGAATTCATCTGCTTCATGATCAAATTTAGCAAGTTTGGCTTGAGATGTGACATTGTAACCAACCTGTCTTCGATCATATTGCCTATTACGAATTGTGGCAAGATTCACCATTAGCATCTTTTTTGTCTTCTTCTCTGCATGCTTGTAATCATGAAGAGTGAAAACACCGCATTGTAAAAGGAAGACTGGCCACATGTGTTTCTTCGAATCCTTAAGGGTTCTAGATGTCCCTTCCACTGTTATTTGATAAGCCAATTCCCGAGCTAACAATTTATTGGGCACATACAGGGGGAGGACATGGGGTTTAGTGAGGCTACCAAAAGTCTTATATAGGTAAATTTTTCCTCCCTAAACCAACTACCTTCTGTTGTCAAGTCTGTCTCTGCTTCCTGGGATATCCTGGGAGCAAGCTTATTAAAAATGGAATAATATATAGGTAAATAAAATTATTGCAAATTTTATACAGATGATTTTTGTAGTGAGCCTTCCATAACTGTTGATGATAAATATGGATTGGTTTAGGGTCTTGGGGAGTCCATCTCCATCTGAATAACGGAAATTCAGAATTGAAACAAATAGTATCCATAATGTATGCACTGTAATAGAATGGGGGAATGGTCCTGGTAGTTTGATGTGCATTTTTTGTGTACTCTAGAATTGTTGTGGCTAGTTTAGCTGACAAAATATTTGCCCAATCCATCACATAACCATTGATTGCAATTTCCATTAGAGGGACCATTTCTATAGTGAATTTAGCAGAATCATGTATTCCCCACATCCTACACATCATAGCTCCATCATAACAGTAAGAGGAAGCCAATGAGTCAACTGAGTAATTACCCGATGACTCGTGCTTGTGCTTTTCCAGGAAATGCCTCCACTACTTTATCGAGGCTAACTCTGAGTCGTTTTCCTTTGAAAATGCTTCTAGGAACGCCTTGTTGTATCGCTTCTCAGGTTGAGGTAAGTGATATATTTTCCTGATATCCTCAGGCTGAAATGAGCCGAATATCCTCCCATCAGCGGTGCAAAAGGTTCTGTCCAAAACTGAAATCTTCTCTACCACCCATCTTACCACATCAGTATATGGTAGGATTTTAGCTCACGCTACTATCCTATGAAGATAAGAACAAGTCAATTCTTTAAGAATTCCTTCTGATTTTTTAGTTGAATCGGCTGTGGCCTCCTCTGATAACTCTTTGGGCTCCTCTACTTCTATCAGATTATAAATGCTCACCCAACTAATGTTTTGCAAACCAAGACATGTGGTATCTGAGATTAATCCTTTTTTTCTTGGTCCTGGATCTTTTGCTGCAGGGGCTGCTGTTGCGGGCTTCTTTGATTTTTTCCCCATTTTCTCCGGATTTCTGGTTTCAGAAGAATTCTGCACAAATAGTTACAAACCATGATACAGAGAAAGTGTTGTTGCAAGCCAATATGACAATGAATAGAATTACGTCGATTGGCATATGATAAATGAAATATAGTTAAGGATTACCACGGATAAAATCTTATTAAAAGATCCACCCTTAACTGCATTATTGAATAGTTGTTCAACCTGTCAATCGTCGTAAATAACATCATAAATTCCCATCACATCGCTCATATGCCGAATGATTATTTCAAGCGTGCTTTAGATTTTATTGATTGGTGATCGGCGATAAATTGCAAATCATTGATCGGGAGTGTCGAATGGAAGGGCTTTAACACTTGCTGTAAATATCTCCGATTACCGAAAGGTTATATAATGCATGAAAACTTTTTTAAATGTATTTTTATGTTTCGAGATGCGCGCCTAATTAATTGATCGTAGTCGAGACTTGGCTTGAGCTTTATCACTTTGTCATGTGAATCCGTCGATTGCCGATTGTGATTTTCTTTATTGCATCAGGGGTTTTGTGTAAGCCTTTTCATATGTTATTTTATCATTGACACGACCGATTTTCTGATTGTGATTTGCTTTATCACATCGGAGGAGTTGAGAGGCTTTGTTTTATTATACCTTTGGCATTTGCTTCCCCCGATTTACTGATTGTGATTACCTTTTCGAATCGAAGAATTGGGTGAGGTTTCAATTTTGTGTGTCTTTCCTTTTGATATTGTGATATGCGATCTACGATCGCTTTATCGCAATATAAAATGGTTTTATAATATTTACTAAAGGAACACTTTATTTTTATTAAAAGGCTTTATAAAATGATTCATTTAAATTGGGCCTTTTAATAAGGATTTTTCTTATGATGGGTTAATACCATTTTTTATTTGTGGACACACAAACCTTAACTAAGTTGATTTAAAAAGGGACCCATTTCTTATCAAAATTTTATGTAAAGATTTTAGAATGGGGGGTTGTTGTACAGCACAACAAGTTGATAAAGTAAAGTTAGTAGCTCTAGGAGTTGCAACATTCTTGCTACAATACTGATGCTCATCAACTTGCTTTTGGAACTACACATTGCATAGTTGGAGCCATGCCTTGTCTTCCTCTACACAATTCCAGAATCCAAGATTGGCCCTCGATCTCCCAGAATGCATAGTGCATGCAAGGGAAGGCGAGATCCGAGCAAGGGAAGCCCAGATCTACCTAAGAGGAGTGTGAAAATGAGCAGATCTAAAGGATGATTAGATGTTGGGCACATATGTGACTGAGTGATGGTGCATGCAAGTCAAACAACTATAGGAATCAATCAAACTGAACTAAAATGACGCATGTGGACAAAGTCGTTGTAACAACGATCGTTAGTGCAAAAAACGAGTAATGCATGCGACACTCGGGAAAGGTAATGAAAAACTTAAAACAACACTTTTGCAAGCTAAAACAAATTAAAACACTAGTAGTCGTTCAATAAAACAAGTGAAACAACACTCTCACAAGCTAAACAAGCAAAAGCGAAAGAAAAAAGTAGCAAAAGACTAGAAAAATAATACTTACCCGGAAAAGTGGCAATGATCGCACCGAAGGTTCCTTGATCTCCTCGAGAATGGTAGATCTCTAATATCGAACATGAAAATGAGCTCTAGCTCTACTGATTAAATAAATTTGATAAATTTAGGGTTTATGACGCAAAGGCAAAAAAGCAACACTTGGCGGTAGCTTCCAAAATAACTCAAGTGTCTCCTCTGGGCTACTAAAAATAGATCCCTATTTTCTAGGGATGCTTTTTCTCTTTTTTATTTTTTCTTTTTTAGGAAAACGTGCCATGAATTTCCTGAAGAGATTACGCAGTTCTAGGAAGGACTGGGAAACCCACTAGCACATGCACTTAGCAGCTTCTGAGCAAGAGGCTTTTGTGAAATTTCTGGGATGAGTGGCTCTCGGCTGCCTCTCAAGCTCTACGTAATTTCCCAGTTGAAGGGTGGTTGTCAATTGGCTCTATGCAATTTTTGAGTTGAAGGGTCATTGTCAACTTGAATTGTGCAATTCTTGAGAGCAAGTATGGTTTCCCTCAAGGATGGCGTAGTTCTCTAAGCCAAGCCCAGAACTAGGTGGAAACCAAGTTAAGAGGCTGAATTGTGGTTTAGCTAGTAATTCAGGTAAGAAAACACAAGCCATGAAGAAAATATGAGGCTCAATCAAAGAACAAGTACCTAGGTCAGTGCAAGATGAGTTGTTGTATATTAGAAGAAAGGCTCCAAAACAAAGCATAGGAAAAATTTTGAAGCGTGGTTGTAGCCGGACTCCTAAGAACCATCCCAACCTTTCTACTAACCAGCCCCTAAGTCCAAATAAGGTTTTAGACCTCTTGACCTCTGGACACTCCCATGCTATGGGCATGCCAGTGTCCAAAGGGCTCTAGACGCTCCCACAAGTCTGCATGCATGCGTCCAAGGACTATTTCGAGCAGACCTGTGCCAGAGTCTAGGGATTTTAGGGCACTTTTCAAGCCCAAAAATTCATTCGTTTCCCAGAACTTGTTGTAACTTTTGGAATCTATTAAACACATGACAACAAGACTAATAAACCAAAAACTAACTCCAAGACTAGGCCTGACCATCCCCAACCAAGACTAACATTTTGTCAAACACTTGGCATCAATGTAATCTACAGGTGTAAATGACAGATTTGAGCATAGGTGTCTTATTATCTGAGATTCCCTATGAGGCATTGTTTCCTTATCACTTTAACTACAGTTTCATCCATTAGTCCATAGATACATTGTTCATGCATATAGAAGTAAAAACATGATGGGATCCATACATAGCCACTGCCATAATACATATTCATAACCAACATAATAACAACTGAAATACCAAATATAATCCACATATAAACCAGTATAATACTCATGAGATAACAAGGAGGAATAACCTCATATTAATGATGAAAAATCCAACCTCGTATGGAACTACCACATTCCACCCGATCGTAGAATGGCTAAGCCGATATTCTCTTCATACATTCACCCCTGTGCCATATTCCAAGCATGAATGTGGGATCTCATAAAACACATCAATCCAAAACTATCTAGGGCTTCCAAAGGCCAACCACCTCAACCCATCCAACAATGATTCCACCTCAGGGTCATACATCACAACCCATCATCAGATTGGTCTCTATCCAAGCCTTCTAGGGCTCCAAAGTGTTTGTTCTAACCAAGGCTCTAGGACTAGTAACTCAACCCAAGCTATTACAGGGCTCGAGAGCTTTTGTCCAACCAAGGCTCCAAGAACTAGTAACTCAATGTAAGCTAAGTAAGCATGAGAACCAGCCATAAAAATAAAGAAATGAACCCACAATCACCATGGCTATCCAAAATATGGAAAGGCTAGGCAAATCCATTGTCAATCCAATCAATCCTCCATGCCAGTGATAGATCATGACCAATAAACCACATGCATATTCCATGCATGCCAAAACTAGTTAGGAAAACATACATGCAACATGCAACTCGGTTCCTACAAGAAACACTTGCTATAACTACTGATCCCGGTGTCCTCTTGTGCTTTCCCGCTCTTCCTTTGCCTTCTTGCTCCAACACTCCAAGTATGCCACACCCTCCAAGAGTACTCCAAGAAAACTCGAAGTGTCCAAGACTATGAGAGATAGAGAATAGAGAGAGAGAGAGAGAGCTCCAAAATTGAACTGACCAAGGTTGCCTAGTTATCCTCATAAGCATTTTTAACAATGAGGCCTCTATTTTCTTCATCTTCCCTTATTTTCCTTCAATTTCCTCCTCACATGCAACCTTTGACCTTTCACCTTCCTTTTCTCCTAATTTCCTTTATTTTCATAAATAATATTCCAATTAATGTCTCATACCTTTTCCTTTGCCATTGCCAGTTTCTTTTAGCTATAATAACCGAAATGAACACCCACTAGGATGTTTTTCCCACCATTCAGCTTGAATAAGTGTCCCATGATAGTGGTATTATATATTTTTACAAGGATTTTTAATCATGGTTGTTACATTTTTGGTCCATCATCAAACCTTGCTAGGAAACCACAAAACCCATGTATACCTACTCTTATTTCAAAAAGGTACATTTCTTCAAGTTAATCAAGAAATCCTTCTCTTTTAACCACTCAAATACTTGAGATGGATGTCTGAAATACTCCTATTTTATCCTACGAAAATTAGAATATCGTCAAGATAAAAAACACAAACTTACCTAAGAATAGTTTTAGTACCTCATTCATCAACTTCATCAAGGTACTCGATGCATTTGTACTTCTCTTATCCAACCAATTAACTTGTCATCTTTTAGGGTATTGTCATAGTTTGAAATTTGAACTCTAGAATTGCCTCTTCTTTCATAATTTGGCCAATTGCACACTAAGGGTCTGTCTCCTAGTAATTTTGTATGTGTTGATATTCAAGTTATATTTCAACTTCTTTTACAACTTCTCTAACATTTCTCATTTCAAATTCTTAATTCTATTTTTCAACTCTTCAAGTTCAAGACTTTTTTATTTCTCATATATTTCATCTCCATATATTGGAGACCTCTTCGATTTCTTTGATTTCTTCTTTTAAGTGGCATATTTATTTATCTTCTCTTGATAATTCTCATTCCAATTACCATCCATATACCAATGCATTGTTGGTACTATCTTTAACAGGGAATACTCTCCTAGAATTTTTTTATTTATGAAATAATCACTCCATTGGAACTTCATCACTATAGGTAGAATATTTCATAGGTATAAAAATATCATTTTCTTATCCTAACAATCATATGTAAGCTAGCTCTACTATTAATTGTAGTGCAAGGCCATAATGAGATTCATGAATTTATCAAATAAAAAACAATGCTTTGAATAGAAATCAACATATCAAAATTGATTCAGGAGCATCCAGACTTAGCCAGCAATGTGAAAGCTTATTCACATGTTGTGGCTAAACAAAATTGAAATTCATTGACCTGATGGGTCAAAAAGGCAGTTTTACTGAGAGGGTTTGATGTCTCAAGAAATGAATGTATTTCATTATTGTAATAAGCTAGAAATTGTCTTATTTTAGGCTAAAGGGTGACTTGTTAGCATAGGTGGAGATTGAGCTAGGAATTAGAAGATTTCTTGTTAGATTGATTAAAAATAGGGATTGATTGTTAGATACAGTTAGAATGGTATCCGACTTACAAAAAGGAGGGAAAATGTAATGAAAATGAGAGAGGATTGAGGAGTGGATTTAGTAGAGCGAGAGCAAGATAGTGTGTATTGTATTTTTTGAGAAAGAGGTCTTTATTTTGTGTAATCATGCCCAAGGTCAAGACTCTATAATTTTATTATGAATGAATTGATGTTGTGTGCATAATTATATATATGCAGCCCGTGGAGGTCCTCGAATGTTTGTTTTCTCTGTATTTGGATGATATTGGTGTTGTCTCTGTGTCTTTCATACTTTATAACAAAAACACTAAGTTAAAAGAAGAATTGACGAGTTAAATGTATCGTTTTGGTTCCGCAAGCGGAAAACCCAAAATACACTAGAAATCGTTGCAAAACACCTTCGGATTTAGAATCCAGACTTCAAATTTTATAGACGGAAGCTTTTAATGCTATCAGGTCCGTGGAACCCAATCGCATCACTTAAGTGGGGAGGAACAACGTGTTGAATTGCCGATTTCTGATATCGCGATAATATCGGATCCGAAAAGTTATAGAACCGAGTTGATAGTCATTGGGTCCAAAAAGGGTGATCGCATCGGTGCTTTGATGTGGAAAGAGACTAGGCCAATTGAATATTGTGATTGCGATTGTGCGATTTAATCACAAACGTTGATCACGATTAACCATGATCATTGGATCGCTGGACAAACCCGTTACAGTGGATGGTTATCAGACGCATTGAAAGTCGTAAGTGGTTTTAAGTGGTTCGGCCCAGAGAATAGCACCGGATGAAGGAACTGAAAGTTCTTCTGAAGAATCTCCTACAGAGGAGGTAGTAGACGAAGACAATGAAACTGCCAAAATCATTAACATGTTGGCGAAGGTAGGAGGAAAACCTAAGGTGGAAATCCCTATGTATGATGGGAGTATGAACACAGAAGAGCTAATGGATTGGGTCATATCCTTAGACCATTACTTTGACTATGAAGAGGTTGATGAGAGGAAGAAGGTGAAGTTTGCAATTACCAGATTGAGGGGTCATGTAGCTATCTAGTGGGACAAGTTACAAACATTAAGAACGAAGAAATGGAAGTCCAAGATCAAGCTATGGGACAAAATGGTAAGTAAAATTAAAGCCAAGTTTTTTCCTAAAGACTATCATTTGAATCTTTTTAAGCAATTGCAAAATTTAAGGCAAAAAGGAATGTCTGTTAAAGAATACACAGAAGAGTTTTATAGATTGAGTATTAGAGCAAGGCATGTCGAGGATGATGTGGAAAAGATAGCTAGATATATCAATGGCTTAAGGTATGATATACAAGATGAGATTATCTTGTTAAGTCTGAAAACTGCTGAGGATGCCTATCATGAAAGTTTTAAGGCAGAAGAGAAGATATTGAGGAAACAGAGTCAAAGGAATAGAGCAAAAAGTTCAGCAAGAGGTAGGGGAACTACCAGACCAAGGGGACAACAGCATTAGCATGAAGTAGGAAGCTCAAGTAGCAGACCACCATAGAGGGAAGAATCTAACAGAGGAAGACTTGTGCCTAGAGAAAGAGATGTTCGGTGTTATACTTGTGGAGAATGGGGACATATGTCATGGGATTGTCCTCATAATAAACCAGCAAGTCAGAGGAATGTGAATGTGGTTGAGGTAAAGCCAGAACCACCTCGACTTATGGAGAAGGAAGAGCCCCCTAAAGAAGGCGAATCATTGTTATTGAAAAGGACTTTGCTTAGGGCAGAGCCGAAGATTGGAGAAGCAGCACAAAGGAAGAATTTGTTTAGAACTACCTGTAAATCAAAAGTTAAGTGTTGCAAGGTAATAATTGACAGTGGAAGCACTGACAATCTTGTTTATATAGAGATGGTGGACAAGCTCGGGTTAGCAAAGACCATGCACCCTACTCCTTACAAGGTATCATGGTTACAGAAGGGACATTAGATTATTTTGACTGAACAATGCAAGGTGGAGATACAAATTGGTACATATAAAGATGTGATATTATGTGAAGTAATGCCCATGGATGTATGCCATGTATTGTTGGGAAGACCGTGGAAATTTGATAGAAAAGTTATTCATGATGGAAGGAGAAACACTTATACCCTGGAGAAGAATGGAACTAAACACGCATTGTTGCCATTGAAGGACAATGATAACAAGGGAACACCTGGAAGTAGTATTATGATGATAACTGGAAAGGAGATACTGCAGGAAGTAGTGAAGAACGAGGAGCTGCATTTTGCTATTGTGGGAAGACCAAAGGTAATTTTGACTTCCACAAACTTGGATGATTTCCCTGAAGAAGATAAAATGTTGTTAGATTATTTTGCTGATATTATTGTGGATGAGTTGCCAAATTCATTACCACTGATTAGGAGTATTAGTCATCATATTGACCTAATACCAAGAGCAAGTTTGCCAAATAAAGCAGCATACAGATTAAATCCTCAGGAGAATGCAGAAGTTGGAAGACAAGTGCATGAGCTGATGGATAAGGGGATAATCAGAGAAAGTCTTAGTCCATGTGTTGTACCAACAGTACACAGTCCAAAGAAAGGAGGAGAATGGCGCATGTGCACAGATTCCAAACCCATCAACAAGATCACAATTAGGTACAGATTCCCTTTACCACACATGGATGATTTAATGGACTATTCGAGTGGATCAAAATACTTTACTAAAATAGATTTGAAGGGTGGATATCATCAAATAAGAATCCAAGAAGGAGATGAGTGGAAGACTACATTTAAAACAAATAGGGGGTTGTATGAGTGGTTAGAGATGCCTTTTGGACTCACTAATGCACCTAGCACATTCATGAGATTAATGAATGAAGTCTTGAAAGAGTATGCAGGCAAGTTTGTTATTGTTTATCTTGATGATATTCTAGTTTTTAGTAAAAGTAAGGAAGAACATTTAGAGCATCTTAAGTTGGTCCTAAGAACTCTGTGAAATAGAAACTACTAATAAATCTGAAGAAATGTAGTTTCATGAAGGAATAACTGGTTTACTTGGGATTTGTAGTTTCTAAAGAAGGCTTGAAGATGGATCTAGAGAAAGTCCAAGCAATTTGGAACTGGCCTACTCCCAGAAATATATTTGAGGTAAGAAGCTTCCATGGTCTTGCAAGTTTTTATAGAAAGTTTATCAAAAGCTTTAGTTAGATTTGTGCACCAATCCTTGAGACAAACAAGGAGATCAATTAGCCATTCAGATGGACAGAAGTAGTAGACAGAAACTTTAATTTTTTTAAGAAGAAAATTACCGAAGAACCAATTTTGGGTTTACCTAATTTTGAGAAGGTCTTTCAAGTAGAAACAGATGCTAGTGGAGTTGCAGTTAGATCAGTTCTAAGTCGAGAGCAAAGACCAATAGCATACTTCAGTGAGAAATTGAATGATGCAAAGAATAAATATTCTTCTTATGATAAAGAGTTTTATGCTATTGTGTAGGCCTTAAAGAAACGTAGACATTATTTGTTGCCAAAGGAATTCATCTTATATTCAGACAATCGTGCCTTACAGTTCATCAATAACCAGCTGAAGCTGAATCAAAAACATGCCAAGTGGGTAGAATTTCTGCAAAGGTTTACTTTTGTAATAAAGCACAAGAGTGGTAAGTCAAATGAAGTAGCAGATGCCTTGAGCAGGGTAATTTTTATTATGCAAGAATTCAAAGTGGGTGTTGTACGATTTGAGGAAATGATTGAAATGTACAAGGATGATGAAGATTTCAAAGATATCTATAAAACAGTTCAGAATCCAATGAGTCATAACAGAAGTCAGTGATTGGACTATCTCATTCAAGGAAGCCTATTGTTTAAATCCAACAAGTTGTGTATTCCCAAATGTTCCATGAGGGAAAACATAATCAAGGAGAAACATAGTGGAGGATTATCTGGTCACTTTGGACAAGATAAAACCTTTGCTCAGGTGAATGCTTTTTATTATTGGCCAAAAATGCAAACTGATGTTAAGAATTTTGTTGAGAAATGTAGGATATGTCAACATGCAAAAGTAAGGAGTCATAATACAGGATTGTATCAGCCATTGCCAATACCAGACCGACCGTGGGATGCAGTGAGCATGGATTTTGTTCTAGGATTACCAAAAACTCAGAAAGGAAATGATTCTATTTATGTTGTAGTAGATAGATTTTCCGAAATGGCACATTTCTTTGCATGTAGGAAAACCAGTGATGCAACACACATAGCTAATTTATTCTTTTTAGAAATTGTAAGATTACATGGATTGCCTGTAAGTATTATGTCTGAGAGAGATACAAAGTTTGTAGGGCATTTTTGGAGAACTCTTTGGAAGAAACTTGGAGCTAACCTCAGTTTTAGTTCAACATACCATCCTCAAACAAATGGACAGACCGAAGTAGTAAATAGGATCTTGGGGAATATATTGAGGAGTTTAGTGTATCAAAATCCTAAGCAGTGGGATTTAGCACTAGCTCAGGCAAAAGTGCAAAAAGCTGAATAGTTTGCAGAACAGATGCAGAGATTACAGGAAGAAGTCAAAGGCAAATTGTAAGAAAGTATAAACAAATATAAATAGAGGGTAGATCTGAAAAGAAGAGAGAAAGAATTCCAAGTGAGAGACTTAGCGATGGTGCATTTGAGGAAAGAGATATTTCCTACTAAAACTGACAATAAACTGAAAATGAAAAAGATAGGACCATGTAAAATTGTAAGAAAGATTTCAGCTAATGCATATGAAAATGAGTTTCCAGAAGGGATTGGAATATCATCCATTTTTAATGTTGCAGATTTGTATCCATACAAAGAGGCAAAGACAGAGCTACAGGAGGAAATTACAAGAGATGAAGTTCAAACAGTGAACTGGGAAGAACAAATGCCAAAGATAGCTAAGAAGGAAGTGGAAGTTGTTTTGGAGAAGAGAGTATCCAAAAGAACTAGAGGACAGACTTATTTCCAATATTTAGCCAAATGGAAAGGACAGCCAGTGGAGGATGCTAGTTGGTTGACAACAACAGAATTGCAGAAGTATGGAATAAGTCCTGAAATTTGAAGGATGATTCTTTTCTTCCCTGGGAGTCTGATGCGGGAGCATCCGAACTTAGCCAACAATGTGAAAGCTTGTTCACATGTTGTGGCTAAACAAAGTTGAAATTCATTGACCTGATGGGTCAAAAAGGCAGTTTTACTGAGAGGATTTGATCTCTCAAGAAATGAATGTATTTCATTATTGTAATAAGTTAGAAATTGTCTTATTTTAGGCTAAAGAGTGAGTTGTTAGCATAGGTAGAGATTGAGCTAGGAATTAGAAGATTTGTTGTTAGATTTATTAAAAATAGGGATTGATTGTTAGATACAGTTAGAGTGGTATCCGACTTACAAAAGGAGGAAAAATGTAATGAAAAGGAGAGAGGATTGAGGAGTGGATTTAGTAGAGCGAGAGCAAGATAGTGTGGATTGTATTTTTTGAGACAGAGGTCTTTACTTTGTGTAATCAGGCCCAAGGCCGAGACTCTATAATTTTATTATGAATGAATTGATGTTGTGTGCATAATTATATATATGTAGCCCATGGAGGTCCTCTAATGTTTGTTTTCTCTGTATTGGGATGATATTGGTGCTGGCTCTGTGTCTTTCATACTTTATAATAGAAACACTGAGTTAAAAGAAGAATCGATGAGTTAAATGTATCGTTTTGGTTCCGCAAGTGGAAAACCCAAAATACACTACAAATCATCGCAAAACGCCTTCGGATTTAGAATCCGGACTTCAAATTTTATAGACGGAAGCTTTTAACACTATCGGGTCCATGGAACCCAATCACATCACTTAAGTGCTTGTTGAATCGCCGATTTCTGATATCGCGATAATACCAAATCCGAAAATTTATAGAATCGATTTGATAATCTATCGGGTCTGAAAAGGGTGATCACATCGGCTCTTTGAAGTGGAAAGAGACTAGGCCAATTGAACATTTCGATTGTGATTGTGCGATTTAATCGCAACCATTGATCGCGATTAACCATGATCGTTGGCTCACTAGACAAACCCGCTACAGTGGATGGTTATCGGACGCATTGAAAGCCGTAAGTGGTTTTAAGTGGTTCAGCCCCGATTCCATTGAGGAGGTGCCACGTAGCAAGGTGGAATAGAACGAAACCATATATCGGGTGGTTAAACCCTGATATATTGAACCGCCCGAAACCTTTGACAACCATCAGATCTCGCGGTTCCATATCGACGGCCATCAGCACTCAGTGCATTGAATTTCATGTACAGTAAGCGCGCCGATACAAAAAGGTAAAAACCAATGTTTTGCAAGGTTTTTCAATGTATTTCAGTTAAAAGGGAAAATAGTCAGATATAGTTAAAAAGGGGATCCGCGAGGTGATTTTGGGGTTTTTGTGAATCCCACTTCCGTGCTACGTCAAAAATGAACATACATAGAAATATCATCAATCATAATTATGATGTCCTTATTGACTCACAATATATCAACTCTTAGCTTTTCTACATTCAAAGAATGATCATAGTCTCTAGATTCTACACAAGCCCAACTATAGAAGGTCAATCTATGATATTCCAAAGGCTCTTTGCTCATTTACAAACCTCATATTTCAATTTCTAGTATTCCACTTGTGGTCTACTAACTACCGAACTATTAAAATTTGACACCTCATATTCCAAGGGTTCTAAAAAATTACTAATAGAAAGGATTATTTCACCATTTTATAAATTATTGGAATTTTTACGCACAAAAAAATTCATTATATTATATAGATTTATAAATTAAGGGTCCAAGGTCATGGTAAATACTCCAAATTAGTCATCTTATGTCCCCTCATGTTTAGAACCATGCAATTGTTCCAAATAAGTGAATTTAAATGCCCACGAGGAAGATTACCTAGGAAAGGATGTTCTTACATCAAGAGAGATAACAAACTCTAGTCGTCATAAGCCATGAATGACTAAATAGAACTAAGTGAATTTTTAAAAAGATAAAAGAACAATCCTTTAACCTTGTACTAGATAGAGTAACCAAATACAAAATGGTCTTCAATATTAAGGTCTAAGGAGAAGTTTTGAAAAATATGATGCTCTTGAGGACTAAGATGATCGGTTTCAAAGTAAAGCTAATGGAAGAGAACTCTAAGATATATTAGAAGGACCCTCAATATGAAAGATAATTATATTTTGGGGTGTAGATTAGGGATTAGAAGACCCCATCACTACATAAGACATAATTTTGTTTATTGATAAAGCTTGGAAGAAAGTGGCTCTCTATCCTCAAATCATGTGGATGAATGCTACACTCAATAAATCTCAATATGAATTCCCTTATTTATCTTTTCCTTAGGTAGATAATGGGTCCCAACTAAAAATATATGTGTGGGTGGTCTATCAATATCAAGGTCAATGAGGTAAAGTAATGAAGAGGCTCTCTCATACCAACTCAAATTGATACTAAGTTCCTTCTACTCTAGAAAGGAGTTGAGAGAAAGATATGGATATATAAGAAGAGTGTTATGTGAGTTTCCCATCGGTATTAATATGTGTATATTTATTACCACATGAAATATCATGAAATAAATATGTGGTGTTAGGCCAAGTTATACATGAATTATAACAAGAATAACTAATCTCTTAGCATAAATATGTTTTCATAACATCATGACAAGCATTGTCTATATAATTTTTCAATCTACTCCCCAATAGTGCAGTCCCTAAAAATCACTTGCATATAATAAGGTAAACGCAACCAATGAGTAAAAGAGTCAAGTATTCAGTTGAATTCCCTAAAACTAACGCTAGAAGAATTGTTTATAAAGGATGGTAACAATTGCATACCCCTTGCTTAATATAGCCTCTACTGCAACATTCAATCTAGTGTGTGATCTAGACAAGAGGACCCAAAATATACATATGAAGAGACTACATTAGACCTCTACCTCTATAAGTAAGAATCACATTGCTTACTTCCCTTTTAGGGATATTAAAGGAAATGACATTTATTTTTCTTGAATTAACCTAACATTGATAACGGTCACAAAAGAAAGTTAAGGTGTCAGTTTGTCTCTAACAACCCCCCACTAAGTGGGACATGATGATGATTTCATTTGTAAATATAATAATAGATATAGACTCCCAAGAGTAGGAAACCATTTTTGGCACCCAATAAATCTAATATATTTTTTTCTACCCCAATAATGTAGAGTCCAAAACTATATGAGAGAATAGGAATCCTCATTTTGAACCTTGATATAAATAGTCTCATAAAGTATTATCACAAGTGAGAACACCAAGGATAGAATAGCCAAATCCTTAAGCATGTTAACTAACAAGTGTTAAGTCATTGTGTCAAATTGTTATACTTGTATTTGCCACTATGCAGCTTGGAAGGATGGTATTAGATGTTATGAGGCTAAAATTACATAATTGTGGACAAATATCATTATTCCACAAGGAAATAATTATTTTATCACAATTTCATAATAAAAAAGTAACATTTTTATCATAATTGAGAAGAAAATTCATAGTGAGTTGGAAAAACCTCTTAATTGAGCATGGAACTTGAGAAAAATTTGTTAGAAAATTATATATATTATGGAGCAATGGAACACATAAAATATTGCAGAAATATGAACACAGAAAGCGCATAAAACAAGAGAGACACAGATATACGTGGTTCAACCAGTATGGGCTACGTCCACCCCGAACAGCCAGTCCTTCCTTTCTATTATCCAGCAAAATGAAGAGAAACAACCTACAGTAGATCCACTGTAATATCCTCTGTTTTCTCTCACAGACTCACCTCTCTATTTCCCTCTCACAGAATACACATCTATCACACAGCCTCAAATACAATACCCTCATACAAAGAGAGGGGTTGCCTTCTAGGGTAAAAAACCCTAAACTAAACATAAGTTCTACCGTCAGATCATCCGCCTAATGAACGGCCCAGATTGACTAGAAATTACTATACTTTTACAGGGCAATTTTACAGTTGTTTTTAGCTTCGGGGGTGCTGCCCCCGAAACCCCCCGCCAGGGGGGGCTCCCAAATGTCGCAGCCGCCCCCCTTGGACCCCCCCTACAGCGAATATTTTACGGGCGGCGTTGCTGCCCCCATTTCGAACTGGGGTCCAATGTGGCGATACCTTTGAATATAGAAGATAATCAGGCTCCACACCCAACAATCTCCCACTTGGAGATTGATTGTGGCAACTCCACCGCTGCTCCATTTGCTGGACAATGACTCCTCTTTGGACCTGGCTGTTTCTCATTTTCATCGTCATCCTTGAAGACCAATTGAAACTGAGCATATTCTCAGTTTCTCCCTGATTACAACTTTTGTTAGCATATCTGCAGGATTCTGGCTAGTGTGTATCTTTTCTAGTTTCAACTCTCCATCTTCCAACACTGATCGTATGAAATGGTACTTGAGCTGTATGTGTTTAGTCCTGGAATGAAATGCTGAGTTCTTTGCGAGATGAATGGCACTTTGGCTATCACTGTATAATGTGCCCATATCATGCTCCTTACCCAATTCACCCATAAACCTTTGTAACCAAATCATTTCTTTACTAGCCTCTGTAGCAGCAACATACTCTGCTTCTGTTGTTGAAAAGGCAACAACACTTTGGATTTTTGAAACCCAACTGACAGCTGTTCCTCCAACAGTAAATACATATCCTGTAGTGCTCCTCCTGTTATCTCTGTCACCTGCCATATCTGCATCAACATATCCTTGTAGGGAAATGTTTGAACCACCAAAGCATAATGCTTGATTTGTGGTACCTTTCAAATATCTGAGAATCCATTTCACTTCCATCCAATGTTCCTTTCCTGGATTGTTCATGTACCTGCTTACAACTCCCACTGCATGTGCAATATCGGGCCTTATGCAGACCATTGCATACATTAAGCTTCCAACTGCTGATGCATATGGAACTTTAGACATATAATCCATGTCTTCTTAGGTCTTTGGGCACATTTCCTTGCTAATTTTGAAATGGCTAGCAAAAGGTGTACTAACTGGTTTTGCATTGTGCATGTTAAATCTTTTCAACACCTTTTGTATGTACTCATTCTGAGACAATGTTAATTTACGATTTTTCTTGTCTCTAGTTATTCTCATACCAAGGATTTGTTTTGCAGCTCCCAAATCCTTCATTGCAAATGAATTTGCCAATTTTCTTTTGAGCACATTTATTTCCTACATGTTAGATCCTGCAACAAGCATGTCATCTACATACAATAACAATATAATATAGCTGCCATCATTTTGCTTTTTCAAATAAACACAATGGTCAGAGTGACATCTAGTATAACCTTGTTCAGACATAAACTTGTCAAATTTTAGATACCACTGCCTTGGAGCCTGTTTTAAGCCATACAAGCTCTTCTTCAACCTGCACACTAGTTTCTCCTTCCCTTTCACCTCATATCCTTGTGGCTGCTTCATATATATATCTTCCTCCAAATCCCCATGGAGAAAGGCTGTCTTTACATCTAACTGCTCAAGATGCAAATCTTCAGCTGCTACAAGACTTAAAATAGTTCTGATTGAAGTCATTTTAACAACAGGAGAAAATATTTCATCAAAATCAATACCTTTCTTCTTTGCAAACCCCTTCACCACAAGTCTAGCTTTATACCTCTGTTTTCCTCCATCTTCTTCCTTCAGCCTGTAAACCCATTTATTCTTCAATGTAGTTTTTCCTACAGGCAACCTGACTAAATCCCAAGTCTGGTTATGCATTAAGGAGTCCATCTCTTCTTCCATGGCTACCTCCCACTTCTTCCTGCTTTCAACCTGCATTGCTTCTTCATAATATTCAGGTTCACCAGAATCAGTCAACAATAAATAATATAATGAAGGAGAGTATCGTTCAGGGGGTCTACTTATCCTGGTAGATCTTCTAACACCACTTTCAGGTGTTTGGGGTGCCTGTTGTTGTTGTGGTGGTTGCTGTTGTTGTGGTTGTTGATTATTATTATTTTCAGGCACCTTTACTTTTTCAGTGATTTCATCAAGAACTGTGTATTCCTTGTTTTCCTTTCCTGTTTCTTTTCCTGCAACTGATTCTTATACAAGACCTTTTCATTGAATATTACATCTCTGCTCCTAATGATTTTGTGATTTTCGTAATCATATAAGCGATAACCAAAATCATTAACACCATATCCAATAAAGGTACATTTCTTTGACTTTGCCTCAAGCTTTGTTCTATTTTCTTTATCAATATGGACAAAGGCCTCACAACCAAAAGGCTTTAAAATAGAGTAGTTTACCTTTTACCTGTCCATGCTTCCTCTGGAACACCACCATCCAAGGAACTTGAAGGTCCTCTGTTTATTAGATAAACAGCAGTATCTACAGCATCTGCCCAAAACTGTAAAGGCAATCCTGCATGCAATCTCATGCACCTTGCACGCTCCATGATTGTTCTGTTCATCCTTTGTGACACACCATTTTCTTGTGGTGTTCTTGGAACTGTCTTCTCTCTGCGAATTCCATGCTCTGAACAGTACATATCAAACTCTTTGCTGCAATATTCACCTCCATTATCTGATCTAAGACACTTCAATTTCTTTCCTCTCTCAATCTCAACCAAAGCTTTCCATTTCTTGAAAGTATCAAATACATCAGATTTATTCTTAATACAATAAATCCAAGTTTTTCTAGTTGCATTATCAATAAAAGTAACATAATAACGAGAGCCACCGAGAGATGATACCTGAGCAGGTCCCCATACATCTGTATGCACAAGCTCTAATTTTTCATTCTTCATTTCTTTCCCAACTCTGAGAAATCTGACTCTCTTCTGTTTTCCATAAATGCAATTCTCACAGAAGTCCAAATCAACATTCTTCAAACCTGGCAACAAATTCCTTGAGTGAAGAATCTTCATCCCCTTTTCACTCATGTGTCCGAGCCTATGATGCCATAATGCTGCATCTGCTCCTTTGGAAGTTAAAGCATTAACAGAGTTAGAAATACCATTGCATAAATACAACGTACCAACCTTTTCGCCTTTTGCTATTACCAGGGCTCCTTTGGTGACCTTCCAAGCTTTATCTGTGAAAGTTGTCACACAACCTTCACCGCCTAACTGCCCTGTTGAAATCAGATTTTTCTTTAGATCTGGAACATGCCTTACCTCCTTTAATAGCCATTGGTTTCCATTCTGCTGTTTTACAAGAACCTTACCCATTCATTTATCATCACCCAGACGAACTTGTCCAAAATCTCCTTGAACATAGTCATAAAAGTATTTCTTATCAGGTGTGGCATGAAATGAAGCCCCTGAATCTACCACCCAGGAATCAGTAATATTTTCGAAAGAAAGAATCAAAGCATCTTGTAACACCTCACCTGTCACATTTGCTTCATGATTGTTTTCTTGCTGTGCATCTCCTTCTTTTCCCTTTCGAGATCTACAGTCTTTCTTTAGGTGTCCTTTCTTTCCACATTTCCAGCACACTATCCCCGATCTGGACTTGGATCTGCCTTTCCTTGATTTACTGCGATATCTTGAGCTCTTTCCTCTTTCCATTTTTCTTCCTCTAGACTCTGCACTCAAAGCATTTCCCGATGTCTCACCGGAGCTTTTCCGTCGCATTTCCTCGCTAAGGATAGCACTAAAAACATCATCAAACTTTAAAGTACTAGATCCAGAACGGAGTTACTAATGGCCATTACCAAACCATTCCAAATTTCTGGTAATGAGCACAAGAATAACATAGCTCTAACTTCATCACCAAAGTTTACCCCTACAGAACTTAACTGACTTGTAACTGTATTAAAATTATTTAAATGGTCTGCAACAGATCCACCTTCCGACATCTTCATATTAAATAATCGTTTCATAAGAAATACCTTGTTTGAGGCCGAGGGATTTTCATATAGTTTCGACAGTGTCTGAATCAAACCCTCTGTCGTGGTTTCCTTCGAAATTTTGAAGGCGACTAACACAGCAAGGCACAACCGTATTGTTCCGAGTGCCTTTCTATCGAGAAGGTTCCATTCTTCGTCTGTCATACCCATCGGCATATTTGATTTTCCGCCCAATGGTAGGTATAGATCTTTCTGATACAAATAATCTTCCATCTGCATCTTCCACAGCGAGAAGTTTTTGCCGTTAAATTTCTCGACCCTAAACTTACCATCTTCCGCCATTGCTCCCACTCGAACCAGGAACCCTTCTTTCCTGCGAGTTTATTAGCCAAATAGACCTTCGGCTCCAATACCAGTTGTTAGAAAATTATATATATTATGGAGCAATGGAACACATAAAATATTGCAGAAATATAAACACAGAAAGCGCATAAAACAAGAGAGACACAGATATGCGTGGTTCACCCAGTTTGGGCTACGTCCACCCCAAACAGCCAGTCCTTCCTTTCTATTATCCAGCAAAATGAAGAGACACAACCTACAGCAGATCTGCTGTAATATCCTCTATTTTCTCTCACAGTCTCACCTCTCTATTTCCCGCTCACAGAATACACATCTATCACACAGCCTCAAATACAATACCCTCATACAAAGAGAGGGGTTGCCTTCTAGGGCAAAAAACCCTAAACTAAAAATAAGTTCTACCGTCAGATCATCCACCTAATGAACGGCCCAAATTGACTAGAAATTACTATACTTTTACAAGGCAATTTTACAGTTGTTTTTAGCTTCGGGGGCGCTGCCCCCGAAACCCCCTGCCAGGGGGGGGCTCCCAAATGTCGCAGCCGCCCCCCCCTAGACCCCCCCTGCAGATAATATTTTACGAGCGGCGTTGCCGCCCCCATTTCGAACTGGGGTCCAATGTGGTGATACCTTTGAATATAGAAGATAATCAGGCTCCACACCCAACAAAATTCTCTTAATAGAGAAAAATATCATAATAGGTTGGTAAAAACTCATAATTGAGCATGAAACTTGGGCATAACTCATCATTTCTCAATTCACATTTTAGCAAGCCTGTCTATTAATTGTAATTGCTTAGTTCACATGCCATCAAGCCTATTTATGATGTGTACCAACCTAATTCATATGCCATAAAGCATATCTCCAAGATATTCTAAATTTCTATAAGAAGAGGTCAAATTAGGGGATAGAGGGTATCTAGAGGTGTGAGAGTCATCATGTTGGTGAAATAAAGAGATGGAAATGGAAGGAACTCTAAGAGGTTGGAGGCAAAAAGTATCACATAGTCTTAAGGTAACATGTTCTATGTTGTACATTCTTACTTTTGATATATATATATATCCCTTCCAAATCATGTTAATTATGTTATTTCATACTATTTATTGATAAATCTTATTTTAACTTGGGAGAATTAGATTATATTTATTTATAAACTAACTTCCTTTCATACTAAGCAAGGTTGAAAAGGGTACATTTTGTTGTTTATGTGTGCAAGTATCTAATAGTAGAGCTTAAATCTAAAGATGGAAATTACATCAAACTAGATAAATTATGGCAACCACCAATTCAAGGTAAGATTCCTCTTTACTTATTAGTATTGAGAGAACTTATGAACTAGATCTAATGTAAGAAATCATAGTAGTATATCTCTTGTTTGTCTTTGATCTTCATTAAAACAGTGAGAGGACACTCATGTCCATAGGAGGGTTTCTACCAGCCTATGTATGTATTTATACAATCTCAACATATATCTATATATACACCCATGTTGAATTCGTGTGTGTTAACACAACCTGATAAATATGTTTATGTATATGTGTGTGTAGACTTAGTCGACATACGCATATTTAAATAGTTTGGCATATGGTTAACCCAGACCAACATACACACACATATATATATATGTACATTAACATGGTTTTACATATAAATAACACAATTTTGGCACATATATTACATGACTTTGACAGAAATATCCAACATTGATTTCCATATATACACACTAAATACATGTCACAATTATGATGTTTATATAGCACAAATAAAGTGAACAAAATTATGTCGAATGCATCACTATGCATGTTGATATGTTTTACACAATTAAATGATGAGGCCTAGACTCATTTGATCAATATGTGTAACCACATCAATTTTTCATGTATTTCACAATTAAAATGATAAACCTCTCATCAATTTAACATATATTTCACAACTTGAAGGAGAATAGGGCATGGGCCAAGTTCACAATAATTATTATGGCAGCCATTCAAATTACGAGCTATGGGTATAGTGATTTACCGTAGGGTGGTCATGAGACATGTGCTACATATACCATTTCAATTTACGTAAATTTAAATTTGGAAGCCAAGAATAGGGGACTAATTACAACAAATACCTATGATTAGCTTCCTCTTTAGCTCTCTTTTTTGCTTCCACTAACTATTTTAGTGTATTTTTATCCACCTTTTTGAAAAAAGCAGTCCTATTTATCGGGATGGCACTATTTTTCGTGTTTTTCCTACCAATCACAGATAGTCTGCACTATTTAGCATTGACTTTAGCATCGACTAATGCACCCTAGTTTATCCTCTTATTTAGCTCTTGATGTAGCTTCATGTATAGCTTCCTGTGTAACATCTTATTTTGCTCCTAGCTATGGAATTGTTTTTAACATCCATTTTAACTTCCTTTTTAGCTTCCTTTTTAGCTTTCTTTGTAGCTTCCTTTTTAGCTTCCTCTGTAACATCATATTTTCCTCCTCGTTATGGCATTGGATATGATTTTTTTGTTACACATGTCGAGGACGGCTTTTGTAATTAAGTTGGGGGGAGGAGTGTACGGTATGTATCGTTCGACACACTATGACTGTAGCCAAATTTGGTATATATAAAAATATTCTAAAGAAAAAATAACTTCTTCCATTAATAAAAATGAAAGATGATTACATTTGCCTATTTTTGTAAACATCCATTAACCCCAATTATCCTCAAAAAACTAAAAAAGGAACAGACACTTAGAAATCGCACACGGAGTAGCCCAAAGGAAAGACGTCTCTAGGGTAGCAAGAAACAAGTCTATATGAAGCCTGCAAAGAGGAAAAATCTACAAAAAACAAAATGTCTCCCTACCCCATAGTTGGAAACAGTCAAGTAGTCAATAGGGCCAAAACAAAAGGATAAGCAACAAGAAAATGACTAGCCAAATTCGTTAATTACCATCTGGTGGACACACAATACACTTATCCTAAATTATTAATTACACATTATCGTCATCACTCCTGCTGTCATTTCTGAAAATCAATGTGACTACTTGGAAATCATTCCTGCTAGTTCTCATTGATGATTGAAAACCTAAATTCATTGAAATGGTAACCTTAAATATTCCCTCACCATTTTCAAATTTCATTCGACTGATATTCTATATCCAAGTGTGTGTATTGACCAAGTGTCACTCTGTAACAGTCTCTAAGCAGTTATGTGCAGTAACAGTCTCTGAAATAGCCATGGGAGGAGTGGTAGTCTGTCATGAACCGGACTCCATTGATGCACTGCTACACCATCGAGAAGCCCTAGATATATTTAAGAATGCAAGGTGGTTAGTCTACTTTGAGAAGTTGCAGGGTTTCAGTGAACAAATTGTTATGGAATTCACACAAGCTCTATAGGAGCATCATTAAGAGGTTAGAGGATTCAAAATTTGTTGTTACAAAGGACATAATTTCCAGGGTGACAGGTTTAGCTCAGACAAAGGCTTACTGGTTTTCTAGTAAAATAGGAGTTATAATAGCTAGGGAAACATTTTTATAGTGAGGATATGAAGTAAGGACCAAGGGGAGATGAATTAATAGAATATACCTTTCTCACCCTTGGGATGATGTGGCTTTATTTATTCAGAAGTTCATTACTTGTGAGGGACATTTTGGGATAGTATTTAATTATCATTTTCAGTTATTGGCACATATTCGTAATGGGCAGATGATAAATTTTCCCTATTATTTTCTAAAATATTTAAAACATATGATAGAGGCGGTGAATCCAAAGAGTTTATTAACCAACCATGCACTCATCAAGTTAATCATAATTCATTCACTGCAACAGCAGGGGAAGCACATGGACTGGTTTATTGGAAAAGTCACATGCACCAGCCACTAAAACATAGGAACGTGAAAGTTAATAACATGGGGTAAGTGTTGAAATAATACCAAAAGATAGATCAATTACACCTCCCAAACAAAGTAGAGCATCTACACTTCTTAGAAAAAGAAGAGTAGTTACACCTCCTAGACCCTGTCACAGAAATAGTAAGAGATGGAGTTCCATAAGTATTTATGTTGGTACATCCACTGAAAGAAAAAGAGCATGCACTAAAGAACCTGGGGATATATCGAGTGGACAATATTAGTATAGTTATCATGGATTCCCTACTAGGGAAGAAGGGCCTGAGGTAGAAATTGTTGAAACAAGGGCACCTAGAACAACGTCGGCTGAAGCAGGGGTTCCTAAAATAAAAATGTTTGTGGAATCTAAGTAAGTATCTGAAAAATATACTCATGTATAAACTGTGGTGAAAAAGAGGAAACTAAAGAATCCATAAAGAGAAGAACAAGAGGTGAGCATTGAAACAACACTAGAAGATAAAGCAATTACACCTCCCACACAAAGTAGAGTAGCTACACTTCTTAGAATAAGAAGAACAGTTACACCTCCTAGACACTGTCACAGGAACCCTAAGATATGGATTTCCATAAGAATGTTTGTTGGTCCATCCACTAAAGGAAAAATAGCATGCACTAAAGAACCTATGGATATACCTAATAGAAAATTTGGGGATAGTTATCATGGATTCCCTATTGAAGAAGAAGGGCCTAAGGAAAAGACTACTGAAACAGGGGCACCTAGAACAGTGTTAGAAAAAGTAGGGGTTCCTGAAACATAAATTCCCTTGAAATTTAAGGAAGCATATGAAAAATATATTCTTGTACAAACTATTCTAAAAAGGAGGAAATGGAAGAAGTCATTGGGTGGAAAGAATCCCAAGAAGAGAGTGTGGGTAATTATTACACCATCAACTACCCCGATATCTGAGAAATGTACTGATATAACATAACCAAAGGAGTCTGAAGGACAGCAGAATGAAGAGAAAGAAAAATAATTTGTAAAAGGACATACCCCAGCACCTGAAGTTCATGGTGTTCTACCTAAATCAAAGGAACCTAAGGAACAACAGAAATAGGAGGAGTTCAAAAAGGAATAAGAATATGTCTCTTTACCAATTAAGTCTAAAATTGTCCTCCTTATTCAACAAATTAATAAATTGGAGGAAACTGAGAATTTAAGGAAACAACTTACCATTGTTGAAGGGTAGCTTCAGTATAGAAAAAAAAATGGATTAGAAACCCTAGCATAAGTGGTAGAAGTAATGCCATTTAGATTATGTGATAGATGTAAGGTAGTTTTGGAGGAAGAACATTTTGAAAGGCCAACCACTGTTTCGGTTGGAATTCAAGTTGAAGATAAAGATGAATAATTCCAAACCATTGTTCCACAAGAACCAATGGTTGAAGCAAAGTGGAATGGAGATGTTGGGATGTGAACTCATGAAAATATGGACATGCAGATGTTTAAGTTGGGGGTAGATGTTGGAGGTGAAACTGGCATCATTTTGCACTCATTTTCCTACCTTTTTTTTACCCTTTTTTAAAAATTTCTGAGACCATACTCTGCCACTGTAACAACCATTATAAACCTAGGTATGTCTCTTTTTATATGTCATCATTATCATCCAATTCTACTTGTAATTTGGCATGATAACTACTTTTTTAGGCTATTTTCTCGTAAAACTGACAATTGAGCTATTACAAGGTTTGTGGTTTATTGAGATGTTGTTGCAGGATTACACTTTCCAGTTTTGCCTCACCAAGGACAGGACAAGGACTCACTGAGCATTGTTGTTGCACATGAAGATATATTTTGGATGTGATAACCTCCTTCAATTCAGTTATGTAGATCAATTTGGAAAGCATCTTGTCAAAAGATAGTATGAATGTCAAAGGAGAACTTTATGGACAACACAGCTGAAACAGTTAGGATTTGCTATTGATAATTATTGTAATTTAGAAAAAAAATTATAACTTTCCCCTAACCTTGGAAACTGTTATCAAATTGTTAAAGTGTATTCTCAAATTAGAACACATGAGAGTCGTGAGATTCTCATGATGATCTTATCATTGGAATCTGAAATGATAAAGAGGTGTACTTTCTACCCTCGTGAGGGAGAGCACCAGCATTGTAATTTTGTATGTTTCATTAATGCAATCTCAATCATTGGCGGTGCCATACCTTTCTGTTGACTAGCTTGTGTGTTTTGTAGTGTACCATCCCCTACTAGGAGGGAAGGGCCCTCCTTCTTAGCAGGGATCACTTGTTAGGAAGATACTAAAGTTATTGGATTTATTTCCTCTCAGTTATAATTCATGTCCAATTATTGCTATTATTATTATTAGTTTTTTTCATGCTTTAATGATTGTATAATTCTAATCTCGGTTTGTGTAACAGCATAAGCCCTGGACCAATCCCTTTATTAGTGTTAAAGTTATTTAATTCTTGTTATAGTTTGATACAATTTGATGTTATTTCATCACATTTGAATGTGTGTTTCATTATATGTTGAGAGAATGGTTTCCGGGAGTGCTCTTGTTTTTTGAATAAGAGTGACAGTGTGATAGAGTGGTTTTATATTGCATTGCGTGTTTATTTTTTTAGAGTGTGAACAAGATTTGAGATTGTAACAACCAAATCATTGAGTTGTTGAGAGTGTGATGACAATGATTAAGTTTGAGATTCGTTAGGACTAGCCATCATTTTCCCTTGCATATATTTTGTGCAATAGCCTTGTAATAGAAAAACCTACGTGAATTGACAATTAATGTGAAGAGTTGGAACTATTTCTCTGAAATAAAAGGATAATTGTTCTGCCCAAGAGCAAGCTGAAGAAAAACCCATACACTATTTTCACATAATTCAATTTGAAGCAAAACTTGGAATGTTATATGAAATATGATGAAGAACTATTTAAGGTTCAAAGTAAAGATATAATAATTCAAGTGTGTAAAATAATTAAATAAAAAATATATAATTTGAATCAATCAGATTGGCCAATAAATGAAGTTTTGGTGTGCATTTTAATGAAGCAAGGAAATTTTGGCCTATTTAGAAAAAATGCACACCCAACCTCCATTTCTAGGCCAAATTGAATGATTGAACTTTGAGAGTACTTTCTTACTCATAATTAACATTAATTTTTCACATATAATTTTTTGTTGTGAAAGAATATGCCAAATTGGATCGATTTTGTAAGGTTAAAGTCAAGGTTTGTGTGCCTCAAATAAATGCACATCAGGACCTATACTTAATTGGTTGTGTGATAAAGATCATTCCAACCCAAATATAAAACCATTGTATGCAATATAGCACAGTCATTTTCATAAAGGAAATGTTATATACTAAAATCCAAGTCTGGCGGAAGAGCAATTTATCATGTTTGCCAATGATCACAGTCGGAACAAATATGCACTCCCAGGCCAAGCCAATTACACTCTTGGTACTGAAGTTTGAAATGGGACATGATTGGAAAATTCGTAACCTTAGGATATAATATTGCATCATGTCTAATAAATATCCTACATAACTATGTTTCCCACTTATGCAGAACTTTCACATAAGGCAAGTCAAAGCAAAACCTATAATGTTGTAACAATGCAAAAGTGTGTAAATTAATTAAATAAACAACCAACAATTTGAATCAATCAAATTGGTCAATAAATGAAGCATGGATGTGCATTTTAGTAAAGCAAAGCAATTTGGCCTGCTTCACAAAAATGCACGCCCAACCTTCATTTCAAGGCCAAATTGAATGATTCAACTTGAAGAGTAATTTTTTACTCATAAGTAACATTAGTAAAATTGAATATTTTTTATTTGACACATATATGTTTGTGTTTTTCAAAAATACTCCAAATTGTATGGATTTCAAAGGGTAAAATGTAGGGTTTTTGTGCCTCAAATAAATGCACACTGGGAATGTTTGGGAATAAGGTGATGGAATAAGAAAAATCAAACTTGAATTTTAATAATTGGAACTTGTAGCTTATTTGTTAAAATGTTATAAGGCTAGATGACCTTATTTTAGTAGTATTTAGGATGAAATGTTGCCAAGGGATAGATAAAGAGATAGCACCTAGGGTTTGCAGGGTCTATTTTAATGTTTTTCTATGTTGTACATATTTTTTAGGGTTTTAAGTTTAATATTAGGTCAAATGGCCTAGTTAGGGTTTAAATATAAATAAGTAAGGAGAATGGAGACAAATAGGACTAGTTCTTATTTTGTTTCGCAATGAAGTCTAAGTAAAGATACAACAATGCAAAATTGTGTAAAATCATTAAATAAACAATTGACTATTTAAATCAATTAGATTGCCCAATAAATGAAACTTGGGAAAGCAGTATAGTGAAGCATGACAATTTTGGTATGCTTCACAAAAAAGCATGCCCATCCTTCATTTCAAGGCCAAATTGAATGATTCAACTTGGAGAGTATTTTTTACTCATAGGCAACATTAATACAATTAAATATTTTTAATTTTTCACACATATGTTTGTGTTGTTAAAAAATACTCCAAATTACATGGATCTAAAAGGGTAAAAGGTAGGGTTTCTGTGCCTCAAATAAATGCACACTGGGAATGTTTGGGAAAAAGGTGATGGACTAAGAAAAATCAAACTTGAAATTTAATAGTTGAAAATTGTAGTTTCTTGGTTAAAATCCTATAAGTAAGGTTGGATGACCTTATTTTAGTAGTAATTAGGTTTAAATGTTTTCAATGGTTAGATAAAGAGATAGAACCTAGGGTTTATAGGATTTGTTTTAGGGTTCTTCTATATTATACATATTTTTTAGGGTTTTAAGTTTAAGATTAGGTCAAGTGACCTAGTTAGGACATTTAATATAAAAAGGTTTGGGTGTCACTTTAATGCAAGAAGGACATTTACTATCATTTATGAATAACCAGTTGCATGATGGAAATTTGGTCAATTCTACCCATGAGAAAGAAGTGATGGGCATCTTACATGCCATCAAAATCTTGCGGCCCTATTTCTAAAAGTTATTTTTAATAAATTGTATCTTATAGATAAATATTAAATTCAAATTTTTAATTATGTGTGTGAAGAAAAATGGGAGTAAATGAGCAAAGTTAAAGCACCTTATAAACAATTTTATTCACTTAATAAAAGTTTATTTTCTTTATAAAAGTGATTTATATAAAAATAAATCAATAAATTAAAAAAATAGTAATTTGCGTGTGCATTCCTCATGATTTATTCAGCGCGCATTCTTGCATTTAGCGTGCATTCGTCATGGTTTATTTAGATTGAATTCTTGCATTCAGTGTGCATTCCTTAGGGTATATGTAGCATGCATTCTTTCATTCAAGGTGCATTCAGCTAGTGTGCCTCGAACCAAACAACGATGGCCTCAATTGAAACAAGGGCATCTTATTCCCCCTAAAAAGTTTACACAAGGTTCCCAAGAGAAGTTCACAATAAAAAAATTCAAAGAGTGTGACAATACATGGAGAGATACAAACAATTGTCCACCAGTTAAGCTACATATCTTGTAAATAGCATAAGTTTATAAGTTTATATTTGGACAGTTCAATTTCCAAAATGATCAGAAAGATGAGGCCATAGAAAATTATGATGATAAAGCCATGGAATTCAAAATGTTTGGGCAGAGGATTAACCTAGACCCTGATCTGGTTACAAGAACAACAAAAAAATTATGTAGAGGGGGAACAATATTTAACTCCAAGAAAACCCCTAAGCTAGAAAAGATTGAAATGGCCAGTAAAATATGTGGGAAAAAAGTATATGTTTCGAGGAATGGATTAAAAATGCAAGATGTTCCCCAAGGACTATACAAATCCTTGATTCAAGTTTCCCTTAATACAATTATGAATCATCACAAGCTTGATATTTCCGGTGATTGCATGACGATAGTTATTCATTGGGTTGAAGGCATGGCCATAGATGTCCCTCATCTGTTGGCTAAAAAATTACATTATGCCCTACAAGAAAGTAAAATTAAGAAGGTTAAGTTCAATTTCCTAGGAACACTGCAGAAAATTATTGATTTGTATCGACGCAGTGTTGAAACAAGGGCTCTTAAAACTTACATTAGGAAATCAAAACCAAATAAATCCATTGAGGAAGAACCTAAACAAAATTTGGTTGAAGGTCTGGAAAATTTTGTTGATACAGTTTTCCATGCTAAAGATATAGCTGCTAGTGTTATAGCATACTCACATGTGTGTGTGGATGAAGATGAGGAGCAAGAAGGTATGGACTATTATATGGAAACATGTAATGATGATTTTTCTATAACATAAAGAATCCCTTCTAAATAGTTGGAACCTCAGTGTAATGGCCCTTTTATGGGTGATTCAACATCTACATCTCTAAGTTTAAATCTACACATTGCAATGTACAGTTTCGATAATAGGTTTGTTTTCTTAGTATATGATAGAATGATCCATTACAAACAAGTTGTTGTAGAGGATTCTTCCTTTATATACAGCTAGAAGAAAAATTACAAACTAAAGGAGAATGATATTGTTGAATGCATGAAGAATATTGTAGCGTTGGAATCAACAATTGTGCAACAAACACGAAAATCAATGAAAGACATAAATTCCAAGGATAAACTTAGTGATGAAATGTGTAATCAGGTACCTAGAATGAGCGACAAAGGTATGAGGGAGATAGATGAACTACATGCAAAGTTCAAAAAGTTTTAGGCTACATATGATGAAAAAATTAGTGAACTTGAAGAGGAGTTGAGAAGAAGACCATAGGTTCTCAATATACCTCCATTGGCAACTTCAGATACTTCTGAGGCTAAAATAGTCAAGTTATTGAATGAAAAAAGATAAATTTATTAAATATTTAAAGGCTAAAATTGCAAATAAATTTAAATATTAGGACCAACAGAAGCATGAAGCGCAAGTTGAAGAATATAAGAAAAGAGTGACTAAGTTGGAGAAAACTTGTCATAGGCAAGCTAATAAGTTGAAAGAGAGATATCTTGAAATTGCTCAGGAAAAACATAAGATTAAATAACTTGAAAAGGAAATATATCGGCATTTTATAGAAGGTGCTATTGAGAGTGGGGATAAAGGAAAGGTTAAGGGTAAAGGTACAAGTCAGGATACATGTGTAAAACAAATTCCTTCAAAGGACTTGGAGAAATCCAAGCTAAAACAATGAGTGAAGGTTTTAGAGACCATTATCTCATCCATGAATTTTGTGAGTGATTTGTATGTCTCACAACCAATTTTTCATACATTGAAGTAGATGGTAGCTAAGAGAGATGTTGGAAACTAGATCACTACTGAGAAGGGGGTGAATCAATAGTGATGGCACTTTTAAACTTTTTTCCAAATAATTATTCTTTTAAACCATGCACAAACTGAAGCACATAAACAAGGGTTAGAGCATCAAACACAAGTAAAACCACAAAATAAATCACACAATAGTTACATGTGTTTCTAGTGGAAAACCCTCCTCCTGGGTTAAAAACCACCCTTGTTGTTACTGCACTGCTCAATATATTTATTAATTTGTTGAACAAAATTTACATGGATCAACTTACTCCCATAAGCCGTAAGACTTGACTTCTTTCACAGTATGCTGGCATCTATCAGACATGAAATATGTTTCTCTCACGGATCTACGGACTACCATCTAGTGAAGGCCACCATAACCAATGATCCTTGCCCAACTTCCCTTGGACTATCCAACTCTGATTGGATGGAGAAAAATGTTCCTTCTACTAAATCTGCCAAATTGCTATCTACTTTAAAGCCTTGATGCCTTCACTTGCTCCATGCGAACCACGTTTTAGAATATTTCACATTGGGCTCCCAATTCACTCAATATGAGCATCACATCAACACCATCATTTTCAATCAAAATCTATAATAAAAGTTGGAGAATAAAATAGGAGAACACAATCTCCAAATGCTCCACCAGTTGTCACACAATCTCACCAATCACTTCTCCAATCCACACTTCAACACCTCACTCACTACATAAATATAATGGCTGAAATATACTTCATCTCATTACTGCTACAACTGCAAACTTCTTCAGAAAATATGCATCACATAACTCACACAGCTTGCATACTCTTCTCCCCACATACATACACTCACTCAAGACACAAGATAAATCAACCAAACTATCATTGAGCTATCTCCAATAAATAGATGAACTGAGATGCTTAACTCAATAATTACAAAGAACTATTGGGTTTCACAACTTTGTTCATATGTTTGATTTGATTTTAATTCATCTCATTGACTCTATCAAGCCACTAACTCCACTTTTCTTTTGATATTTTCAACTATAATTAACATCTAGAGGTCCCATAAACTTTTCCGACCATAAACCAGAATTTTCTGAACAAGAATGTCTCAAAAATACAAAAATTAGCTGACCAACGCAAGAAATCCAAAGAAAAACTCATGCAAATGCTCAATCACACTCACAACACTGGCTCCATGCAACCGAAACATCACATTCACTCCTATAGGATTGTTTGCTAGTGATTGTAGCTTTTCAGCCACTCTTATAGGCTTGGCTCCATGCGACTGGGGAAAAATATAAAGAAAAACACTAAAACATCAATCCAAGACATCTGCTAGCTGATAGATGATCTTCTTTATCTTTTGAACATCCCTTTAAGCCTCTTTGACAAGTCTAAAAATCATGACATAGGCCAATAATAATTCAGTGACATGCAAGACCTAGTCTACCAACCTCATCACCAAGATCACACCTCTAGCTCCTCAAGAGGAAACCACAGTTTGTCCAAACACCTCCAACACTTCTAGCAACATATCTAACTCCTGTAGCAACATAAATTCATCCAACTACCTCCAACACTGATAGAGGCACCTCAAATAGAAGTAACCACATCTCACACATGTAGCAGCAACTCCAATGTCTCTAAGAAATGTAGAGACATATGCAACACCTGTAGCAGCACTCCAACCACCTACAGAAGTAGCATCTCCTATCAAAACAACTTTTCATCCTCAATCCAATCATCACATGTGGAATCCATCTCTTCTTATTAGCAAAAACATCTCCAAATCACCTTCACTAGGTCTAGTCATAAATATGTTGACATCAATGCCACCTAACAAGACCATCAAGCCAAACACACATCACCAAGCACTCATCACACATTCATATGACAAACAGCACCATGAACCCGTTGACATCAATGCCAACAAAATCCTCCTTTGGAATTGAGGTCAACCTCAATCCAACATGTGAGGTTGATCTCCATACTTTGTTCATCACTAAAGATGTAACTCTAAAGCTTATCTCTATCCATCCAAATTCTCTCCCCCTTTGACATCAATGGAAAAGGGCGATGCCAACACTGAATACAATGCTAATAATGTGTCGGATGAGAGAAGTTATTCCCCTTGTCATACTCAATACCATACTGATGCAACCCATAGAAATATCTCCTGCAAGATAAGCATGCAAAACAAGAAACTCTACTGCCAACACCTCTAGCCAATACCATGCAGACTCTGAAAACTAAGCATGCTCCCCCTAAGCATGTAATGAAGCTGCAATCACACTCTCTCTTCTATTGAAACACATTTCCCTGTTGCAATAAGCCTCCTTTCCAAGTGCAAGAGACTGCTACTCATGGACCATGACTCCAACTGACTTTGGATAAGATATACAATGCAGTACATATACAATGCTTCATGGAGTAAATACATGGTTGTGATAAATACATAGGACTGACATATGCCTCCTCTACACCTATCACCAACCATGATTATATCGACCTAAGTTTACATCATGCACCCAATATAGTGGGGCTACATCAAATATATACAAAATGATATGACTTGGACTTCCATTGACCCATACATAGCTAATGACCAAACATACTAGAAACCATGGGTCTCTCCATGAGCAATGTTCCCAAAAGATAAAGCAATGATAGGAAATGGCTTTTAGATATGCACATAAGTGTTATATCTTCTATACATGCCCAATATATGAAACAACATGAGTACATGACATCAATGAGCATCAATATATGCTCCATATAGCAGCAGCAATAAAAATGCAATACATGGCATTTGCATCAAAACATAAGGCCTCCATGAGAAATGACATAATATCTCAATGTGTAGTAGCAACAATAGGATCACTATCCAAACCATATGCTAGTGCATGGCCACTCAACACTTTGGCCATCACCATCCCAACAATGAAGATCCTATAGCAAGATCATTATAAACACTAGCAACCACCATGCTCCACATAGGCATCAACAACAAAATCAACTGGTACCAACAACATAGAAGTATGTCATAGTAGCAGCAACAAATATATCCACATCATCATGAGGCCCATCAACCATCAACATAATGCATCATCAACTCAAATCATGAGCAACACATCAATAGGTAGCAGCATCAACAATAGCATAAGATCTAGCATTATAGTACTATTTACAGTACTAAACTCATCATCTCCTCATAATAGGTAAGCAACATCATCAATGAGGTATAAGCATAAATCAGTGAGAAACAAAACATGTATACTCCACTTATGAGCAGCAATATATATATATATATATATATATATATATATATATATATATATATATTGTGCACTTTATGGCTCATGATTTTTATTCTAGATGCTTTATATTGCTTCTCATGTGTTATTGGCTAGATGAGATATTGTGCACTCGTGGATATATATTATATATATAATATATATATATATATATATATATATATATCTATATATATATATATATATATATATATATATATATATATATATATATATATATATATATATATATATATATATATATATATATATATATATATATTATATATAATATATATCCACGAGTGCACAATATCTCATCTAGCCAATAACACATGAGAAGCAATATAAAGCATCTAGAATAAAAATCATGAGCCATAAAGTGCACAATCTATATGAGCCAACTCTAACACATCATATGATCTCCATAGAAGCTACACATGCATGACAACATATGACATAAACATCAACTATATCATGCAAAATATATGATCTTGCTACTATATGGCAACAACAGCAAAATCTTCATTCTTTCTACACACTCATGATAAATAAGGACAATAAAATTCTCCAAAGTGAGCATGATTCCAACAACTGAAAGTCTATTTGGAAGAAAAAATTATCCCCTTGAATGTGTGATCCCCCATAACACCTAGCCAATGCACATACGAATAACTATATGGCTGCCATATCAACATTAGCATCAACAGAAACCAAAGCATATAGCTACTCCAAAAAGTATCAAAAGATGTAGATGGTTGATCCAACTAAAAAAAATTGTACTAGAAATATATTTGAAATGAGAATGCACTCCAAATGTCATAAACTCCCCCTAAACACATGCATCTCTTAATATGCAGATTTATCTGCAGGCACTCTTTCAGATCTAGTTGCACATCCAAAAATATACATGCAACTCGTGATGCAACCATATGCTCCCCCTAAGACCATGTAGGCCTCAGTTTTTTATGGGAGTTCCTTACTGCTCGTTTCTCCTCCATACCTTCATTTTTTGATCCTTCTTCTTCTTGTGCAATTGGCCTTGCATATTTTTTTGTTTCTGATTAGATCTCTGATAACACATGGGCAGCTTGCAATCCTTGGCATTATGGCCAACATTGTCACACACAAAAAATATTATGTGATGAAGGAATAAATGAATATGTTAATCTCTTCTATTGATCTAATTTCTCTTCCTTGCATGTGCCCTGCAATCAATAGCCATATGGACAAAATCATTGCATGAGAAACAATAACCATAAAAAGGACTATTATACCTGACAGATGGATATTTCCTTTGCATGCATGCTTGATGTTGCTTCTCCTTTGGCTGCTCCTTTTGATGAGAGAGATTAATCTCTCCATTTTTGAAAATTTATACTATGTGTCCATGGACTCCACAATTATAACACTTCCCTATTCTATTCTATTTCTACCTCTCTTATTCTTCTCTTACAAATGTTGCTTCAGCCTTCAACTTTTGGAACTCATCCTCCAGCTCATTGTATTGCTTCCTCATTCGAATTTCAATATTCCTTCCTTCTTGCATCTGGATTTTTAAATCTCAAGTTTATTCTTTGTATGCACACTCCTTTTCATCAAACATTTGCAGCAGCATTTGCTGGTCTTTATTTTTATCCCTAAGTCTTTGAATCTCTACTTCTAGTGCCTTCACCTTGTATTGTTCATCCTTTTTGCAACTGATATCTTCTTGTTTTTCTTCAAGATTGATGCTCGGTCTATCACTAAAATCACTAGTTCCTTCACCTTCTTGTGAGGAGGATTAATTTGTTATTTTAATAAAAGTAGAATCCTTTGCATTTTTCTCCATTTCTGAAAAATGCAATTTTCCTCCAAGATACAAGTTTTGCAACTTATCCAACATTTCTTTGGCAATCTCACAATGCTTCACATTAATGCTATCATATTTTGAAATGCTATCCAAAATATTTTTTTAGCCAAATCATTATATTCATATTTAATTCCATACTCAATTGATAGAAAAATATCTTCATCAATGAATAAAAAATATGAATCCAAATTCAATCTCCAAGTTGCAAATTTACCCTTGCGGAGTACTAGAATCCCTTGCTGATCCATTTCAGAAAATTTGCAAAAAAAAATTCCAAAAACTCCAAGATCCACTCTATAGTGATCAAGATGCACCCGATCCCCACTTTGATTCCAATTGTTGGAAATTATATCACTACTGAGAGGGGGGGTGAATCAGTAGTGATGGAACTTTTAAACTTTTTCTGCAAATTGTTATTCTTTTAAACCATGCACAAATTGAAGCACATAAACAAGGATTATAGAATCAAACACAAGTAAAACCACGAAACAAATCACACAATAGACACAAGTGTTTTTAGTGGAAAACCCTCCTCCTGGGTCAAAAGGTACCCTTGTTGTTGTTGCGCTGCTCAATATATTTATTAATTTTTTGAACAAATTTTACATGGATCAGCTTATTCCCATAAGCCGGAAGACTCAAATTCCTTCACAGTATGTTGGCATCTATCAAACAAGAAATTTGTTTTTCTCATGGATCTACGAACTACCATCCACTCAAGGCCACCACAAACAATGATCCTTGCCCAATTTCCATTGGACTATCCAGCTCCAATTGGATGGAGAAATTTGTTCCTTCTACTATATCTGCCAAATCATTGTCTACTCTTAATCCTCCATGCGAACCATGTTTCAAAATATTTCACACTGGGATCCCAATTTTCTTAACATGAACATCACAGCAACACCATCGTTCTAAATCAAAAGCTCCAACAAAAACTAAAATATAAAATAGGAGAACACAATCTCCAAATTATCCACTAGTTGTCACGCAATTTCACCAATCACTTCTCCAATCCACAATTCAACACCTCACTCACTGCATAAATATAATGGTTGAAATATACTTCATCTCACTGCTGCTACAACTACAAACTTCTTCAAAAAATATGCATCACATAACTCACACAGCTTGCATACTCTTCTCCCACACACACACACACACTCAGTAAACACACAAGAGAAATCAACCAAACTATCATTGACCTCTCTCCAATAAATACATGAACTAAGATTCTTAACTCAATCATTACAAAGAACTATTGGGCTTCACAACTATGCTCATATGCTTGATTTGATATGGATTCATCTCATTGAATCTATCAAGCTACTGACTCCACTTTCCTTTTGATATTTTCAACTTTAATTAAATTTTGGAGGTCCCACGAATTTTTTTTACCATGAACTGAAAATTTTCGAACAAGAACATCGTCACAATACAAAAATTATGACCAGTGCGAGAAATATGGAGAAAAACTCGTGCGAATTCTCGATTGAATGCACAGCACTGCCTTCATGCAACTGAAACATCATAGTCACTCCCATAGGCCTATCTTCCAGCAACTAGAGCTTTTCAGCTGCTCCCAGAGGCTTGGCTCCATGCGACTGGGGAAAGCGATAAAGAAAAATACTAAAAAATTAGTCCAAGACCTCTGCTAGTTGATGAATCATCTTCTTCAACTTTTGAACATCCCTCCAAGCCTTTGTGACAAGTCTGCAAATGATGACATAGGCCAAGAACTAGTCAGTGGCATCAAATACCTAGTGTACCAACCTTATCACCAAGATCACACCTCCATCTCCTCAAGAAACAACCACAATCTATCAAAACACCTCCAGCCCCTATAGCAACATCTCTAACTTCTATAGAAACATCTCCAACTCCTACAGCAGCAACATCAAGTCATCCAACTACCTCCAACACAAGCAACTACATCTCACAAATGTAGCACCAACTCCAATGTCTCAAAGACATGTAGAGACATATGCAACACCTATAGTAGCACTCCAACCACCTGAAACAACAACATCTCCAATCAACACAACTTTTCAACCTCAATCCAATCATCACATCTGGAATCCATCTCTACTCAGCATCATCAACATCTCCAAAACACCTCCATTAGGTCTAGTCATAAATATGTTGACATCAATGCCAACTAGTAGGACCATCAAGACAAATACACATCACCAATCACCCATCACACATGCATATGACAAGAAACACCATGAACTTGTTAACCTCAATGCCAACACTACAATTCAAACAAGAGAAAAAATAATTACAAAGCTACACAACGATCTCATGAGTGGTAAAAAAGAACAACATTTGGGATGTGACATGGACATACAAAATTTGAAATCCCAAGTTTCTGATTTGCAGCAGTAATTAGAGAGGGAAAAATAGCAACAATCAACAACAATCAAGGGAAAAGGAGCTTGAGGATAAAGTACAAAAACTCACTAGTGAATTCGCCAAATGTATATATCAACTTAAATCTACAAAGGAGGATCTTGAAAGGAAGGAAACTGAGCATAAGCAGAAATATAAGAAGAATGTGGATTTATTGAACAAGTTATGACAAGAAAAATCCAATATGAGAGAAAACTATGAAATGAAAATTCGACAACTTCAGCAAGGATCAATGGATGTGTCTATTGTAGCACCTGAACAATCATAGGTCTCCATAGCAGGAAAGAGACAAACTTCTTCTCAAGAGGGGGGCTCACAAAATCCTCCCAAGCATCCTCAAGTTTCATAATAGCAATTTTTAGGTGTTGTATCGTGGTTGTATCAATGTAGACACATTTCAACATGTGTTATATATAGATATATATATATATATATATATATATATATATATATATATATATATATATATATATATTCTGTTAGCATGCATTATATATTATTATATTTTCCATTAACAAGCACTTTTAAATAAATTGCTAGTCTTTTTTGAGGACTTACTTTTATGTCTCCTTCATGGAGTTTTTATCTAGTTGTGTTTTCACTCATATCTAGTTACTCTTTTATTTTGGACATTGTAATGGACTTTTATAAGTTGATGGCTCACTGAACCGAGAAATCGATGCTATGGATTGTACTACATTTATATTTGAAATACAAAATTTATCTTCTTTCCATAGTAGAACGAATTTACAATATTCTTAGTGCATCATATGGAAAAATTTACCATAGGGTGCCTCAAAAGGAAATCTGGGGATTGTTGGAGCTAAAGGTGTAATTTTTAACTAAAATGGTAAAAAAATCATGTCTTATGCTTAGGGGATTGGCACTGCCTCAATTAATTAGGCAGAGATATGAGTTGTCTGGAAAGGTCTAGTTCTTATTTCTTATAAAATAATATTAGAGGGGCATGTAGTACATTATATCTCTAAAAAATATGGGAAATAAGAACTAGTTCTTAGATAAATATGACTAGTTCTTATTTCTTGTTTGGCAATGAAGTCTAAGTAAACGTATAAAAATGAAAAAGTGTGTAAAATCATTAAATAAAAAATCTATAATTTGAATCAACCATATTAGCCAATAAATGGAGCATGGGCATGCATTTCAGTGAAGCAAGGCATTTTTTTCCTGCTTCACAAAAATGCATGCCCAACCTTCATTTCAAGGCCAAATTGAATGATTCAACTTAGAGAGTATTTTTTTAGTCATAGGTTACATCAATACAATTAAATATGTTTATTTTTTTCACATATATGTTTGTGTTTTGCAAAAATACACCAAGGGATAGATAAATATATAGCACCTAGGATTTGCAGGGTCTATTTTAGGTTTTTTCTATATTGTACATATTTTTTAGGTTTTTAAGTTTAGGGTTTGAAGATAAATAGGTAAGGAGAATGGAGACAAATAGGACTAGTTCTTATTTCTTATTCGCAATGAAGTCTAAGTAAATATATAACAATGAAAAAGTGTGTAAAATCATTAAATAAACAATATACAATTTGGATCAATTAGATTGACCAATAAATGAATCATGGGCATGTATTTTAGTGAAGCAGGCAATTTTGGCCTGCTTCACAAAAATGCACGCCCATCTTTGATTTCAAGCCCAAATTGAATGATTCAACTTAGAGAGTATTTTTACTCATAGGTAACATTAATACAATTAAATATTGTTTATTTTTCACATATATATTTGTGTTGTTCAGAAATACTCCAAATTGCATGGATTTCAAAGGGTAAAAGGCAAGGTTTTTGTGTCTCAAATAAATGCACGCCAGGAATGTTTGGGAACAAGGTGATGGACTAAGAAAAATAAAACTTTAATTTTAATAGTTGAAACTTGTAGTTTCTTGGTTAAAACCCTATAAGTAAGGTTGGATGACCTTATTTTAGTAGTAACAAGGTTTAAATGTTGCCAAGGGATAGATCAAGAGATAGCACCTAGGGATTGCAAGGCCTATTTTGGGTTTTCTATATTGTAAATATTTTTTAGTATTTTAATTTTAAGATTAGTTCAAGTGAACTAGTTAGGACGTTTACTATAAAAAGGTTTGGATTCCATTTTAATGCAAAAAGGACATTTACTATCATTTATGAATAACCAATTGCATGATGGAAATTTGGTCAATTCTACCCATGAGAAATAAGTGATGGTCATATTACATGCCACCAAAATCTTACAGCCCTACTTTTAAAAGTGTTATTTTTAATAAATTGTATCTTATATCTAAATATTAAATTTGATTTTTTTATTTTGTGTTTGAGAAAAAACAGGAGTAAAGGAGCAAAGTTAAAGAACCTTACGAAAAATTTATTCACTTAATAAAATTTTATTTTCTTTATAAAAGTGATTTATAGATAGATAAAGCAATAAGTTAAAAAAAAAAAAAAAAAACTCAGTTGCACGTGGATTCCTCACAGTTTATTCAGTGCACATATTTTCATTCAACGTGCATTCGTCACAGTTTATACAGTGTGCATTCCTCGTGGTCTATGTAGCATGCATTCTTGCATTCTGTGTGCTTTCCTCGCAGTCTATGTAGTGTGCATTCAATTAGTGTGCCTTGAACCCAGATAATGATGGCCTCAATTGAAACAACGATATCCTCTTCCCCGCAAATAGTTGACACATGGGGTTCTTAGGAGAATTCACAATCAAAAATTTCAAAGAGTGTGTTGATACTTGGAGATATACAAATAGTTGTCCACTAAGTATGCTAGATATCCTGAGAAGAGTAGAGATTTATAAATTTATATTTAGATAGTTCAATTTCCAAAATGATGAGATAAATGAGGCCATAGAAAATTATGATGATAAAGCCATGGAATTAAAAATATTTGGGCAGAGGATTAACCTGGACCCTGATCTGGTTGCAAGAGCAACAAAAATTCCACACAGAGGGGGAGCAATATTTAACTCCAAGAAAACCCCTAAGCTAGAAAATATTGAAATGACCAATAAAATATATGGGGAAAAAGTATTTGTTTCGAGGAATGGATTTAAAATGCAGGATGTTTGCCAAGGATTGTACAAATCATTGATTCAAGTTATCCTTAGGACAATTATGAATCATGACAAGCTTGATATTTTTGGTGACTACATAAGCCTAGTTATTCATTGGGTTGAATGCATTTCCATAGATGTCCCTCATCTGTTGGCTAAAAAATTACATTATGCCCTGCAAGAAAGTAAAATTAACAAGGTTAACTTCAGTTTCTTGGGAACACTGTAAAAAATTATTTATTTGTATCCACTCGGTGTTGAAACAAGGCCTCTTAAAACTTACATTAGGAAATCAAAACCAAAGAAAACAATGGAGGAAGAACCTAAACAGAGTCCAGTTAAAGGTCTGGAAATTTTTGTTGATACTCTTTTCCATTCTAAAGATATAGTTGCTAGTGTTCTAGCATACTTACAAGTGCATGTCAATGAAGATGAGGAGCAAGAAGGTATGGACCATTATATGGAAACATGTAATGATCATTTTTCTATAATAAACAAAATTTATTCTAAATAATTGGCACCAGTATAATTTCCCTTTTATGGGTGATTCAAAATCTACATCTCGAAGTTTAAATATGCACAGTACAACATACAATTTCGATAACATATTTTTTTTCTCGGTAATGATAGAATGATCCATTACAAACAAGTTGCAATGTAGAATTATTCCTCTATATACAGTTGGAAGAAAAATTATGAACTAAAGGAGAAATATATTGTTGAATGTGTGAAGAAGATTGCAGTGTTGGAATCAACAATTATGAAACAAACACAAAATTCAGTGAAAGACATAAATGCCAAGGACAAAATTATTGTTGAATTTCATAATCAGTTATCTAGAATGAGCGACAAAGGTATGAGGGAGATAGATGAACTACATGCAAAGTTCAAAACAATTTGGGTTTCACATGATGAAAAAATTAGTCAACTTAAAGAGGAGTTGAGAAGAATAGTATAGTTTCTCAATATACCTCCATTCACAACTTCATATACTTCTAAGGCTAAATTATTCAAGTTTTGAATGAAATAGATATCAATTTCTTCGTTGTTCTCTAAGTCGTCTCTCTCATTTTGTTGGCCATCAATGTTCTACTTAGTATCGACTAATGCATTGTCAAATATATGCCTTAATCTTGGATCATAATGTATGACAAATATCCATTTCGAGTCCAAAATATATTCATAGAAATATAACTGCACACGAACGACATACATATATTAGACCTATATTATAATATTTTTTTTGTTTAATAAACACATACATACATGCATACATACATGCATACATGCATACATATATATAAAATAAACTATGAATTAATAGATTAATGACCACTACAACTTCTTGTTTGAGTTAATGAAATACCTATCCACAATGAATTGGTAGAACACAAGGCTCCTTATCCTCTATAGGAACCTTGAGGAACCTATAGAAAACAATCCACTATAGCTATCATGTCTCCATGTCCTCTAAAATGCTTCATACCATACACTTAAAAATACAACATTTAAAAGAGAAGAAATCCAACTAATAATTTGTTGGATTTTCCCTCCATGTTGTAGGTTCCCTTCAATAATATTCTTATCTTTTGAGCTTGCTCGACTAGATTGCTTGAAATCAACCATGATGTCACAATTAAAGGATCATCTCTTTACATTTACACTTTCTACATGATAATGTCAACCATATGCCCACATTGTAAGATATTTCCTCGCCTGTGAAAGACCATTTATTTCAGTGAAAACAAATATAATGACAAATATTAAAATAGTTAATAGTGTCAAAATTGTAAAGAAAGAACATTTTGTAAAATTCCAACTATACCTTTCTTTCACATCCTCTACACATGTTGATTTCATCTTCTTTTATGTTTGAATCTATACCTGCATCTTCTATTTGATTTTGAATTTGTTTAGTAACCCATTGTAGTGTGCAATATTTTCCCCATTCCCCAAGCAAATCAGTGGGAAGTGGAGTATTCCTTGGGTTTGATCTCTTAAATTGCCTCCTTGTCCTAACAATTCTTCTCTTTTTATCATATAAATCATTTCATTTGTTCATAAATTCCATGTGGTACAAAATAAACTTGACAAATATAGCACTTTCATCTGCACCTATTACATGCCAACATATTTATTTCAAACTCCAAATCTCATGTTGTATATTTAAAAAATAAATTACAAAGTAAATGAATGATTGCAAGGAAAACAACCACAATGATCAAGAATTTACTTACTAGATTCTACTTCAACACCATTAGATTGTGTTTTTTATCAATCAATAATATCTTATGCATGTTCTTCATCCCAAAAGGATGGTCCATCTTCAAAATCCTTACCTAGGAATTCACATAGGAAAAAAAATGCTTCATTCAATACATACCCTTCATCCATGCAACCCTTTCAATGCGCCTTTTGTTGGACATATATTTTTAGATTTTTCATATACCTCTCAAAGAAAAGCATCAACCTCATTGATACGACACTTACCAATTCAATGCCATCAACTATGTGTATAAGTAAATGGACTTGTAAATCCATGAAACTTGTAGGGAGCTCCTTCTCAAATACACATAAAATTTCCACAATTTCCTTCTTCCATTTTGGAACTTCACATTTGTGGATCTCCTTGGAGGTCACCCACCTAATATAAGAATAGTGAATTAGTATGAACCTTTAGTCAAAAATTAAAAATCAATATAATATCTCTATGTCTCTCACACACAAACATTTCATATGACATACCTTGCAAATGTTAATAATCGACTTATGTCATTCCTTAAGTCAACTGTAAGACATGAATCCCCCCTAATTACTAATGGCATGATATGCTATCAAACAAATTTCTCAAAGTTCATTAGTAATTTTTCTCACACAATAGAATATCAAAATATATTTTGTACTTAATCAATGTTACCAGTAAAAGTTAAATGATGATAATACCTTCATGAAATTATGAAAATCATATGTTTTAAATCTTGTCATATGTCCATCAATTGTAAAAGCTTTTTCCAATGATGACCCATAGCCAGTAGGTGTCTAAATTGCATTGATGACTTTTTTTAGTTGGTCTAGCTCTTTTTTTTTTTCAAAATCCATGGAGCTTCTGCATATGTTTCATTTTCCCAGTTTGGCAACAAATGTCTTCTATCAAATTTGGTACTCTAAAGAGGAGTATCTCTCCTTGAAGACAAGGTTTCCTGCTCTTTGCCTGATATGTAAAAATGTTAAATCTTGGACATTTTTTAAGATGTGCATAGGATCTAATAGGTGAGCTATTAATATCCTTCCAGTAAAGGATATCATAAAATATAGATTTCCTTTTCATTCCTTTTGGCATATTAACTACAACTTGTTTTGGTTCTTTAATTGAAACAACCCAATCAAAGAAATGCTCCCAACTTTCTATTAAACATCTTCATACTTCCTAAGCCAATCACCTAGACCCATAACCAAGCGAGGGCCTCTATTGTCAACTTTTCCATCAAATTGATTCTTTTGGAGATTTCTAAACTTATGATCTAGTAGTTAAAAAACCTTATTGTTTGCGTAATTAAATTTATGTATATCTTTATAATAACGCCCTTGAAATGATTCTACACATATTGGACATGAAAATATCCCCTTTGTTTGAAGCCCTACAATTCAATAAGTAATGATAATAACATCAAAATAATAGTATAAATGTAAGTATGAAAGTTGGGATGAAAATAAATTATGTGTAAATACGTAAATATTTTATCTTATCATAACAAACAACAAGTATTGGGAAATCATGAATAGTACATCATACCACATCATACAACATGAAGGACAAATTTGATGGAGGACATGATATGACATACATTCTTATGCCTTTCCATAGCAATTGCATCTCATAGATAAAAGATGCAAGATAAATGTCCATACTTTTTACTTGATGTTTTCCTAGAATGATGAGAGCCAGCATAAGGTGCACCTTTCTAACACTCATCCATGGGGGAATATTGTATATTATTAGTTTAACTGACCAAACACTATAAGTTGAGCCCAGGAAAGAGAATGGGAAGATTGCATCAATTGCAAGACAAAACCTAATACTATGAGGTTCATCTTTGAATTTTCATTGCCATTTTTCCTCCATGTGTTTCATTGCTTTGGAGTTGGCTGAAATTCGCATGAATCCATATTTACTCATGTTATTTGCATTCCAATCCATCAATTGTGCAAGTGACTTGCAACAAAACATTCGTTGAAGTATAGGTATAACTGGCATGTGATATAAAACCTTCTTTAGAACTATAGGACCTTCTACATCTATATGATATCTCTTCTTTTTTCATACATGGCATTCTACCTTGTCTTGATATTCATATTTGTATAAAATGCAATCATTTTTACATGAATTAATTTTCTTATATTCAATCCTCAACTCAACCAACAATTGACGCGTCTCTCTGCAAGGTGATGGAAACTCATTTTCTTTAGGGAATATTTTAGTTTTTAATGCCTTGTAAGATTTCTAGAGATTAAATCAATTGAATATTTGACTTATGATGAACATGTTTGATATGTCAATCTATACTAGGATTGTTTATATACAATATATGGTTTTAAAATCCCCTTAAATAAATATAAACGAAGTTTATGAATGTTTACAAATTACGTACACCAATTGACAATGCAAAGTAAGAAATAGATTTCAACTTAGTTCAATAGGGCAATGAATCCTTTTTCTTCCAACAAAATAGTGACTTGATTTCTAATAATATTAATGTGCATGCAATTTTTGAGGTTCTACTTGCACCTGATCTGAACACGGGTGTCTTAGCTACTTGCTTGATTGAGTCTTTTAGGTTGTTATCATCAAGATTACATTGGTGGTAATTACCCTCGCAATCATCATTATTTTCAACCATATGATCATTATCATCATCATCGTTTCCATCCCCAAAGAAACATGTAAGAATTTCATTTAATACTTCTTCATGCATTGAATTTTCACTATCATCACCATCATTATGGCTAGGTGGCATGTCACCAATGTATGCTTCTCATCAACTCTTCAAATTTTTCAGTCGATGGTGTTCTCTTCAATCTTGCTTTTCTCGCCTTGGTATGGTTTAAAGGATGGTTTGGATCATCCCATCCAAATCTTAATAACCCTGCTTGACCATGGGTATTAGTAGGTGTATCATCAATATCTTCTAGCTATCAACGAACACAAGCATTATTTAATGTTATGCAACAAATGGATAAATCATGAATGTATCAATTTCAAAGAAATATAATGAAACATATCTTAACAAATAAAAATATAACATGTATGTATATATATATATATAGATAGATATCGATTGAATAATTTAAAATTATTTTATAGAAAACCTTTTTCATACAAACACAAATTTGACAACATAATTTTTAAAATGTCAATCCATGTTCATCAATTGTTCTTTAGTTTTCTGCCCTTAAGGACATCCTTAGGGAGACCTTGTTCTTCCCTTTTATTTTGCGCAAGAGTGCATCTTAAGAAGGGGAAATTAATCAATAATGCATCCTCGATGTTAAGGTCCATAATAGCCTCAACCATTATCAATATATCAACCTCTCTTTCCATATCTCCATCTTTATCATTTATAACCTCAAAAAATTGACAATTTGGTCTTACAGTTGGGTCCCTTCCCTTACTATTATTGATAAATCCTGCAATATTTTTGTGTGGGTATGCACATCTGTCTATATACATAAGTTGACCTCTATTCATTTCTTTTCCACTTTCCAATTGGAGATGATGTGTATATGTATTCAAATTTAGACCATATGCTGACATGTTATGCTTATATTCTACGCCTTGTCCATTCATCACTGTAATATGGTGTACCATAATATGGCATTAATCTCCTAGTGGGTTGTTGTGAATTATTTCTATGTTTAGATCCCAAATGGACATTTTGGACAATAAAGAGACCTAGATTTGCTCCATGAATATTGTAGGGTCATATCATGTAGTTGTACCCCAAATTGAAACACCTCATACACTCTAGGTAGTTGTTGATCATTGGGCCTAGTGCAATATAGTCAACGACCAAACGTCTCTTTGTAAATTGATCTCAAACTCAAGGGTAAGTCATCATTTCCATCACATTCATTCTCATAGGGTATGTAGTCCACCTTCCCTTGTCTTTAATCAAATTATGCATATTCAAACTGGTTTTTGTTCTATTACTTGTTTTCATCAATTCCTCATCTTCTGAGTTGGTATATATGCACATATTTTTGTTAGATATATCATCAGATAAATTATCACAACCTTTAGGTTGGAATTCGGTACTCCAGAAAAGTTGAAATGATAACTTTATCCCACAAGTAATCATTAAGAAAAAAAGTAATTATTTAAATAATATAAAGCAACATTTAAAAGACTAATACATATTATTTAAATCAAATTGGAAAATTCCTTTCCACAATTCCTATTGGATTCAAATCAATTGTAGGAGGCATACTACCCACTAGAAGCTCATCATCTATGTAAGGTCTTTGTACAATCGATAGTTGAATTGTATCTTTCCACAACATACAGAACATCCAAAAACAACAATTTTCTCAAAGTATTCATCTCTGTTAGAAAATTAGATATTACAGAGCAATGGCACACATAAAATATTACAGAAATATAAACAAAGAAACGCATAAAACAAGAGAGACACAGATATACATGGTTCACCCAATTTGGGTTACGTCCACAGAGAAACAACCAGTTCTTCCTTTTATATTATCCAGCAAACTGAAGAGATACAACCTACAGCAAATCCGTTGTAACACCCTATTTGCTCTCAATCTCCTCTCTCTTCCTCACTCAGAATACGGATGTACATAGACGAAATACAATTCCCTCATATATAGTTAGGGGTTGCCTTCCAGGGAAAAAAACCCTAAATTAAACATAACTTCTACCGTCAGATTATCCGCCTAATGAATGGCCCAGATTGACTAGAAATTACTGGACTTTTACAAGGCAATTTTACATCTATTTTTAGCTTCAGGGGCACTGCCCCCGAACCCCCGTCGGGGGACCGCTGGCCCCCAAACCCCCAGCCGAGGGGGATTAGTCCCCTGGTGTACAATATTCTTGGGGTATACATCCGACTGAAGCCTTTGAATACAGAAAATAATCAGGCTCCACACCCAACAATCTCCCACTTGGAGATTGATTATAGCAACTCCACCGTTGCTTCATTTGCTAGACAATGACTCCACTTTAGACCTGGTTGTTTCTCACCTTCTTCATCATACTTGAAGACCAATTGAAACTGAGTAGATTCTCAGTTTCTCCCTGGTTACAACTTTTGTTAGCATATATGTAGGATTCTGGCTAGTGTGTATCTTTTCCAGCTTCAGTTGTCCATCTTCCAATGCAGACCGTATGAAATGGTACTTGAGCTGTATATGTTTAGTTTTGGAATGAAATGCAGAGTTCTTTGGAAGATATATGGCACTCTGGCTGTCACTATATAACCTACCCAACTCCTACTTCTTACCCAATTCATCCAGAAAACTTTGTAACCAAATCATTTCTTTACTAGCCTCTGTAGCAGCAACATACTCTGCTTCTATTGTTGAAAGTGCAACAACACTTTGGATTTTTGAAATCCAACTGATAGTTGTTCCACCTACAGCAAATACATATGCTATAGTGCTCCTCTTGTTATCTCTGTCACCTGCCATATCTGCATCAACATATCCCTGTAGAGTAATGTTTGAACCACCAAAGCATAATGCTTGATTTGTGGTACCTCTCAAATACCTGAGAATCCACTTCACTGCCATCCAATGTTCTTTTCCTGGATTGTTCATGTACCTACTTACAACTCCCACTGCATGTGCAATATCAGGCCTTGTGCAGACCATTGCATACATTAAGCTTCCAACTACTGATGCATATGGAACTTTAGACATATGAGCCATCTCTTCCTGAGTCTTGGGACACAACTCCTTACTTAATTTCAAATGGCTAGCCAAAGGTATACTAATTGGTTTTGCATTCTGCATATTAAACCTTTTCAACACCTTTTCTATGTACTTACTTTGAGACAGTGTTAATTTGTGATTCTTCCTGTCTCTAGTTATTCTCATACCAAGGATTTGTTTTGCAGCACCCAAATCCTTCATTGCAAATGTGTTTGCCAATTTCCTTTGGAGCACATTTATTTCCTACATGTTAGAACCTGCAACAAGCATGTCATCTACATACAATAACAATATAATATAGCTGCCATCATTTTGCCTTTTGAGATAAACACAATGATTAGAGTGACATCTAGTATAACCTTGTTCAGATATAAACCTGTCAAATTTTAGATACCACTGCCTTGGAGCCTGTTTTAAGCCATACAAGCTCTTCTTCAACCTGCACACTAGTTTCTCCTTCCTTTTTACTCATATCCTTGTGGTTGCTGCATATATATCTCTTCCTCCAAATCCCCATGGAGAAAGGTTGTCTTTACATCTAACTGCTCAAGATGCAAATCTTTGGCTACTACTAGACTTAAAATAGTTCTGATTGAAGTCATTTTAACAACAGGAGAAAATATTTCATCAAAATCAATACCTTTCTTCTATGTAAACCCATTCACCACAAGTCTAGCTTTGTACCTCTATTTTCCTCCATCCTCTTCCTTCAGCCTGTAAACCCATTTATTTTGCACTGTTGTTTTACCTGCAGGCAACCTAACTAAGTCCCAAGTCTGGTTATGTGCTAAGGAGTCCATCTCTTCTTTCATGGCTTGCTCCCACTTCTTCCTAGTTTCTACCTACACTGCTTCTTCATAATATTCTGGTTCACCAGAATCAGTCAACAATACATAATATAATCAAGGAGAGTATCGTTTAGGAGGTCTACTTTTCCTGGTAGATCTTCTAACACCACTTTCAGGTGTTTTAAGTGCTTTTTGCTGTTGTGGTTGTTGTTCTGGCTGTTGATCATTATGATTTTCAGGCACCATCACTTTTCCTGTGATATTGTCAAGCACTGTGTATTCTCTGTTTTCTTTTTTTGTTTCTTTTCCTGCAACTGATTCTTATACAAAACCTTTCATTGAATATTACATCTCTGCTCCTAATGATTTTGTGATTTTCATAATCATATAAGCGATAACCAAAATCATTAACACCATATCCAATAAAGGTACATTTCTTTGATTTTGCCTCAAGCTTTGTTCTATTTTCTTTGTTAATGTGGACAAAGGCTTCACAACCAAAAGTCTTTAAAAATGAGTAGTTTACCTTTTTACCTATCCATGCCTCCTCTGGAATACCACCATCCAGGGAACTTGAAGGCCCTCTATTTATTAGATAAATAGTAGTATCTACAGCATCTGCCCAAAATTGTAAAGGCAATTTTGCATGCAATCTCATGCATCTTGCACGCTCCATGATTGTCCTGTTCATCCTTTCTGACACACCATTTTCTTGTGGTGTTCCTGGAATTGTCTTCTCTCTACAAATTCCATTCTCTGAACAGTACCTATCAAACTCTTTGCTGCAATATTCACATCCATTATTTGATCTGAGACACTTCATCCTTTTCCCTGTCTCATTTTCAACCAAAGATTTCCATTTCTTGAAAGTATCAAATACATCATATTTATTTCGAATACAATAAATCCAGGTTTTTCTAGTTGCATCATCAATAAAAGTAACATAATAACGAGAGCCACCAAGAGATGATACCTAAGCAGGTACCCATACATCTGTATGCACAAGCTCTAATTTTTCGGTCTTCTTTTCTTTCCCAACTCTAAGGAATTTGACTCTCTTATGTTTTCCATAAACACAATTCTCACAGAATTTTAATCAACATGCTTCAAACCTGGTAGCAAATTTCTTGAGGGAAGAATCTACATCCCCTTCTCACTCATGTGCCCGAGCCTATGATGCCACAATGTCGTATCTTCTCCTGTAGAGGTTAAAGAATTAACAAAATTATAAATACCATTGCATAAATACAATGTACCAACCTTTTCTCCTTTCGCTATTACCAAGGATCCTTTAGTGACCTTCCAAGTTTTATCTGTGAAAGTAGTTACGCAACCTTCACCTCCCAACTACCCTGTTGAAATCAGATTTTTCTTCAGATCTGGAACATGCCTTACCTTCTTCAATAGCCACTGATTTCCATTTTGCTGTTTTATGAAAACTGTACCCACTCCAACGATTTTACAGGGTTTATCATCACCCAACCGAACTTGTCCAAAATCTCCTTGAACATAATCATGAAAATGTTTCTTATCAAGTGTAGCATGGAATGAGGCCCCTGAATCTATCACACAGGCATCAATAATTTTTTCTAATGAAAAAATCAAAGCATCTTGCAACACATCACATGTTACATTCACTTCATGATTAGTTTCTTGCTACACATCTCCTTCTTTTCCCTTCCGAGACTTGCAGTCTTTCTTTAGGTGTCATTTCTTCCCGCATTTCCAACACACTATCCCCGATCTGGACTTGGATCTGCCTTTTCTTGACTTAATGTGATATCCTGAGCTCTTTCCTCTTTCCATTTTTCTTCCCCTAGTCTCTGCAATCAAAGCATTACCTGATGTCTCACCAGAGATTGTTAGGCCCCTATACTACTAGTGTAACCCCTTATTGTTATTAGTACAACCCACTTATTATATTGATGTACCCATGTAGTGCCCATATTTTTAATATTGTGCCCCATAAAAGCCCACTATTGTTATTATTGTGCCCTTACATTATTATTGTTATGTCGGCTCTGATTATTTTATGACCCCTTAGACTCTTATATATAGAAAGGAGGTCTTTTCATTTGTATCATCCAAGAATTGTTCATTTATGTAATGTAAAGGAGGTTTCCCCCTAGAAGAGGCTGAATTCTAAGGCATTGATCTATCTTTTCTATCTTTTCTTGAGTTGGTTTCATAACATTGGTATCAAAGCCTTGGATTCTATGGTTTTGCTGCTCCAAATAGGTCATCGTGGCATTTTCGCTATAACTTTTTTCTGTGACGTTTCAGAAGCTAAAAAAAACCCATTTGCGAATACATCGCGCTAAACCTCGAGTCCAAATTTCAGATCTTTTCGCACTATATTTTCGGAGATATGATCTGAGGAAGTTGGTCTTTTTGTAGATTCCTGAATTACATCCCAAACAGGTGACCTGGGGAAAATCGTCATAACTTTCTCTCTGAGCATCAGATTGAAATTTCATAAGAAGGTACAAAAAGAGGATGGACTGTAGTTTCTTGTAGATATTTTTTAGAGCCAAAGGTTGAAACAGTGACACGTGGAACTTCATACAAGTTCGCTCTTCTGGAAAGGTCTATAATCAGGTCATCTTGGGAGATTGTGCATAACTCTTTCTTGGAGAATCCAATTTGGATCAGACTGGTGGCATTGGAAAGAGGACACAGAGGGCTACTAGAAATCGCAATTTCAGAACTTAAAGATCCGAAAGTACAGAGTTACAGTCGTTTCAATAACGAGCTCCTAAAATCAAGAAAAATCAAGATGAGGAAGTTTGATGGCAAGGATCCAGTAAATTGGATACTTCAGATAGAGCAATATTTTGATCTACATGGTGTACCACTGTTACAAAAGGTATGTATTGCATCTTCATATTTAGAACCGGATCAATTTTTATGGTATGAGGGGTTTTGTTCTCGTAAACAACTTGTTATGTGGTCAATTTTCATGGAGGAAATGATAGCACATTATGAGGATACAAAGAGCAACACCTTCTTTAGAGCAACACCACAACAATTGGAAAGAGTAAAAGGGCTTTGTGACATAGTGGAAAGAAAAATTATGGAAACTAGGAAGCATACCCCTCACAACTATAAAGATGGAAGTGTTGTTTCTCCTAACCTTCCACAACCTACAAGGGTTACACCACAGCAATTGGAAGAAAAAAGAGAAAAAGGGCTTTGTTACAATTGTGATAGCAAATGCACTAAAGGTCATAAGTGCGCTGAGAAGAAATTATTTTACATAGAATATGAAGAGGATGAAGAAAAGGATCAAGAAACATCGAAAGAAGAAGATATACGCCAGGACCCCACCCCAGAGAAAGAAGAAATGAATCAGACCATATCTTGTAAATCATTGGCAAGAATTACCTCCTCAAACTCTCAAGATAAAAGGACATATCAAGAAGAAAAAGGTGCAAGAAGTGAAAGATCACATCGAGAAAGAAGAAATGAATCCAACCATATCTTGTAATTCATTGGTCGAAATTATCACTCCTCAAACTATCAAGATAGAAGGACATATCAAGAAGAAAAATGTTCAAGAAGTGAAAGATCACATCGAGCATCAAGAAATGAATCTGACCATATCTTGTAAAGGATTGGAACAAATTACCACTCCTAAAACTCTAGAGATAGAAGGACATATCAAGAAGAAAAAGGTTTAAGCAGTGAAAGATCACATCGAGCATCAACAACAAGTTCTCCAAATTTTGAAGGATAACGCCACTTCAGTGCAAAATCAAATGAAACAACAGGTAGATCAACATCATAGCGAAAAATTCTTTGATGTAGGTGATTGGGTTTTCTTACTACTACATCTCAAGCAAGCTATTTATGATAAGGAAATGTTGGCAATACTACATGCACTTAAAAAATGGCGACCTTACCGAATGGGAAGACTCTTCAAGGATGAGGATGTGGAAGCATTGTTTTGTGCTATTTCTATTATCCAAACAGATTGGATAAACAAAGCAAGGGATGAATGGAAGAAGGACGAAGAAGTATGGCCACTTATTCAAAAGTTGCAAAATATCCCAATTCAAACAAATATTTCCAGAAACTGAAGAGGAAGGAAAAATCATATTGGAACCTAGAGCAGTCACAGAAACAAGAACCCGACAACTACGAAATCAATCAATTTCAAAGTATCTCATCAAGTGGAAGAACTTACCCATTGAAGATTCCACATGGGAGGACAAGAATTTTATACAGAAGCTTCAAGAACTACTCAAGCGTTAAGGACAACGCTTTTTGAAGGAGAGGGGCATGTTAGGCCCCTATACTACTAGTGTAACCCCTTATTGTTATTAGTACAACCCACTTATTATATTGATGTACCCATGTAGTGCCCATATTGTGCCCCATAGAAGCCCACTATTGTTATTATTGTGCCCTTACATTATTATTGTTATGTCGGCTCTGATTATGTTATGACCCCTTAGACTCCTATATATAGAAAGGAGGTCTTTTCATTTGTATCATCCAAGAATTATTCATTTATGTAATGTAAAGGAGGTTTCCCCCTCGAAGAGGCTAAATTCTAAGGCGTTCATCTATATTTTCTATCTTTTCTTGAGCTGGTTTCATAACAGAGATTTTTCGTCGCATTTCCTCGCTAAGGAGTGCACCGACAACATCATCAAACTTTAAAGTACTAGATCCAGAGATAGAGTTACTAATGGCCATAACTAAACCATTCCAACTTTCTGGCAATGAACACAGAAATAACAGAGCCCTAACTTCATCATCAAAATTTACCCCTACAGAACTTAACTAACTTGTAACTGTATTAAAATCATTTACATGATCTGCAATAGATCCACCTTCTAACATCTTCATATTAAATAAACGCTTCATAAGAAATACCTTATTTGAGGCCAAAGGTTTTTCATACAATTTGGCCAATGCCGACATTAAACCTTGTGTTGTCGTTTCCTTTGAAATATTAAACGCTATCGACGCTGCTAGGCACAGCTGTATTGTTCCAAGTGTTTTTCTGTCCAGAATATCCCATTCTATGTCTGTCATACTCGTCGGCTTCTTTGTCTTTCCGCTCAATGGTAGGTACAGATCTCTCTGATGCAGATAATCTTCCATCTGCATCTTCCACAGCTGGTAGTTTTGGCCGTTGAATTTTTCGGCCCTAAACCTACCATCTTCTGCCATTTCTCCCACTCGAACCAGGAACCCTTCTCTCCTGTGAGTTTATCAACCAAATAGACCTTTGGCTCGGATACCAGTTGTTAGAAAATTATATATTACGAAGCAATGGAACACATAAAATATTACAGAAATATAAACATAGAAAACGCATAAAACAAGAGAGACACAGATATACGTGATTCAACTAGCTTGGGCTACATCCACGGAGAAAAAACCAGTCCTTCCTTTTATATTATCCACCAAACTAAAGAGATACAACCTACAACAAATCCGCTATAACACCCTCTTTGCTCTCAATCTATTCTCTCTTCCTCACTCAGAATACGGATGTACATAGACGCAATACAATTCCCTAATATATAGTGAGGGGTTGCCTTCTAGGGCAAAAAACCCTAAATTAAACATAACTTCTACCGTTAAATCATCCGCCTAATGAACAGCCTAGATTGACTAGAAATTACTAGACTTTTACAAGGCAATTTTACATCTATTTTTAGCTTCGAGGGTGCTACCCCCAAACCCCCGCCGGGGGACCGCTGGCCCCCGAACCCCCTAGCCGGGGGGGGATTAGCACAAGTCCCCCCCGCGTGGAGGGGTGTACAGTCTTCCTGGGGTATACATCCGGCTGAAACCTTTGAACACAGAAGATAATCAGGCTCCACACCCAACAATCTCATGTAGTATAGTGTTGACCAACCTCTTGTTCAATACAATCATTTGTTGTGTCTTCAAGATCCATTTTCATATCCTCTTTGACCCACTATCTTCAACGTGATTTAATAGTTTTAGTTCCATGTCCATGTACATATTTTCTTCTTTTTCTAGTTGAAGGCTCAGGCTCTGTATTTGCTCCAATCTCCATCTAAAATAATCAACAACATGCATTAATTTCTGTCAATATTGGATAATACACTATAAATTTTAATAATATCGTGAAAAAAGATGGACATATCACAAAATGTCATTATATCAATTTTTCATAAGTTAAGTCAAAATTTGAGTACATGATGTCCCACATCATCCATTCTATCCTCATTTTATATGACACGATCTATTGCCATGGCCTCATCTGGCTCCTGTAATACACAACATAGTCAATAATGTTTAGTACACCAATTATATCATTTCAATGTATATGATATCCAACACAAAACTTCACTTTAGTATTATAGTTGACATATTGACATCATGTTAATTTTGAGTTGAAAAAAAAATTATGACCCGAATATATACATGGAGCCAAAATTTCAACAAGAAAAGTATCCAATATCCCTATCCCACATTGCCATCCTAATTTTCAAACATTTCCCTTGATCAAAGAATCACATTTAGTCACAATTCTTGTGCAGTTTTAGCCAATAAGTGTGACATGAAAGGCCTCATGGAAAAAAAAAATGACTTTCTCTCCTCTATCCAAGTCTTCCAATGTAGTAATTTATCATATCTGCCAATGTTCAATTCAAAACAAATATGCACTCTCGAGCCAACCCAATTACACTCTTGGTAATGAAATTTGAAATGGGACATGATTGGATAATAATTAACATTAATATATAACATTGCATCGTGTCTAATGAATATCCTACCTAACTATGTTTCCCACTTATACACAACTTTCAGATAAGGCAAGTCGAAGCAAAACTTAGATTATTGTATGAAATCTGAAGTATAAATATTTAAGCTCAATAAAATATAACAACAAAAAAGTGTGCAAACTAATAAAATATCAATGTACAATTTAAATCAATCATATTGGCCAATAAATGAAGCCTAGGTGTGCATTTTAGTGAAGAAAAACAATTTTGGCATGCTTCACAAAAAATGCATGCCCAACCCTCATTTCAAGGCCAATTGAATTACTCAACTTGGAGAGTATTTTTTACTCATAAGCAACATTAATAAAGTTAAATATACTTTAATTTTTCACATATATATTTTTTTTGTTCATGAATACTCCAAATTGTATGGATTTCATAAGGTAAAAGGCAGGGTTTGTGTGCCTAAAATAAATGCACACTGAGACTTATAATTAATGGAAATGATATATTAAACATTCCATCCAATGGACCCATGAAATTGTACCTTATGGTGTGAAAGTCATGTAATGGGCCTCGATATTGTGGTTTGACAATGCCCTAATGTGTTTCATTTTTATGGTCTAACAACGACCTAATGGGCCTCATTTCTTGGTTATAATAGTGGACTCTTTGGGCCTTCTTATATGTGATATGAGAAAAGATTATGATAGAGATATGAAGGAAATATATTGAGCCATATGAAAGAGATATCATGACAGACCTATGACAGAGATATCATGACATACCTATGAATTTTTTGTTGCATTGTTATTGCTAATGTTCTCTCTACATAATTACTTATGATGATATGGGGTGAATGCAATATGAAAATGTTGAAAATGTTTTAAAATGAAATTATCTACAGCGAAGACTTCTAGACCTAACAAAATTAATGCTATTACTACTCTACTGGTCAGTAAATATATAACAATGTAAAAGTGTTTAAAATAATAAAATAAACAATATACAATTTGAATCAATCATATTGGCCAATAAATGAAGCATGGGCATGCATTTTAGTGAAGCAAGGTAATTTTGGCCTGCTTCAAAAAAATGCACGCCCAACCCTCATTTCAAGGCCAAATTGAATGATTCAACTTGGAGAGTAATTTTTTACTCATAAGTAACATTAATAAAATTAAATATTTTTAATTTTTCATATATATATTTATGTTGTTTAATAATACTCGAAATTGCATGGATTTCATACGATAAAAGGCAAGGTTTGTGTGCCTCAAATAAATGCACATTGGGACCTGTAATTAATGGCAATGATATAATGATCATTTCATCCTATGGGTCTGTGAAATTGTATCTTTATCTTGTGGTGTAACAGCACCCTAATGGGCCTCAACCTTGTGGTGTAACAGCACGCTAATGGGCCTCATCCTTGTGGTGTAAGAGCACACTAATGGGCCTTAGTCTTGTGGTGTAACAACTCCCTAATGGGCCTTAGTATTATGGAGTAAAAACGCCCTAATGGGCATCAGTTCTTTCATATGACAGTGACCTCTTTGGGTATTCTTATTTGTGATATGAGAAAATATTATGATAGAGATATCATGACAGACCTATGACAAAGATATCATGACAAGCCTATGATTGTTCCGCTACATTGTTATTGCTAATGTTCTCTCTACATAGTTGCTTATGATGATATGGGGTGAATGCAATGTGAAAATGTTTTAAAATGCAATATATACAACAGAGACTTCTAAGAAAATCAACATTGTTACTACTCTACTGGTTAGTAAAGACATAATAATGTAAAAGTGTTTAATATAATAAAATAAACAATCTACAATTTGAAACAATCAAATTGGCCAATAAATGAAGCTTGGGAGTGAATTTTAGTAAAGTCGGGCAATTTTGGCTTACTTCACAAAAATGCACACCTGACCTTCATTTCAAGTCCAAATTGAATGATTCAACTTGGAGGGTATTTTTTTACTCATAGGTAACATTAATAAAATTAAATATTTTTTTAATTTTTCTCATATGTATTTCTTTTGTTCAAGAATACTCCAAATTGCATGCATTTCATAGGGTAAAAGGCAGGGTTTGTGTGCCGCAAGATCTCCGTCAAGATTGGAAAATATACTACAAATTTTAATAATATCATGAAAAGACATGGACGTATCACAAAATGCCATTATATCAATTTTTCGTCGTGATGTCTAGCATCATCCATTGCGTCCTCATTTGAGATGACACGATATGTTTCCATGGCCTCATCTAGCTCTTGTAATACACAACATAGTCAATAATGTTTAGTACACCAATTATATCATTTCAATGAATATGATATCCAACACAAAACTTCACTTTAGTCATACATTTGACATATTGATATCATGTTAATTTGGAGTTGAAAAAGAAAAGAAAAAAATATGTCCCTAGGTATATACATCGAGCCAAAATTTTGACAAGAAAAGTATCCAACATCCCTATCCCACATGGCCACCCTAATTTTCAAACATTTCCCTTGATTATAGAATCACATTTAATCACCATTCCTATGCATTTTCAACCAATAAGTTTGACATGAAAGGCCTCATGTCGACTTTCTCTCCTCTATGTTGTAGTATTTTTGAAATCATAAAGACCTTCCTCCTTTGGTTGAGGTTGCTTTGTCTTCTTACCTGTATTGTATTTGCAAATTCCATTGTCATATCTTCTTCGACCCACTTTCCTCTCTGTGATTTAGTAGTTCTACGCCATCCATGTCGTATGTCCATGGCCTCCTCTAGATCTTGTAATACACAACAATGACAATAATTTTTAGTACACTAATCAAATCCAATTATCAACAATGAAAACAATAAGTGTAGGGGAAAAATTATAGGTAGGCTATATTTTGAATAGATTATGATTTGTCCTTACAACATAGATATTAATTGAGATTAGCATTTTTTCCCCATGTAACGCACTTTACCACAATTGTGTATATCAACTTTATTTCATTCCTTATTTATAACTTAGTTATGTAATCATTTTAGAGCTAATTAAAGTACTCTATATTGAATTCAGTGGATTATTGAAATTATGGTTATTCTACTAAATGTATTCTATCAATATTTGATTTTATTTGAGAATAATGTTATATTCTTGTAACATTTCTATGTCTAATTTTTTTTGGGAAAAAATAACTTGATGGAACTAGACTAGTCGTCATTTGCGCCAACTTTGATGCCCCAACATGATCACATTATTTGAACTAAGTCGGCACTAAAATTTGCAATGGGAGAGTCGAAATTTTAAAATTCCTGCAAGCCAAAACTTCGAAATTAAATACCCACCAACTATTGAACAAATATATATATATATATATATATATCAGACTCTTTCTTTCTCCTCTGAGAATTTTTTTTATTGTTGAAAGGTGTGAAACTAGCAAAGAAAAGAATAGGCTCCTCTGTCACCACTTGGGTCTTGATCTGAGAGATTCAAAGTGCACTTGTTCTGTTGTGGATGGAAAGCTTCAATACTGCCTTCTTTTTCTTGGATTCATTGTGGTAGTTCAAATACTGCAAAACAAGTTGACGGGTTTTGATGATATTTTGTGGATTTTAAAGGATCTTAAGGACTTAGATGGAGCTTACATGAGATTTTTATTTTTCTCCCTTTTTGGTCCAGAAATTGGAGTTGCGGAGTAAACTTAAGGGTTCAAACAGAGCTTACAAGAAAATTTTATGTTTCTCCCTCTAGAAATTGGAGCTACAAAGTAAGGCATTCTCAGTTATGTGAACAAAGGGTGGATTTAGGGTTAAATTACGAAATATTTATTCATGTATTGGTACATAATGGTTTGATTATCATAAAGGTTTGTTGAAAATTAAGGCAAATTGTGTGTATGTGATGGTCAGATTGCTTACCTCGGCTCGAATTTCTTCCCTTCACACAGTGTGATCTCCTTCCTTGCATGATATTTTCCTTTTCTCGCCTCCACAGATAGGATTTGTTGGCCCAGCCTCAAAATGTCGAGTAGAGGGAATGGAGCAGATAGTGGACAGAATGAGGAAAGTCATTATGAATTTATAGAGATGTAATTGTTTAAATTTTTATTTTTATTTTTTATTTTTTATTTTTTAATTCCAAAATTTAAAAACAAAATTTATTTTATATATATAGGGACATAAGACTAACATGGAGAAAGAGACCTTGGCTTTGATATTGTGGACGGAGGTAGTTAACAAACTTGACGGTATGGACTTGAAAACGCTTGCTAGATACATAGAAAAATGATCAACTAAAAACATTGAAATAGTGTAAGCACATCAACTGGCTCAAAGGGAATCAATTGATTCCCTAACCGCTCTTGGATATAGTAGAAGATCAAAGAGGAAATCATTAAGCATAACCACTAAGAATTTGAAATAGGAAACAAAGACTTCCAATACCCAATCCACTCTAGGGAAAAAAATCTCTTTTTCCACGCTACATTGTGAATCTTGCATTAGTAGCTATGATACAAGGATAGAACACGACGTGGTTTCCGAGGTGAAATCCATAGATCAGATGTTGGGAAAGTTTTTGTGAATAATTTGAAGGAATGATGCCTTCAATGATTCAAATAACATCTCCATTTTCTATTCTCAAAGATACCATTGCACCTACAAAAAGCAGTAATTCACGACATAGAGACTAAATTTGGCATATGTTGGTCCATAAAAAAATGTTAAACTACAAATGTCTCATAACTACGAGAGATTTAGGTGTAATCAAACAAATAAGATCAAAAAATTCCCACCTGAGCAAAGGCTCAAAAGAAGGCCAATTGATGTAAGTATAAAAGTATGGAAAGAACTTGTAAAAACATATGAGAAGTTGGATGAATGGAGGAATTCTGGTGAGGAGAGTATCTAGGTATTTGAATTTTCTCATAAGATTATATAAAATTTCTTAAACAATTTTTATATTTTATTTGTGCATAGTTAAATTCAATTATTATATGCTTCAAGATAAGGCCTCCAAGGCTAGGCTTGCAAAGCGAAGTGCCACACATCATCATGGTGAGAAGGTCTACACGCCTTGATTTGTACCTTTGTAAGTATATTTAATATGCAGAATGATATTTTTTTTATTTCCTAGAAAAAGTAAATGATTGCATGTTAATTAGTTTAACTAGTCCATGTGCCATGTTTTGACAGGAGAAAAAATATGGTCGCCATCTAACAAACTTTGAAAATGTCATGTTACAAAACAAAAAGTGGATCGACTTTGTTATCTAGATGGAGAATGAGGTATTGATAGTTCACTTTCAATAAATTGGTTGGATATTGTTTTTTTTATATGTTAATTTCCATTTCTTGCAACATAGAGTAGAGGCAACACACCCTTTTTTTCCATATTTAGCCAATGAAAATTGTTATACATTCTAATTCTAAAATTGGTTATAAGATGGTTGGAACATGATAGGATAAATGGAATCCTCCTAGGGTAATATAGCAATGGAATGTTACCTATTAGCACACAATCTAGCAGGGCCCTAAGGAAGGTTAAACCTAAGGGACAACTATTAGACTAAGTGATAACAATGGGACAATGACCCACTGTCACTTTAGTAAAGGTCCCCTACTCTTTACAAACTTTCACCAATGGGAGGAGTCTTAGGGCCACTCTACCAAAATTGTGGTTTTCCAAGTAGTTCCCTTCTTGAATCTATAATACATTAGGCGAGATCCCACAGGACTAGGATTAAGGATTAACCTTCATTTAAGGTGGTGGAATAAGACTATAGTTAAAACCATTCCCTCTTCCAAGTCACCCAACAATCCATGCCCAAAGTGCCCAAGGATAAACAAGCATAAGCACCTAATTACACAATGAAAAAAATACTTTTAGGATTGAATTTCCCACCTTCAAACACATGCTCTGATAGATGGTTGAGGGTGTTGTACCTCTAAGATAATAATGGTCAGCTATTATGCTAGAGCATCGAAGATAAACATTTTGGGGGTTTTGTTTTAATTTGGGAGACCAATGGATGAAACAGATATAGCACTGATGTGCCTAAGCTCTTGAATAATATCAATATCTCACAGAGGGCTACTATAAATATTTATGCAGTGAAATAGCTCAAATGCAGGTTTTAACCCAGTACAAAAATTACTTGCATACGAATTCTAAAACACAAAAAATAAACAATGCGAGAGCATAACACATAAAACACATATACACAAATATTTTCCCTTGGATCCCAAAACTGAGACTACCAGCTTGATTTTCATTATGTTCCTTTCAATGTTACAATACATATTTATACATGCTGAAGCATCCAATACCATGGACCGAAAACCATCGCGTCCAAAACCATGGAGTGAAAACCATCACGTCCAAAACCATGTGCAAAAAATCATGCACAAAACCATAGGTAGGTCCATCCAACCTAATATAGGGTCCAAAAACAAAATTTTCTGGGGCACTGCCCTAAACCCCATAGAGTGGGGTTACCTGCACCCCTCAAACCCCCTATGACCCCACCCCTCCCCCCCGCTATGCAATCGACACAATGAAGATTGGGTTCCACCCCCCAGTTAACTACGTGGGTTAGTAGTGGAAAGAATATAACACAACCCAACATTCTCCCACTTGTTGTTTTCTTTCCACAGGGGGTCACAAGAGAGCTTAGTCATTTATCCAGCCCTGCAACGCCCATTGTTTCTCTACACCAAGGGAACTTCTCAGAGCTCATAGATTTTGTAAATGCAACTGCAGTATTCTTCAAAGTGTCCACCTTTACCAGCAACACCTTTTTTTCTTCTATTATATCCCTCACAAAGTGATATTGAACATCAATGTTCTTTGTCTTTGAATGATGTGCAGGGTTCTTTGCCAAGAAAATTTCACTTTCGCTGTCACAGTCTATCCTTATAGCTCCCTATACTAACCCCATACTTGAACACAATCTCTACAACCAAACTACTTCCTTTCTTGCATGAGTGGCTGCCATGTACTCTACCTCTGTAGTTGATAGTTCCACTACAGATTGTTTCTTACTCATCCAACTGACTACACCTCCAAATAGGTTAAACACATACCCACTTGTAGATCTTCTCTGATCCAGATCTCTAGCCCAGTCTGCATCAACAAAGCCACAAATATCCAACACTCTGTCCAATCCTGGTCTTCCTTGGTAGCACAAACCATAATCATTAGTGCCACGCAAATACCTGAAAACCCGCTTCATTATTGTCCAATGCTCCTTCCTTGGTTTTGACATAGACCTGCTCAATACTCCCACTACATGTGCAATGTCTGGTCTATTATAGGCCATCGCATACATCAGGCTACCGATTGTGCTTGCATATGGAACACGAGACATGTCCTCTTCCTCTTCTTGTGTCTTGGGACACTGTTCAGCAGATAACTTTACACCTATAGGAATAGGAACCTTCACCGATTTACTATACTGCATATTAAACCTCTGCAATATTGTCTCGACATACTTCCTTTGGTTTAACCAGAGCTTCCTCTTTGTCCGATCTCTTTTAATTTCCATGCCCAAAATATAGTTTGCAGCACCAAGATCTTTCATGTCGAATTTGGAGGAGAAATGGGTCTTCAAATCTTGGATAATTTCTTTGCCATTTCCAACCAGCAACATATCATCCACATACAAGACCAAATAAATAACACGATTACCAATTAATTTAAAATACACACAGTGATCTGCTTTGCTTCTGGTGAAGCCAAGTCCCCATATAAATGTATCAAATTTCTGATACCACATCCTTGGTGATTGTTTTAACCCATACAGAGACTTCTTTAACTTGCATACCATTTCTTTCTTACCCTTCACCACAAAACCTTTAGGTTGCTTCATGTAGATCTCCTCTTCCAGATCCTCGTTAAGAAATGTTGTCTTCACATCCATCTGTTCTACCTCAAAATCAAAAGCAGCAGCAATAGATAAAAGTAATCTAATAGAAGCAACCTTGGCAACAAGAGAAAAAATATCACCAAAATCAATTCCTGGCACCTAGGAATAACCTGTTGCTACCAACCGAGCTTTGTATTTCTCCACCTTTCCTTCTGCATTTGTCTTCTTCTTGAACACCCATTTGCTGCCAATGGGTTTCCTTCCAGCCGGCAACTCCACCAGATCCAAAGCCTCATTTTTGTGCAAAGATGCCATTTCATCAACCATGGCCTCTTTCAGAGTTTTCCATCCTCTGAATCTACTGCTTCCTTCACAGTTTTTGGATCATCATCAATAATATATAAAGAAAAATTTGAACAGAAAGCAAATGGATGGTACCTTTCTGGTTGCCTTCTTTCTTGAACTGATCTTCTCACACCCAGAGTTTGTGGCTCTTCATCTTCTAATTCCTCCTCTGTTGTAGAGTCTGATTCTTCCTCCTTTAGCTCAAACTCTATCTTCTCAGGTTCCTTTGGTTGGAATTCATGTTTAATAACATATTTCACCTCTCTGAACACCACATCGCGGTTGTACACAACCTTCCTTGTTACTGGGTTCCAAAGCTTATAACCCTTTAAATCATCCAATAAAGATGCACTTTTCAGATTTACTATCCAACTTGGTTCTTTTCTCCTTTGGAACATGTACATATGCCTCACATCCAAATACCCTCAGATGTGAAAGAGAAGGTTTCTTACCAGTCCATACCTCTTGTGGAGTCTTATCTTCCAATGTTGATGAAGGTGATCTGTTGACCAGGTAACATGTAGTCTCCACCGCCTCTGCCCAGAATTCTTGTCCTAACCCGGCACCATTGAGCACGCTTCTTTCCCTTTCCATCAACGTCTTATTCATTCTTTTTGCAAATCCATTTTGCTGAGGTGTATATGGAGTAGTCTTTCATCATGCTATACCACACTTCTTACAGAATTCTTCAAATTCCTTACTGCAAAACTCTCCACCATTATCTGTCCTCAGCACCTTTATCTTCTTCTCTGTCTGGTTTTCCACCAGAGCCTTAAATTCTTTAAACCTGTCAAAGACTTCAGATTTCTTCTTAAGGAAATATATCCATGTATTCCTTGAGAAGTCATCTATAAATGATACATAGTACACAGACTTACCCAGTGATGGAACCTTCACAGGTCCAAACACATCATTGTGCACAAGCTCTAATATTTGTTTCGCCCTCTTACCACCAAAGGGGAAACACACCCGATTCTGCTACCCATATACACAATTCTCACAAAAATCAAAATCCAAAGAGCTATTACTCATACCTTCTAACATACCTTTACCATGAAGTATTCGAAGGCCCTTCTCTCCAATATGTCCAAGCCTTTGATGCCACAACATGGTTTTCTCTCCAGAGACCACTAGATTTTCTACTCCACTTTCAGGAACAGTAGAACTGTTGCACCCATCAACAATAGTGCTACCTTGCAGCTTGTACAGAGTTCCAATCCGAACTCCCCGCATCAATACCAGTGCTCACCGAACCATCTTGCAAGTATCCTTCTCAAACACTATTTTTACACCTGCATCATCTAGCTTGCTTACAGAAATCAGATTTTGGCCAATGCAGGAATATGCAAAATACTCGGAAGTGTTCTAACCCTTCCACCTTGCAAATTCAACTTTACTTTTCTGCGACCAATGATTCTGACCTTCCTATCATCCCCTAAGAATACATCATCACCATCATATTTCTCATACTCGCAAAACCACTCTCTATGGGGAGTGAAATGAAAGGATGCACCTGATTCAATCAACCATGCCTCATGATCTACATGTGTACTTGAAGAAGCTAAGTACACATCCCCACCTTCATCGGAGGTGGTTTTCATCTCTGCAGAATGAGCATCATCAGATCCTTTTCCTTTGTCAGGAGCTTTAGATTTACAGTCCCTTTTGTAGTGCCCTTCCTTTCCACATTTCCAGCAAACCACCTTTAAAAGTTTTCCTGGAGATTTAGATCTCCCACTCGATGACTTATTTTTGTTTCTATTTTGGGATTGTCCTCGTACAAACAAGGCATCACCATTCTTTCTCTCCATATTTTTCTGTCTCATCTCCTCCGTCAACAAGGATGAGACTATTTCATCAAACTGCAAGGCAGTTGCATTGCTACCTATTGCAATAACCAAACTATCCCACGAATCTGGTAGAGAACACAACAAACTGATGCACTTATCTTCATCTGAAATTTTAATATCAACAGATAATAACTAACTTACCACAGTATTAAATGCGTTCAGATGCTTTGTCACCGAGTCTCCATCTTTCATCCTCAGGTTATACAACTTTTTCCATAGGAACAGTTTATTCACCAGAGACTTAGATTGGTACAAAGTCCCCAACTTGTCCCACAAAGCCTTAGCCGTAGCTTCCCCTGATACATTCAGCAATACTGAATCTGAGACACACATGTAGGTTTAAACCCTATATAGAAATTACCTGCATACGAATTCTAAAACACAGAAAATATATAATGGGAGAGCAGAACACATATACACAGAGATTTTCCCCTGGATCCCAAAACCGGGAGTAGCAGCTTGATTTTTCATTATGTTCCTTTTAATGTTATAATACATATTTATACATGTTGAAGCATCCAATACCTTGGGCTGAAAACCATTGCATCCAATACCATGGACCGAAAACCATCGCGTCCAAAAAACATGTGCGAAAATCATGCACAAAACCATAGGTGGGTCCGCCCAACCTAACATAGGGTCCAAAACCAAAATTTTCCGGGGCGCTGCCCCGAACCCCATACAGTGGGGTTACGGGTGCCCCTCAAACCCCTTGTTAACTACGTGGAAAGAATATAACACAACCCAACATTCTCCCACTTGTTGTTTTCTTTCCACAGGGGTCACAAGAGAGCTTAGTCATTTTTCCAGCCTTGAAATGCCCATTATCTCTCTACACCAAGAGAACTTCTCAAAGCTCACAGATTTTTTCAATGCATCTGTAGTATTCTTCAAAGTGTCCACCTTTACCAGCAAAACCTTTCTGTCTTCTATCATATCCCTCACAAAGTGATACTGAACATCAATGTGCTTTGTCTTTGAATGATATGCAGGGTTCTTTGCCAAGAAAATTGCACTTTGGCTGTCACATTCTATCCTTATAGCTTCCTATACTAACCCCACACTTGAACACAATCTCTGCAACCATACTGCTTCCTTGCTTGCATGAGTGGTTGCCATGTATTTTGCCTCTGTAGTTGACAGTGCCACTACAGATTGTTTCTTACTCGTCCAACTGACTGTACCTCCAAATAGGTTAAACACATACCCACTTGTAGATCTTCTTTGATCTAGATCTCTAGCCCAGTCTACATCAACAAAGCCATGAATATCCAACACTCTGTCCAATCCTGGCATTCCTTGGTAGCACAAACCATAATCACTAGTGCCACGCAAATACCTAAAAACCCGCTTCACTGCTGTCCAGTGCTCCGTCCCTGGTTTTGACATAAACCTGCTCAATACTCCCACTACATGTGCAATGTCTGGTCTAGTACAGACCATTGCATACATCAGGCTACTAATTGCACTTGCATATGGAACACGGGACATGTCCTCTTCCTCTTCTTGTGTCTTGGGACACTGTTCAACAGATAACCTCACACCTACAGGAATAGGAACCTTCACCGGTTTACTATCCTACATATTAAACCTTTGTAATATTGTCTTGACATACTTCCTCTGGTTTAACCAGAGCTTACTCTTTGCCCGATCTCTTTTAATTTCCATGCCCAAAATATAGTTTTCAGCACCAAGATCTTTCATGTCAAATTTGGAGGACAATTGGGTCTTCACATCCTGGATAACTTCTTTGTCATTTCCAACCAACAACATATCATCCACATACAAGACCAGATAAATAACATGGTCACCAATTAATTTAAAATACACATAGTGATCTTCTTTGCTTCTGGTGAAGCCAAGTCCCCTTATAAATGTATCAAATTTTTGATACCACATCCTTGGTGACTGTTTTAACCCATATAGAGACTTATTTAACTTACATACCAGTTCTTTCTTACCCTTCACCACAAAGCCTTCAGGTTTCTTCATGTAGATCTCCTCTTCTAGATCCCATGAAGAAATGTTGTCTTCACATCCATCTGTTCTACCTCAAAATCAAAAGCAGCAGCAACAAATAAAAGTAATCTAATAGAAATTACCTTAGCAACAGGAGAAAAAATATCACCAAAATCAATTCCCTGTACCTGGGAATAACCTTTTGCTACCAACTGAGCTTTGTATTTCTTGACTTTTGCTTCTGCATTTGTCTTATTTTTGAACACCCATTTGCTGCCAATGGGTTTCCTTCCAGCCGGAAACTCCACCAGATCCCAAGCCTCATTTTTGTGCAAAGATGCCATTTCATCAACCATGGCCTCTTTCCAAAGTTTTCCATCCTCTGAATCCACTACTTCCTTCACAGTTCTGGGATCATCATCAGTAATAGAAAAAGCAAAATTTGAACAGAAATCAGATGGACTATACCTTTTTGGCTACCTTATTTCTCGAACTAATCTTCTCACAGCCGGAGTTTGTGGCTCTTCATCTTCTAATTCCTCCTCTGTTGTAGAGTCTGATTCTTCCTCCTTTAGCTCAAACTCTATCTTCTCAGGTTCCTTTGGTTGGAGTTCATGTTTAATAACATATTTCACCTCTCTGAACACCACATTTCGACTGTACATAACCTTCCTTGTTACTGGGTTCCAAAGCTTATAACCCTTTAAACTATCCTTATACCCAATAAAGAAGCACATTTCAGATTTACTATCCAACTTTGTTCTTTTCTCCTTTGGAACATGTACATATGCATCACATCCAAATACCCTCAGATGTGAAAGAGAGGGTTTCTTACCAGTCCATACCTCTTGTGGAGTCTTATCCTCCAACGCTGATGAAGGTGACATGTTGACCAGGTAACATGCAGTATCCGCCGCCTCTGCCCAGAATTCTTGTACTAACCTGACACCACTTAGCATGCTTATTGCCCTTTCCATCAACGTCTTGTTCATTCTTTTTGCAACTCCATTTTGCTGAGGTGTATATGGAGTAGTCTTTTGCCGTGCTATACCACACTTCTTGCAGAATTCTTCAAATTCCTTACTGCAAAACTCTCCACCATTATCTGTCCTCAACACCTTTATCTTCTTCTCTGTCTGGTTTTCCACTAGAGCCTTAAATTCTTTAAACCTATCAAAGACTTTAGATTTCTTCTTAAGGAAATATATCCATGTATTCCTTGAGAAGTCATCTATAAATGATACATAGTACATAGACTTACCCAGTGATGGAACCTTCACAGGTCCAAACACATCACTGTGCACAAGCTCTAATATATGTTTCACCCTCTTACCACCAAAGGGGAAACTCACCTGATTCTGCTTCCCATATACACAATTCTCACAGAAATCAAAATCAAAATAGTTATTACTAATACCTTTACCATGAAGTATTTGAAGGCCCTTCTCTCCAATATGTCCAAGCCTTTGATGCCACAACATGGTCTTCTCTCCAGAGACCACTAGATTTTCTACTCCACTTTCAGGAACAACGGCACTGTTGCACCCATCAACAACAGTGCTACCTTGCAGCTTGTACAGAGTTCAATCCGAACTCCCCGCATCAATAACAGTGCTCCCTGAACCATCTTGTAGGTGTCCTTCTCGAACATTGTTTTTACACCTACTGTGGAGTATTGAAGAAGGTATGTTTTGTTGATTACTTTGTCATCTTTTCTTTAAAGAATTATAATCCCTTTGCATCATGAACTAGGTAATTAATAAGGAAATATGGCAAAATATATGAGAATTGTATGTAATGCAAAGATAACTAATAATCGCCATTTTCTTATGCATAGAAAGGGAAAAACGAAAGATTGTCGTCCCAAGGAAAAAGACAGAGCAGAGTTAACTGTTGTCCCTGTGGCAGGAAACCATATGCAGACATGGCAATCCAAACTGAAGCATATCAACCAAGGAAAGGAAAAGGAGATATCAAATCGGCGCAAGAAAACAAAGGGATAACTGGAATTAACATTTTGGTGAATCCCTCAGGATCCTTTGATCCTGAGGGATCGCAATCTTAACTATTTTTGCATCATTGATATCTCTGCCCAACTGTTATAAAAAGGGGCAGCACTGCTAGCCCAAGGGACGGGTTGTTGTTAATTTTATGTAATTTCTCGTTGTATCCGAAACTTTGATCATCGACTCTCATTGAGAAGTGATCCACTGTAACTCTGTTTTAACGCTTTAAAATAAATCTGGTTGTTGTTCCATCTTTGATCCTGGAATAATTTCAAGCGGTGTGTCCCTGGAGGCTAAGGGCCCGGCCTTGGTGGAACACTTGCTCCTGTACCATTATCTTTAGTTCGTGTGTGGTTTTCATTATCAGCTTTGATCGGTAATCTGGTGTGTTTTGTTATTTTATATCACAACTCTATTATATTTACAATATCGTTCTCTGTAATAGGAAGGTCATATTGTTCATTATGACTTTATAACGTATTGTTGTTCCTTTAAGTCATTCATGTAACCTTATTTTCTTCACAGAATGCTATCGTTGTTCAATTACAGAGTAACCGGGCTGTAATATTCTTAAGTTGGTATTACTGTATTCATCTATGGTTTATACTTCATTACGATTGTTGTTCAATTGACATTGTTGTTCCATTATGAATTGTGATCGTTATCCTTTATAACTGAGCTCAATATTTATGGTATTGGAGTCAAATTATTGTTTTCTCTCAATATCTATGTGTGTTGTGTGTGTTATTTATTTCGGTACTGTATATTCATAATTGGCTCTAAGCATTGTTCTATATTTCATTGCTAATTGGTTGCCATTCCATTTCTATTCGTTGTCCGATTTATTCTTAGAGTAAGGATTTCTCTTTGATTTCTGTAGGATACGATTGCTACCTTCATTTTCTTAGAGTAAGGTTTCATTGTTTATCAAGACTAGTTGTTGTTTCAATTATAGTTGTTGTTCCATTTCCTGTTATTTGCATTGCCATTGCATTGAACGATCTGAAACTGTAGCAAGCATTGACATTTGTTGTCTAGTTCCCAAATTGATGATCTGTTCCTTGATTGTCTTCAGTTACATCAGTTTATAGAGGGATGAGTTATTGTTACTGTACCCTTGACTGATAATTTACTTAGTCTTCTGAATGCATGATTTAGGCTTTAAAGTGCTTTGTTGTAAGTAGATTTTCTTTTAAGCATCTGTTTACTCTTGTATTTTCTTGAGCACTATACTACTAGCATTGCTCTGACAAATGACCACCTCAAACTGAGTACACTCTTTGAGATAGCAAATCGTTCCTGGATTCACAACTTAATGTGAGGTAATTAGAGGTGAAAAAGACCCTTTTTACGGCTCGACATTTTGGCGCCGTTGTCGGGGAAGAGTGTAGCCATTTGTTTCTTTTCCAAAGTAGTGTAAGAACTTGTTAGGAAAGAACTGGGTTTTAAAAACAGAAGGTAAGAACCTGTGTGTGGAGTATGTAATAGCCCTGCTCCCCTGCCCGCTTTCCTGCAGATTTGTTGCTGTTTTGTTTGGGTAGAACCTAGCAATTGATTTGTGTGCATGACTAAGCAGAAAAAGCTAGAAAAGAATCCCAAACCTCTACCCAACCCTGATAAAGCTAAGGGGATGGTGACCCTTGGCCGATCGACCTTTATAGATGAAATCCTTAAGAAAACAAAATCTCAGCCTTCAGTAGGACCTAGAAAAGTTACTTCTAGACAGCCTACTAGTTCCCTTCAGGCCACAGGATCATCATCTGTAGCCTTTGCTGAGGTGCATAGTCAAACCGAAGAGCAAGGTTTTCAAGAAATTGAAAATTCTAGCCTAAAATCATTACAAGAAGGGAACCTTAGGAATCTCTGTGAAGGAAGAGGAGAAACAGGAGAATCTGAAGAACCAAAATCTCCTCTTAGGGTAATTCAGCCATTAACCAACCCAGATAAGGGAAGTGCTGCAAAAATCGTTTATAAAGAAGTTGAAGAAATTCAAGAACCTGAATTCCCCCCAAAAATTAGGCACTCTCATCATCCCAGATAAAGGAAGTGTTGTCAAAGCCATTCCCATTAGATCCATTCCCCCTCGACAACCTAGGATTACCCTCCTAGATATCCCAGAAGGCTATTGGCATATATTTGACCAAATGGCCCAAACCAACCAAACACCCAAACCTCTACACTGCAATACCCCATTGTGGATACTGCAGCTAATGCACCTATGAAAGCAATTCCTCTTCAGCATATCCCTACATTCTATGGCCTTACATCAGAAGATCCATATGCATTCCTGTTTGAAGTCGATGTACTGTGTAGAGGATATGACTATACCACCGATCCCCGAAAACTGAAATTATTTCCCTCTACATTAAAAGGGGCTGCTTTAAGATGGTTTATGGGATTAGGTGGTGGTGTTATATATAATTGGGATAAAATGAAAGAGTCTTTTCTAAAAAAATATCAGGACTATTGCAGGTCTCGAGAGTTAAAAGATGAAATATTTTAGATGGTAGCTAGACCAAATGAAACATTAGAAGAGTATGTTGAACACTTCCAATATAATCTTCAAAGATCTCCTTATGCATCATTACCCTTACCTGATAATGTATTAAAAATAGCATTAATTAGGGGAATGAATGAACAATGGATTGAGACATTAAACATTATGGGGAAAGGAGATATTCATCAGGAAAATTTTGCTGACATTATTGATTTATGTATCAGGAGCTCGAGAGGTAGCACAAGACTAAAACCAGCAGAACATGAACGGTTTGTAAGAGATAATAGAATTTCGGCAGAAGGAGTAACTCGTGCAGAAATTGGAAATTTATTAGAAAATTTTAAAACTGACATATTGGGGACACTGAAAACACAACTTGATATTATGCAATCCAAACAAAAGCAAGCAGAAGTAGCACATAATTTGGAAATATTATGTCCCAGATGCAGAAAGAAACACAGCCATAAGGAGTGTCCATTAGAGGCAGTCTAAGTTTGCACCATTTTTACAAAAGACCACTCCACAGAGAGCTGCCCCTCACTTCCTAGATTGAAAGCAGTATACAAGGAAGTAGAAGAAGAGCTAGAATCGGTGTATCTACTTAATTAGTGTCGTCAATGGTAGCCACGACAAACAAGTATGTTTTCAGACCCAGCTTCTTCTTTCCAGCCTCCGCGATATCATGCTCAACAATATAATACAATGTGGCAAAATCAATCCCCCTTCCCGAATTGGTCACAACAATCATTCCCTTCATCATCTCCATGGCTGAATCAAGCAAGCCAACCCAATTGGCCAAATTTTCCCTATACCCCACCATATTGGCAAAACAATGTTTATCCACCACAATGGACCCCTCCTACTTCACAAAGTCAAACCTGGCAGACAAACTGGCAAAGACTGATGAATCAGCCAGTAGGAACCATCCCGCTCCCTCAACCTACACTGCCAGCCCTACAACAAAACCCCTAGTCTAAATTAAAGCCGCAACTCCCAGGCCAACCCAACCCCAATCCGAATAACAGACCGATCCAATCCATTCAAATAACCGAAACACCAGAAATAGGAACCGATCTAAGGGAGTGTAATGACCTTCAATTAAGATCTGGGCGTATCACTGAAACAAAGGGAGATAAAATAGTTCAAGTTGAAAATCATTTACCTGTAGAACAACTGTTATAAGAAGAGGACGTGACCAGACAACAAATTCATGATCCAACAACCACATCCTCTCCTCCATTCCTAGAACACTTAATTATACCTCGACCTATACAATATCCTGATTTTGACATTCTGGGAGAACTACGAAACCTGTACATAAAAATTCCACTCCTCCAAGCCATTCAAGACATCCCAATATATGCAAAGACTATCAAAGAACTATGTATAAAGAAACCAAGGAGGACAATAACAAATAACTCAAAAGTCCAAGTAGTTGGCACTTTATCTGACTTATTATCAGGAAAATAAACACCCGTTAAATATGAAGACCCAGGGAATCCAATAGTAACTGTACAAATCTATGGTCAAACCTTCTCAAATGCCTTAGTTGATTTAGGAGCTGCAATTAACATCTTAACAACCACTACTTGCCAAAAACTGGGCATTACATTAGTAGAACCGACCTCCACTTTATTAGAACTGGCTGACCGATCTGTAGTTAGGCCAGAGGGCACACTACATGATGTTATGGTATCCGTTGACTCCTGGGAGTATCCGGCCGATTTTCTAATAATAAACCCCAAAAACCAACTTGATGGACATCCATTGATCTTAGGCAGACCTTGGCTCGCAACTGCCAATGCTTATATTGGCTGCCGACAAGGCAATATGACCATTACTAGGGGGCAAATATTAAGAATCTAGCTTTATACCCCCCAGCGCAGCCAAGTGTCACAATAATAAAAACTAACAAGCATCCTATATCATACCTCACCAAAAATATTAGATCTCCATTAACCATACAAGAGGCCCTTGATTTCAAAGACCAAACAGAAGATGATTGCATTAATAATTTTATTAGCCAAACTGAACCCAGATCCCACATACAATGTCACATGATAGAAGCAGCATTTGATAATGAATTAGAAGAGGATCCTCTTAAAGATACACACGATCAAACAATACCTACTACTTCTGTTTCACATAGCAAAATTGTAGAAATTGAGCCAGGAAAGACTTTAAACATTAATGCCAACCTGACTTCCGAACAAGAAAAGAAGCTCATCCAACTATTGAGGAAATATAAAGAAGCATTTGCATGGGACTACCCTGATATGAAAGGAATTGATCCCCAGTTATGTACGCACCACATTTACATAGAAAAGGATGTGAGACCTATTCGCCAACCACAAAGGAGACTTAATCCTCATCTAAAAGACGTTGTAAAAGTTGGACTTCAAAAACATTTAGATGTTAGCTTCATCTACCCTATCTCCGATAGTAAATGGGTCTCTCCACTTGTTGTGGTACCAAAGAAGAATGGAAAGTGGAGGATTTGTGTAGATTATAGAGAGTTAAACTAGGCAACACAAAAAGACCACTTTCCCCTTCCATTCATTGATCAAGTATTAGACACTCTGGCAAGAAAGAAATTCTTTTCTTTCTTAGATGGCTTCAAGGGATACAATCAGATTCAGATTGCCCCTAAAGACCAAGACAAAACCACTTTTACTTGTCCTTGGGAAACAATTTCCTACAGAGTTCTACCTTTTGGCTTATGCAATGCTCCTGCCACATTTCAAATAGCTATCCTCAGCATTTTTTCAGATTTAATAATGAGGGGCTCGAAGTCTACATGGATGATTTTACACCATATGGAGATGATTTTGACCCAACATTGGACACACTAGAAAAAGTCTTGCAGCGCTGCATTGCCACTAGGCTTTGCTTAAGCCATGAAAAATGCTATATGATGATGACTGAAGGACTTATTTTAGGCCATTATATCTCAGCAGCTGACATACAAGTAGACCCAGCCAAAATTCAAATAATCTTGCTAATTCCCACTCCTACCACTCAAACAGAGGTACACAATTTTCTTAGATTCTCTGGTTATTATAGAAGGTTTATAGAACATTTTTCACATATTATTGCACCTCTATATGCACTGACAAGTAATGTTGACTTTCTTTGGACAGAAAAATGTGACCATGCTTTTTAGGATCTAAAGAAGGTTGTGTCCACATCTCCAGTCCTTCGAAGACCAAATTGGGACCTGCCATTCCAAATTTCATCAGATGCCTCAAATATAACTATTGGAGCAGTCCTTGGGTAGGAAGAAGATAAAAAACCATATGCAACTTATTATATTATCAAGAACTTAACCCCTGCTGAATTGAATTATACTGTTACTGAAAAGGAATTTTTAGCTGTAATACATGTTGTTAATAAGTTCAAGCATTACATTACTGGATATCTTGTTATCTTGTATATAGATCACTCTGCCATAAAATATTTAGCAAATAAACCAATCACAAATGGTAGAATAACTAGATGGCTGATTTTGTTACAGGAATTTGATATTACAATTAAGGACAGACCTGGAAAAGAAAATCCTGTAGTTGACTTTCTCTCGCGAATGCCAAAACCAGTGAACACAGCAGTAGTTGAAGATCAATTTCCGGATGAGCATTTGTTTTCTGTCACTGTTAAAACACCCTGGTATGATGATGTTGTGAATTACTTAGTAGTAGGTAAATTACCAAAACATTTGACGCCCAATGAACGAAAATAGATTGTCCAGCAAAGTGCTCGATTTTCCTGGATTGGGGGCTACCTGTTCCATACAGGAGCAGATATGCACATCAGGAGATGTGTCCGAGAGGATGAAATTTTTGATATTTTGAAATCTTGTCACGATGGACGATGTGGCGGACACTTTTTCGATCGGAGAACTGGACATAAGGTGCTGCAAACAGGGTATTATTGGCCTACGATCTTCAAAGATGCAAAGAAGTTCGTTCAAGCTTGTGACAGTTGTCAAAGAGCAGGACGCCCTGGTCAGACCGACGAAATTCCCCTGAACTCACAACTGGTTATTGAACCATTCGAGTGATGGGCACTTGATTTTTTTGGTCCAATTAACCCATCCTCGAACCAGAAAACATATATTCTAGTGACAACAGAATATGTCACCAAATGGGTTGAATCAGAAGCATTGCCGAGAGCTACAGAGGATTCTGTCATAGAGTTCCTGTTTCATATATTTGTGGGATATGGGCTTCTACGAGACATAATTACAGACAGTGGACCACAGTTTGCTGGTAATAAGATTGTTGCAACACTTAAAAACTATCATATCCAGCATAAAATTACTACTCCATACCACCCACAGGAAAACGGTCAAGTAGAAAACAACAACAAAATAATAGAAGCAATCTTGAAAAAAACCATTGCGTCACATAGACGCAATTGGGATGCAAGACTACCAAAAGCCTTGTGGGCCTACAAAACAACATGGGGAAGCACTACCGGCTATTCACCATACCAATTGGTGTTTGGAAAACAACCCATTTTTCCCATAGAATTCGAAATCCAAACACTGCGAATAGCACAAGAAGTCGGCCTAGATCTAAACAAGGCACAGATTAATATATTACAGCAGATCAATGAGCTAGATGAAATCAGGCTCTCTGCCCTTCAACACACTGCATTAATCCAACAGCAGCGAGCTAAATGGCATGACGCTCTCATTAAAAAGAAAGTCTTCCGCGAAGGAGATTGGGCGCTCTTATACGATTCCAGGTTTCAGGATTTTCCCGGGAAACTTTAGACTCGCTGGCTAGGGCCATATGAAATCCAGAAGGTACATGATAATGGCACCCTTACTCTAGTCACTATTGACGGATCTGGACATACCTTTAAAGTAAATGGCCACTGAGTTCGATTATACCGCAAACCACTTACTCGGGAATCCTTCTACCAGCAACTACATGAGGACTCCGATATGCAAATTTTACAGGAGGAAGAGAAATCTTCCTCACCTGTGATTCATTAAGTGATTCACTTGTTTTTACACTTTGTACATAATTTCTTTGTTTTGTTAAATCAGTTTCTGTATATATTTTTGTATTTGCATTTTTCTGTTGTTCCTTTTTCAGAGGAAACAGCACTGTCGTTTTTGTTGTTCCTTTTCTGAAGGGACAACATTTGTGTGCACTTTTGTCGTTTCTGTTGTTCCTTTTCCAAAGGGACAACATTTTTGTTTGTTGTTCCTTTTTCAAAAGAACAGCACCTTTTGTTTCAGCCGTTCCTTTTTCATTTTCATTTTGTTGTTCATTTTCCAAAGGAACGGCACTTTTGATTTTTTTTGTTCCTTTTCCAAAGGAACAGCATTTGAGTTTTGATTTTTGTTGTTCCCTTTCCAAAGGAACGGCATTTTAGTTTTCTATTGTTCCTTTTATAAAGGAACAACACTTTTCATTTTTTTGTTGTTCCTTTTCTAAAGGAACGACACTTATAGCAATTGCATTTCTGCTGTTCCTTTTCCAAACGAACGACACTTTTGGTTTTATGTTGTTCCATTTCCAAAGGAATGGCATTTTCGGTTTTTGATGTTCCTTTTCCAAAGGAACAGCACTTTTAGTTTCTGTTGTTCATTTTCCAAAGGAACAGCATTTGTGTTTTCTGTTGTTCCTTTTCCAAAGGAACGACACTTTTTTTTTTTTTGTTCCTTTTCCAAAGGAACAACATTTTCGGTTTTTTGTTGTTCCTTTTTCCAAAGGAACGACACTTTTGATTTCTGTTGTTCCTTTTTCAAAGGACCAGCACTTGTATTCTTTTGCCCTTCCTTTTTCAAACGACAACATTCTCGTATTCCTTTTACTTATGCTTAAAGATACCTATTGTTCCTCTTGTTTCAAGTCTTTTTGGAGCACAGCTATACACTCATGCAATGGATACAAAGCTAGAGCATACTGAAATCAGCAAATGATATAAAATCGCTACTTTTACAAGAAATTGTTGTGAATTCATAAAGAGGAAAGAAGAAAGGACATAATTATTCATCACTTTTGCTGTCATTATCCTACTAATACTGACATGATTGGTCATCTTTATCATGCCAGTTATTTTTAAATTCCCATAAACTTCTTTGATCATTATTAAGGAATAAGAACAAAGGGTTTATATTTTTCTATTGAGATGTTAAGACTTCTTCCACCATTCCTAGTCTTAAGGAGGGTTGAACCACCTTTTGTGTATAGATAGGAAAGCATTTTATAAAAAAAGAAAAAAAGAGGAATGTTTTGTTTAGATGAATTGTCAAATGCAGGATAGGGGTCTCATCAAGAGCCAACCTACCATGATCATAAGGAAGAAAGTGAAGTGGCATTCCCACTATGGCCACCACACTAGGGATATGATCCAAGAGGCATATCAAAAAAAATAAAAGAGTCCTTGGAACAAGAGGTCTCATCACAAGCCGGCTTGCCCAGCTTTCACTCCTTCCTGGTGAATGGCATTATGATTTAACTAGTTACCAAGCTAGCATAATGGCCTCCATTTTGACATTGTACAACACTTCCTAAGCATACATAAAGGATCATGGTTCCATGGGTGAAATAAACAGCTCTGTCAAGGTTATGGACACCTGTCGGCAGTAGAGCTCTATTAATGGTATTGAAGTCACATTCTTTATACACCAATAGCAATCATTAACACCCTTCTCTGTCTTATACCTTTGTAATCCGTCAAATAAGATTATGTATATCACTTCCCCGAACCATTAAATGCATGAAAAATCTATCATAACCAATCATGATGGAAAAGTCGATAATGACCGCATTAGACTTGTTGTGCACGTCAGTTGTCCTATCCTCCCAGCCTCACTTCATATCACAGCATTCTCTTATTTGTTAAGCGATCCTATTATACACCTCGATTTCGGAAACCTGCTCCTTTTGTAAACATGGCATTTCCACATACGCTGTTCCTTTATGACTCTGTACCATGGCAGTTCGGCACGTCGCTCCCTCATTTGACGGCCGAGGATGGCCTATCACATTGCAGGGGGGAGGCTGACCTCATAATTTGCTGGCATACATGTCAGACTATTATTCGGAAAACTTTTACTTGGGAATAGCAAGGCTTAATAGTATCTCATTTTTCAATTTGCATGCCTTGCTATTCCTAAGCTATTTCTGCATTATACTCTGCAGCAATTAGTAAGATTTGAACGAGCCTTGTTGTTTCATTATTTTCTCTGTGTTTCTAACAGTTTGAACAGCCTGTTGTTCCATTGTCATCTCTGCATTTTTACAGTGAGCTAAAGCATGGGAGGAAGGTCAATTCAAAGAGAACCACAAGTATTGACAGTTTCTGATGCTGCACGGGAAATCCTAGCAAGGGCAGGATGGTTAGTCTATCTTAATCATTTACAGGAATCCAACAAGACTGTAGCAATAGAATTCTTGCATAACTTGCAAGAATATCACTCCACAGTAAGGGAAAAACACATAGCAGTCACCGATGATGTAATTGCAGAGGTCTCAGAACTGCCAGCCACTGGACTTGTGTGGACTCTAAAGAAGGAGAGACTGCAAAAGATCATGAAGATCTTCCAGGATGAAGGCCAGAACCTGACAGTTAGAGGAAAGGGAGTCCTACCAGTAGCATTAGGAGAGTCGTGGGCAGAATTGGCGAAGATCATCCAGAGCTACATCACCTGTGAAGGCAGGGAAGACATGGTAAGACCACGACACCTTAAACTCTTAGTTGTATTAAAAAAGAAATGCTCTGTGAACCTACCTGCATTTTTAAATTCATTACTTCATGATGTTTCCCGAAGCATGAAAAAGTCACAACATGTAGAATCAGTAGTAAGTCACCATGGACTGATATGGCTGATAGTTAGCCACAGTCTTGCTCAGCAACAGGGCAGCTTGGAAGAGCTAATTCCTATGATAGATGGGGCACCGACTCTGCCAGCCCCAAAACACAAACATATTGTCGGTACACCGAATAGACCATCAAAACGAAGAAAATCAGTTAGATTGGCACGGATTAGAGGGAGGTTGGAAAATCCCCAAGGGAATACCAGCCAACCTGTGGAGATAGACAACTCAGGGGATGAGCAACCCCCGCAATTGGAAGGAGAAGAGAATGAGAAAGAATTGGGAGGAAATGAGGAAGGAGAAACAGAGGAAGAGATTGAGCAGCCTGAGCAGGTGGAGGCGGAGAGAGAGCAACGCAAAGAGAGTCCATTGCAAGAGGATGAATTGGCCCAAATTCTAGCCAATATGGGTGGATATGCCCAACCTCTCAGCCCGCTAGGCCTCCAGATTGAGGAAGAACCAAAAGAGCATTCTGCTCAGGACAAAAATGCACCCGAAGAATTGCGCAACGAGGAAGAAAATGAAGAGAATCATTATGTTCATGATGTAAGTATGACAAGAGAAGAAAATGATGAAGATATAGAAGGGGAACAATCTGCTCCCAGCTAGACTATACCGGAATAATTGCATGAAGAAGAAGGGGTGGACAAAGAAGTTACCCAGGAAATAACAGAGCCAGCTAGGGTTTCTACTCCTGAGCAACCTGAACAAAATAGTGAAGGAGCACCCCAAGAAGAAAACCAGGGAATTGGCCAAGATAACAGTCCAGGCACGAGTAAACAAACAATTGTTCCTTCTAAGGAAACAAAAGAAATTAAACAATTACGAAAAGAGCAGTCTGTTGTTCAAACCATTGTTGAAGAACAATTTGCTGTTCAAACCTCTGTTGAAGTGCAGACTGCTGTTCAAAAGCAAAAGGAACAGCATTCCACTGTTGCCCATGTTGAAGTGAAAACAGACAATATATCGACCTATGAGAAAGAAGTTCAGATAGAGACACAGTCCTCTGAAGGAATGCAGACTATAAACACGAGGGGACGCAATAAGAAGATTCAAGTAAATCTTCCACTGGCCACTACTACGTGGGACAGCGATCCAAGGACAGTAACCCTACGAGAGGGTTTAATGCAAGCTCATCAAGCAGTAGAAAAACTCACAGAACAAATGGTTTCTCGAGAAAAGTATGAAGAATTACAACAACAACTAAGGAATGTCAAATTATCCAAAGCCAGGCCTTTGAAGATTGGTGAAAGGAAGAAGAAAAAGTTGCAAAGGTAACTCATAGATTAGATGTAGTTATCAGACAGATGGATACCTTATGCTCTTTGTACACTGACGTCCTAGCATGTATAGCCCCTGCCAAGAATTATGCCTTGTTTTTAATGGAACGATATTTGCAATTGAAAATTAAGGCCATCAAAGAAAGAGCCCCTATACAAATTAATACCATTGATGATTTTATAAATTGTTGTAAGTGTAAGGACTCTGGACACCACATATCTCCACAATGGTATGATATTGTCCACTTTGGGCCTAAGCCCTCATGGATTTGTTTTTGGGCTTTACCCCAAAAGGCCTCATACCAATGGAGATATTTGTCCATCCTTATATACCCATGATCCTCCCCACTTCTAGTCAATGTGGGACTTTGGTCATATACCCAACAATCCTCCCCTCGAACAAAGGACCATCGAGCCTCCCCTCGAACGATTATGCATCCGTCCACTCTCTACCAACCGGGATTCTCCGCTCCAATGCGTTGGAAGCACATGCCTTACATGGAAGCACCACCTGCCTCGAGAGCTTGCTCTAACCAAGCTCATCCACGGATCCCATTGTGATATTACCGGGGCTCACCACCTTCGTTCGGCATTCCAAGGATTTGGCTAACTTCGAACCTTGGCTCTGATACCACTTGTAAGGACTCTGGACACCACATATCTCCACAATGGTATGATATTGTCCACTTTGGGCCTAAGCCCTCATGGATTTGTTTTTGGGCTTTACCCCAAAAGGTCTCATACCAATGGAGATATTTGTCCATCCTTATATACCCATGATCCTCCCCACTTCTAGTCAATGTGGAACTTTGGTCGTATACCCAACAGTAAGCACTATGGAGTAAAGGTTCAAAGACTATTGTGTGAATTCTATCTGCATAACCTTGTACTAGATCAGGGGATAAAGCAGAACCCCAGCCCTTTCGTTGGGGATATCCAACTGCAGGAATTTGTTTCATTTGGAGTTAATCAAATCAAATGGCTTAAAGCCTATAATGCCTTCCAAAGACAAGAAAATGGATTAGACTTATGGGTAAGAGCTGAGCCTAGAGATCCATTACAGTTATGGAACAAACACAGGAGCCTATGAGGACTCCAGGTGTGACTGACGCGTTAGGACCCATTCATACAACAATCAATCGGCAAGGGATAGAATACTTCTTTACCATTAAGGACCTTGCCATTGCAACTGCTAAATTTTGATATTAGACCTCTAATCTGAACATCCAACTCAGGGAACCATTTAATTACAAGAACTTTAAGTTATTCGTTGATTGTTTGAGCCTCTATGATGAACTTATCTTGAGGGCAGGGCCATCTTGGTTAGGATATAGGTTTCGGAGTCTAATTATTGGCACCCTGCACCTGGATACCAAGCCTTGTATGAGATGCCTGAGGGCTAGATAGGCCATCTTTTTGAACACCTAGTTAGGCATCATGGTTGTAGACCACCACATGAGATTCTGTCTCCAGCTTACTCTCTCACTGCCTTACATGTCAACTACAATGTTTTCATGAGGGCATGAAAAAGAGTAAGCAGGGGGGTGTGTGGAGTACTGAAGAAGGTATGTTTTATTGATTATTTTGTCATCTTTTCTTTATAGACTTATAATCCCTTTGCATCATGAACTAGGTAATTAATAAGGAAATATGGAAAAATATACGAGAATTGTATGTAACACAAGATAACTAATAATCGCCATTTTCTTATGCAGAAAAAGGGAAAAACGAAAGATTGTCGTCCCAAGGAAAAATACAGAGCAGAGTTAACTGTTGTCCCTGTGGCAGGAAACCATATGCAGACACAGCAATCCAAACTGAAGCATATCAGCCAAGGAAAGGAAAAGGAGATATCAAATTGGCGCAAGAAAACAAAGGGATAACTGGAATTAACAGTTTGGAAAATCCCTTAGGATCCTTTGATCCTGAGGGATCGCAATCTTAACTATTTTTGCATCATTGATATCTTTGCCCGGCTGTTATAAAAAGGGGCAGCATTGCTAGCCCAAGGGACGGGTTGTTGTTACTTTTATGTAATTTCTCGTTGTATCTAAAAGTTTGATCATCGACTCTCATTGATAAGTGATCCACTGTAACTCTGTTTTAATGCTTTAATATAAATCTGGTTGTTGTTCCATCTTTGATCCTAGAATAATTTCAAGTGGTGTGTCCCTGGAGGCTAAGAGCCCGGCCCTGGTGGAACACTTGCTCCTGTACCATTATCTTTAGTTCGTGTGTGGTTTTCATTATCGGCTTTGGTCGGTAATTTGGCGTGTTTTGTTATTTTATATCACAACTCTGTTATATTTACAATATCGTTCTCTGTAACAGGAAGGTCGTATTTTTCATTCTAACTTTATAACGTATTGTTGTTCCTTTAAGTCATTAATGTAACCTTACTGTTCTTCACAGAATGTTATCACTATTCAATTACAGAGTAATCGGGCTGTAATATTCTTAAGTTGGTATTACTGTATACGTTCATGGTTTATACTTCATTACGATTGTTGTTCAATTGACATTGCTATTCCATTATGAATTACGATCGTTATCCTTTATAACTGAGATCAATATTTATGGTATCGTATTCATATTATTGTTTTCTCTCAATGTCTATGTGTGTTGTGTGTGTTATTTATTTCGGTATTGTATATTCACAATTGGCTCTAAGCGCTGTTCTATATTTCATTGCTAATTGGTTTCCGTTCCATTTCTATTTGCTTTCCGATTTATTCTTAGAGTAAGGATTGCTCTTTGATTTCTGTACGATACGATTGCTGCCTTCATTTTCTTAGAGTAAGGTTGTTGTTTCAATTATAGTTGTTGTTCCATTTCCTGTTATTTGCATTCCATTGCATTGAATGATTTGAAACTGTAGCGAGCATTAACATTCGTTGTCTAGTTCCCAGATTGATGATCTATTCCCTGATTGTCTTCAATTACATCAGTTTATAGAGGGATGAGTTATTGTTACTGTACCCTTGACTGATAATTTACTTAGTCTTCTGAATGCATGATTGAGGCTTTAAAGTGCTTTGTTGTAAGTAGATTTTCTTTTAAGCATCTGTTTACTCTTGTATTTTCTTGAGCACTATACTACTAGCATTGCTCTGACAAATGACCGCCTCAAACTGAGTACACTCTTTGAGATAGTAAATCGTTCCTAGATTGACAAGTTAATGTGAGGTAATTAGAGGTGAAAAAGACCCTTTTTACGGCTCAACACCTGCATCATCTAGCTTACTAACAGAAATCAGATTTCTGGCTAATGTAGGAATATGTAGAACACCCGAAAGTGTTCTAACCCTTCCACCTTGCAGCTTCAACTTTACTTTTCCACGACCAATGATTCTAGCCTTCTTGTCATCCCCCAAGAAGACATCACCACCATCATATTTCTCATACTCACAGAACCACTCTCTATGGGGAGTGAAGTGAAAGGATGCACCTGAGTCAATCAACCATGCCTCATGATCTACATGTGTACTTGAAGAAGCCAAGTACACATCCCCACCTTCATCTGAGGTGGTTTTCACCTCTGCAGAAGGAGCCTCATCAAATCCCTTTCCTTTTTCAGGAGCTTTAGATTTACAGTCCCTTTTGAAGTGGCCTTCCTTTCCGCATTTCTAGCACACCACCTTTACAGGTTTTCCTGGAGATTTAGATCTCCCACTCAATGACTTATTTTTGTTTCTGTTCTAGGACCATCCTCGTACAGACAAGGCATCACCATTTTGGCTCTCCATATTTTTCCGTCTCATCTCCTCCGTCAGCAAGGCTGAGACTATTTCATCAAACTTCAAGGAAGTTGCATTGCTACCTATTGCAATAACCAGACTATCCCACAAATCTGGTAGAGAACACAACAAACTGATGCACTTATCTTCATCTGAAATTTTAATATCAACAGATGCTAACTGACTTACCACAGTATTAAATGCATTTAGATGCTTTGTCACCAAGTCTCCATCTTTCATCCTCAAGTTATACAACTTTTTCCGTAGGAATAGTTTATTCACCAGAGACTTAGATTGGTACAAAGTCCCTAACTTGTCCCACAAAGCCTTTGTTGTAGCTTCCCCTGATACATTCAGCAATACTAAATCTGAGACACACAATTGTATTGTGCTCTTTGCCTTCTGATCTAACTTCTTCCATTCTTCATCGGACACTCCCATGGGTTTAGTACCGAGATCTACCGTGATCCATTGATCTTTATCCACCAACAGATCCTCCATCTTGAGTTTCCACAACTCAAAACTCTGACCATTAAATTTCTCGATCTCTATCTTTCCACTACTCGCCATCTTCTTTCACCACTAGAATCATTCTCGCAGATATCCCACTGAAGAGGGTCTACCACAGGGTCGATCGAAACCCCTCAGCAACAAAGGCATCCCCTTGAAGCCAAATCTGCTCTGATACCAAATGTAGGTTTTAACCCCATATAGAAATTACCTGCATACAAATTCTAAAACACAGAAAATAAATAATGCGAGAGTAGAACACATAAAACACATATACACAGAGATTTTCCCCTGGATCCCAAAACTGAGACTACCAGCTTGATTTTTCATTATGTTCCTTTCAATGTTATAATACATATTTATACATGTCGAAGCATCCAATACCATGGACCGAAAACCATCACGTCCAAAAATACATGTACGAAAATCATGCACAAAACCATAGGTGGGTCCGCCCAACCTAACATAGGGTCCAAAACCAAAATTTTCTAGGGCGCTGCCCTAGACCCCATAAAGTGGGGTTATGGGTGCCCCTCAAACCCCCTGTTAACTACGTGGAAAGAATATAACACACCCAACAACACAATTTTATTGTGCTCTTTGCCTTCCGATTTAACTTCTTCCATTCTTCATCAGACACTCCCGTTGGTTTAGTACCCGGATCTACCATGATCCACTGATCTTTACCCACCAACAAATCCTCCATCTTGAGTTTCCACAACTCAAAACTTTTACCATTAAATTTCTCGATCTCTATCTTTCCATTGTTCGCCATCTTCTTTCACCACCAGAATAGATCCCATAGATCTCCCATTGAACAGGGTTTACCACAAGCCCGAGAGAAACCCCTCAGCAATAAAGGCATCCCCTTGAAGCCAAAACAGCTTTGATACCAAATGTAGGTTTTAACCCCATACAGAAATTACCTGCATACGAATTCTAAAACACATAAAATAAACAATGCGAGAGCATAACACATAAAACAAATATACATAAAGATTTTCCCCTGGATCCCAAAACTGGGACTACCAGCTTGATTTTTCATTATGTTGCTTTCAATGTTACAATACATATTTATACATGCTGAAGCATCCAATACCATGGACTGAAAACCATCATGTCCAAAACCATGGACCGAAAACCATCACGTCCAAAACCATGTGCGAAAAATCATGCACAAAACCATAGGTAAGTCCACCCAACCTAATATATGGTCCAAAAAAAATATTTTCATAGAGTGGGGTTACCTGCACCCATCAAACCCCCTGTGACCCCCCCCGCTATGCAATCGGTGCAATGAAGGGGGGGCTCCGCCCCCCTTCTAACCCCCTGATTAACTACGTGGGCTAGTAGTGGAAGGAATATAACCTAACCCAACATTAAGATGATGAGTAGAAATAGAAAAGTAATATGATTGCCACGGTTTCAAATAGAAAGCTAGCTAATCATAAGTATCAAAACCTTTAAACTATGTTTACAGGTTTGAGAAAATACACATGCGCTTGCAAAAGATGTTGATGATTTATTGATTTTGAGGGAATTAATTAAACAAATAGTCCATTACTTCATTCTCTTTATATATTATCACTTTAGAAAGATTATAGGAATAGATTGAGATACAATTACTCCTACCTAGTTATCCTTGCAAGACACAAGTATATGAAGAAAAACATAATGAATGACACTGGAAACACTTACAGGAAACACAAACTACACAAAACAGAATTCAGAATCCTTTGCTTCATATTAATGATCCAAAAAGATTAATTACATCAGATGTCTAGAAATGCTTCTTCAAGGGTGCAACCTTTAATAACTCGTGAAGAAAGTTATTTATACAATAGTAGGATGAAAAATATCCTAAACTGCTTTAACAAAAATAGATTATTTACACAATCAAAAATAAAATTGTCTAATGATCTGGCACTGCTTTGATGTTGTGCTATTTGATGACTAATGCTGAAAAAGTTGAAATATGGTTGGAGTTGGCTTACTGTTCCCACAAAAACTGAATGTTGTTCCATTATCCTCAATCTAGTAAATCTGTTAATTCTTCCCAACGTTTCTTATCTGGGATAGAAATCTTTGTTACCCTCCTGTAGATTTCATCCATCTCAATGTATTTGGTAAAAGTGGGTTTTACCAAGAATATATGCTTCATTTCATCCAGGATGAAGAAAGAATGCCTGAGTGTTTTTATTATGAGAGCTAGTGTTTCTGATCCTTTGATATTGTCTACTAAAGCTGCATGGATGCCCACTTCTGTTAACTTCTTGACATAATCTTCAATTGGCATCAATTTATCATTAATAACTATCATGGAAGGTAAACCTTTGCTAATCAAAGGTTCAATTTTGTTGAAGAATCTCTTAACCATGTTGTTAACATTGTTGCACTTTTCTTGTAGCTGAAGGTTGAGATTTCTTTTAGTGATAACCTTCTTTACTTCTAATATTGTTGCAGTTCTATCACTTATCCTTAACTCCTCAAGCTCATAATCATCCTTGGAATTCAAAAATTTGATTATATCAGAGGCAGTCTCTGGCATATCCTCCAGGTGCCTATTTATGGATTCCACTGCTTCCTGAGCTTTCTCCAAGAGATCTTTTTGGTTGAATATTATCTTAATGGAGGGCCAAATTTCCTTGATTACCTCTGTGATTTCCTCCCATGGAATTTCTTTTTCTAAACCCAACTTGTTTCCTATGAAGGAATCTGTGAGTTCTTTCTTCAACATTTCCACTTGGCCTTTAAGTCTCTTTGTTTCAGTTGTGTTTGTAATGTTTGATATAGACTTCAAGAGCTGTAGCTCTTTGAGTTCATCCTTCAATATATTGATTTCTCCCATCTGGATAGACAAGTTCTAAATAGCTTCAGTAAGGAGTTCAGATCCTTCTACTGTACTTGTTGTTGATGTAGTGGCTATAGTAGAAACTCTGGTTATGGGAACTGCTGCAAGAGAAATTGCATCTATTGAAGTTTGGATGTTCTTGATAGCTTCCTCCTTCTCGTTAACCAATTTCTCCATCTACTCCTCCATTTTTTTTATTTGCAAATTATGTTCTATGATGAGCTTCATCATATCTAACTTTTGAGTCTTTGTCTCCTCAATTTCTTTGGCCATGGGATCCTCACATGCTGGCAGTTTCAGCTGTTTCTTTAGTGTTGCAACTTCAGTGTTCTTTTTCTTAATGAGCTCCTCAGCAGCATTTATGTTTAATGGATCATATCCCATCCTTAGAACTAAATTTTCCAGGGACTGAATCTTGGTATCCTTTGCTAACGAGGAGACCTTCTCCAACTTTAATTGTGACTTAATGTTGGCCAATGTAACTTGCAATTTTGACAAACTCATAGCATTTTTTGTCAAGGTTGAAGAAATCATCTGTATAGTTTGTTTACGCATCTCAATTTGATCAATTAGATGCACATACTGGACATTGAACTCAAAAGAAGTATGTTTCTGATATTGTGATGCAATGCTGGGCTGAGGAACTTGGGCCTGTAAGAAATCCATTTACATCTTCCCTTTCTGAGAGTCAAACACTGAAAGAAGCCTTGCTTGAGAGCTGGAAGAATGCTTCCAAAACTAGGTGTAAGTATTCAACTTCAATTCCTCATTCTTTCTTTTGATTTCACTGAAGACATGCAAGATTTCTTCCTCTTTATTCTCTGGAATGCCTCCAACATGTTGGATTATCTGTTGTTCATGAGAAGTGGTGGAATGAGTTGGAGATTATATCGACTGTTCACCAGACTGTGAATCAACATTCATAGAGACTCTTTGTTTCTTTTTCCTGTGAAAGACATTGAAGCTTTGGCTTGTTTCCTTTATTGCAAGTGAATATTTTTCTTCCCTCCCTCTCTTGGCTGCCTTTTCCTGTGTAATTGGAGTCTGCATATTTGATGTAGAGACTACCTACTCCTCAGCCTCCTAGAGGGTATTCTCTGTCCATTCCAACTAATTTTTGAATTGTTCTATCTCAGGCCTTGTTGTATGATGATATGGTGTGAACTTATTTTCCACCCTGAGTTTGGAGATGACTCCCAATCGGTCATATGACCAAGATAAACTAAGGGAAAATTTCATTTCCTTTAGTAGCTTATCAACTTCCTCCCCTACTGCCCTAGTATTACAAATGAAGGGACCAAATTGATCTTTGAGCTTGAATTGCAATTTCTTTTTGGCAGCTACAAAATGCACTTCATCTACATTCAATCTTTTCCTCAAGTACTCTAGTGCAAAGATTCTAACATGGAGGTACTTTGGTAGTTTATAGGGTGGAAGATCATAGCCAAAAACCCTAATTTTTGTGTAGTTCTGGTAGCAATACCAATCTCCTGTTGCAACTTGATCTACGAACTGAAGCTCTTTGACAATCTCTTCATTGATCCTTGGTAATGGAGTGCTTCTCATAAGGCTGAGGGCTAGATGAACGATTAGTTCTATGAACTTCTTGTATGTGAATTCTTCTTTCTCCTTCATCCCCATTAAAGTCCATAAAATCACTAATTGTGGCGATCCTTCTTCATCAAGTTTCTACAAAGAAAATGGGAATTTGTCCCCTTGAAAATATATAAACAGATACACAAGTACTGAAGCATACTTAAATACTTCTTCAGTGTTGAATTTGACAAACTGCTCATGTATGGTTTCAGCTATGAAATGACGAAAATCATAAACAACAGTAGGCTTGGAATCAGAAGAAAACATGGATAAGAACCAAGGATGGCTTCATTGATAGACTGATCAGAGTGATAACCAAGCAAATAGGATAGGATAGTAGTGACATGCCTGGTTCTCAGGAAACATAGATGAATCATAACGTGGGTTTCTCTTTGGTAGAGGACTACCAATTTCTAAAAATAGTTCCAGGGTCTGGAATCTCTTGGTGAAGTCCAATTTTTTATAAGCTTCTATCAGGTTTTCATGAGAAAAAGGATGATTTGGTGTAGTGGCAGGGGCCTACAACATTTTCTCAATTGAATCAATGTTAATAGGACAGATGGTTTCTCTAGTAGGTGAGATAATGGCTCTCTGGCTAGGATCATAGGATTCATGGAATTTTCTCACAAACTTTGGAGCTATGTGTATCTGTGGAAAAATATAATGGGGTAATTAGGATTCCCAGAGCCTAATTTCATCACTCTAGTCAATCAGCTTCTCTTCCCACCAACAATAAATTTCAAACAAATCGAATTGAGAAGAAGTCTCAATGATTTTGCAATCCTTGTCAACTAATGGAGTATGGTGGAAATTAATCTGTGGTTGTATTAGAGGATTCGACACTTCTACAATTGATTTTCCCTTAGGAGGCATTTTGGAAAATGAAATTGTGAAATGTAAATGACAGAATGAGATAAGAAAAGGAGTAAATAGAGTGGAAATAGGTAACTGACAAGTGGCCCTGGAAGGTGGGCTTGCGAATAGGACAAATGGTTGCTAGAATGTCAAACAGTGGCTAAGTTGTTGAGCGGGCGAGCTTGAAGATTATTCTCGGTCACAAAAGTTAACTGTGTAACCTTTGAAATGTATGGTAGAGTTCTTATAAAGAGAAAAATGGAGTGGAAGGGTGGTGCCAAACATTTGAAAGTTCATTAATTACCAACAGGTTAATTAACGGACATTTGGTTATAAATGTGCGGGAGCAGAAATGAATGGGCAACGGATAGGCGGCTGATGATTGGACGGGAGATATGAAGTGGAGTGTGACGTGGAGATGATGTGGAGTGGTGGTAACGGCTATGAAAGATACTGCATTCAAGGGAAAGACGAAGCGCTTTGTGGTTTTGGGATTTTTAATCCCAAAAGACTAAAAGGCACTTTCGTGGTTTATATGGGCGATATTAAAGACTACCCATTTCAGCTCCCCCCACCCCCACCCCCGCCCCCCCACCGATAAAATTTGGACGATGAATGAGGGCCGAAAGGGAGTGTGGGTCGTGTGATTGCGGAGGAGTGTGTGGGATGATAGGTGAGGTGGAGGGAGTTTAACATGTATGAGCGGGGAATGAATGGTGGGGTCGCGATATGATAGGCGGATGCAACGACTATGGGTCTAGGTGATTTAATGAATGAAATGATAGCATATAGCACATTGCACTTTCCTCAGCCCAATGGTTCATGCATTTATAAATGATGTAATGCGATATGATCCTACGGTCAGGAATGAGCAGTCATCCAACAGTTGACAATGATATCGCATATCGTACATCGCACTTTCTTCTGCCCAATGGTTCATGCAGTTATGAATGATGTGATGCAATATGAGCCTATGGTCAGGAATGAGTAGTCATCCAATGGTTTACAGCGATATCGCATATCACACATCGCACTTTCTTATGCCCAACGGTTTATTCACTTATGAACATATGGATCTTTAGGAAATAACCATTAAACTTTCACATTTCTACCTACCCTTCTATTCCTAACATCTTTACTTATCCTTCCAGAGTGCATTTGAACTAGCAACCCAATATTTTCTTTTTATACACAATCTATCTCTATACCTTATTTCTTCCATTAGCTCAGATTAAACTGTTGAGCCAATTTATTTTCTACCTATGAGAATTATTTTAAAACAAATCCAATTATGATGCAACTATATAATTGAAAAAAAAAAATGTGACATCTAAAAAAACTGCACACAACTATTATTTTTCAAACTGAATTTAAAACAAAGCAGTGGCATTTAGATTTGCAACACTTTCAGAGTTTATTTCTTTTTCTTTTCTATCTAACCTAGCATTTTATTTTTCCTTCATTTTTTAGGGCATCTACCCTAACATTTTCTTTGATATGGACATATTTATAAAAATATTTTCCTAACATTTTTATTCAACATTCTTTTTGTGCATATCCTATCTTAACACTTTTTAAATACATTTTCATTTTTTGTCTAATTTATTCTAACTTATCAAAACCAAAAAATGCTACAACATTGGCTCCAACTGGGGACTGCTTTCTCCTGTAGAATGCAGAGAACTTGCAGATCCATGTACCTTCTCCTCGGGCTATGGAGTCCTTTGCTGTAAAAATTTCACTGACAACTTTAAAAGTAAAAGAAACCAGAGTATTTACAATGAAATGTATTCCAACTTCTCAGTATTGAATAAAATGTTTGAGAAACCTTCAATTTATAGGATAAGTGGAATATAGTCCCTCAATATTTTGTAGCACAAAAGTGTTGTTACCCTTTACTTCAACAATTGCTAAAGGACCAAACCATAGGTTGTCAAACTTACCATGCTTTCCCTTTTCCTCTCCCTTGGAGTCCCATCTTAGAACTAGGTCACCTTCCCTGAAGTCTCTTTCCCTGGCTCTTCTGTCAAACAGGATTTTCATCTTATTCTGATATTTCTTCAATTTGTACTGAACTCCATCTCTGTTTTCATTTAGTTCAACAATCTGATTTATCCTTCTTGAAAAATCATCAAGTTCATCTATTGAGTCCTGCAAGAATTTTAAAACTGGGAAAGCCAAATTGGTGGGAAAAAATGCATCTTTCCCATAGACTAACTGGAAAGGAGATTTCCCAGTAGATCTTTTTGGAGTTATTATGTTTGTCCATACTGCATAAATTAAATGAGAGTCCCATCTCTTTTTATGATCTGCTAGGGTCTTTTTGATTAACTTCACCAGACTTTTATTTGAGGATTATGCGAGGCCATTGCCTTGAGGGTAGTATGGAGTTGAATAATGTAACAGAATATGATATTTCTGGAAAAACTCAATCATTTTAACACTAGAGAATGTTTTTGTGTTATCTGTGACAATTTGAGTTCGGCAACCAAACCTAGATAAGATATTTTCTTCAATGAGTTTAATTACTACTGAATCGGTAGCATTTCTTACCGGAATCGCTTCTACGCATTTAGTGAAGTAGTTTGTTGCTGTGTGGATCCATCTGTGTTGATTACTTGAAGTGGGATGGATTTCTCCAACAAAATCTAATCCCAGGGTCTAGAGATGCACAGATTTTTATGCTTTTGACATCATCATTTGTTCCAATGTTAATTTCTTCTATGTCTTCTTCCGAAGAAATGGACTGAGGGTTTCGGAGGACATCATTTTGATCAAACAATTTTTCTAAAGGTATTAAGCCTTTAGGAATGAAATTGTTAGACAATTGAATAATATCATGATCATCAATTTTTGAACTGAAATCTGAAGTATCATTCTCACTTGTATTTTCATTTATTTTGGATCTATCTTCATCAATTTGTAGAACAGAAAATCAATCTACAAGTTGCAGAAAATAATTCAAGTGTTCATCATCTTTAAATATCTGCTAGTGTTTTATATTGTCTGGGATAGATGGTGTATATTTGACTTGTATTTGGTAGATTAAATTAGTCTGATCAGGAATTTTAAAGGAACTAGCAGAAACAGCTAATGCATACGCATGAATATTCTGATCTCTTGGAATATAAGTCAAATTAAAAGCATCAAAGAATTTTTCAACTGAATCCCATACTTCATTTCAGTAAGACCTAAGTCTAGGGTGTTTAGTCTGGCAAATATTTCTGACTTGTTTGAAAATAAGTTCTGAATCAGTAAAAACACTTAAATTTTGAACATTTAAGCTTTTGGCTAACTTAAATCCCAAAAGGAAAGCTTCATATTCAGCCACATTGTTTGTAACTTCGAAGTCGAGCTTACATGATTGGGTAATGTTTTCTTTTCCTGGTGATATTAAAACTACTCCAGCTCCTAATCCATCTTTTGTATAGGAGTCATCAAAGAATAGCTTCCATACATCAGTTTGATTTGGTACTGGACTTTCAATTACATCTTCAATTTTAGATTGAGTTTCATGCACTTGGTTTGAAGAGAATTGAAAGCAACCAAAATCTTGGTCAATTGCATAAATGGGATGATTCATTCGCTGGTCTATTTTGCAAACCGTGTGCACAAATCTCACCTCTCTATATAACCTTAATTTTTCTCCCCCATAAACTAGAATAGTAGCATAAGGCATATCCATTTGAAGAGTTCCCCCTAATTTGGCATAGCAAGACCTAGAAAGGAGCATTTCAAATTTGGCAGGGATATCTGTGACAACTATATCAAGTACTATAGTTTTCACTGGAATTTGGACAAGGGTGACTACTAAATCCTTAATCAATCCTAAGCAAGGCACCCTTTTAGAATCAAAGGTGTACAAGTCATGATAGGATCTAGTTATATCAAGTTTCAAATGATCCATGATAGTTTTTGGCATGAGATTATGTGATGCTCCATAATCAAGCATACAATTATACAACATGGAATCATTTGTCTTAAGAGTTACATAGAAAGGAGGCACTATTTCATCTATCATATCTAAGCTTGGGCCAAAAACAACTCCTGGATTTTGATCTTACAGACTGATGATATCACCTTCAGCATCAACCGAGGTATTTTGTATCCATTTGGAGACCTGATTTTTATACCCAGGGTTTTTAGAAAGTTCTGAAAGAGGAATTTGGATTTTAACTCTTGCTAACACTTTTTCAACATTAAATGTAGTCAATGCATTTTTTTCATTTTGAGGAGTATCAATTGACTGATCTAATGGTCGAATAAAAGTCTTTTGAGTTTGGGCAGTTTTGGCACGAGATTCAATTACTAGAGTTTCCTTAGGAGGTCTTCCAGGGCCAGGCATAGGCCTAAGGTCATATCTTTTGTTCCACTTAGCAATTAAAAATTCAGAGAAGGCATGGTATTTAGAAACCTGTGAAGATTCTTGATCTTCTTGAACCTGATTTTGTTGTGTAAGATGAATAATGATTGTTTGATTAGAGGAGGTATCCATATTATTTATATCTTCAGTGATCGTCATAGTATTATCATCATGTTTTGATCATCTATCAACAAAGAAGTGGGAATCAGCTGATCATTGACAGGTCTCTGAAGAATTCGTAATTGTGGATTTCTTTGATACTGACCTTGATTTTGATTTTGGGGTCCGGAAACTGTTTGTTGAGTTATCCTAGGTTGAGTCTCAATCTTGGAAATTCTATTGGATAGATTTCTAAGAAGAGAAGTTATTTCATCTATTTTGGAATCTTTAGTTTTAGTCTTAGAGGAACTAGAAGCCTCTAGTGTTGATTTGAGTTTTCTTTGGGCCTTTTCCTCTTTAGCTTTCAAAGAAGTTGAAGCAGCCATGTTTGCTTCTACCTCAATAGCATTCGTTTTCATATCTTCAAGAGTTCTTGAAGTGTTCTCTCTCATCATAATAGCAAAATCATCATCAAAGGCTTTAGAAAATCTAGACTTTACTTCTGTTATAGGGGGTTTACAATCAGGGGGCATTTTATGATAAAGCTTATTGAATCTTTTGATAAAGTTTGATACAGGTTCACCAAAATTTATTTTAAGTTCATTAAACTCAGTGAGAAAGTAAAGAGGGTCCTTTTTCACACCCCACTAGTTTTTAAATATATTTGTAAGTTCTTCCCAATTTCTAATAGAGTTTGCAGGTAACTACCTAAACCAAATTCTTACATTTTCTTCAAGTGATTGAACAAACAACCTCATGTAAACATTTTCTTTCTCAATATTCATGTTATCTGCAAAGTCTAAAAGGCTTGAAGATGGTCTTCAGCAGAAGGACCGGTTTCTCCATTATACCTGGGAAGGTATTTCAAGTATCTAGCTGGGAGTGCATCGAGATTAGGAGGTAAGACTAAAGCTTCATATCTAGCCTGTACAATAGGTTGGAAATCCATAGTAGGAGGTGGTGTACGAGGTGTTTTTGTGGACAAAGAAGTTGAATAAGATGAAGAAGGGGTGGAAGGAGGCGATTGAAGGGGTGAAGAACTAGTTGGAGGTGAAGAAGGAGGGGATCTCCTAAATGATTTCAAAGGAGTCTTAAGAATAACTTCTAGACCTGTGTATGACTACCCCCCTTTGTTTCAAAGAGTGGATTTGAATACATAGAGAAGGTCTCTTAAGTTTTTTCAGAAGTAGAAGCTTCGAGTTGTCCAAAAGTGGGAGGAAATGAATAAGTGGTAGGGGATATGAAATCTGTTGGTTTGTATTCTGGTAAATTAACACCCAAGTTAGACTCAGTTTTTGGTGATCCTGGTGGTAGTGAGGGTTCTGGATGAGTTTCAAATGAATGAATGAGGAATGCTGATTTGAAATCAACCCCCCTGTTTAAGAGTTCAACAACCCTAGGTGATAGGTGGGAGTAATCTGGATTCGATGGAATATTAGTATAAAGATCAAATGATGGTAAATCTTTAGACTGCAAGACTGAAGAGGAAGAAGAATATGGTTGATGTCCCCTTTTAGAACTGGTTGTTCTCAAAAAAAATTCAGGATCTGACAGAGGATCAACTAAGTCACCCTCTGAACGAGATCTAGTGTGCTTAAAAGGTGCCAGTTTGGGAGAGTGAAGTCGCCAGGTGAAGAATTTTAACCTTTCTAGACCTTTAATCACCTTAAAGGAATATAATACATATTGTTTCCCTAGGAAAACTTAATGAAATTCGAGTCCCCGGCAATGGCGCTAGTTTGATGTTGTACCTCTGAGATAATAATGGTCAGCTATTATGCCAGAGCATCTAAGATAAATGTTTTGGGGGTTTTGTTTTAATTTGGGAGACCAGTGGATGAAACAGATATAGAACTGATGTGCCTAACCTCTTGAATAATATCAATATCTTAGCAGAGGGCTGCTATAAATATTTACGCAGTGAAATAGCTTTTAAGATGATGAGCAGAAATAGAAAAGTAATATGATTGCCACAGTTTTCAAATAGAATCTAGATAATCATAAGTACGAAAACTTTTAAACTATGTTTACAGGTTTGAGAAAATACACATGTGCTTACAAAAGATGTTGATGATTTATTGATTTTGAGGGAATTAATTAAAAAAATAGGCCATTAATTCATTCTCTTTATAGATTATCACTTCAAAAAGCTTATAGGAATAGATTGAGATACAATTACTCCTGCATAATTATCTCTGCACAAGTATATGAAGAAAAACATAATGAATGACACTGGAAACACTTATAGGAAACACAAACTGCGCAAAACAGAATTCAGAATCCTTTGCTTCATATTAATAATCCATGAAGATTAATTACATCAGATGTCTAGAAATGCTTCTTCAATGGCGCAACCCTTAATAACTCGTGAAGAGAGTTATTTATATAACAGTAGGATGAAAAGTATCCTAAACTGCTTTTACAAAAATAGATTATTTACACAATCAAAAATAAAATTGTCTAATGATCTGGCACTGATTTGGTGTTGTGCTGTTTGATGACTAATGCTGAAAAAGTTGAAAGATGGTTGGAGTTGGATGATTGTTCCCACAAAAAATGAATGTTTTTCCATTATCCTCAATCCAGTATATCTTTTAATTCTTCCCAGCGTTTCTTATATGGGATATAAATATTTGTTACCCTCCTGTAGGTTTCATCCATCTCGGTGTATTTGGTAAAAGTGGGTTTTACCAAGAATATATGCTTGATTTCATCCAGGATGAAGAAAGAATCCCTGAGTGTTTTTATTATGAGAGATGGTGTTGTTGATCCTTTGATATTGGCTACTGAAGCTACATGGGTGCCCACTTCTGTTAACTTCTTGACATAGTCTTCAATTGGCATCAATTTATCATTAATAACCATCATGGAAGGTAAACCTTTGTTGATCAAAGATTCAATTTTGTTGAAGAATCTCTTAACCATGTTGTTAAAATTGCTGCACTTTTCTTGTAGCTGAAGGTTGAGATTTATTTTGGTGATAACCTTCTTTACTTCTAATATTGTTGCAGTTCTATCACTTATCCTTAACTCCTCAAGCTCATAATCATCCTTGGAATTCAGAAATTTGATTGTATCAGAGGCAGTCTTTGGCATATCTTCCAACTGCCTATTTATGGATTCCACTGCTTCTTGAGCTTTCTCCAAGAGATATTTTTGGTTGAATATTATCTTAATGGAGGGCCAAATTTCCTTTATTTCCTCTGTGATTTCCTCCCACAGAATGTCTTTTGCTAAACCCAACTTGTTTCCTATGAAGGAATCTGTGAGTTCTTTCTTCAACACTTCCACTTGGCCTTTAAGTCTCATTGTTTCAGTTGTGTGTGTATTGTCTGATATATACTTCAAGAGTTGTAATTCTTTGAGTTCATCGTTCAATATATTGATTTCTCCTGTCCAGATAGATAGGTTCTGAACAACTTCAATAAGCTGTTCAGCACCTTCTGTTGTACCTATTGCTGATGTAGTGGCTATAGTAGAAACTCTGGTTATGGGAACTGCTACAAGAGAAATTGTATCTATTGAAGTTTGGATGTTCTTGATAGCTTCTTCCTTCTCGTTAACCAATTTCTCCATCTACTCCTCCATTTGTTTTCTTTGCAAATTCTGTTCTATGATGAGCTTCATCATGTCTGACTTTTGAGTCTCTGTCTCCTCAATTTCTTTTGCCATGGGATCCTCAGATGCTGGTTGTTTCAGTTGTTTCTTTAGTGCTACAACTTCAGTGTTCTTTTTCTTAATGAGCTCCTCAGCAAAATTTATGTTTGATGGATCATATCCCATCCTTAGCACTAGATTTTCCAAGGACTGAATCTTGCTATCCTTTGCTAACAAGGAGACCTTCTCCAACTTCAATTGTGACTGAATGTTAGCCAATGTAACCTACAATTTTGGCAAACTCATAACAGTTTTTGTCAAGGTTGAAGCAATCATCTGTCCAGTTTGTTTGTGCATCTCAATTTGATCAATTGGATTCACATCCTGGACATTGAGCTCAAAAGAAGTATGTTTCTAATATTGTGATGCAGTCCTGGGCTGAGGAACTTGGGCCTGTAAGAAAGACATTTGCATCTTCCCTTTCTCAGAGTCAAAGACTGAAAGAAGCCTTGCTTGAGAGCTAGAAGAATGCTTCCAAAACTAGGTGTAAGTATTTAACTTCAATTCCTCATTATTTCTTTTGATTTCACCGAAGACATGGAAGATGTCTTCCTCTTTATTCTCTGGAATGCCTCCAACATGTTGGATTATCTGTTGTTCATGAGAAGTGGTGGACTGAATTGGAGATTGTATAGAATGTTCACCAAACTATGAATCAACATTCATAGAGACTCTTTGTTTCTTTTTCCTATGAAAGACCTTGAAGCCTTGGTTTTTTGCCTCTGTTGCAGGTGAAGATTGTTCTTCCCTCCCTCTCTTGGCTGCCTTTTCTTGTGCAATTGGAGTTTTCATAGTTGATGTAGACACTACCTACTCCTTAGCCTCCTAGGGGGTATTCTCTGGCCATTCCAACTGATATTTGAACTATTCTATCTCAAGTCTTGTTGTATGATGGTATGGTGTGAACTCATTTTCCACCCTAAGTTTGGAGATGACTCCCAATCGGTCATATGACCAAGAGAAACTAAGGGAAAATTTCATTTCCTTTAGCAGCTTATCAGCTTCCTCCCCTACGACCCTAATATTACAAATGAAGGGACCAACTTGAGCTTTGAGTTTGCATTGCGATTTATTTTTGGTAGCTACAAAATGCACTTCATCTGCATTCAATATTTTCCTCAAGTACTCCAGTGCAAAGGTTCTAACAGGGAGGTACTTTGGCATTTTTTAGTGTGGAAGCTCACAGCCAAAAACCCTAATTTCTATGTAGTTCTGGAAGCAATACCAATCTCCTATTGTAGCTTAATCTATGAACTGAAGCTCTTTGACAATCTCTTCACTGATCCTTGGGAATGGAATGTTGCTCATAAGGCTGAGGGCTGGATGAATGAATAGTTATATGATCCACTTGTATGTGAATTCTTCTTTCTCCTTCATCCCCATTGAAGTCCAAAAAATCACTAACTATGGCAATCCTTCTTTATCAAGTTTTTATAAAGAAATAGGTGGGTTTCTCTTTGGTAGAGGACTACCAATTGCTAAAAATAGCTCCAGGTTCTGGGATCTCTTGGTGAAGTCCAATTTGTTATAAGCTTCTATCAAGTTTTCATGAGAAAAAGGATGAGTTGGTGTAGTGGCAGGGGCCTGCAACATTTTCTCAATTGAAGCAACGTTAATAGGACAGAGGGTTTCTCCAGTACGTGAGATAATGGCTCTCTGGCTAGGATCATAGGATTCATGGCATTTTCTCACAAAATCTGGAGCTCTGTGTATTTGTGGAAAAATATAATGGGGTAATTGGGATTCCCAGAGCCCAATTTCATCACTTTGGTCAATTAGTTGCCCTTCCCACCAACAATAAATTTCAAACAAATCGAATTGAGCAGAAGTCTTAGTGATTTTGCAATCCTTGTCAACTAATGGAGTATGGTGGAAATCAATCTGTGGTTGGATTAGAGGATTCAACACTTCTACAATTGCTTTTCCCTTGGGAGGCATTTTGGCAAATGAAACTATGCACTGTAAATGACAGAATGATATAAGAAAAGGAGTAAACAGAGTGGAAATAGGTAACTGACAAGTGGACCTGGAAGGTGTGCTTGCGAATAGGACAAATGGCTGCTAGAATTTCGGACAATGGCTGAGCTGTTGAGCAGGCGAGCTTGAAGATTATTCTCAGTCGCAGAAGTTAACTGTGTAACCTTTGAAATGTATGGCAGAGTGCTTATAAAGAGAAAAATTGAGTGGAAGGGTGGCATCAAGCGTTTGAAAGTTCATTAATTACCAACGGGTTAATTAAGGGACATTTGGTTATAAATGCGTGGGAGTGAAAATGAATGGGCAACAGATAGGCGACCGATGATTGGACGGGAGATATGAAGTGGAGTGTGACATGGAGGTGACGTGGGGTGGCGGTAATGGATATGAAAGATACATCGTTCAGGGGTAAGACAGAGTAGTTTGTGGTTTTGGGAGTTTTAGTCTCGAAAGACTAGAAGTCACTATTATGGTTTATATGGACGGTATTAAAGACTACCCATTCCCCCCCACCCGCCAATAAACTTCGGATGGTGAATGAGGGTCGAAAGGGAGTGTGGGCCGTGTGATTGCGGAGGAGTGTGCAGGATGAGAGGTGAGGTGGAGGGAGTTTAACATGTATGAGCAGGGAATGAATGGTGGGGTCACGATATGATAGGCAGACGTGACGGCCATGGGTCTGGGTGATTTAATGAATGAAATGATAGCATATCGCACATTGCACTTTCCTCGGCCCAATGGTTCATATAGTTATGAATGATGCGATATGATATGATCCTACGGTCAGGAATGAGCAGTCATCCAACGGTTGACAACTGTATCACAAATCGCACATCACACTTTCTTCTGCCTAATGGTTCATGCAGTTATGAAGGATGCGATGCAATATGATCCTATGGTCAGGAATGAGCAGTCACCCAATGGTTGACAGCGATATCGCATGTCGCACATCGCACTTTCTTCTGACCAATGGTTTATTCACTTATGAATGATGCGATGTGATATGGATCTTTAGCAAATAACCATTCAAAATTTCACATTTCTACCTACCATTCTATTCCTAACATCTTTACTTATCCTTCCAGAGTGCATTTGAACTAGCAACCCAATATTTTCTTTTTATACACAATCTATCTCTATACCTTATTTCTTCCATTGGCTCAGATTAAACTATTGAGCCAATTTATTTTCTACCTATGAGAATTAATTTAAAACAAATCCAATTATGATGCAACTATATAATTGAAAAAAAAATGTGGCATCTAAACAAATTGCACACAACTATTATTTTTCAAACTGAATTTAGAACAAAGCAGTGGCATTTAGATTTGCAACACTTTCAAAGTTTATTTCTTTTTCCTTTTTGTCTAACCTAGCATTTTATTTTGCCTTCATTTTTTAGGGCATCTACCCTAACATTTTCTAATATGGACATATTTATAGAAATATTTTCCTAACATTTTTTATTCAACATTCTTTTTGTCCATATCCTATCTTAACATTTTGTAAATACATTTTCATTTTTTGTCTAGTTTATTCTAACTTATCAGAACCAAAAATTGCTACAACAGAGGGGACATACAACTGGCTTAGGGAGCAAAGATCAAATGGCATAATACATCAGCTATAATAGTGATTTTCAGGGGTTGTTTGTTTCCCGCTAAAGACAAATATGGGAGAAAAAATCTCGTATGGGGTCACCCACTTTTGGTGGGTAACATTGCCCACCATACCTTGTGTTTTCACCCTAGAGACAGTTCCTGGTTGAAAGGGAACCAGTGCCTAGGACATCCACATAATTGTTTCAAAACTTTTAAAAGATTGTTAAAATTTTATTAAAATGTTCCCATAGGTGATATATTCCCTTGTGTAACATAACTTAATCTTGGAGATGAATCTTTATGCCCAAATTGGCCTTATATTAGCAATAATTTAATTATTTTGTTGGAAAGTAGAAATGATAAGAGGTTAGGGTTTATAACTTGGGCCCTTTAATAAAATCCAAATTTAAAACTCTAAGATGAAAGTTTGAATGATTTATACTAAGAATGGAAGTGCAGAATAAATGGAGAGCCTATTATGATGTCTTTGAATAGAATTTACAGGTATTCACTATAATTATTAAAGATACATAAAATAAATATGTAACTTGCTCAAATAAATCTGCTATGATCATACACATGCTTCAAAGAAGGAAAATGAATATGGAAAACATATAAGAGAAACAACACATGCTACAATGTACCAATGCATACTAAAATCAACTTGATGACTTTTATTATTATCTCCAAGGAAGCCAAAATGATTACACAAGTACTCAAAATTCCAAAACTCCAAACCATTTTCCAATGGTTATCATGTATTTTAAATATTATATCAAAATCAATTACAATGGTAACTGTCAAAACATCTATAACTACTCAACTATTTGTTACTGAAAAGTCTTTTACAATGTTACAAAATTATTTTTTTTCATTTTTTAGAAGTTCGATGACTAGTGGAACATTGACTTTGAGGATTGGTGCTTGGTTCCACCATTCCATCTTCTCCTTCAATAGGAGTAATCAACCTTTCACACTTCTTCCAAAGTTCTTCATCTGTGAGCTTACACTAGATCATTTTCTAGAGTGCAATTTTCAAATTTGAAAGCTTTGTATAATCAGGTTTTGCAACAAATAGTTTCTTCATCGGCTAAAGAAGTTGGAAGCCCCTTTGCAAATAATTAACTGTAGTACTTCCCCTTAGAATTGTAGTATTTCATGTGTTGTATCTACTCTAATTTTAATAGCCACTAGTTCCTTTTCATATAGTTCCCAAGAAAGTGGATTTCTTTGTTGGTCCCAACAACTAGGTAGACCATATCTAGCCCTCTAGTCAAATTTGGAATCAAACAAAGATACTAACTTATGAACGTCCTTTAATCTATTCTCAGCCTAAATATGAAGTAGGTTTTTCTCATTCATTTTATCGATTTCCATCATTACTCCAACTCTGCCTCTGATGTATAAATCCCTTAGTTCAGTTGAAGATTTTCCATTTACATATTTGATCATATTTTAAGCCTTAATTGCTTCTTTCCATATATTTTTCTTGCATGTATAAATTCTTAATTGAGACCCATTCATCATAATATTTTGTTGATAAATTATATGAATAGACTCCCATTTAGAATGGACCTCCTAGATGATATCATCCCAAACAATTTGTCTAGCTTCAATTAGAGAGATATTTCCCTTCAATTTGGTTTTTAACTCCTTGATCTCATCTTGTGTTGCCTTGTTCTTGGTGGTCAATTGATCATTGTTTTATTTTGTTGTATTTAGCTGCCTCTCCTTGATATTAAGTTGTTCCTTTACCTGAGTTAGGTTGTCTTGAATTTTCTTTAGTTCAACCTCTGAAATTCTGAGTTCTGCCATAACTTTTGTAAGCTTCTCTGAGGGGTCATTTGACTCACTTGGGACCACAATAGTGCAAACATGGCTTTCAATTGATTTTTGTAATCCCTGCACTTGTTTCTACAAAATGACAATTTCTTTGTTTCTGTCCACTAACTCTCTCATCAACACTTCCTTCTCTTTCTTAATCTGAGCTAGTTCAACTTTTTGAGCGTGTTCAGTCCCAGGAATTTTAAACTTATTACTTAATGAATGCATATCATATTTTGTGTTTTGCAACAGGTTTTTGATAGCTTCCCTGTCTTTTGGATCTATTCCCAATTTAACAACTAGCATCTTATAGTCCTCATTTTGAATATGCAGTGCTTTAGAATTTTCCTTTTCTTACTTGAGCAGATTTGAAACTTTCTCCAAATTGTTTTCTACTTTACTTACTATCAAAGATATTTTTCTTAGGTCACTATATATCATTTCCCATGCTTATCTATTGTTGACGGTGCTATAAATCCGTCAACAAAGTGGGTATCCCTATTATGAATTCCCAACTAGACCTCACATCGTTTGGAGTAGGAGCCCAAACCAAAAATACGGTCGGTTGCCATTATCCTTAGGAATTTTCTCTCACTGCAATTATCAACATAAGAGATCATGCATACAATCTTTGGGACAAGCAAGTAAGTTGACATTGTGAGGCTTACAATTGCAATGCATATATGGTACTTTCACAAAAGGTAAAAGAGAGAATGAGTCTCTAGAATAAAACTAATAGTCCTATCCTAAAATAGACACACAAGAGCATAAAAGAATCGTTGATTAACCTACAAATTAGTTCACAAGATAACAATGATGATTAAAGCAATAACAACGCACATTCAATGAGATGCATACAAAATCCAACGAAATAGTTCATTTTCATTAGTATTTGTTAACATAAACATACACCACAAACAATACAAGGATAGTCTTACAATCATTCATGATGTATGCATGAAATTTTGATGGATCTAAGAGCTTCATATATTAAGTGAAAGTGCAAAGATATACAATTACAATGCTACCACACTAGCCCAAATAGTGGAACATTAAGTCACCACTTGCTCCTCCAAAGAAATATCTTCTCTCCTATGCCAAACTAGAGAAGCCAAGGTGAAAAGTCCAAAGTCCACAAGTCCCCTCTCTTGAGTTATGAGGGTATATTTATAAAAAGTGAGGTAATTATCCACCTCCCATATGACTTTTGACCTCCCTGAATACTTTTGAACTTCTACTATGACTTTTCGAATTCCTATATGACCATTGAGCTTCTACATGACTTTAGAACGTTCTAGTGACTCTTCACATTCCATGTGGGACCCTTGGTCTTCCACACATTTTACATTTTCTCATTTTACAAAATTAAATAATTACATTCCACAAATGATGTGGCAAGATACATTAACACACATGACTTTGTGATGACACTTGGACAAGCTATGCCTTGGCATGGATGACATGGAACTTCATTGCGATGTGTCTAGGTCAAGCCTTTCTCCTTGCTACCGTATTTTTATCTTATTCATGAAGGATCTTTGATTTTACTTCATCTTCACCCTCCAAATGGTTTAGATGATTATTAGAACCTTCCAAGTTAGCATGAGTTGCCATATCTTTTTTTTGTTCCGAGATTCCTTCAGGTTCTTCATGATGGTTCATTCTTTTGCTTCTTTTTCATAAGTGCTCTCTTGTAGCCTCTCCTTAGTGACCTCCCTTGTATCTTTATGATAAGTCTTACATTTGTTTCACCTTCATCCTCCCAGAGCTTGGATGATATGGAATCTTCCTTGTGATTTTGATATTCAATCTTCCATCGTGATCTAGTTTCCCTTCATCTTCTTCCTTGATAGTCTCTTTGTCTCTTCATCTACACAAGTGTGTTCTTGAATGATCTCCTTGGAAACCTCCTTGAGAATCATCCTGTCCTGTCAAGATATAGTATCTGTAGATGAAATTCACTCATGAAAAGATGACAACAATTTGGAAATCTCTTAGTCTCACTTCTTCATGCAATTCACAGATTGAACTCAAGATGGAGTGTGGGACTAAGGAGGAGGCTCAGGGACTGCACAGTGTGTAGTTCTAGGAGGTAGTGATGAATTTTTGGTCACGGTGACTGCACAATGCATTGTGGGTTAGAGATTGGAAGACAAAACTGTACATTTCATGTAGACAGTGACACAGTGAGGAAGGCTTGCTCACTGTAATTATGCAATGTGCAGCTCAGGGAAGACTGAGCGAAGTGATAGAGCAGTTGTGCAGGTCAAGTAAGTAGTGAGGCTTGACTATTGGTTAAGATTGTGCAATGTGCAATGGAAGACTAACTGGGAGAAATATTTCATATTTTTTAGGGACATGAGGCAAAGACCGAGCACTAAGACTACGCAATTTGTTGTCCTTGAAGGAAATGACTACATAATGTGTAATTCCAAGAGGAAAGTGTAACACCCTCCTCCCACATCTACCCAAGCAACCAACCAGCCGAGGTAAGCATGCAACGAGAGGCCACTATGATATGATTTGACCTCCTAAGTCACGTTAAAGAAGTGGAACCGATGAAAACATACCATACAGACATTCAACATCAACATTAGGACCCTCATGAATGAATCCAACCTTTTTTCTAACAAGGCCCTAGGTCCCACTGAGATTTTGGACCACTTCTCATTCTATGGGCATGCCAACGTCCAGGGACCTTTGGATGCTCTCATAGGCCTACAAGATAGCTTCCAGGGACTCTTTTGCATAGTGCTACGCCAGCGTCCCCAGAATTTGAGCCACTTTTTCAAGCCCAAAGCCCAGGTCACGACCCAGAATTGAATCACATCTTCAGAACAATAAAATAACAAGAAAATGAGAGTATAAATGCAATCACTTGAATGATACCTTAACTGTACCCCTGCTAGCCATGACAGGAATTTCGTCAAACATATCATTAATATATAATCTATAGGTGTAAATAACAGTTATGAGCATAGGGGTAAATAACCTCATATTGATGATGCAAAATCCAAACCCGGGATGGGACTTCCACATTCCATCTGACCGTAAAATGGTTAAGCCAGATCTCTCTTTAGCCATTCACCCTCGTGTAATATTCCAAGCATGAATGTGGGATCTCATAGAACATATCAATCCAAAACCATCCTAGGCTTCTAGAGGCCATCCACCTCAAACCATCAAACAATCATTCCACCTCATGGTCAGACATCACAAAATCATCATCGGGTTGGTCTCTATCCAAGCCTTCTAGGGCTTCCATAGCGCTTGTCCAACCAAGGCTTCCAAGACTAGTAACTCAACCCACAGTTTTTACCAGGCTTCCAAAGCGCTTGTCCAACCAGGGCTTCCAGGACTAGTAACTCAATCCACCAAGGGCTTCCAGAGCATTTGTCTAACGAAGGCTTCCAAGACTAGTAACTCAACCCAAGATTTTACAGGGCTTCCAAAGCGTTTGTCCAACCAGAGCTTCTAGCACTAAGAACGCAACCCAAGCTAAGGAAACATGAGTACCAAACAAAACAAAACAAAACAAGGAAAACAAATCCACAATCACCATGGCTATCCAGGAAATGGAAAGGCTAGGAAATCCACTGTTAATCTCATCCATCCTACATGCCCGTGACAGATCACAATCAACAAACCACATGCATATGCCATGCATGCCAAAACTAGTGATGAAAACATACATGCAACTCGGTACCTCCAAGAAAAATATGATGTAGTTGTTGATCTCGATGTCTTCTTGCATTTTCCTGCTCTTCCTTTGCCTTTTTTCTCCAAGAATCTAAGTATGCCACACCCTCCAAGAGTGCTCCAAGAAAACTCTAAGTATGCAAGAGTATGAGAAAGAGAGAGAGAATAATGAGAGAGCTCCAAAACTAAACTGACAAAAGGTTACCAATTGATCCTCATAAGCCTTTTTATGAGTAAGGTCTATATTTTCTTCATTTTCCATTATTTTCATTCAATTTACTCCTCACATGCAACATGTGACCTTTCACCTCCCTTTTCTCCTAATTTCCATTATTTTCATAAATAAATATGCCAAAAATTACATTTTGCCTTTCCAAAGCCTTAGCCTACACTAGGATGTCTTTCCCAACATTCAGCTTGGAATAAGTGTCCTCTCAACCATGGCTATTGTTTTGCCTTTGTCAACTTTTATTACATGGAATTTTCACCAGTGTTGTTACAGAACCCTCCCCCTTGCGGGAACGTCGTCCTCGGTGTTCAACAAAACCTATAACCACAAAATTGTTGTAAGCAAAATATATTGTCGATGGATCTTTATAACTTATCTCGATGTAGTATTTACAATGATCAAATTGCTAAGAAGCAAACCAACATGAAAACATAAAAAACATAACATCATAATGACATGACATCCATACCATTTATTGGAGCTTTATAACATATCTCATGCAAATATTTACATCCATATACATATGTACATATACCAAACCTCAACAAAACATATACCAAAACATATACCAAGACATATACCAAAACACCATACCAAAACTGCTTTGCCTCAACCAGAAAATAAGGAAGAACACATAGCCTGCATTTGGTTCACCATATCCCATGTAGCTTCATTAGGCCCAAAGTGCTTCCATTGCACCTTAACTTGCTTGATTTCTTAGTTTCGGAGCATGTGCACCTTTTTTTGAAATATAAACTGAGGCTTCCACTAGAATTCTCCATCTGGTTCCACCTGCAATACAGACCAGTCAATCACATGATCAGCATCTCTAACGTACTTCTTAAGCAATGACACATGGAAAACATCATGGACTTTCACTATCGGAGGCAGTAAAAGTCGATAGGCTACTAGCCCAATCCTCTCAACATTACTAAAGCGTCGACAAAACCATGGTGCCAGCTTGGCACATGATCCAATCTGCAAGGATCTCTTCTTTGGTTTGATGCAAAAGTACATCTATTCCCCAACCTGGAATTCCTTGAACAAGTTGTTCTGATCTGCATAGATCTTCTACCTATCTTGTGCTTCCTTTAGATTCTTCTTGATCACCTACATTTCTTGTTCCATGTCTCCCAACATCTCTGGTCCAATCAACACCCTGTTAACTAGATCACTCCAACTGATAGGAGTATTGCAACTCTACCCATACAATGCCTCAAATGGACTCATCCTCAAATATTCCTGATACCCATTTTTGTAAGAGAACTCTACCATTGGAATATACTCTTCCAACTTTTGTTGTTAATGCATCATATACATCCTCAACATGTCCTCCAATATCTTGTTGACCCTCTCTCTCTGTCCATCAGTCTGCGGATGATAAGTTGTATTGAAGGCCAACTCAATGCTAAAACCTACAAATAACTCTTTCCAAAACATGGAAGTGAACTTTTCCTCCCTATCTGACATAATCTTCTTCGGAACACCATGCAGTCTGACCACATCTCTGATGAATACCTATGCTACATCACTAGCTGAGAATGTAGACTTCACTAGAACGAAATGTGTAGCCTTTGTCAACCTATCCACGACAACCATATGGAATCATGTTGTCTCATTGTCCTCGGCAATCCTGTGATGAAGTCCATGGAAATGACTTCCCACTTCCACTCTAGAATCACAATCGGTTGTAGCAGTCCACTTGGATGTGTATGCTCTACCTTCACATGTTGATAATCAAAACACCTAGCCACAAACTCTACTACATCCCTCTTCAAGTTTGGCCAATAATAAAATCTCTTTACTGCATTCAATGTCTTCTGATAAACTGGGTGACCTAAATATGGTTTCACATGAAACTCTCTCAATATCAACTTCTTGATCTCACTACTGTCTGGCACATATATCCTATCTATGAATCTGACCAATCTATCTATTGTAAGGCAATAGTCCACATCTTGTGCACCTTCACCTATACCTGTACCTATATTGTCACATGTACTTGTACCTATACTACCACATGTACATGTACCTGTACTCTACTGCATCCTGTGCATAATCTCCATATATCTAACATCCTACTGACCTACCTGAAAGATCCTATCCTATAAGTTTGTCTCATAGAAGTTCATAGTTGATGAGTGATTTACTTGTATCTGCCTGCTAAGAGCATATGTCACTCGGTTCTTTGTGTCTTTGATGAACCTGATCTCAAAATAAAACTCACTGATCATAGCCAACCATCGAGCCTCCCTGCCATTCAGATTTGGTTGGTCAAATAGGTACCGCAAACCACTGTGATCACTCATCAATGTAAACCTCCTTCCTAGAAGATAGTGTCTCCACATCTTCAAAACACGTATAATCGCTTCCAACTCAAGATCATGTGTGGGGTATTTCTGCTCGTTTTCATTAAGTTTTTGCAAATCATAACATACCACCTATCCATCTTGCATAAGGACTCCACTAAATCCTTTCTTGCAAGCATATGTGCATACCACAAATATTTTTCCATATATGAAATCTTTAACACTAGTGCATGTCTCAACTATTACTTAAGTTGCTCAAAACTAGCCTCACACTCCTCTATCCATTCGAACTTTTTAACTTTCCTCTACAACAATGTAATAGGATAAGAAATCTGTGAGAAGTTCCTGATGAATCTCCTATAATAGCCTGCCAACCCCATGAAATATCTCACCTCATCTACATTCCTAGGAGCTGCCCATTCCATGATGGCCCTTATCTTTAATGGATCTACTACAATGCCCTCGGAGACAACATGTCCCAAGTAGTGTACCTCGGTCTGAAAGAAACTACACTTGTTGAGCTTAGCATACAACTAATGCTCTCTTAACAACCTCAATACTACTGCTAAATGCTCGGCATGCTCTTCCTCATTTTTAGACTATACCAATATGTCATCAATGAACACAATAACAAAATTATCCAAATACAAATGCAACACACTATTCATCAAGCACATAAATGTAGCTAGAGCATTAGTCAAATCGAATGGAACTACAACAAACTCATAATGCCCATATCTGGTCTGGAAAGTCATCTTGTAAATTTCCTCCTCTTTGATGTGTACCTGATGATATCCAGATCTCATATCAACCTTTGAGAACATTGCTACTCCATTCAACTGATCAAACAAGTCAGCAATCCTTGGCAACAAATACATGTTATTGATGGTCACTTTGTTCAACTGCCTATAGTCAATGCATAATCTAAGAGTGCCATCCTTCTTCTTCACAAACAATATTGATGCACCCCATGGTGATACACTTGGCCTAATGTATCCCTTTTCCAACATTTCCTTCAACTGCAGCTTCAACTCTACCAACTCAGGTATGCTCATCTTGTAAGGTTCTTTTGATGTTTGATTTTCCCCTGGCACTAACTCAATAGAAAATTCTACCTCCCTGTGAGGTGGCAACTCTGTAATGTCCTCAGGAAATACATCCTTGAACTAATGTAAAACTGGGTACCTACTCAACACATTTTCACCCTCAAATTCCTTACCTTTATCACTAGAAATGTGTACTACAAATAACACACGCCCTTTTCTATAGTTGAGCTTTGCTTGCATAGTTGTCACCATCCTAACTGATGTGGCTTTCTTCTTTCCTTGCAATAATCTTGGTTCCCTATTGTCATCTAAGCACTCAATATATTTGTCACAACAATCCACATTTCTTCTATGAAGATACAACCAATCCATGCATAGCAACATATTGTATGATCCCAATGGTAGTACATTCAAATGTGTTGTGGTAGCCATACCATTCAAATAAAATACACAAGCTCTTACCCAATGATGAACTCGCTTCTTCGTACATGTAGACAACTACACTAACCAAGATTATGCATGCAATTCCTTACTCAAACCACACTTATCCACCAAGTCAAGACTAACATAGTTATAATTAGATCCAGGGTCAATCAAAATAGAAATAACATGATCACAAATCTTACCGTCCATCTCAATGATAGATGTTTGATGGTATGCTTGTTTTTTATCCAATGTTGCATAAATATGAGGAATGCTCTGACCAACATCCCCAATAGTATGTGCATCCTATGCATTATATATCTTAGGCCTACCACCTTGATTATGTAGACAATCTCTCATGTAATCATCTTTTACACAAGTCTAGCACTATATAGGCTTCCAGCCTGCACCCTTATTCTGCTCCCAGATTGATGTCCCTATCCTCTATCTGATGCATTGAACCTCTTAGGTGGTGCAACATTCTCCTTATTACCTAAATCCTATGGTCTGCTCGCTTCTCGTCCCATTTTCCTTTGTTCTTTTCATTGCCCTTCCAGTATAGCTTAGTCTTAGATCTGCGCTTTGATTGTTCATAGTATGCTTTAGCTTCCAGATGGCCTCCTCTAGTGATCTAGGCTCATCAAAATCAGTCCTATATTTAAATTCCATTGGTAACCCACTAGTTAATCTCTGAATCTCTGCCTTCTCCTCCTTGAGGTAAGGCACATACCTTAGTAGCTCCAAGAACTTGCTAGTGTACTCATCATCTATCATAGACCCCATCATTAGCTCAAAGAATTATTTTGCCCTATCATCAAAGAATCTCTTAAACAAATACTTCTTCCTGAATAGCCGCTCAAACTCACTCCAAGTCAAATCTTCCTCATGTATACCTCTGACATTATTCACATCTTCCCACCAAATGTCTGCTTTACCTTTGAGACTGAATGTAGCTACTTTGGCTTTCATGTTCTCTGAATAATCATGCAACCTGAAGAACTTCTTCATACCAAGAAATCATGCCTCTGTATCTGGTGATTTCTTCATCTCTCCATTAAAAGTAGGTGGCTTTTATTTCCTAAAATCATCTGGCAAGTATCCCCTATTACTCCTCCTGTAAGGATGATAACAATATCGATCATCATGCCTATCAGAACAAGAACTAGAATGGTAACCGTGTCTATACCTACTCCTATCCGAAGTGTCCAACAATCTATCATCTCTAACTGTGTCATCTCTATCTGACATGTGACCACCATGTGAACTACTACCATATGCCCCATTAGTTTTGTCCTCCTATGCATAGTTGATCCGACATGGTCCCTGTTGCTGCAAATCTGACAAACTCTGAAGTGTCACTACATTTAGCTCTACTTGTTTCTCCTATGCCTGCATGATTCTATCATTATCTGCCTTACAATTCCTTATTTCTTCCTTTAAGCTTCTCAATGTATCTTCCAAATCGGAAGAGTTCCCAACACCATATTTCTCTTCTGATTCATAGTGATATTTTTTGTAGTCAACCATCTTGCTAGCCATTTGATATTTCTTCATGCAAGGTATATCATGCCAGCTAAACAGAATCACAATAAACCAACGTACCATTGTATATCACGGGGAGGATACCTTGTCTACAAGATCAACAAATCAACGTGATACATGTATAACATAATAATGATAGCATATAACACATAAGCATATAACCATGCAACCATCATTCTAGATAGGGTCCAGTCATCAATGAATGACCTTATCAACAATGCCTACCATGACCTCATGCATGAAAACAACCACTACATCATTGTACACTTGACCACTTGCAAACATTAACATGCATAATCAATGCGTAACCAACCATACACATGCATAAACACATGTAATCAAGCATAAATAAACGATACTTGGAACAAAACCTACAAGAATGATGCATGCAACCAAGCATACATGAATGTATGGGAGAGTGTGTAGCACATACTCTTATGATATATATGATCAGTTAATGTAGAAGAGTGCGCTATATTTTCCTCTAGGGATGGGCCAAAATGCGACACATGAAGGAGTTAAAATAATCAAAAGCAACACTTGCAACCATAAGAAGAAGTGAAAATAACACTTGCAAAAGATAAAGAAAGTTAAAGTAACACATGCTAAAGTGAATAGAAAACAAAAGTGACATTTGTGAAGGTGAAAGCAAGCAAATACGATAGTTACAAAAGTGAAAGTGACACTTGCGAAAGTAAAGGTGCACAAAATACATAGTTGAGAAAACTCACTGAAATGACGATACAATGCAACCAAGAGTGAGAGAAAGATTATCAAGTGATATTGTGCACTAACTATTGGAATAGCTTGCACAATGTACTATCTATATGGATTGCACAGTCACTGTCCATAGAGATTGTGCAAACACTGTAACTACACATTGCATAGGCACTATTCCTAGAGATTGCGCAAGCCTTACATTCAAGAACTGCACAATGGTTATTCTTAAGGATAGACATTGGCTACTAAGCTTTCTAGAAATGGGTGTGATTATGGATACATCAAGGATTTAGCATGTGTGAGAAAGGGGTTTTAACAGTTATAATCCCACTGCAGAAGACTTAAACACTTAACACAACATCAACCAATCATGAAGTGACAGTGGGGAAACTTGAAATGACAGATCATAAAATCATAGGTAGGCTCTAAAATTCAAGTGTGGGAAAACTTTTAGAGGGTGTTTTTCACAGAAAATACACTTGGTGACACACTAGAAGAACTTGAGCTTCTTTGTTTAGGTCTACCTTTGATCACAAAGTCTTAGTCTTTCAGGAGATATTGATTCATTGTGTGGATTACCTTAGCTTCCTCGTTTATCCTAGTTATAAGTATAGTCTCTCTTATTCCCCTTTCATGGATACACACATTTACAAGGCTTACCATATCTCAATCATTTCAATATGGGAGAAGGATAGTATATATACACAAGTTTAATATGATCAGAGTTTTAGTTCCATCTCTGATGTTGCTCCGCTGCTAATGAGCTTGTTCATCACCCTGGTAGAGTCACTTCAATAAAACAAGCATTGCTTTGTTATTAGAGAGCATGTCCAATACCCCGACGAAGTTTCTTGCTTCACCTCTCTGCGCAGGAATACTTTCTCTTCTTTCAACCCTTATTTTATTTTATTATGCTCATTGGAATTTTATGGGAATTTATATCACAAGGACAGAAGAGGGTCCCAACTTATTAAGAGAAACAAAGGTTATTCCTTCAAATAATGTTATATATCTTTGAAATAGTATTCTCACTCCTATTCTTCTCCTTTCCCTTCTCTACTCTATTGGATCGGAAAGAAAAACATCATTCAATTAGAACACAGAGTCAAGGAATGAATATCCTACAATAGGTATGGGAATCATGTTTATTCTTATGGATTTCCATTCGAATGGATCATATTTTCCATTCAAAAGTCATTGACTTTCAAAATATGTGAACTCAAACAAAGGAGAGGGTCACAGATTAACCAATCGTTGGTCGTCGTCACCAATTCCATTTTCAAGACTTTGCCACAATGTCTTTTGAGCCAAACAAAATAATTTTCATGCAAGTATTATCAAACAAACCATAAAATAAAATGCATGACATAACAAGAAAAAAAGAGGAAATAAAATTGAAATGAAAAGCAATATGAAAGACAAAATAAAGAAAACAAACAAATTCAAAGGGTAGATGAGAAGCAAAACGTAGGGTCATGCAATGCAACTAGAAAAGTAAACATGTAGCTAGACAAGTGCTAGACATACTCCTAACCTAACGGGATAGAATTTCAGGACTAAGTGAAGTGAAATTTCCAATGTATCCATTGAAGTTGCTCCCAACCTGCAAGTAGAAAGATGCAAGCAATTAAACAAAATATAAATTAAAGATAACAACTTGAATACTTTGCACGAGAGCTTTAAGTTTTTCCCTATAAGTAGAAAAATGTGCCATAACACCTAACTTTATCTAGTATGTAGCCTTACCCTTTCGATTAGAACAACAAGCATACAAACCTTGAAAGCTTCTTTTGAATGTACCTCCATCTGTGTTATCATCCTTAGCAAACATCATGAAAGATCGAAAATTATTATTAGCGATAGAGCTTGCTAAGTAAGATACGTCTAACCAATGATAGATTTGATCGTGAAATCCAAAATAGTCCTCTTGAAAATCTAAAATCCTTTAGAAAATGAATTTTCAATTAATCGCATGAAATCAAGGGGAGAATCTTGTAAGGGAAATTGAATAATATTCAAAAGGCTTGCCATGATCATGAAGGCCCAACATAACCATCAATCACAGTAAAAGTTCTTCAACTACTTGACAAGTATCTGAAAACTGAAATGATGAATCATAGGAATTTATGGCCTTTATGGGATCAACAAATGTAAAATAATTGTCATTAGATACACTCGTGGGAAAGTCACGAACTGAAAGACAAGTGTTAAAGCCAATTTTATGATCATATGGGTCAATTAAGACATCATATTCTCCATTATTTGAAATAAAGATGGATAAATCTAAGCAGCTTTAAAAATGATTTGAATAATAGAATCACTTTCCTTACATGTTGAATACATAAAATCACCACCTTGTATCTTACTACAATATAAACTAGCATCGTGGAAATCAGAAGAATTGTGAATGAATGCTAGTATAACATATCTTGGAAACCAATTAAGATATAATGGATCGGCATGTATTGAATCATATTCAACCTTCACATCAAATTGGGACATTAAACTATCAAGATAAGGAATTTGACCCACCAAATAACTCAAACATTCACTAACACTCAAGAGGAGAGCTTGTGTTAGATGGAAAATGATTAGCATCATAATATTTACAAGAATGACCTGGACTTGATTATTTTTAGGAGCATTTGATAGAAGTGAATCCTTCGGTCGATGATAATCTTTGTCAAGATAATCAAAATAATCAGCTTCAAATTATTGTGCATCCACAAAAAGAATCATGAGTTTAATGCAAGAGGTTTACATGAAGATATATTAACAAAATCCTCTATCTTATAATAAAACCAATCATGAAAATTATAAAAATTGTCTCTGCAAAAGACAAAAATTATCAAGAATGAGTATGAATCCAGTGAAACAATACAAAGAAAAGAATTTTGCAAAAAAACCAGATCTAACATAGTTCAAGGATCTCATCAGGATTGCGAGAACTTGACATAACCATCAATGGGAGTTGAAGTGCCTCGACTCCCTGACTATTCCTAGAATTATGAAATGTTGGATAATTATAATTTGAGATCTTATTCTAATTTCACATTGTATGTGGACAACTACTACTAGTTTCTTCAACAAGATAACTATTATAGACATGGAAGCCATCTACATCATTGGTTTGATTAGATTTTTCAACTTCAACAAACAAGTTACTCAAGTGATAAGGTTCTTTTGATTATACATATGAGGATGTTTAAATCGAATAAATCTCATGAGCAACCTAATTTCAGGAGTTTTCCTCATGCAAAACAAGATATTGCAAGGAAAAAAAATTATTGTCAATGACTTTGTTGTTTCCTTCTTCATCATGTGCAGCCTTAACATCTTGTGTGAATTCAATATTTTTCTCTTCAGATTGTAGATTCGAAGAGCATGGTATGTCTTTATCATTAGTTAATTCACTACAAATAGTAGGACAAAAGGGATATTGAGATGAAGAATAAGTACTCACGATGGAATCTTCATGAGAAATCAAAAGATTAGGCAATGTACCTAGGATATCATCACCACATACATTGGTGGAATCATTGTTGTTAGAATGATGGTTGCCTAAGTGTTGAGAATGATTAAACAATTTCATTTGATTGACTGTTGAGATCACTAGATTCTAAATCCGCCAAGAATGAAGGAATATCATCTTAATATGGAGGATTTTGAAAGAGGAGATATTAAAATCATCTTCACACTCCTGCTCCTTTATCTATGGAATGTGACCATCTTGTACGTGATCAACATTTAGACCAACACATTGAGAATTACGAGTATATGAAGTACTAGATGGTGGTGTGGATTGATTAAGTGGATCAAGGCACAGAGGGTCATGAAATGTATATGATAGAGGATGACAGGTATACCTTGAAAAAACATCACTTGTAATTATATCATATTCAATATTGTGTTTGTGTACATTAATGGGATCTAAGGAAATCAAGGGACTAGTCTTCACCTTAGGTTGTTTATGCATAGAGCATCGACCAAGAAGATAAAATTAGGATGGGATGAATGGATCAACAATCTTATTTTATAACTTCTCAACTTCAACAATAGTATCATAGAAAACCTTATTAGGCAATTAAAAGGGAGGAGGACAAGGGACAAAAGGAACAGTAGGTTCCTCCTCTAATCTAATATTGGAGGTGTCCCATGATTAATAAAAGTTGGGAGAACACTATTAACCAAGGATTCATATTTACATTGTTTCAAGTAGATTTGAACCAAGCACTGATTTTTTTTTGAAGAAATCCCAATCCATATCTTCTTCAAGGAACTCATAACATAGGTAAAGAAGTCTATTAGAAAAATCCTCTATTGATTCATCAAACTTCATTCTAAGTTGATTAATTCTTTTATAAACATCTTGGTAATCATACCTATCAAAAGCTTGATGAAGGTCCTTGAAAAGTTATTCAAATGAAATAATAGAAGCATATGGTAAGATATGAAACCATTTTTTAACTCTGCCTCCAAGAGTGAGGCTCAATAATATACAAGCAATGTCTTCACAATGATTTCATGAGATTCACAAAACTTGAGAAAATGAGATGTATGTTCGGCTATGGATATTTCACCCTCGCCATCAAACCTTAACTGAGGCAAGTTGTAAAAAATTTCCACGGGAAGTGAAAGTAGAAGGTTGGATCTATTAGAAAAACATCTCAAGAGTATGATTTGGAAATGATCCATTTAAGTTAAGAGATCCAAAACATACTCAATGGGATCAACTTTTTATCTCGACCTCCTTCTAGCACCAACTATTGATGGTGATGGAAATCCATTAACCAAGGGTCTCCCCGGTATGAAGTCTCAACTAGACCTCACATTGTTTGGAGTAGGAACCCCAACTGGAAATGCTATCAATTTCCATTATCCCTAGGAATTTTCCCTGGCTGCAATTATGAACATAAGATATTATATATAAAATCTTTGGGACAAGTAAGTAAGTTGACACTGTGATGCATACAATTTCAATGCATATATGGTACTTTCATGGAAGGTAAAAGAGAGAGTGAGTCTCGAGAAGAAAAGTAATAGTATTATCCTAAAAGAGACACATAAGAGCATAAAATAATTATTGATTAACCTACAAATTAGTTCACAAGATAACAATGATGATTAAATCAAGTGACAACACAATTCAATGAGATGCATACCAAAGCCAACGAAATATTTCATTTTCATTAGTATTTGTTAAAATAAATATACATCACAAAAAATGAAATAATAGTCTTACATTGATTCACGACATATGCATGAAAGTGCAATAGCTCTGAGAGCTTCATATATTAAGTGAAAGTGCCAAGATATACAATTATAATGTTGCCACACTAACCCCAGTAGTGGAACATTAAGTCACCACTTGCTCCTCAAAAGAAATATCTTCTCTCATGTGCCAAGCTAGAGAAGCCAAGGTGAAAATTCCAAAGCCCAAAGTCCCCTCTCTTGAGCTATTAGGGTATATTTATAAAAAATTAGGCGAATCTCCACCTCCCATGTGACTTTTGACGTCCCTCATGACTCTTGAGCTTCTACTATGACTTTTCAAATTCCTATATGACCTTTTAGCTTCTACATGAATTTATAACTTTCTAATTACTCTTCACATTCCATGTGGGACCCTTGGTCTTCCACACATTTTACATTTTCTCATTTTATAAAATACAATAATTACATTCCACAAATTATGTGGTAGGATACATTGACACATATGACTTTTTGATGACACTTGGACAAGATATGACTGGGCATTGATGACATGAAACTTCATTCTGATGTGTCTAGGTCTAGCCTTTCTCCTTGCTTCTATCTTTGTATCTTCTTCATGATGGATTTTTCCTTGTACTTCCTCTTCACCCTCCAAAGGGTTTAGATGAGTTTCAGAACCTTCCAAGTTAGCATGAATTGTCATGTTTTTGGTCCAAGATTCCTTCAGATTCTTCATGATGGTTCTTTCTTTTGCTTGTTCTTCACAAGTTCTCTCTTGTAGCCTCTCCTTAGTGACCTCCCTTGTATATTCATGATAATTCTTTCATGTGTTTCATCTTCATCCTCCCAGAGATTTAAATGATATGGAATCTTTCTTGTGATTTTGATCTTTAATCTTTTGTCGTGATCTAGTGTCCCTTAATCTTGTTGATTGATAGTCTCTTTGTCTCTTTAGCTTCACAAGTGTGTTATTGCATGATATCCTTGGAATCCTCCTTGAGAATCATCATGTCATGTCATGTCAAGATACAGTATATATAGATGAAGCTCACTCATGACAAGACGACAATAGTCCGTAAATATCCTAGTGTAACTTCTTCATGCAATTCATTGATTGAACTCAAGGCAGAGTCTAGGACTAATGAGGAGTCTCACAGATTGTGCAATGTGTAGTTCTAAGAAGTAGTGATGAATTTCTAGTCACTGCGACTGCGCAATGTGTAGTGGCTGATGGATTGGAAGGCATAACAACGTAGTTGAGGGAGACAGTGACACAGTGAGGCAAGCTTGCTCACTATGATTTTTAAATGTGCAGTTCAAGGAATACTACTCCAAGTGATTACACAGTTACATAGGTTAAGGATTCAGTGAGGCTTGATTACTAGCTGAGACTACACAATATGCAATGGAAGACTGAATGGGAGAAATATTGCACAATTTTCAAGGAAAATAGGCAGAGACTTAGCACTGTGATTGCGCAATGTGCATTTCTTGGAGGTAGTGACTGTGTAGTTCACAGTCCCAGGAGGAAAGGATGCTTCATTGTGGCTTAAGACTACATAGTGCATAGTTCCAGGATGGAGTTAGCGAGTTGCAAAGACAATGAATGCTCTAAAAATGACTAAGTGTGGGATCAGTTAGATAAGAGAGAACAAGACATGCAAGAAAGTCCTGAAACAGTGATCTCATAATCAGATAACATCAACGCAAGCAAAAATAATGCTCAATACCTAAAATCAACAAGCATACCTTGAAACAATACCAAAGAGACACTTATTTCTAACTACAATAGTTGAAACGTAGCTTGTGACACTTAGAATACAAGTTACAACAAGAGTGTTGAATACAACCAGAAAGTGTGCTAAGTTGTGGGAGAGTGTCTAGAACATATTCTTAAGATGTATATTACCATTTAATGTATAAGAGTGCACTATATTTGCCTCTAGTGATGTGCCAAAGTGTGACATATGCAGGAGTTAAAACAATCAAAAGCGACACTTGCAACCATAAGAAAAATTGAAAACAACACTTGCAAAAGCTAAAGAAAGTGAAAGTGACACATGTTAAAGCAAAGAGAAATCAAAAGTGACACTTGTGAAAGTAAAAGCAAGCAAAATGGAAATCATGAAAGTGAAAGCGACACTTGTGAAAGTAAAGGTGCACAAAAGTGACGGTTAATAAAACTCACTTAAATGAAGATACAACACAACCAAAAGTGAGAGAAAGATTATCAAGTGATATTGTGCACTGACTATCGGCATAGATTACACAGTGTACTATCTCTATGGATTGTGCATTCACTTTCCATGGGGACTGCGTAAACACTATAACTAAACATTGTGTAGGCATTACTCCTAGAGATTGTGCAAGCCTTACTTTCAAGAACTCTGTGATGACTATTCTCAAGGGTAGACATTTGTTACTGAGATTTCTAGAGAGGGGTGTCCAGGTACATTAACGATTGAACATGTGTAAGAATGTGGTTTTGTCAATTAGAATCTCAGTAGAAGACTTAAACACTTAGCACAACAACAACCAATCATGAAGGGACAGTGGGGAAACTTGAAATGACATATCATAAAGTCATACGTAGGCTCCAAAATTCAAGTGTAGGAAAAATTTAGAAGTTGTTTTTATTACCAAAAACATCTATGAAAATTAATCTTGTCAGGCAGTGGGATGCCAGCTACATTTATGGATAGATCTAATGTTTTAAAATCCGATCTTGAAGAAGGAGGCTGAACAATTGGATGCATGAGGGACGATTTTAGTTGGTTCCTTTCTAAATTCATAGCAAATAGTAATCTTGTTTGATAAGTTGGAGTTGCTTGTGTTGCTAGTTGATTTTCCATGTTGATTCTCACCTTATGCCTTATTTCTTCAATCTATTGATAATTCCTCTATAACACTTTTGTGGTGGAGGTAGTTTCTTCAATTGAGAATGTTTCCAAATCAGTGGAAACAGAAGAGGAGGTAGAGCACTTTGGGTTTCCCAACTGCATTTGAAAACCTGGTTAATTTGAGGGTCCCTCTATTAATTTAACTTGCACCTCTGCTTCTTCTTCTCTTTGAACCTTTTCTCTCTTTTGCAATTGTGATTCTTCTATCTCAACATCAATTTGTTTAGGTATATTTATCTTCTAGCTCTTCTCCCTCACTGCATGGGTTTAAACATCTATACTTTATTTCATTTTTTTGCCTAGCCATGTTTCTTGATTTTCTGTTTTCTCAAGTTTTGGATTGCTTTCATTAATATCAGGTGTATAATTGATATCCCCTCCTTTATTTGAAATTATATTATGAGGGTCATATTTCCACTTCTCTCATTGATGAAAGCCAAACTCCTTCATCATTTATAAGAATTGCATGAGGGCTTGTCATCTATCCACGATGAATGGCCCACCATTTTTTTCCAACTTAAAAATATGCCCTTTATGTGCAGGAACAAAATGAACTTGGTCAACATTTAGACTCTGCTTTATAAATTCAAGAGAAAATATCCTCATAGGCAAAAATATTAGCAAACGATATGGTGATACTTCATCCCCATACAGTCTTATCTCAGTGTATTCTTCAAAAATATACCATTCCCACACTATGGTGTCCTTTCTGAGCTACAAAAACTCTCTTTATTTAGGAAAAATAATTAGAGTTCATTGATTGTTCAAAATATTATAAACAATGGCCATGAATGATGAAAAATAATAAGAAAAGCCCTCATTATTTTCCTTCTTCCTAATAACACTAGTCCATTCAATAACGGGGAGACCCCTTGGTTAATGGATTTCCATCACCATCACCTATAAATTATGCAAAGACAATCTCTGCACAATTTGTGATGAATCTCCTTAAAACAATAATCTTACCCAGAAAAGCTTGAATTTCTTTCTTGTTTCTAGGTAAGGTAAATGTTTCAATGGAAAACACACGCTTGGGATCAATAATCACTCCTTCCTTTGAGATTATATGGCCCAATAGTTTTCCTTCTTTGATAGAAAACAAAGAATTTTTAGGGTTCAATAATATCCCAAATTTTCTACACCTATCAAAAACCTTGATCAAGTGCTTTAGATTTTTCTGATAAGATTTAGAAAAAACAGTAATGTCATCAAGATAACTACAAATTTGTTTACCTGACCCATGAAAGCTACATCCATAGCTCTCTGAAATGTTTCTCCAGCATTTGATAAGCCAAATGGCATTCTAACGTACATAAATGTATCCCAGGGTGTAGCGAAGGATGTCTCTTCCCTGTCTATTGGATCAACATTTATCTGATTATAACCTGAAAAACCATCAAGCATAGAAAGTCTTTGTGCTCCTGAAACCATTTGAAGTAACTGATCATTTTGGGAAAAGGGTAATTATCCTTTAATGATGCTTTGTTCAAATTTCTAAAGTCCACACAAAGTCTGATTTCCCCATTCTTTTTCCTAACAGGAACTAAATTTGCAACCCAATTAGAATATCTAAGAGGGAGAATGATCTAGGCATCTAGAATTTTCTTGGTTTCCTTTTCTACAGTTAGTAGAAGGGCTGGATTAATCCTCCTAAGTTTTTGTTGGTAAGGTACTACCTCTGGCTTCAAAGGGATCTTATGCTGTATTAATGAAGTTTCATAAGTTTTTAGATCAGCATAGGTCCAAGCAAAAACATCCTTATAATTTTGAAGTAACTTAAGATATTGATTTTTAATCTCAAGGTCTAAAGATGCACAGATTTTGATGCTTTTGACATCATCATTTGTTCCAATGTTAATTTCTTCTATGTCTTCTTCCGAAGAAATGGACTGAGGATTTCGGAGGACATCATTTTGATCAAACAATTTTTCTAAAGGTATCAAGCCTTTGGGAATGAAATTGTTAGACAATTGAATAATATCATGATCATCAATTTTTGAACTGAAATCTGAAGTATCATTCTCACTTGTATTTTCATTTATTTTGGATCTATCTTCATCAATTTGTAGAACAGAAAATCGATCTACAAGTTGCAAAAAATAATTCAAGTGTTCATCATCTTTAAATATCTGCCAGTGTTTTATATTGTCTAGGATAGATGGTCTATATTTGACTTGTACTTGGTAGATTAAATTAGTCTGATCAGGAATTTTAAAGAAACTAGCAGAAACAGCTAATGCATACGCATGAATATTCTGATCTCTTGGAATATAAGTCAAATTAAAAGCATCAAAGAAGTTTTCAACTGAATCCCATACTTCCTTTCAATAAGACCTAAGTCTAGGGTGTTTAGTCTGGCAAATATTTCTGACTTGTTTGAAAATAAGTTTTGAATCAGTAAAAACACTTAAATTTTGAACCTTTTAGCTTTTGGCTAATTGCAATCCCAAAAGGAAAGCTTCATATTCAGCCACATTGTTTGTAACTCTAAAGTCAAGCTTACATGATTGGGTAATGTTTTCTTTTTCTGGTGATATTAAAACTACTCCAGCTCCTAATCCATATTTTGTATAGGAGCCATCAAAGAATAGATTCCATACATCAGTTTGATTTGGTACTGGACTTTCAATTACATCTTCAATTTTAGATTGAGTTTCATGCACTTGGTTTGAAGAGAATTGAAAGCAACCAAAATCTTGGTCAATTGCATAAATGGGATGATTCCTTGGCTAGTCTATTTTGCAAACCGTGTGCACAAATCTCACCTCTCTATATAACCTTAATTTTTCTCCCCCATAAACTGGAATAGTAGCGTAAGGCATATCCATTTGAAGAGTTCCCCCTAATTTGGCACAGCAAGACCTAGAAAGGAGCATTTCAAATTTGGCAGGGATATATGTGACAACTATATCAAGTACTATACTTTTCACTGGAATTTGGGCAAGGGTGACTACTAAATCCTTAATCAATCCTAAGCAAGGCACCCTTTTAGAATCAAAGGTGTACAAGTCATGATAGGATCTAGTTATATCAAGTTTCAAATGATCCATGATAGTTTTTGGCATGAGATTATATGATGCTCCAGAATCAAGCATACAATTATACAACATGGAATCATTTGTCTTAAGAGTTACATAGAAACGAGGCACTATTTCATCTATCATATCTAAGCTTGGGCCAAAAACAACTCCTGGATTTTCATCTTGCAGACTGATGATATCACCTTCAGCATCAACTGAGGTATTTTGTATCCATTTGGAGACCTGATTTTTATACCCAGGGTTTTTAGAAAGTTTTGAAAGAGGAATTTGGATTTTAACTCTTGCTAACTCTTTTTCAACATTAAATGTAGTCAATGCATTTTTGTCATTTTGAGGAGTATCAATTGACTGATCTAATGGTCGAAAAAAAGTCTTTTGAGTTTGGGCAGTTTTGGCACAAGGTTCAATTACTGGAGTTTCCTTAGGAGGTCTTCCAGGGCCATGCCTAGGCCTAAGGTCATATCTTTTGTTCCTCTTTGCAATTAAAAATTCAGAGAAGGCATGGTATTTAGAAACCTGTGAAGATTCTTGATCTTCTTGAACCTGATTTTGTTGTGTAAGATGAATAATGATTGTTTGATTAGAGGAGGTATCCATATTATCTATATCTTCAGTGATGGTCATAGTATTATCATCATGTTGTTGATCATCTATCAACAAAGAAGTGGGAATTAGCTGATCATTGCTAGGTCTCTAAAGAATTCGTAATTGTGGATTTCTTTGATACTGACCTTGATTTTGATTTTGGGGTCCGGAAATTGTTTGTTGAGTTATCCTAGGTTGAGTCGCAATCTTGGAAATTCTATTGGATAGATTTCTAAGAAGAGAAGTTATTTCATCTATTTTGGAATCTTTAGTTTTAGTCTTAGAGGAACTAGAAGCCTCTAGTGTTGATTTGAGTTTTCTTTGGGCCTTTTCCTCTTTAGCTTTCAAAGAAGTTGAAGCAACCCTTTTTGCTTCTACCTCAATAGCATTCATTTGCATATCTTCAAGAGTTCTTGAAGTGTTCTCTCTCATCATAACAGCAAAATCATCATCACAGGCTTTATAAAATCTAAACTTTGTTGCTGTTATAGGGGGTTTACAATCAGGGGGCATTTTATGGTAAAGATTATTGAATCTTTTGATAAAGTCTGATACAGGTTCACCAAAATTTATTTTAAGTTCATTAAACTCAGTGAGAAAGTAAAGAGGGTCCTTTTTCACACCCCACTAGTTTTTAAATATATTTGTAAGTTCTTCCTAATTTCTAATAGAGTTTGCAGGTAACTACCTAAACCAAATTCTTACATTTCCTTCGAGTGATTGAACAAAAAACCTCATGTAAACATTTTCTTTCTGAATATTCATGTTACCTGCAAAGTCTAAAAGGCTTGAAGATGGTCTTGAACAGAAGGATCGGTTTCTCCATTATACCTAGGAAGGTATTTCAAGTATCCAGCTGGGAGTGCATTGAGATTAGGAGGTAAGACTAAAGCTTCATATCTAGCCTGTACAATAGGTTGCAAATCCATAGTAGGAGGTGGTGTATGAGGTGTTTGTGTGGACGAAGAAGTTGAAGAAGATGAAGAAGGGGTGGAAGGAGGCGATTGAAGGGGTGAAGAACTAGTTGGAGGTGAAGAAGGAGGGGATCTCCTGAATGATTTCAAAGGAGTCTTAAGAACTAACTTCTGGACCTGTGTATGACTACCCTCCTTTGTTTCAAAGAGTGGATTTGAATACATAGAGAAGGTCTCTTCAAGTTTTTCAGAAGTAGAAGCTTCGAGTTGTCCAACAGTGGGAGGAAATGAATAAGTGGTAGGGGATATGAAATCTGTTGGTTTGTATTCTGGTAAATTAACACCTGACTCAGATTCTGTTTTTGGTGATCCTAGTGGTAGTGAGGGTTCTGGATGAGTTTCAAATGAATGAATGAGGAATGTTGATTTGAAATCAAGCCCCCTGGTTAAGAGTTCAACAACCCAAGGTGATAGGTGGGAGTAATCTGGATTCGATGGAATATTACTATAAGGATCAAATGATGGTAAATCTTTAGACTGCAAGACTGAAGAGGAAGAAGAAGATGGTTGATGTCCCCTTTTAGAACTGGTTGTTCTCAAAAAAAATTCGGGATCTGACAGAGGATCAACTAAGTTACCCTGTGAAGGAGATCTATTGTGCTTAAAAGGTGCTAGTTTGGGAGAGTGAAGTCGCCAGGTGAATAATTTTAACCTTTCTAGACCTTTAATCACCTTAAAGGAATAGAATACATATTGTTTCCCCAGGAAAAATTAATGAAATTCAAGTCCCCGGCAACGATGCCAGTTTGATGTTGTACCTCTGAGATAATAATGGTCAGCTATTATGCCAGAGCATCTAAGATAAATGTTTTGGGGGTTTTGTTTTAATTTGGGAGACCAGTGGATGAAACAGATATAGAACTGATGTGCCTAACCTCTTGAATAATATCAATATCTTAGCAGAGGGCTGCTATAAATATTTGTGCAGTGAAATAGCTTTTAAGATGATGAGCAGAAATAGAAAAGTAATATGATTGCCACAGTTTTCAAATAGAAGCTAGATAATCATAAGTATGAAAACCTTTAAACTATGTTTACAGGTCTGAGAAAATACACATGCGCTTACAAAAGATGCTGATGATTTATTGATTTTGAGGGAATTAATTAAAAAAATAGGCCATTAATTCATTCTCTTTATAGATTATCACTTCAGAAAGCTTATAGGAATAGATTGAGATACAATTACTCCTACATAATTATCTCTGCACAAGTATATGAAGAAAAACATAATGAATGGCACTGGAAACACTTATAGGAAACACAAACTGTGCAAAATAGAATTCAGAGTCCTTTGCTTCGTATTAATGATCTATGAAGATTAATTACATCAAATGTCTAGAAATGCTTCTTCAATGGTGCAACCCTTAATAACTCGTGAAGGGAGTTATTTATACAACATTAGGATGAAAAGTATCCTAAACTGCTTTTACAAAAATAGATTATTTACACAATCAAAAATAAAACTATCTAATGATCTGGCACTGATTTGGTGTTGTGTTGTTTGATGACTAATGCTGAAAAAGTTGAAAGATGGTTGGAGTTGGATGATTGTTCCCACAAAAAATGAATGTTTTTCCATTATCCTCAATCCAGTATATCTGTTAATTCTTCCCGGCGTTTCTTATCTGAGATATAAATCTTTTTTACCCTCCTGTAGGTTTCATCCATCTCGGTGTATTTGGTAAAAGTGGGTTTTACCAAGAATATATGCTTGATTTCATCCAGGATGAAGAAAGAATCCCTGAGTGTTTTTATTATGAGAGATGGTGTTGTTGATCCTTTGATATTGGCTACTGAAGCTGCATGGGTGCCCACTTCTGTTAACTTCTTGACATAATCTTCAATTGGCATCAATTTATCATTAATAACCATCATGGAAGGTAAACCTTTGTTGATCAAAGGTTCAATTTTGTTGAAGAATCTGTTAACCATGTTGTTAAAGTTGTTGCACGTTTCTTGTAGCTGAAGGTTGAGATTTATTTTGGTGATAACCTTCTTTACTTCTAATATTGTTGCAATTCTATCACTTATCCTTAACTCCTCAAGCTCATAATCATCCTTGGAATTCAGAAATTTAATTGTATCAGAGGCAGTCTTTGGCATATCTTCCAGCTGCCTATTTATGGATTCCACTACTTCTTGAGCTTTCTCCAAGAGATATTTTTGGTTGAATATTATCTTAATGGAGGGCCAAATTTCCTTGATTTCCTCTGTGATTTCCTCCCACATAATTTCTTTTGCTAAACCCAACTTGTTTCCTATGAAGGAATCTGTGAGTTCTTTCTTCAACACTTCCACTTGGCCTTTAAGTCTCTTTGTTTCAGTTGTGTGCGTATTGTCTGATATAGACTTCAAGAGTCGTAATTGTTTGAGTTCATCCTTCAATCTATTGATTTCTCCTTTATGGATAGACAGGTTCTGAACAGCTTCAGTAAGTTGTTCAACTCCTTCTGTTGTACCTGTTGCTGATGTAGTGGCTATAGTAGAAACTCTGGTTATGGGAACTGCTGCAAGAGAAACTGCATCTATTGAAGTTTGGATGCTCTTGATAGCTTCCTCCTTCTCGTTAACCAATTTCTCCATCTGCTCCTCCATTTTTTTTATTTGCAAATTCTATTCTATGATGAGCTTCATCCTATCTGACTTTTGAGTCTCTGTCTCCTCAATTTCTTTGGCCATGGGATCCTTAGATGCTGGCTGTTTTAGTTGTTTCTTTAGTGCTGCAACTTCAGTGTTCTTTTTCTTAATGAGCTCCTCAGCAAAATTTATGTTTGATGGATCATATCCCATCCTTAGCACTAGATTTTCCAGGGACTGAATCTTAGTATCCTTTGCTAACGAGGAGACCTTCTCCAACTTCAATTGTGACTAAATTTTGGCCAATGTAACCTGCAATTTTGACAAACTCATAGCAGTGTTTGTCAGGGTTGAAGCAATCATCTGTCCAGTTTGTTTGTGCATCTCAATTTGATCAATTGGATGCACATCCTGGACGTTGAACTCAAAAGAAGTATGTTTCTGATATTGTGATGCAGTTCTGGGCTGAGGAACTTGGGCCTATAAGAAATACATTTGTATCTTCCCTTTCTCAGAGTCAAATACTGAAAGAAGCCTTGCTTGAGAGCTGGAAGAATGCTTCCAGAACTAGGTGTAATTATTTAACTTCAATTCCTCATTCTTTCTTTTGATTTCACTGAAGACATGGAAGATGTCTTCCTCTTTATTCTCTGGAATGCCTCCAACATGTTGGATTATCTGTTGTTCATGAGAAGTGGTGGACTGAGTTGGAGATTGTATAGAATTTTCACCAGACTGTAAATCAACATTCATAGAGACTCTTTATTTCTTTTTCCTATGAAAGACCTTGAAGCCTTGGCTTGTTGCCTCTGTTGCAGGTGAAGATTGTTCTTCCCTCCCTCTCTTGGCTACCTTTTCCTGTGCAATTGGAGTTTTCATATTTGATGTAGACACTACCTGCTCCTTATCCTCCTGGAGGGTATTCTCTGTCCATTCCAACTAATTTTTGAACTATTCTATCTCAGGCCTTGTTGTATGATGATATGGTGTGAACTTATTTTCCACCCTGAGTTTGGAGATGACTCCCAATCGGTCATATGACCAAGAGAAACTAAGGGAAAATTTCATTTCCTTTAGCAGCTTATCAACTTCCTCCCCTACTGCCCTAGTATTACAAATGAAGGGACCAACTTGAGCTTTGAGCTTGAATTGGAATTTCTTTTTGATAGCTACAAAATGCACTTCATCTGCATTCAATATTTGCCTCAGGTAATCCAGTGCATAGATTCTATTAGGGAGGTACTTTGGAATTTTGTAGGGTGGAAGCTCACAGCCAAAAACTCTAATTTTTGTGTAGTTCTGGTAGCAATACCAATCTCCTATTGCAGCTTGATCTATGAACTAAAGCTCTATGACAATCTCTTCATTGATCCTTGGTAATGGAGTGTTTCTCATAAGGTTGAGGGCTGGATGAATGAATAGTTCTATGAACTACTTGTATGTGAATTCTTCTTTCTCCTTCATCCCCATTGAATTCTAGAAAATCACTAACTGTGGCGATCCTTCTTCATCAATTTTCTGCAAAGAAAATGGGAATTTGTCCCCCTGGAACTATATAAACATATACAAGGGTACTAAAGCATACTTGAACACTTCTTCAATGTTGAATTTGAAAAACTGCTCATGTATGGTTTCAGCTATGAAATGACCAAAATCATAAACAACAGTAGGCTTGGAATCAGAAGAAAACATGGATAAGAAACCAAGGATGGCTTCATTGATAGACTAATCAAGTGATAACCAAGCAAATAGGATAGGATAGTAGTGTATGCCTGGTTCTATCAGGAAACATAGATGAATCATAAGGTGGGTTTCTCTTTAGTATAGGACTACCAATTGCTAAAAATAGTTCCAGGTTCTGGGATCTCTTGGTGAAGTCCAATTTGTTATAAGCTTCTATCACGTTTTCATGAGAAAAAGGATGAGTTGGTGTTGTGGTAGGGGCCTGAAACATTTTCTCAATTGAAGCAGCGTTAATAGGACAAATGGTTTCTCCAGTAGGTGAGATAATGACTCTCTAGCTAAGATCATAGGATTCATGGCATTTTCTCACAAAATCTGGAGCTCTATGTATTTGTGGAAAAATATAATGGGGTAATTGGGATTCCCAGAGCCCAATTTCATCACTTTGGTCAATCAGCTGCTCTTCCCACCAACAATAAATTTCAAACAAATCGAATTGAGAAGAAGTCTCAGTGATTTTTCAATCCTTGTCAACTAATGGAGTATGGTGGAAATCAATCTGTGGTTGGATTAGAGGATTTGACACTTCTACAATTACTTTTCCCTGGGGAGGCATTTTGGCAAATGAAACTACGGATTGTAAATGAAAGAATGATATAATAAAAGGAGTAAACATAGTGGAAACAGGTAACTGACAAGTGGACCTGGAAGGTGTGCTTGCGAACAGGACAAATGGCTGCTAGAATGTCAGACAGTGGCTGAGATGTTGAGCGAGCAAGCTTGAAGATTATTCTTGGTCGCAGAAATTAACTGTGTAACCTTTCAAATTTATGTCAGAGTTCTTATAAAGAGAAAAATGGAGTGGAATGGTGGCGCCAAGCATTTGAAATTTCATTAATTACCAACAGGTTAATTAACGGACATTTGGTTATAAATGTGTAGGAGCGGATATGAATGGGCAACAGATAGGCGGTTGATGATTGGACAGGAGATATGAAGTGGAGTGTGATGTGGAGGTGACATGGAGATGACGTGGGGTGGCGGTAATGGCTATGAAAGATACTACGTTCGGGGGTAAGACAGAGCAATTTGTGGTTTTGGGATTTTTAGTCCCGAAAGACTAAAAGGCACTTTTGTGGTTTATATGGGCGGTATTAAAGACTACCCATTTCGCACCCCCCACCAATAAACTTCGGACAGTGAATGAGGGCCGAAAGGGAGTGTGGGTTGTGTGATTGCGGAGGAGTTTGCGAGATGAGAGGGGAGGTGGAGGGAGTTTAACATGTATGAGCGGGGAATGAATGGTGGGGTCGTGATATGATAGGCAGATGTGGCGACTATGGGTCTGGGTGATTTAATGAATGAAATGATAGCATATCACACATTGCACTTTCCTCGGCCCAATGGTTCATGCAGTTATGAATGATCCGATGTGATATGATCCTACGATCAGGAATGAGCAGTCATCCAACGGTTGAAAACGTTTTCACATATCGCACATCGCACTTTCTTCTGCCTAATGGTTCATGTAGTTATGAAAGATGTAATGCGATATGATCCTACAGTCAGGAATGAGCAGTCATCCAACAGTTGATAGCGATATCACATATCGCACATCGCACTTTCTTCTGCCCAACGGTTTATCCACTTATGAATGATGTGATGCGATATGGATCTTTAGGAAATAACCATTCAAACTTTCACATTTCTACCTACCCTTCTATTCCTAACATCTTTACTTATCCTTCTAGAGTGCATTTGAACTAGCAACCCAATATTTTTTTTTATACACAATCTATCTCTATACCTTATTTCTTCCATTGGCTCAGATTAAACTATTGAGCCAATTTATTTTCTACCTATGAGAATTAATTTAAAACAAATTCAATTATGATGTAATTGTATAATTGAAAAAAAGAATGTGGCATCTAAACAAACTGCACACAACTATTATTTTTCAAACTAAATTTAGAACAAAGCAATGGCATTTATATTTGCAACACTTTCAAAGTTTATTTCTTTTTGTTTTCTGTCTAACCTAGCATTTTATTTTTCCTTCATTTTTTAGGGCATCTACCCTAACATTTTCTTTAATATGGACATATTTATAAAAATATTTTCCTAACATTTTTTATTCAACATTCTTTTTGTCCATATTGTTGGCATTATGATGCATGTGTTGTACTTGATGGCAACCCACTCGTAGAAGAACAACTCACTTATATATAACTAGATGAATCTACAGAATAGATATCAGATGTGACAGAATACATGGGATGCAGGACAACTCAAAGGAATCAGATGACAAGTTCTCAGTATGACAAGTTAGCTTTGCCATCAAGTCCAAAGGGGGAGATTGTTGGCATTATGATACAAGTGTTGTCCTTGATGGAAACTCACACAAATGACAGATCATAGTGCAGCAGGTCAGTAGCAAAGAGTTGATGATCAGACTACAAAGAATGAAGAAAGAAGAGTATATACGCATGTTCACTATATACCAAGTCGCGTACATATGCAGGTTATACGCAGTTTCACTATGTACCAAGTCGCATATATATGCAGGTTCACTATATACCAAGTAGGGTATACATGCAGGTTATACACGCAGGTTCACTATATACAAAGATGCATATACACGCGGGATTCTTGATAAAAAGTCGCGTATGCGTATGCATGCACTTTCATGCATAGAAAAGCGCGTACATGTGGGAAAGCTTATTTTTGGGTCCATGGTATTTAGACCTATGGTTTTGGTCCTTGTTATTGCGTCCAAAGTGTTGAACCCAGGTATTGGGTCCCTAGTATTGGTTCTCAATGGTTTTGGACCATGGTATTGAGTAAGGCCTAAGACTATAAAAGGATAAGAAGATCATTAGGCAAAGGTATGGAGAAAGTCTTGAATATCTCATGAAGTATGAGATCTAGTATGCAGGTTATGGGTTCATGATGCTTTGCTTGATCTGAGCTAAGGAGGAATCTCAGCGGTAGATGGAGAACAAGATCTAAGGATAGATCAGGATCTAATGGCTTGGAATGAATCATCTCTATATGGTTTGATCATGTTTATTCTAGATCTATATATTGACACATGTAATGTTCTGATCTGGGTATAACTTGAGTTTGAAATAGTTGCAACTCATGAATGAATATTTACAGATGTATACGCTGGTTGACTATGATAGAAGCATGTACATACGCAGGTTAGATACATCTAAGTAACGTGTACCATATGAGCTATGATGTTGAAGTTACAATTGGTTCTGGTTGTTGATGACTGTTTACTGGTTGTATTCTGCATAGTCAATTTGGTTGATTGTGTTTAGCTTCAGTGTTGATGGATGAGATCTGTTAGAGTCGGTCTAGTAGCCCTCCATCAGCGATCAAAGCTCTTTGCATTTGCATAGGTAGGTGTCTCATCAGTGTCATCTTATTGCATTCCATTAGGCATGCCATAACCCTGATGGAGGAGCTTGTGTCATTTATTCCCCTCTTGGCATTGCTGGATCAAGTTTGTTTCAGTCAATAAATTCCTTACAGGGTCATTGGTCTTGTCTTGAAATCAAGGTCCTAGGTCTAGGGTTTAGTCCAATTTTTTCTTTTGAGGTCATGTCTTTTGAGGTCAATAAATGCCCAGCAGGCCAGAGGGATGTCCAGCAAAGCATCACTTCAAATGATTTCATATTGTACAGCTAATTTTTACCTTGAGTTCAAAAACCCTGTTTTTGAAGGCAAGGTCATTTTCTCATTTTTTGTAAAAATGTGTAAAAAATTCAAACTCTCCAGAAGTTGGCATGCAGCCTTGGTCTCCTTTGCCAAGACTCTTCAGAAGCTATCCCTGCAAAAATTTGCAAGAAAAAGCATCATTTCAACCAATTTCATGTCAAAAAGGAAACCACAAGTCAGCAGCAATTAGTTTCAAAAAGTGTCATTTTATAAACATTATAAAGTGAGTTTGAGGGGAAATAAATTTAAATCAAGCTTATAAAAGCCCCTCTCTCTTCATTTTTTCATTCATTTGCCTCCAAGACTCCAAGAGCAAGTGTGAAAGGCGATTTAGTGTGAAACTGGGCGAATTGAGAAACAGAGCCTGCGCGCTACGCATCAGAGCCTGCGCGCTACGCATCAGGGCACACTCTGCAGTGGAAGAATTGGTCGGGCGCTACGCGTTAGGCGCGCGCTACGCGTCAGGGCCCGCGCGCTACGCGTTGGGTTTCACCTACAGCAAATTGCCAACAAGCTTCAAAACGACCTCAAATCTCTTAAGTTTTACAGGTAAGCCTCAAATCATCAATGTTTTTTGCTTGCTAAAGAAAAATGAGCATGGAAAATGTGTCAAATGCCATCAAGTGTGAAGCATGAAATTCATATATATTATGTTTAAAATTTTCAAATTGCAAGTGAAGCTAGGGTTTTGAGTTCGCTGCCCAAGGTCATCTTTTTCACTCCCTCATTTCCCCACATTCCCATTATCACTTCCCTTGTCACTTTCACACAATTTCCCTAACATAAATATCAAAAGCCCTAAAACCCTACCCCTATCCCTAAAATTCAATAAAATCTCCCTAAATCCTACCTCCTATCAAACCCCTACAAATTATGATTATGTGATGATGTATGTGTCATAATTTCTTCCCTAAATTCCCTTTTTTATATATTTTCCCTAAATCCCCTCAAAAGTCCCCCTCCCTAACATCTCCCTTGTGTTTTTTGTCCCCTTGGAGCAGCATTCAAACAGTCAAAACAGCAGGTCATTTGTGCAGAAGCAGCAGTACATTTCAGCCATTTTGCTCTTGAAACCATGTCAGAAACCGAAACAGACTATGAGCAAAGTGATGACCGTGAGTCAACACCGGAGGTTGAGGTGCCAAGAAGGCCTCACAGGGGTGGTAAGGATGGTCAGCATGTAAGAGAGGAGCCCACCTCTTTGGCCTATTTGCAAGCTTGTCCACTTGCAGTCACATGTTTCCGTCATCAATCATGCTATGGATATTGCGAGAGAATTTCCCAAATTCAGCACCACAGGGAATTGGTCCGCTTGTTTGTTTTACATTTGCACAACGGGCATGTGAATCTTGTAGGGGTGGATTTTACATTGTCACCTGAGATTGTTGCTCAAGCAACAGGGATACCCAATGTTGGAGAAGAGTGGAACAAGCGCCAGCTGTTGGACAGATTCCAGTATGAGCCCTACATTAAACCTGTATATGTGAGGCACCTAACTGGTGTGTTTCCTTTTAGATTCTTGAGGGATGAGTATGTGCCCTTGATGAGGCTCATCATTCGCTATTTCACCTGTGAGGGCAGATTTTCACGTTTGTATTCGTATCATATCCGCTTGTTGATGCATTTCACACGGGTACGGATGATGAACATTCCTTTCTTCATGTGCCGGAATATTGAGAGGATGGTGCCCTTGGTGCAGAGAAAGAGCCCAGCACAGCAACACAGGAGCATCTACCATTATGCTTTGATCAAGATTGTGGTCATGCATCAGTTGGCCCAGCAGGGTATTCCATGGGAGTATTTCATCTCTCGAGATTTCTTCACAGCGCCACCACCCCCTGAGGTTGTTCATGAGGAGGGAGGACCTTCACAGCAGTATGACATCCCTGAGCCCAGACATGTCAGCTCTCCTCCATTGGTCACATATCAGAGAGGCCACAGGGCCTTATTTGCATCAGCTCGACGAGTATTTTCTCCACATCAGGTGGAAGGGGTCTCGCCTTCTTCATCAGCACCGCGAGTGTTATCTCCACACCAGGTGGAAGGGGCCTCGTTTCCGACAGCAGCACAGGTATCAGAGAGGGGCAAGAAGCCCATGATTGAGGAGGGATTGTCAGGTGATCCAGATATTGACATCATTGATCTTGACACCCGTTCTCCTAGCTCGGAGCTTAAGGAGATCATTCAGCAACGGGAGGCTGAAAATCACTTGTTGCAAGAAAAATTAGAGAGGGAACAATGGACAATCACATATTTAGAGCAGCGCAACAAGCAATTAGAGGATGAGCACACTCTCGATGAGTTGCGGAGGATCCATGAAGACCGCAACTTGGCTCGTAAGAGACCCGGTGATTTGGTACCCATTGAGCGAGAGGTTATGCTTCTCTGGGTCAATTCTCATTTGGAGAAGTTGCTGGCCAAGGCTAACAAAGATAAGGACATGCTCCGGAACATGAAAATCCATTATTGGGCTCGAATGCACGTATGTAAGGCAAAAATGAAGGTGCTCAAAGGACGGTTGGCCAAGGCACTAAAACGAAGAAAAAGGCCCGATCCCATCCACATCTTGGCTGAGGCTTCCTTGAAGGAGCATGGTGCTAAATGACTTACCTTCTGCACAAATTTCAAAAAACATTGAGCATTTTTGGTCATTTGTGAATTTTTTGGGCAAAAAACAGGTTTTCTTCCCCAACGCGTAGCGCGCCGCGCGCTACCCTGAAGATGGGCAACTCCTTTTCATGAAAACTCAGAATTTTTGGATTTGTCATGCAAAAACACATTTTCTCAGCAATTGCCAAGAAATTTCACCAAGTTTTGAGCCTCCAGAAGGTCAAAAAACATGCAAAAAATGACTTTCTGCCACTTTTTTGACACACAGGAAGAAGTCTTGGGAGATTGCAATTTTGGAGGGGCAAATGGTCACCAAATTCAGAAATTCTACTTGGGTTGGAAAGTAGACATCCAGACCTTTCCAAAAAGCCCACTTTTGCCTCATTTGGACTCTGGGAAGTGCCTCAAAAGCAGGCCCAAAGGCGCGCTACACGTTGAGATTCAGGGCGCTACGCATCAGGCTATTTTCACAGAAATGCACCTACAGCTCAGCAAAACATAGTTTTGACTAGGTTTGACTTTTTGGAGTGGGTTTTGATCCTCCTTGATGTAAATGATGTAATTTTATGATACTTTGACACTTATTTATCTCTTCTAGAAGATTCATTCATGAAATAGGCAAAAATTTAATGAATGAATTGGTTTCCTAGCTTATAGAGGCAAGTTGTTTTGACTGCCTAGATTCTAGTGCTCAGTATGGAATTGGTTGAAACAGCTCCTAGGATAGTGAGCTCGACTCCTATAGGTAAGGAAAGATGTTAGATTTCCTATATTATGTACTTTCTTGGTCATTTTTATGGTTGGACTCTTGAGGGAGAAAGCTTCTATTGTATTACTCATTTTATCTCTGCAATTTTGGCAAAGGAAGAAAGACCAGGGTTTTGCAGTCCTTTTTGGGATTCCTGTGGTTACATGTATTGATGGTGTGTTTCTCTTTGTACTTGTAAGTTTTTTATGTGAATCATCTTCTTACTTTTCCTTCTGCAAATTAGGCAAATGAAGTGTTAAAGTAGAATTCATGATTGCCATGCTCTGCTTTTAAGTTTGCTTAATATCAATGTTTTCATCTGTTTAAGGGGAATTCAAGGTGATTGCTTGCTCTCCTTAGCTCCTCACCAGTCATTCTCATCCATCCAACTCTTTCAAAGGCATCAATACAGTCTCTTATCTTGCCCCAAAGAGCCCCCTGCGAAAACTGTGTCCAATCCCCGCACCCAAAATTGCCTTTCCCCGATTTTCCACCAAAATCCTAAAAATCTCAAATCAAACCTTTATCAGTTTACTAGCCTAAAATCAGTGTTATTTATTGGTTATCTCCGCCCTTTGAATATCTTTGCCGAGATATATCGAAGAGAGCCCTCTCCTGCCCCGTAGGGCTAGCTACGAGGCTTAGTGGTTTGATGTTGCCTTGGAGTTTGCCTTTCTCAGCCTGAGGTGAAATTTCAAGCGCTAACAAGATCTATAATGGATCAGGATCAGAATGACTTATCTTTATGTGATCTGATGAACTAGATCTAGTTTCTAACATACATATTATCTTTGTATATGTAATGATCTGGGTATGTCTGAAGTCAGGAAGTGGAGCGAAGTTATAAGTAAGTAATTAATGACATATACGCTGGTTCGCCTTGGTGAAGTTGCATATACATGCTGGTTTGGCACTTCCAAGTAGCATATGCACTCTGATGCATGATTTTTGATGATACAGTTGGTTCTGAATATTGTTGCAGAGTTCAGTGTTCTGCTCTGTGTTCTGGTGACTGCATTTTGTTGACAGGGTTTCAGTGATTCAGTATTAGGTGATTCAAAGATTGATGATGCTAGTGTAGTTTTATTGTGTGCTTCAATGATATTGATGGTTCCAGTATGAAAATTGGATGAAACGTGGCCTTCAGAGTATGATGTTGTGTTCCATGAGTATCCAGTCTGAAAATTTATGAAACGTGGTACCTTGAGGAAGAAAGAGAAGGTTGTAGCCTTCTGTAGGTCGGCACTTACTTACTAGTACATCAGCTAGTACAAGAGTTAAGGGGGTGGTAGCTCCCTTCTAGTAGCAGCTGGAAAACAAGTGAAGGTTGGAGCATTTCAGTAGACCGGCACCTACATACTAGTAAATGGATAGGGTACAAGAGCTAAGGGGGTTGTAGCTCCCTTCCAGGATAGTCTGGAGAACAAGAGAAGGTTGTAGCCTTCTGCAGGTAGAAGCATGTGTACTGGTATAAGACTGCACCAGTACAGAAATATTGTAAACAGAAGTTTCTTATTAAAAATAAGATAGAGACAACTTGCAGTAGGTGGTTTTCACCCACTTTAGGTTTCCACCTTACATCATGGTGTTCATGTGTGCTTCTTATGTGTGATGATCTGTTTTGTTTTACTGCACCTGTTTACTGTTCATATGGTTAGTAAAGTTATGATGCACTAACTAAAGATCAACAATTTAATGGATTAACTGAATCATAAGTTTACTGGATATACGCTTGTTTCATGACACACAGTTGCATATACACGCAGTTTTCGTATATGAATCTGAATATGGAAATACGCTTGTTTCATGACACACAGTATATACACGCAGTTTTCCCTAACTAAAGTAGCGTATATGAATCTGAATATGGAAATGTAAAAGTTATATTGATTAGATAATACTGATTCACCCCCCCCCAGTATTATTTCCAACAATTTGTTTCAGAGCAGGTCCTTTGGTAGAAGCTTGATCTCTTGAAGGAGATTCGTAGATCAATGGGAAAGAAGCATAAGAAGAAAGCGCCTAAGAAGAAGAAGACATCCCGTAAGAGATATGACAGTGGGAGAATCGATTGGGGAATATGTGGAAGAAGCACTTCAGATTCAGAATCACTTCAGAATGAAGATGAACAAGCAAAAGAACTAGCAGGTATGAATTTGTTATACTTTGGTGATACATTTATCCATCCATTTGAAGATGATGAAAGTGATAGAGAAACAACTGAATTTGCTCTTATGGGTGAGCAAGAAAGATATCAAATAGAGGCAGAATTTAAAAGGCTTACAGAAAAAATTAGAGATCAACAAGATCTATTGAACAAAAGGGAATGTGCCTTCAAAGAAGAAGCTACCAAACTAAAAGCTCAACTAGAGGAAGGAAACAAGGTAAGGAATTTATTCAAGGACAAGGAAGATCAATGTCAAAAGTTGCAGGATGAAGTGACATCATTAAGAAATGAAGTCAATGAGAGGAGCACAACAATCAAGAAACTCAAAGATAGATCCAGTTACTATGAAAGTCTTGAAGCTACGATCCTCTCACTAAAAGAATACCTTGAAGAATCAAATAAGCAGAATAAAGAACTACTCCAAGCTCTTAAAAAATAAGAAAACGAAGTTCTTGAACTAAGACATCAGTTGGAAGAAGGAAGAAAAGTTGAAGAAAACATGAAGAAACAGTATCATGAAAAGGAGGAGCAACATCAGGTTGAGGTAAATATTCTTAAAGATAACTTAGAAGAAAAGGATAAGCTCTTACGATTTCAAGATAGTACTAAGATCTTGGATGATATTCTTAGTAGTCAAAGGTCTCCTGCTATCAAAACTAGCCTTGGTTATTATGAATCTATTGAAGATGAATCTAGATCACAAGGAGAGGCAAGGAACTCTAATGTAAAATCTAAAATAATCAACAAGGAGATGAGAGGACAACCCCATCAACAGCCAAGGAAAGAAATTATTCAAAGAAAATATTTTACTCCTTCGATGAATAATGTTGAATGTTATGTATGTCATAATCTTGGACATGTTGCAGCCAAATGAAGAAGAAGAATGGTTCAAGACCATCACATAGAAAGATCATCACGTTCCAGGTACTTTAAGGGATATTGTTTTTCTTGCAATATGGTTGGTCACAAAGCTGTTGATTGCTACAGAAGGAATATGAAACATGTAAGATGTTATGCATGTAACAAGCTTGGACATATAGCAAAGGAATGCAAGAACAAAGTACGGGCACCATACCAAATGGAGAAAACATCATCACACTTGAAGATATGGAAGAAGAAGGAAGTACAGTCAGAAAAATATGGCACAGCACAATGTATAGACATAACAGACTCAGAAGGAGCTAAAAGTATGAAATTTCAGTATCCTAAATCTCATACGCAAGTTTCATAAAGGAAAGTCTTGTATATACGCGAGTTAGACACTTCACAATCGCGTATATGTTAGTTTGAAGAAAAGCAGTGGGACAGACTCAGGAAAAAGGGTCTAATATGATTCAGTCCATTATTTGCTCTGTTTGCTAATGGTTACAATCTGCTGATGATGTGTGAAAATGTCTTTATACTTGTAAGATGTTTTAAAAGCGTTTTGATCCTAAATTAATGATGATGATGCCTTGATACTTCTTGCTAATATATGCATGATCAGATCTGACAGTAAGCAAGATGGCACAGGTTTAGGGGCAGCATATGCTTTTAATAATCTATTGTTGGCATTATGGTCAGTAGTCCTTGGTGATGATGCTTATATGGCTAAATGATATATCTTGCTATGATATGAGTTTCCATGACAAAATCTCATATGATTCTTGGGGTTACATAGTTGATGTTCAGATCAGATTTGTGGTTAATTCTCAGATGATGCATATATGGTGTTCACATGGTGATCTTCATAAGGATAAGGAGAAGTACAAAGATTGAATACACATCTTCATTACTTGATGATGAGTCACTCATATGCTGCTGTCGTCATATGCATAAAGATCATATAATACAGTTATGATGCAAGATTCCTATAGTTCTTGGCGCTCATGTGGATGAGGATTGTTGCTATTGATGATATCAATAAGTCTTGACAAATGCTCTTGAGCTCAAGATACATAGTGCTGGATACATGAATGTTTACTCAAAGTTGCATTGTTGGAGACATGTTGATGATAAGTTCTTACCTATATGATGATAGGTTGATACTTACATATGTGAAAGATGCAAATGTTCCCATGTGACGATACTTGGATCATGCAGATCTTGATGTTGATGAGATGGCTATGGTGTTTTTCACATATGATATAATGTTAATGATTCTGTATGTCATATGCAGAATTCTGTTCAAAAGGATGAGTTGATGTAGACATACCTTGTTGCTGGTCTAGATGCTGTTGTCAGATGATTATGGAGCAGATCATACATTGTGTATGATAGTTGCTGATGACTATCATGATCTTATTTAGATGTTTGGTCTCTGTTATAAATGTCATGTAAAGGTCATATCAAGACTCATGATGTAATAGTTTGTCTCTATCTATTGTAGTCATTTAATGAATCCCTTTTGGTCATATGATGTAATTTGTACCCCCACTATGCATGGGAAAGATGATGTAATATTTCAATCATGTATAAACAATTGGTATCTGGTGTATCCCCACTTGGTTGGGTGGATGAGTCAATATTGGTATACCCCCACTTGGTTGGGAGATGGATGTATGTATGAGTCCTTGGTGATAGGAAGGTCATTTATAGAGTCATGTTCTTCTTTTAGAACATTTTTTTGCAGACCTTGCTTACATTCAGGGGGAGCATGAACAGCACACTTCAGCAAAGCAGAGACTTCAGCATGTACTCAGAGGGAGCATGGTTAGATTGGTACACCTTGGCATATACAAAGGGGGAGCTCATTCATATATTTCAGCAGGTACTCAGGGGGAGTATGGACAACGGAATGTTTATCAAGGAAAGAGAATATCTTGGTCCGCCCTTTGCCCTTGATGTTAAAGGGGGAGAGTGATTTGGTGTTGTTGCCATCAAGTCCAAAGGGGGAGATTGTTGGCATTATGATGCATGTGTTGTACTTGATGGCAACCCACTCGTAGAAGAACAACTCACTTATATATAACTAGATGAATCTATAGAAGAGATATCAGATGTGACAGAATACATGGGATGCAGGACAGCTCAAAGGAATCAGATGACAAGTTCTCAGTACGACAAGTTAGCTTTTCCATCAAGTCCAAAGGGGGAGATTGTTGGCATTATGATACAAGTGTTGTCCTTAATGGCAATTCACATAGATGACAGATCATAGTGCAGCAGGTTAGTAGCAAAGAGTTGATGATCAGACTACAAAGAATGAAGAAAGAAGAGTATATACACAGGTTCACTATATACCAAGTCACGTACATATGTAGGTTATACGCAGTTTCACTATGTACCAATTCGCGTATATACGCAGGTTCACTATATACCAAGTAGGGTATACATGCAGGTTCACTATATACAAAGATGCGTATACACACGGGATTGCTGATCAAAAGTCGCGTATGCGTATGCGTGCACTTTCATGCATAGAAAAGCGCGTACATGTGGGAAAGCTTATTTTTGGGTCCGTGGTATTTAGACCTATGGTTTTGGTCCTTGGTATTGCGTCCAAAGTGTTGAACCCAGGTATTGGGTCCCCAGTATTGGTTCTCAATGGTTTTGGACCATGGTATTGAGTAAGGCCTAAGACTATAAAAGGAGAAGAAGAATATTAGGCAAAGGTATGGAGAAAGTCTGGAATATCTCGTGAAGTATGAGATCTAGTATGCAGGTTATGGGTTCATGATGCTTTGCTTGATCTGAGCTAAGGAGGAATCTCAGCGGTAGATGGAGGACAAGATCTAAGGATAGATTGGGATCTAATGGCTTGGAATGAATCATCTCTATATGGTTTGATCATGTTTATTCTAGATTTGTATACTGACACATGTAATGTTCTGATCTGGGTATAACTTAAGTTTGAAATAGCTACAACTCATGAATGAATATTTACAGATGTATACGCTGGTTGACTATGATAGAAGCGCGTACATACGCAGGTTAGATACATCTAAGTAGCATATACCATATGAGCTATGATGTTGAAGTTACAATTGGTTCTGGTTTTTGATGATTATTTACTGGTGTCAGTATTCAGCATAGTCAGTTTGGTTGATTGTGTTTAGCTTCAGTGTTGATGGATGAGATCTATAATGGATTAGGATCAGAATGACTTATCTTTATGTGATCTCATGAACTAGATCTAGTTGCTAACATACATATTATCTTTGTATATGTAATGATCTGGGTATGTCTGAAGTCAGGAAGTGGAGCGAAGTTATAAATAAGTAATTAATAACATATACACTAGTTTGCCTTGGTGACGTTGCGTATACACTCGGGTTCGGAACTTCCAAGTAGCGTATGCACTCTGATGCATGATTTTTGATGATACAGTTGGTTCTAAATATTGTTGCAGAGTTCAGTGCTCTGCTCTGTGTTCTGTTGACTGCATTTTGTTGACAGGGTTTCAGTGATTTAGTATTGGGTGATTCAGAGATTGATGATGATAGTGTTGTTTGATTGTGTGCTTCAATGATATTGATGGGTCCAGTATGAAAATTGGATGAAACATGGCCTTCAGAGTATGATGTTGTGTTCCGTGAGTATCTAGTCTGAAAATTTATGAAACGTGGTACCTTGAGGAAGAAAGAGAAGGTTGTAGCCTTCTGTAAGTCGGCACCTACGTACTAGTACATCAGCTAGTACAAAAGCTAAGGGGGTTGTAGCTCCCTTCTAGTAGCAGCTGAAAAACGAGTGAAGGTTGGAGCATTTTAGTAGGTCGGCACCTACATACTAGTAAATGGATCGGCTAGTACAAGAGCTAAGGGGGTTGTAGCTCCCTTCCAAGATAGTCTGGAGAACGAGAGAAGGTTGTAGCCTTCTGCAAGTAGAAGCATGTGTACTGGTATAAGACTGCACCAGTACAGAAATATTGTAAACAGAAGTTTCTTATTAAAAAGAAGATAGATACGACTTGCAGCAGGTTGTTTTCACCCACATTGGGTTTCCACCTTACATCATGGTGTTCATGTGTGCGTCTTATGTGTGATGATCTGTTCTGTTTTACTGCAGTTCATATGGTTAGTAAAGTTCTGATGAACTAACTAAAGATCAACAGTTTAATGGATTAACTGAATCATAAGTTTACTGGATATACGCTTGTTTCATGACGAAAAGTTGCGTATACACGCAGTTTTCCCTAACTGAAGTAGCGTATATGAATCTGAATATGGAAATGTAAAAGTTATATTGATTAGATAATATTGATTCACCCCCCCGCCCCTGCCCTCTCAGTATTATTTCTAACACATATCCTATCTTAACATTTTGTAAATACATTTTCATTTTTTGTCTAATTTATTCTAACTTATCAAAACCAAAAAATTCTACAACAGAGGGGACATACGACCAGTTTAGGGAGCAAAGATCAAATGGCACAATACATCGGCTATAATAGTGATTTTTAGGGGTTGTTTGTTTCTCGCTAAAGACAAATATGGTAGAAAAATTCTCGTATGGGGTCACCCACTTTTGGTGGGTAACATTTCTCACCATACCTTGTGTTTTCACCCCATAGATAGTTCTCGGTCGAAAGGGAACCAATGCCTAGGACATCCACATAGTTGTTTCAAAACTTTTAAAATATTGTTAAAATTTTATGAAAATGTTCCCATAGGTGATATATTATCTTGTGTAACATAACTTAATCTTGGACATGAATCTTTATGCCCAAATTGGCCTTATATTAGCAATAATTTAATTATTTTGTTGGAAAGTAGAAATGATAAGAGGTTAGGTTTATAACTTGGGGCCTTTAATAGAATCCAAATTTAAAACTCTAAGATGAAGCTTTGAATGATTTAGACTAAGAATGGAAGTGCAGAAGAAATGGAGAGCCTATTATGATGTCTTTGAATAGAATTTACAAGTATTCACTACAATTATTAAAGATGCATAAAATAAATATGTAACTTGCTCAAATAAATTTGCTATGATCATACACATGCTTCAAAGAAAGAAAATGAATATGGAAAACATATAAGAGAAACAACACATACTACAATGTACCAATACATACTAAAATCAACTTGGTGACTTTTATTATTATCTCTAAGGAAGCCAAAATGATTACACAAGTGCTCAAAATTCCAAAACTCCGAACCCTTTTCCAGTGGTTCTCATGCCTTTTAAATATTATATCAAAATCAATTACAACAGTAACTGTAAAAACATCTATAACTACTCAACTATTTGTTACTAAAAAGTCTTTTACAATGTTACAAAATGATTTTCATTTTTTATAAGTTCGATGACTAGTGGAACATTGAATTTGAAGATTGGTGCTTGGTTCCACCATTTCATCTTCTCCTTCAATAGGAGTAATCAACCTTTCACACTTTTTCCAAAGTTCTTCATGTGTGAGCTTACACTCGATCATTTTCTGGAGTGCAATTTTCAAATTTGAAAGCTTTGTATAATCAGGTTTTGCAACAAATAGTTTCTTCATCGGCTAAATAAGTTGGAAGCCTCTTTGCAAATAATTAACTATAGTACTTCCCCTTAGAATTGTAGTATTTTCATGTGTTGTATCTACTCTAAATTTAATAGCAACTAGTTCCTTTTCATATAGTTCCCAAGAAAGTGGATTTCTTTGTTGGTCCCAACAACTAGGTAGACCATATCTAGCCCTCTAGTCAAATTTGGAATCAAACAAAGATACTAACTTATGAACGTCCTTTAATCTATTCTCAGCCTAAATATGAAGTAAGTTTTTCTCATTCATTTTATCGATTTACATAATTACTCCAACTCTGCCTCTGATGTCTAAATCCCTTAGTTCAGTTGAAGATTTTCCATTTACATATTTGATCATATTTTAAGCCTTAACTGCTTCTTTCCATATATTTTTCTTGCCTGTATAAATTCTTAATTGAGACCCATTCATCATAATATTTTGTTTAGTAATTATATAAATAGACTCCCATTTAGAATGGACCTCCTAGATGATATCATCCCAAACAATTTTTTTAGCTTCAATTAGAGAGATATTTCCCTTAAATTTGGTTTTTAACTCCTTGATCTCATCTTGTGTTGCCTTTTTCTTGGTGGTCAATTGATCATTGTTTTATTTTGTTCTATTTAGCTTCCTCTCCTTGATATCAATTTGTTCCTTTACCTGAGTTAGGTTGTCTTGAACTTTATTTAGTTCAACCTCTGAAATTCTGAGTTCTGCCATAACTTTTGTAAGCTTCTCTGAGGGGTCATTTGACTCACTTGGGACCACAAGAGTGTAAACTTGACTTTCAATTGATTTTTTTAATCCCTGCACTTGTTTCTAAAAAACGACAATTTCTTCATTTCTGTCCACTAACTCCCTCATCAACACTTCCTTCTCTTTCTTAATCTGAGCTAGTTCAATTTTTTTAGTGTGCTCAGTCCCAGGAATTTTAAACTTATTACTTAATGAATGCATATCATATTTTGTGTTTTTTAATAGTTTTTTGATAGCTTCCCTATCTTTTGGATCTATTCCCAACTTAACAACTAGCATCTTATAGTCCTCATTTTGAATATGCGGTGCTTTAGAATTTTCCTTTTCTTACTTGAGCAGATTTGAAACTTTCTCCAAACTATTTTCTACTTTACTTACTATCAAAGATATTTTGCTTAGGTCACTATATATCATTTCCCCTGCTTATCTATTGTTGATAGTGCTATAAATCCGTCAACAAAGGGGGTATCCCTATTATGAATTCCCAACTAGACCTCACATCATTTGGAGTAGGAGCCCAGACCATAAATACGGTCAGTTGCCATTATCCTTAGGAATTTTCTATCACTGCAATTATCAACATAAGAGATCATGCATACAATCTTTGGGACAAGCAAGTAAGTTGACACTGCGAGGCATACATTGCAATGCATATATGGTACTTTCACAAAAGGTAAAAGAGAGAGTGAGTCTCTAGAATAAAACTATTAGTACTATCCTAAAACATACACACAAGAGCATAAAAGAATTGTTGATTAACCTATAAATTAGTTCACAAGATAACAATGATGATTAAAGCAATAACAACGCACATTCAATGAGATGCATACAAAATCCAACAAAATAGTTCATTTTCATTAGTATTTGTTAACATAAACATACACCACAAACAATAGAAGGATAGTCTTACAATCATTCATGATGTATGCATGAAATTGTGATGGATCTAAGAGCTTCATATATAAGTGAAAGCGCCAAGATATACAATTACAATGCTTCCGCACTAGTCCAAATAGTGGAACATTATGTCACCACTTACTCCTCCAAAGAAATATCTTCTCTCCTATGCCAAACTAGAGAAGCCAAGGTGAAAAGTCCAAAAACCACAAGTCCCCTCTCTTGAGCTATGAGGGTATATTTATGAAAATTGAGGTAATTCTCCACCTCCCATATGACTTTGGACCTCCCTCAATACTTTTGAACTTTTAATATGACTTTTCGAATTCCTATACGACCATTGAGCTTCTACATGACTTTAGAACGTTCTAGTGACTCTTCACATTCCATGTGGGACCCTCGGTCTTCCACACATTTTCTCATTTTACAAAATGCAATAATTACGTTCCACAAATGATGTGGCAAGATACATTGACACACATGACTTTGTGATGACACTTGGGCAAGCTATGACTTGGCATGGATGACATGGAACTTCATTGCGATGTGTCTAGGTCAAGCCTTTCTCCTTGCTACCGTATTTGTATCTTATTCATGAAGGATCTTTTATTTTACTTCATCTTCACCCTCCAAAGGGTTTAGATTATTATCAGAACCTTCCAAGTTAGCATGAGTTGCCATGTCTTTTTTTTGTTCCAAGATTCCTTCAGGTTCTTCATGATGGTTCCTTCTTTCGCTTCTTTTTCATAAGGCTCTCTTGTAGCCTCTCCTTAGTGACCTCCCTTGTATCTTCATGATAAGTCTTACATTGTTTCATATTCATCCTCCCAGAGCTTGGATGATATGGAATCTTCCTTGTGATTTTGATCTTCAATCTTCCATCGTGATCTAGTCTCCCTTCATCTTCTTCCTTGATAGTCTCTTTGTCTCTTCATCTACACAAGTGTGTTCTTGAATGATCTCCTTGGCACCTTCCTTGAGAATCATCCTGTCCTGTCAAGATACAGTATCTGTAGATGAAATTCACTCATGAAAATATGACAACAATTTGGAAATCTCTTAGTCTAACTTCTTCATGCAATTCACAGATTGAACTCGAGATGGAGTGTGGGACTAAGGAGGAGGCTCGGGGACTGCACAGTGCGCAGTTCTAGGAGGTAGTGATGAAGTTTTGGTCACTGTGACTACACAATGGATTGTGGGTGAGGGATTAGAAGATGGAACTATGCATTTTAGGAAGACAGTGACACAGTGAGAAAGGCTTGCTCACTGTGATTATGAAATGTGCAGCTCAGGGAAGACTGAGCTAAGTGATAGAGCAGTTGTGCAGTTCAAGTAAGTAGTGAGGCTTGACTATTGGCTAAGATTGTGCAGTGTACAATGGAAGACTAACTGGGAGAAATATTTCATAGTTTTTAGGGACATGAGGCAGAGACCGAGCACTCTGACTACACAATTTGCAGTCCTTGAGGGAAATGACTACATAATGTGTAATTCCAAGAGGAAAGTGTAACACCCTCTTCCCACATCTACCCAAGCAACTGGCCAATCGAGGTAAACATCCGACTAGAGGCCACTATGATATGATTTTACCTCCTAAGTCATGTTAAATAAGTGGAACCGATGAAAACACGCCATACAGACATTCAACATCAACATTAGGACCCTCATGAACGAATCCAACCATTTTGCGAACAAGCCCCTAGGTCCCACTGAGATTTTATACCACTTGAGTTGCGGACGCTCTCATTCTATGGGCATGCCAGCGTCCAGGGACCTTTGGATGCTCTAATAGGTCTACAAGATAGCTTCCAGGGACTCTTTTGCACAATGCTATGCCAGCGTCCCTAGAATTTGAGCCACTTTTTCAAGCCCAAAGCCTAGGTCACTACCCAGAATTGAATCACATCTTCAGAACAGTAAAATAACAGGAAAATGAGAGTATAAATGCAATCACTTGAATGATACCTTGACTAGACCCTTGCTAGCCATGACAGGAATTTCGTCAAACATATCACGAATATGTAATCTACAGGTGTAAATAACAGTTCTGAGCATAGGGGTCTCATACTTAGGTGAAAATCGCTAAGATACATTGATGCCTCAACATATTAACTGCCATTTCATCCATTAGGCCATAGATACATTGATCATTCATTTACAAGTAAAAACATGATGAGATCCATACATATCTATTGTCATAAAACACATATATTACCAACACAATAGCAGTAGAAATACCAATGAAATCACAGCCATATAAACCACATATAATCTAGTATAATACTCATATAAATACAAGGAGAAATAACCTCATATTGATGATGCAAAATCCAAACCCGGGATGGGACTTCCACGTTCCATCCGACCATAGAATGGTTGAGCCAAATCTCTCTTCATCCATTCACCCTCATGCCATATTCCAAGCATGAATGTGGGATTGTTGTGGGGAAAAATGCCTATGCAGGACGATCCTATCCACCTAAGGTGTGACAGTGCCTTAGCAACAAACGAGTACAGCTATACTGGTTTCTTCCTTTATGAAATGTGAAAGAAGAGAGATCAGTAGACTTACCGGTGTCTTCCGTTTGTCCCTCGATCCAGATCCTCTTCCCTTTGGGTGTTCACAGCTACTTGCCTCCTCGCTCGCCCAAGAGAACAGCTACTTGATTCCTGCGAGATCACAAGAGAACAGCTACTTGCAACAAGAGAAGAACACAACACAAAGGCAAATATACATATTCATAAATGATTCAGGATTAGAAACAAATCAAATACACTAATGCAATCATACATCAAGAAAACATCAGCATATAGGAGAAACCAAGATAGCTTTATTGATGAATAACAAGGTTCAGGAAGAGATACAACCCAGAGGGCTCCAATCCAGCATCTCCTTCCCAGCAAATGGAATTCCTATCTTCAGCCCCTTCAAAGCATTAAGCACCCAATAGTTCCAGTCTCAAACCAACAGCAATTCTTTGCAATAACAAAATTCCAGCCTCTAGATCTCATGGAGGAGAGATCCATATATAGATGTTTGGAGAGAGGATGAGTCAGCTTGAGATCTGACTAGTGTCCTCTCCCTCTCTCAGTTCTTGAGTCCACTTGGAGGTTCTTGCTTCCACTTGGAGATTTGGAACCTCTTACTCATCACCAGTCGAATTCCCTGAGGCAAGTGTCATTTTGGAAGCTTCCTGGCTTCTGACACCTTGAGGAATGAGTCTGCCACATGTCCAAACTCGCTCAGCGCAGGTAGCTAGTGTTGGAGTTGACATTCAATGCAGGTAGACAGTGGAGCCACTGACATTCAGCGCAGATGGTCAATGGAGCAGTTGACATGATCCTGAATTGACTTGTTTTTGAGCAGTTTCAGGTGGAGAACTTCTGTGAATTGCTGTGGTTTGTTAGCCTTGTTCCTCTAGGGGTAGGAACAACATGTTTAGGGACTTTGGATCCCTTAGATTATGGACATTTCATGCTCAATGCTGTAAGGCACAAAAATGTCTATAACAGTTGCCCCCTAAAGTATGAGGCTGTTTATCGGGTGAAATGCTTTATCAGGGGGATCCGAAGTTCATCCAATGCTGGGAGGAGACCTGTAATACAATACAATACAATACATTATTTTTCATACTGCTTTCATGATCTAGCTGAGGCGGGCATTCCCATGCTCAGCTTTATAAATACATTTTTCTGTACATAGAACAGACAATCGTCTGATGATAGACTGATAATTGATGAAATTATCATCCTTTGAGTAGGATGATTATCTGCTGCAATGATGTACATGTCAATGTCTTTATCTTTCCTGAATATATATCGCAGCCCGGATGGATGAAACTAGATCCGGGGTCTTCAAACTCATTCGATCTTCACTCTAAGTACAAGTCGATCCACGTGAGAATTGTTCTGAAGTCGAACATGGAAAGACATCGCTTGATTACCGGTCAATGATGTAAACCGTTAACAAGCGCGAGAGGAATCACCGATAATGATAATGACCCTCAAGGTACTGCAGTACAATTCACGTGGTGTGAATAAAGGACTTGGCGTCGAACACCACGCAAAATCTTTCGGTCGAAGGTCATTGATGTATACCTGTCGCCGGAAGTGAGAAACTTGCCATTGTGGCATGCAAGCTTCAAAGTACTGAAGGGGTTGTTCCTAGATCAACTTCTTGGATAATGAGCTGATGTCGACAAAAAGCGATCCGTCAAAGGAGGGCCTTAATGAATCCCACATCAGTGACACGAAACGGAGCTAATGATTTTAATGGAGGTGAAAACGATCTGTGACATATGATTCAGGGTGGCGGTCATGAATGGAGGAAGGATAATGTATGGCAGTGGATGGGACACGGTTGAATTTTTCTGAACGACTTCTCTTGAACATATGGCGACACTGATGCGATGGATCGATAGCATTACCCCAAATATGGATGGTATGGCGAGACCATGGTGATGTGACCGGTGAATGAAGCAACCCAACCCGATTGTGGTACGGAGGAAAAGTGTCATGTTCAAGAGCGACTTGCTACCATCAAAGTTTTCTTTAGTTTCTCCCAATTTTTCCCCAGTGATTGCTGACCAGTACCTCTTTATTTTTATCAAGCTTGAGGAGGATAACATATGCTTGTTCTATAACCTGCCCTTCGGGCAAGCCCATCGCTATGTTTTAACGAGCCTAGCGATAGTGAAACTCGTTCTCGTCTAAAGACAAGTTTGTCGCTATTTAATGATTTTAACGAGTCTAACGACAAGGATAACTCGGTTCTTTTCATTTTTAGAGAGTCTGAAAAGATACATAAAGTCAACTCCAAAATTCCTTTTTCGTCATCTAATCCCTTAGGTCCGAAAAAGTATAAAACAATACAGAAGGGATGAGTTTTCGATAGTTTTAACGAGCCGAATAAAACAAGCGCTCGATCTTTTTGTGCAATAATCCCTCAGGTCCAAAAAGATTAAAATCTAGAGGAGGGATAGCTCTTCCGGTCGCTTTAACGAGCTGGAAGGCCAAAACTCGGCAATCTTTTCATATTTTACGAGTCAGTTGAAAAGAGCTTAAAGAAGACTCGTCTTTTGAGGAACGAGTGATAAACAGGGATAGCAGCTGATTCCAGGTACAGGTTGGAATTTTCCAATCACGGCAGTGTCACAAGGATGGCTAGGTGAAATCACTCTTCGCAGCTGTTCCTCAAAATGGGTAAACAATCATATGGAGGTGAACGATCGGCCAAATGAAAAGTGGAGGTGACGGTGCAAACACGACCAAGGCTTTTATGGCAGATAAGGTTACATACACAATGGTTATTTACCGAAATAGGTTCATTTTTTAATGAGCTTGAATGCGCCAAAACACTGCTCAATCTTATGTTTATTTTTTAACGAGCATGAACTATGTGCTAAAACTGCTCGGATCTTGCGTTTATTTTTTAACGAGCATGAACTTTATGCTAAAACTGCTCAATTATATAGTCAAATTTTGATTTTTTACCATAACTAGCTTTTCTCTTTTCAAGGATAGTACTGTATTCTCAATTGCTGCATCAAACTAGTTAGAAATGAATAGCATTTGCATGAAAATGAGATTATAACCCTAATATTTAGCTTTGAACTACGTAAAAAGCAATTAAAAGGTGTTTTTACCTCTCATTTTACCATTTCATTCGAACTTGGTTTGTTGGAGCTCTGGAGGTGCCTCTTCCCCCTTGATTTTCACCAGCTGATTCCGGGAGATTCTGCGGACGATTTTCGGCGCCGTCTGGACCAGGTAGGAGCTAAACTCTAGCTCTTTCTTTTCATGGTTTCCTTTTTTCATTATGTGCCTGTTTTCCTGCCCCCATGAGCCTCTGGGGTTTTTCTAGGGCGCTCTGACATCAGCGCAGGCAGTCCATTCGAAACCTGCGTTGAATGTCAAGCTGCCTTAAGGCAGTTTGACCTTCAACGCAGGTAGGACACTAGCCACTTGCGTTGATCATAGAAAAGCAGTTCTATTGCACAGTTTTTGATGAAATTTTGCCAGTTTCTCATCAAATCCAGGAACTTACTCTTTCTCTTGTTTGTTTTGCAGGGATCTTTGAGCAAAATGTCCCTTACATGGCGAGAACGAGAACATGAAGAAGAAGATATGATTGCTCTCCATGACCCTGTCACGGTGAACGCGCTGCGGAACTGTGGCCTGCTGAAGTTTTTCCGTATCTCTAGCATGAGAGCACAGATCTCTTTACTGCAGTATATGCTTGATGCTTGGGATCCCATCAACCAAGTATTCCAGATTAGGGGAAAATCCATCCCCTTGACCATAGTGGACATTTACTTCTTGACTGGGTTGTCAAGGCGGGGTGCCCCCATTTCTTTGTCAGGTTCGGCCCGGGGGAATGACTCTGTGAGAGATTACGTCCGCCAGTATTGCAGGGAAGGTTCCCAGCCGAGCAGAGACGGCAAGGTTGTTATCCGTGAGATTACTGACAGGTCTCTCAGGTCCATTCTGTATACTATTGGTAGGATGGCCGGAAGCGCATCTCTACATGTTGCCAACAGGTCTTATGTACAGCACGCCTTGGAGTGTCTCCAACCGAAAGTATTCAACTGGTGTGATGCAGTACTTGTTCAGATGAAAAGTCAATTGACCAAGGTAAAGGACGGGAAGCTGAAGAACTTTGGATTTGGTTCTGTTTTGACTGCCTTTGCCTTGGAGAAAATACCATTGATGCAGCCTCAATATATCGCACTCGACCTGCCTTCTCCTACCGAGCCACGCATGCAGAGATGGGTTGACCACATGTCTAGGCATGCTGGTCAATCTCAGATTACTTTCACTGATACCTTCTTCAGGTGGTTCGAGCACCAGGAGATGGTCTATTCTGAGTACCCATATGTTGGCATGGATTTCCGAGGTGATCCGGATTTGGTGTTACCGGATGGCGAACAGTGGGGCGCTATTGGTAAAACCTTTGACCATATTACTGTATACTGTTCTTATTTATAATGTCCTTGTGCTTTATTCTATCAAGACTCTGATCAAACCCATGTGTGCATGCAGATGTTGGTCCTGTTCGTCCGAAAGCGCCAGTTGCTGCCCCAGCAGGGGAGACTGCTGGGAGGGTTATTCTCCGCGACCTTGATGTGGCAGAGACTCTTACAGCTGTGCAGGAGCAGGTTGAGAGCCTTACTCTCAGCATTCCCAATGTAAGGATTGACGAGTTACCTTTGCAGTTGCAGCGGCATACTACTGGCGTGCCTAGACGATGGACTCGTCTCTTGCGCATGATTGCACAAGCCGTGACGTGCTATCATGAGCATCACTAGACTAGGGTGCCCCCTAGCACTTTTGAGTTTTTGGGTCATATGACCGATTTTGTCTTGGTTACAGAACATTATGTATGAACGATAAACAGCTTATATATATTTTGATTTTCGAGTTTTATTCTGGTTGAGTTATATGGTCCATATGTACAATCATTGATGATGTGTCTCTTTTTATAAATGTCGCAAATGTCTATCTAACACATAGTTTGCTAATGAGTCGGTTAATGTGTTTAAGTTTCTGGAAATATGCTGGTATTGAATTGAATCAAATTGTCTTTCCAAAATCTTAACCCTTAGGAACATGCGATAAATAGCTGGATTGCGAACGGAATATATACCATTGAGTTGTAGTATTACGAGCTGTGAGTCTAGCCTGACGATTAGTCGGCGTATACCACGGGTGATGGCATCAGAGAGTAGTTCTATCAATGCGCTATACTCAGCGATGTTATTCGTTGATTGCCCGATACACACACCTCTGAAACTTACTAACTCGCCGCTTGGATCAAAAATGGCCCAGGCTGCGGAGGACAGGTTCCGCGAACTACGACTCGCTCCGTCGGCATATCCAACACATGTCTCCAGAAGGTTTGACATCTGCAATAAATATAAAAAGGTGGATCACTCGACCAAAACAAACACCTCAGCGAAAACAAAATACAACAAAAGCATACAGGTTACTATTTAAGCATAGTAACGCTTGAGGTACAACCCATTACGGGGTTGTGCCAGTGGAATTCCGTCATAATCCATTAACTCGTAGGCTCCTTTTGCTAACACTCGTTTAACAATATAGGGGCCCATCCATAAGGAATTAAATTTACCTGCTCCCAATTTATCGGATTCTTGGTCATAAAGCAAGACCAAGTCACCTTCTGAGAAGACACGGGGTTTGACATTTTTGTCGAACTGCGCCTTGACTCGTTTCTTATGGGCTTCGTTAGCCAAAGCGGCGTCACGACGGGTTTCATCCAATTGGATTAATTCCAAGAAACGAGCCTCTTCTTCCGAAGTTCCGGGGAGGAGATCAATTGCGAGTTTAAGCGACGAAATTTCGCACTGGATTGGCAAGACTGCTTCCAGGCCATACACCAGTTGAAAAGGTGTGAACCCGGTCGCGTTCTTTACCGATGTTCGGTAAGCCCACAAGGCTGAGTACAGGATTAGGTGCCACCTTCTTTTGTGAACCCCGATCATCCTTTGCAACATACGCTTCAGGACCTTGTTGATTGCTTCAACTTGTCCGTTGGCTTGCGGATAATACGGGGTAGAGCTGTCGTGAGATAGCCCTAACTTGGCAGCTAATTCAACCATCATGTGATTGCGAAAATGCGATCCATGATCTGTAACTATGGCCTGTGGTACGCCGAACCTGGCGACTACATGATTGAAAAAGAAAAGGGTAACTGTTTCACCAGTGTTATCTAATGTAGGCATCGCCTCAGCCCATTTGGTAAAATAGTCAACAGCGACTATAATATACCCATGCCCCCCGGTCGAGGTGGGGTTACATTGCATGAAATCGATGCCCCATTTGGCGAAAGGCCCAACAGCAACTATTGGTTGTAAAGGTGCGGGTGGTATTCTGGTTTTGCTATCAAAATTTGACAAGCATGGCAACTTCTGACTGCGGTTATGCAATCTTTGAACATGGTTGGCCAGAAATATCCTGCTCGTAAGATTTTTTGTGCTGTAGCATATCCAGATTGATGCCCCCCACACGCGCCTGAATGACACTCATTCAGGGCTTTTTCGGCCTCTTCATGGGTGAGACACCTCCTCAGAACTGTATCGATACCACGACGGTAAAGCGTATCACCGACGATCATGTAGTCTTTTGCTTGGTATCGTATACGTTTCTGTTCTGAGTGAGAGGTGTCAGGCCTGAATTTTTGGGTTTGGAGATATATTATTATATCTCCATACCACTCATCGCTTGCAGATATCAGAAACAAACTTTCGTCCATGATTGACTCTTCCGATGTTTCATCGTTGGACGACGATGGGAGATCGCACAATAATTCTGCGAAGACTAAAGCTTTCTTTGATTTGGATTTTACAAATTCCAGATCAAACTCTTGAAGGATCACTATCCATTTTGAATACTTGCCCCCCAGCAACTGTCGCGACAATATATAAGTCATGGGGTTGCAATCTGATAGAATGGTAGTTTTCTGAAAGAGGACATAATGTCGAAATCTTTGTATCGCTTGAACAGCAGCGAGTGCTAGCTTTTCAACATAAGAATATTTGGTTTCTGTATCATTCAAGTTCTTACTTAAATAATATATAGGATGTTTAATTCCATCGACTTCTTGAACTAAAACCATCGCAATGGTCGTATCCGCTGCAGCCAGATACAGGTTAAAATCTCTTTGATAGTCCGGGGCATACATTAATGATGCTTTTACTAGAGAATCTTTCAGAGCATCAAAGGAAGCTTGCGCCACCTGATCCCAGACAAAAGGTACATCCTTTTTCAAAAGACGAGTATAACCTTTAGCAAGTTCTGCGTAATTTGGAATGAACCTCCTCAGAAAGTTTGCTTTCCCTTGGAGTTTCTGAATCTGAAGCAAATTTGAAGGTGGAGGCAAATTGATGATTGCCTGAACCTTGCAAGGATCGAGACGAATCCCATCCTTAGAGACTACAAAGCCAAGTAAACGACCAGAACCGACGCAAAACACACATTTTTGCGGATTGAGTCTTATCTTGTAGTGTCGGCAACGTAGAAATATCGCTCTTAAATGATGCGGATGATCAGTCCGCTTTCGCGAATGAGCCGGAAGGTCGTCGAGATATGGTTGAACGATGTTCTTGATGTCATGGAAGGCATAATTCATTGCCCTCTGAAACGTCGCCCCTGCGTTCTTTAAACCAAAGGGTAATTTTCGATAAGCGAATGTGCCCCACGGACAGATGAATGCAGTCTTTGACTGGTCTTGTGGGCGGATATTTATTTGATTATACCCGGAAAATCCATCCATAAATGAAAAGATTTCACATCCGGCGCATTCATCAATTATCTGGTCGATGAAGGGTGTAGGGTAGTTGTCCTTCGGACAAGCTTGGTTTACATCCCTATAATCGACGCACACTCTAATTGTCCCTTGTTTCTTCATAACAGGGACAATATTCGATACCCAATCGGTTAGAGGAACCGGGTAGATGAAACCAGCATGGAGGAGTTTTTCAACTTCTGCTTTAATGGCAGCGGCTTTCTTGGGGTGCACCTGCCGAAGCCGTTGTCTTACTGGTTTGACATCAGGATACATCTTAATTTCATGTTCAACGATACTCGAGTCAATACCTGGCATTTCATCATATGACCAAGCAAAGACATCTCTGAACTCGCGAAAAAGAGCGTTATATATTTCCAGTTCTGAAGGGGAACAACCTTTGCCGACATAAATATTCTCTACAATATTTGTCTTAGTCGAGATATTTATGGCTATAGTCTCTTCAATATTGGATAAGTTTCGCTCGGAATCCACCGTATTTACAGTATTTGATAGGAATTCAAAAACTGAAGGGTGATAAAGGTCATGTTGAGTATCTTCTTCATATTCCAGAAGAAGGGAACGATGGTGGCAATCATTCCATGGTGCCCCCTCAATCAACATTGATTGTAGAATTCCTTCGTCAGTCCCATGTATTTTCGACCAAGGATCTAATGGGGTACCATATTCTCTAGACCTATCTACCCAAACGCTCGACGAGCGTTGATTTGGGTTTGCCTCCCATGCCCGAAACATTGATTGCTACAATATTTCTATAGGGCTTGGGGGCAAAACCATTGCATGATCCATGTCGACATCGTCTTCTGAGACCTTCGTGGAAGATATCATGTTGCAGGCTCTTACTAATGCTACTTCCCCTATATAGAATGGAGGTGGAAGTGCGAAAGTTCCCATTAATGTGGGGTCTTTCAGTAGGCCTACTCCGATGTCTTGAAGCGAATGGTTGCTTCCATGGATCATGGGAATACTTCCTGTAACTTGTGAACCATTAGGGAGGAAGTCTTGTTGGTCGACGATCATAATCCCTCCTTCAAACGGGAATGCGATCTTCCTAAAATAAGTCGATACAACAGCTGCCATGGCATAGATCCATGGTCTTGCCAGTAGGATGTTGTAGTCAAGATTCCCATCAATGACTTCAACATCTATTTCTATTGTTTTTCCTCCTAGTTCAACTTTCAAGTTATTAAGGATACCGCACGGGGTATAAGTCCTTCCGTCGAATGCTTTCAATGTCGTCGAAGATCGCGACAAGGTCGGAGATCCTAAAGTTTTCCAGCAACTCATCGACATAATACATGTAGATGCCCCCTCATCAATAATTGTTTGGTGAACAGTCTTGTTGAGGGCTTTCACTTGAATAAGGAAAGCTAGTTGAGCTGGTAACTGAGGATCGTATCCTTTGTGATTAAAGGATACAAGATTGGAATCCTTGGGATCAACCCCACCAATAGCCGATAACAAAGCCTGCCTTTGGGATGGGCAATTTTGTAGTACTTCAAGAGTCGACATAGCGGATGGCGATTGGGCCAAATCTTCCACTATGTTATAATGCTGCACTGCTCTGGCGCGAGGATTAAATGTCGACTTGTGTACTACTCCCTTTGGCAGTTTTATTGTTAATTCAGGAATGATGGGTGGTACAACTTCTGTCGAAGTTGTTGTCGAACTACTTGGTTGATCTTTACCTTTGTCGTTCGAAAGATGCGGATTCCCGTAATCTTTGTTCCTTGTCGAAATCAAAGCATCATTCTGCTGTTTTGAAACCGACAACATAAGTACTTGCGACGGGGAAGCATTTCCACTATCAACCAGATTTTGACCTGGATTGGGAAATGGATCAGTTAACAGAGCTGAGGTTTGCGAACTTTTGAAGAACCTTTTAAGCTCAGCTTTGTACGGACATTCATATGTCCGATGATCCTCATCATCACATATTTGACATGGATTTTTCCTATTTCCAGGAGGGTTTGAAGAATTTTTTCCAGGAGATGACTTGCCCTGTTTCTTCTTCTTCCCTTTGTTTTGCTTCTTCTTGCTCCCTGGTTGTTTGGTTTCTTTGCCCTTATCTGCTGATACGGCATTTACTTCTGAAGCAAGAATTTCTTCTTTTGCATTTTGATCTGAATTCTTACGGGCTTTCTTAGACGAAACCTTTGTCGATTTCGTGTTTGCCGTGCCAATCACGCCATCGTCGGCATGAGAGTCACTATTTGATTTAGGAGGAGGAGGAATTGAAAATTCCGGTCTAGGGGCGTCAGGTATTTTGTCGTAGAGCATGCCAGACTGAGTATAAACTAAGTCTAGATATTGTGCACGAGCAATAACTTGCTCCTCCGTTACGACTCCCCCCTTTGCCACATCTTCTGTTATAGCAGGAAGTAAAGACTTTATAAACCATTCAGCTAACAGCTGATCGGGAACGTATGTTTTCACCATCCTACGACGACGATGCCACTCATGTATATGATCGGATATATGAGTGGCAGTTGTCTGCTTGAAGTTGGTTAATATTTATGTTCCCGTTTCATACCTTATCGGTAATTGAAAATGGGTTAAGAAAGTTGTGGCTAGGGAGCTAAAATTGTCGAACGAGGCTCTAGGTAATTCAATATACCATTTTGCCGCTGGACCCGTTAACGTCCTCTGAAAAAGGCGAAGCCTTATCGAATCATCATTTAAGGTGTTTGAGGAACACCACAGATGAAAAGTCATCACATGATTCGATGGGTCTTCACCTGGATTTCCATTGAATTTAGGAATGTCAGATGGAAGTTTGTGAGGAATCGCTGGCCACCAAGGGGCGTAAGCAATCGGATCGTTGGTTAACCGGTGTAGATCGGGTAACTCTAAAGTTGCCACGAATGGTAACTGTTGATTCAGGTTAGGTGAAGCATACCCAGGGTACGATGGAATCGCTTGAGCAGTGGGTCTTTGCATACCAGCATAATGTAATTGATGTTGGTATGACTGATACGGTTGGTGGACTTGACCACTGTAAAGCGGTTGGTTTTGACCGTTTTGAATATACGGTTGTCCACTATTCGCAAAGATCTGCTGCTCAGAACCTTGGTACACTTGCTGGAATTGTGGTTGTTGGTATTGCACCAGCCACGGTTGTGAAGCCATGTTCTGTTGTGTTATACTAACTGTTGGACCAAGGTGTGGGGTAATTGTACTCGTTTAGACCTGTGTCGCCCCACCAGTTGGCGATTGTGGTTGTGTCCCAGGGTCAAGGGGTTGTTGCATTACAACCTGAGAAATCTGAGGTTGACATACAACAGGCATCGCTTGAACTTGTGACACTGTCACAATAGCCGGTGTGGTCGGGATGTTTGTCACAGGTACACACTGTTGCATAGAATATACAACCCTTGGTTGTTGAGGTAGCATAGGTACCCAACCACTTGATGTAATTCCAGTATAACCTGAATACTGTTGTGAACTCCCGTATGGATACCCTCCCGGAGGGGGTAATGAAAGGGCATACTGCCCCCCATACGGTAGCAATCCGGAACTCAAGGGAATTGTTTGTCCTTGTGGACTGGATTGCCCAAATTGACCTCCAAATGGATCAATCTGGCGAGCCTCAACATAAGAGTTGCCGGATGTTATTCCGGATGAACAAACTGGAACGGACCACACTGTCGAAATAGTCCCTTGGTGGACTCCTTCTAGCGGTTGTGAGCTAGTCGAGACAGCTGGTATACCGGCAAACATTGTCGAAGTGACGGTAGGGGCTTCTGTTGTCGCTGTGTCATTCGACACAGTCCTAGATGTTGACGGTTGTTCAGACATTTTGAGTCTATCCAATAGATTGCCTAGCGATTCTACAGGAACTTCCACTTGTGGTGGATTAACTTCCGATGAAGGAAATAGAGTGACCCCGACTCCAAAATGGGTTGGAGTACTTGCTTGCGGATCCTCTGCAATTTCCTATCGCAATCAAACCCGATGGAAGAGGAAGACCGTCAGGTCCGTAAAATATTTCTGGTGCCGAAGAAGGGGTTGAATCGACAGCGACAGTTGTTTGAGGAGCAAGACTCTCTGAACCGGTTACAGATGGAACTGGTTCAGTAGCACAAGTATTTTCCCCCAGACTAGGATCAGTGTTACTATCACTCTGCGGTTGTTGAACTTCTTCTATAGAGGCAGGGTTTCCAGAAATGTTTGGAGTAACTGGAATCTCAGATGTTGTTGGAACACTTGTTCTGACTTTGATAGGAGATTTTGAACCGGTTAAACGAGTTCGCTTTGTCCGTACTGTTTTCGATTCCGGAGACAAAGACGATTGACTCGTAAGCCTCCGCGAACGACGGGGTTTCAATTGAATTTCTTCCACGATTGCGGATTACTCGATCAACCAAAATACAAAAGGGGAAATTGGTGTTTCCGAATTGAATGAATTTTATTAGACGCTTTAGACACAACTTGCTTTTTCACTTTTAAAGAGTCGAGAAAAAGCTAAAGATGACTCTAGTCTCCTTCGATGTTTTAACGAGTCTGAAGTGACAAATGCTCGGATGGACTTTTTCTGTTATAGAGTCTGAAAAAGGCCAAAAGAAACTGCTCTGGAGTTCTAGGCAGAGGGTGTGCCAAACTTTTCGCAAAACCGCAGAATACTTTTTAGGGTACGGGCGGTCAATCTTCGTGAATGCTGTGTTCACTGCATTGCGATTAGTAGGGTGGCCGACACGGCTTCCTAAGGATAAAGGATATATGCCTATAGGGGTCTCCCAATATATACGCGACGGTACGTGGGAGCACAATCCGTACTAGCGCTATCGTCCCTCAGGAGGAATCACCCACCTTCCACGAGATCGACAGTCACTAGGCTTAACGACGCCGGAACACGTCTCTAGCCTAGACCTCTATGTTGTGCGTTATGTTACAAAGCGTTGTTAAGTTCATTCAATTTATTTTAGGTTGATCTTTTTAAAGTTTGCCTTTCAAGGTTCACCACGAGATGTATGATACAAATTCCTAAATGCAGTCTAAAGATGATAAGCAAGCTTTATATCTTTTCAACTTTGAAAATCCTAGCTACTAAGGGAAAAGAAAGACACCATCTTTTCTCAAAGAGCAATCAGAACACTCTAATGCACTTTTCCTAAATCCAACATGAAAAATTATCAAATGCAAATGCACAATGCAGGTGTTTGTTTTCCGCTTTCTTAGTATTGATGCCTACAAAGAAATCTTTTTGTACAACTTTGAATTTGCTTTTAAATGATCAATACAAACAAGTTCACTTTTTCGAAATCAGAGAGGGTAGAAGAGATTACACTACTTAACGATTTTCAAAATAAAGACTTGTTTTCACACTTAAAAGAGACAAATTCAAACCAATAAGCAAAAGTAAAGATATAATCAATCTGCAAACAGCCAATGAACTCTCTCCTAAGATCACAATCAGATCTGAATCAAGGGCTACAGGATGACTATTTCACTCATGCAAAGGAAAACTGTAAATGACGCCACAAACACATAAAAACACTCACAGTCTTTTTTTACAAAAGGAGGCGGAATGTAAGCAAAGAAAAGGAGTTATCAGACTGGTACCTATGCTGGTTAAAGGCTGCAAAAAACAGAGATCAAAACAGGGCAACAGAAAGCAGAGAACCCCAGCTGCACAAGGCCAAACTGGTTCAGCGCAACCTCAACACTGAGGATTTGACATTCAGCGCAGGTAACCTTCACGGGACCTACGTTGAAATGCAGACTGCCTTCACAGCAATTGCGCTGAAGGAGAAACTCTCGTTTCTCCTGGGTTCTGGGTCACAAATTTCTCAAAAATCAACAGTTTCAGGCCAAATCAGAAACACAAGCAAGGTATAACTAAAGGGATGCTTTGAAAGCTACTAAGATCTATCACAAGGATCATCAAATCATTTGTGAATCCATTTTTTAGATCATAGACAAGTCCAGTGAAGGATCAAGGCAGCAACAGTCTACTTTGCAGAAGCAGTTCGATTGTTGCTGTTGAGTCTATGAAACAAACAATGATGTAAACACAAATAAAATGACTAAAAAAAATCTCCCCAGTGGAGTCACCAATTTGTTGTGGGGGAAAATGCCTATGCAGGACGATCCTATCCACCTAAGGTGTGACAGTGCCTTAGCAACAAACGAGTACAGCTATACTAGTTTCTTCCTTTATGAAATGTGAAAGAAGAGAGATCAGTAGACTTACCGGTGTCTTCCGTTTGTCCCTCGATCCAGATCCTCTTCCCTTTGGGTGTTCACAGCTACTTGCCTCCTCGCTCGCCCAAGAGAACAGCTACTTGATTCCTGCGAGATCACAAGAGAACAGCTACTTGCAACAAGAGAAGAACACAACACAAAGGCAAATATACATATTCATAAATGATTCAGGATTAGAAACAAATCAAATACACTAATGCAATCATACATCAAGAAAACATCAGCATATAGGAGAAACCAAGATAGCTTTATTGATGAATAACAAGGTTCAGGAAGAGATACAACCTAGAGGGCTCCAATCCAGCATCTCCTTCCCAGCAAATGGAATTCCTATCTTCAGCCCCTTCAAAGCATTAAGCACCCAATAATTCCAGTCTCAAACCAACAGCAATTCTTTGCCATAACAAAATTCCAGCCTCTAGATCTCATGGAGGAGAGATCCATATATAGATGTTTGGAGAGAGGATGAGTCAGATTGAGATCTGACTAGTGTCCTCTCCCTCTCTCAGTTCTTGAGTCCACTTGGAGGTTCTTGCTTCCACTTGGAGATTTGGAACCTCTTACTCATCACCAGTCGAATTCCCTGAGGCAAGTGTCATTTTGGAAGCTTCCTGGCTTCTGACACCTTGAGGAATGAGTCTGCCACATGTCCAAACTCGCTCAGCGCAGGTAGCTAGTGTTGGAGTTGACATTCAACGCAGGTAGATAGTGGAGCCACTGACATTCAGCGCAGATGGTCAATGGAGCAGTTGACATGATCCTGAATTGACTTGTTTTTTAGCAGTTTCAGGTGGAGAACTTCTGTGAATTGCTGTGGTTTGTTAGCCTTGTTCCTCTAGGGGTAGGAACAACATGTTTAGGGACTTTGGATCCCTTAGATTATGGACATTTCATGCTCAATGCTATAAGGCACAAAAATGTCTATAACAGGGATCTCATAGAAAATGTTATCCCCCTATACCAATAGGTGTCATATATCATGATTGACTTGGTTGTAGCTCTAAAATACGTTCATACCTTTACTTGTTGCAAAGGTTTTCCATATTTGTGAAAAACAAAAGATTAAAAAAATGTAAAGAGGGTATGCCCTATAAAAAGAATAAAAGGGTAAAAAGAATAAAGAAAAGGTCAAAAAAATGAAAGAAAATGAACCCCAACAAAAAGAAAAGACCATGAAAGTGTGCAAGTGTAAATTCCACTACTATTTATTTTCATGTATAATAAATATTGTGTGCAACTTGTCACCTATGCCACAATCCATGATAACCAAACAGCTTAATCTTGGTTATTTCATGTTTTTTAATTTCCATGTTATAGAGATAGAGAATAAAAATCTGACCAAACAGTGTAATCTTGGCATATAACTAGATAGGTAGAGTGAATATAAGGAGCTCAACAGTTTAATCTGAGCCCTTGGATGTAATAAGGTTAGATTTAGATAGGTATCACTATGTCAAAGAAAAGAAAGTTTGAAAAGGGTTTGCCAGTTTAAGTACACCCTATTAAAGAAGTAAAAATGTTAGGCTAAGTAGGTATGGTAAGTAGATGATGGTTGCAGAATAAATGTGTGGTGAATGGTTAAGTTTAATGCTTAAATCTTTTGCTTTCATCACTTGGACAAAGCATAACTCACATTGGAGACAGCACATCAAGGAAACAAAGTCAAATTAATTAACTTCCTTACTCCATTTTTCCCTAAAAATTCACTAATTTCCCCAAAGTGCTAAAGGTACCTATAAACAAGTTAGAGGGGCTCAGAGCATTTCTCTGACTTTTGGAGGGACCGGACCCTTGGCCCAATAATTTGAAATACCTAAAGTACTTAAATCCCCTTCATCAACATTTACCCCTCCATAAAATCATTCATTCCCTTAATAAAGCTTTTCCTAAGTAAAATCCTATTTTACTTAGGGAAATTAAAACATTCTCCATATAAACCCTCATATTCACTTAGCCTAAGTCTTAAATGTGTATGATGAAAATGCTTTCAGAAACATTTTAACTTAGCGCGCATTCATATCTTACAAAATCATATTAACCGCTAATTAATATTATTATTTAACTCCCAAAAATAAACTACCCCTTACCCGTATTATTATTACAAACCCAATAAATTATATATCCCGCTCCATGGTTGCAATATAACCTTAATAACATTTGGTAATGGGATTAATTAGTCAACCCGTGACTAATTAAGAACCCCGACCCCCGCCATGCTAAATAAAGGGTTAATTGATCATCAGGATTAATTAACAACTTTCGACCAATCGCATCTCCCCTGATGTAATTAAAAGTCTTTAATTAACGTCGGGCCCCCTCCATTAAACACCAGTCACTTCCCAATCCCCAACCACCGTCAAATCGGATCTCTCAGATCCGATGGCCATCGCTCATATAGCACAGGCCTTTTGGTCGAACGTTATACGCGCGATATGAGCAGTTTTCCCAAAAGCGTTGATGTTATGTGTCAACTGACTAGTGGAATCACGCGACCCTCCCTCAATACCGCCAACCTCTCATAAAGTGATGCAATGAAACCCGCTTACCGCCTCCCAAAAATGACAAAACGTCACAGCATCAAGATGACACCACCTGTCTTTGTCACTAAACTTGCCAAAATATTGACTTTGCATTAAAAACGATTATAATCCATTCTTTGTCCTTTATCCAGAACAGTGTCATGCATGCACGCAGTACGTCCAAATCAAGCAGTTCGTCCCCAAACTGTCAACCACCTTGAACGATGCCCTTCAATGCCACTCCAGTCACTGTGTGCATCCTGTGAACATGAACATCCTTGCCAGTTGCCCAGAAACATGTATTTACCAGAATTTCTCCCAGAAACCCTGTTATATACTGAAAATTCCTCTAAATTGCTTTAAAACCCAAAATTTTCAGTATATTTGAGTTGTTAAGCTTAGTTTAAAACTCCCAGACGCCTCTATTTTCGAAAATTTCATTGGAAATCCTAGTTTCGTCCCTGAAAACACAAGAACCAGGATGGAAACACCCGTGGCCCTCAATGTACTCTTGTCAATGCTCCCCATAAAGACTTGGATTACCTTCCCTTAGCAGATAAAGACTTCCAAATAAAAGACCTTGACCCTGATAAAAGCCTCTTGAAAGTATATTGTCAATGCCGAGACGATTACATGAACAATTCAGATACCATAGGACTTTGGGAATCAAATCTCCCAAAATACCAATTCCCTTATTCCCTTCTGTGCACATTTTCCTGGACATTGTCCACCAATGCCAGGCCAATTATAACCCTAACCTTAGAGCCGTAATGTCCCCTGACCAGTCAGTCTTGTTTATCATTACTATTGATTCAATTAACGAAATGTTACAGCTTCAGCCCGGCCAGAACCTCACCCCCATTTCCATTGGAGAATTACTAGAAAAATCCACCAAAATGTCTATTTTTGAACTCAGCCGTATTTGCCATACTTTCATGGATAAGGATCATATACCCAAAGATCCCCCTCCCTACCTAACATGTTTCTTCACTAATATAGGCAAAGATATTGTTAATATGGTTGTTGCCATTTTGGGTTTCAATACTAATGAGTTTGTTGATGAATTGACCCTAGTTTTCATGAGTATCTTCACCCCTGGTCAGCATCCTACTATCAAATATGACTATGTTGCATTCATAGCTAACAAAATCCATAACCAATTCATGAGGCTAGAAAATGAAAGAGTGTTCAAGTATTCTGCAGTCCTATATCACCTCCTCCTTTACTATCAAGCTGGCAAATTCCCTTTCTCTGTGCATAAACTTGATACAAAAGGTAACCCTAGGTCAGTCATTTTCTGGACCTCTATTTTTCACTACTTATCCTCCTCTCCATATTCATATATTGATTTCATTGATCAGTTTGTCCATCCTATAACTACCAAGTTGACAGGAAGTTCTCCCCCTAGAATCAGTAATGTTATCAAAAGAATCCTTTAGTTGTCAAAGCAGTATAGGATAGGTGACTGGTACTTATACCAGAATCATACTAAGATCAGAGTCTATGGGTGTGAACTGCCTCCCTACAAATTGCCCAAGTATGTCCCCATGAGATTATTTGCCCTGGAGTACTACAGGAAAATAATCAACTTTGATCAAATCCATTTCATGAAAGCAAAGAAGAAAGCCCAGCTGAGGATCAAAGACCACTTAGGCCCATTTGTGTGCAATAACAGAAAAGCAGGACAAGAAGCAGAAGAAATCATAGAGAGGAAGATGCATTTAAAGAAGAGCTTTGCTTGGGTATATGACCCTCACAGTTTCATCTGTGATAGAAGGATAAAACACAAGTTATCACCCTACATCCATCACAGCATTCCTGAAATAGAACAATATGCCAATTTAAATGAATGGAGGGAAGGGACATTGGTAGAACAATACAGTGATAAAGTTGAAGTTGAAAATGTGATGAAAGATTTGGAGAAGAGACTTGAACTGGACTCTCTTGTACAGGTGCATGCAGAGTCATCCCAAAGGCCAGCCCAAGAAACTAGTTCTCCCACAGCAGAGCCTTCACAGAGGAAAAATCAGGAACCAATTCTATCTACATCAGAACAACCAGAAACAACAGAACAGACAGAGAAATCAGAGTAGCCTGAAATATTTGTAGAGCTAAATCCACCACAGCCACATCTAGCTCAGACTAATATGGGAAATCCTCTAGTGCTACAGACTCCTCTAAATGAGGAAAGGAACTTGAAAAGAGACAGGGAAGTAGCTACCCCTCCAAGCATACCCACAGATCAACCCTTTGCTAAGAGGTAAAGGATGAATCCATATTCAGAGGAGGAATTCATTGGAGAAACTACAGAGAGCTTGAGAAAGGAAGGGATAGATAGTTTACAAACATTCCCAACAGGTGGGACACCCTCAAGTTCACAAAGGCAGGAACTAGAAAGACAACCCAGCACAGAAGTTTCATCTTTCAAGTCTTCTTCTGAGAAGATTATAGATATAAAGGGGAAGTTTAAAGAGATCAAGGCAAGGAATGAGCAGTTGAAGGCCCAAGCCTATGCTCAATACTTAAAGATGGCCCCTGCAAACCAGACCAGACTGATGTCATCCTTTGACATCAAAGAGGGCAAAATGCAAATGAGTTTCCTAAAGCCCACAGTGTTGCAGCCAAAATCCTTGGCAGATTATCTCAAAACTGATTTTGAAGTTTTGGCTAAAGACATCCACCCTATCAACCAGATTGAACTACATAAGAAAATGGGTGAGATGTTCTATTCAACACTGACCAGTAAAGCAATGATGGCTCATAGACTACAAAATTCATTGAGCAACACTACAGCCCAATTGCAGCTGGAGAAAGCCTCCTCATAGGCAAAAGATAATAGAATAAAATCACTAGAAGAGTTAGTAATTGATTTGGGTCACGACCCAAAAGATGTTAAGGCAATAGAAAGCTTAATCAAGAAAAATAATGAAGACATAGTTGCACCTAGAAAACAATATAAGTCGCCACCACTCATTCACCCTCAGACTGCTGAGGTTATAGAGAATAAAAATGAAGAAGAACTTATGGACTTGGTCCTTAAGTTAAACAAGCAATTGAAGGAAACAAAGCAGGAATTGGAGAAAGCAGTGCAGTCAAGGCAGAGTGAGTCGACCACACAGCCTCAAACTATAGTTCCAATAGTTTCAACAGCAGCCCCTTCCACAATGGCAACTGTTTTAGCACCAAACATTCCTTTAGCAACAGCTACACCCATAGAAGCAATAAGTATATCACAGGCAGGTACACCAACACAGAACACAGAGGACTTGATTAAGTCAATGGAAGAAATGAAACTCCAAGTAACATAGCTATAGAAAGTAAAAGAGAAATTTACTACTTTGGAGCAGAAATATGATATATCAAAGATCAATTATACAGAAGTGGTGAGGAAAAACAAAGGAATGGTCCAACAAATTAAAGCATTTGAGAAGGATCTGACATTTGAAAAGCCTTTGACAGACATTAGGAAGATATTGTGGACCAATATCATTGATTCCATCAATGATATTTGGTCATCAATTCAAATTATTTTTGAACAGATTGATTTAGTAAAGCCTGCTCTTGAAGAAATTAAGAAGACCAGAGAAGAGCTGGGCAGGAAACCTGACAGGAAACCTGAGGAAGCTATCAGATTCATCAATTTTCTAAATAGTAAAAACAAGCAACAGTTGGAGCAATTAGACATTGAGGATAGGACTGCTACCATCCTCGAAATAAAGAAAGTGTTGAACAAAAGGAATCTGATGCAAGTCCTGGAACGTAGATGTCAAAGCATGCATGAAGATATAGAAGAGTTCATGAAGAAATTTGACATCTTAAGAATTAAAGGGCTCCCAATTCATTTAGTCATCAATGATAAGCTAATGGTTCAAATTGATTACATTGATAAATTACATCAGTAGGCAGACATTCAAGCTAGTTCATCCTCAGCAAACGCACTACCCACAGGAAAAGTGCTTTACGATGGTTTAGAGAACCTCTTATTCATTGAACATGAAGTAAAGCACTTATTCACAATGAAATATACTAAGGCTGATGAAATTTACAGGAAATTGACAAGGATGAATATACCAAAGGATGATTGGTGGACCAACATGACTGACATCCTATAAATTACCATGACAAAAGTGAGGTAAATAGAAATATTTACCACAGTAAATTTTGGTAAAAAGATGAATGTTGGTAAATAGGCAAAGAGTATCAGTTACAGGTGAAAGAGTATCAGTTAAAAAGATCAAATCAGATGTCCAGCACAGAGTTACTAGAGCAACAACAAGATGCATATTCGTAGAGCATGCCTCTAGCTCCTTCAACAAAAACAGGGACAGCAAAAATCAGTTCATTATCTATCACTATATTCGAGACCATATGTCTCTATATTTGTGTAAAGAGATATTTTATATTCCTTGAATAAATCTCATTTAGTTATGAGATATTTTGATGTAAATTTTGTATAAATACTTCTTTATTTGCAGTATTAGGGGTGGATTCTACAACATTTCTACAGACATTTTCTTATGGAATTGAAGTGCTATTGTACCAACATTTGTATGGCTTGCTGGATCAAGGAATAAAGCTAAGGCAGTTTACAGGATACTTGTGTCAAACAGAAATCAAATAAGTATTCTATATCTCTTGTGTTTTACTGTTTCCCTTCTATTTATTAATAATCATATGTGTTTTCATGAAATTTGAATGATAAATGAAATAATGATATTTCAAAAGTTGCTTTGTTGCAATCTGTTTTAAAAGGTTTATCTTTCTTAATGTTTTCTTCTAGACTATCATAGTTAGGGAATTCTTAAATGCTCCCTTGCTTTCATAGTTCATCACAGTGACCCATTTAACAAAGAATACTTAATTTCTCCTTGTTAATGAGTACCCTCTATTCTGCATATTAAACCCGGTTAAAGGATTCTTCATTGCCCTTTCTCCCTGTTTAATACCATTTCATCCATCCATCTGAACTTGGCATTTGCCTTTTGTTTTGATACCTTGCCCTGTGAGTTTCCCTTTAATGATTGATCTGATCCAGTTAAGCCATTCCTTTAATTGACTCCATAGCCCAATGGCTTGAAGGCCTTGCTCTGTCCATTTGTTCCCAGAATTCCACCACTCTCAAACAAAACAACCCTAAACATTAATAACTAGCCTAATATCACACCAAAACAAAGCTAAATTATAAAGAGAGAGCCCTCACTGAGTACAGATTGGCTATATTTTGTACTTAAAAGATTGGTTTGTGGTCACCTCAGACCCCTTTCCTTCTTCCCATAACTTCTAAGGAAAATCTGAGTGATAACAAAACATATCAATCCAAAACCATCCTAGGTTTCCAGAGACCATCCACCTCAACCCATCAAACAATGATCCACCTCATGGTTGGACATCGCAAAACCATCATCAGGTTGGTCTCTATCCAAGTCTTCTAGGGCTTCCATAGCGGTTGTCCAACCAAGGATTCCAAGGCTAGTAACTCAACCCACAGTTTTTACCAGGCTTCCAAAGCACTTGTCCAACCAAGGCTTCTAGGACTAGTAACTCAATCCACCAAGGGCTTCCAGAGCATTTCTCCAACCAAGGCTTCCGAGACTAGTAACTCAACTCAAGATTTTACAGGGCTTCTAGAGCATTTGTCCAACCAGGGCTTCTAGCACTAATAAGGCAACCCAAGCTAAGGAAACATGAGAACCAACCAAAACAAAACAAGGAAAACAAATCCATAATAATCGTGGCTATCCAGGAAATGGAAATGCTAGGAAATCCACTGTCAATCTCATCCATCCTACATGCCCATGACAGATCACAACCAACAAACCACATGCATATGCCATGCATGCCAAAACTAGTGAGGAAAACATACATGCAACTCAATACGTGCAAGAAAAATATGATGTAGTTGTTGATCCCGATGTCTTATTGTGCTTTCCTGCTCTTCCTTTTCCTTCTTTCTCCAAGAATCCAAGTATGCCACACCCTCCAAGAGTGATCCAAGAAAACTCTAAGTATGCAATAGTATGAGATAGAGAGAGAGAATAATGAGAGAGCTCCAAAACTAAACTGACAAAAGGTTACCAATTGATCCTCATAAGCCTTTTTATGAATGAGGTCTCTATTTTCTTCATTTTCCATTATTTTCGTTCAATTTACTCCTCACATGCAACATGTGACCTTTCACCTCCCTTTTCTCCTAATTTCCATTATTTTCATAAATAAATATGCCAAAAATTACATTTTGCCTTTCCAAAGCCTTAGCCCACACTAGGATGTCTTGCCCAACATTTAGCTTGGAATAAGTGTCCTGTCAACCGTGGCTATTATTTTGCCTTTATTAACTTTTATTACATGGAATTTTCACCAGTGATGTTACATAACCCTCCCCCTTGTGGGAACGTCGTCCTCGGTGTTCAACAACACCTTAGACCTATAACCACAAAATTGTTGTAGGCAAAATATATTGTCGATGGAGCTTTATAACTTATCTCGATGTAGTATTTACAATGATCAACATGCTGAGAAGCAAACCAACATGAAAACATGAAAAACATAACATCATAATGACATGACATCCATACCATTTATTGGAGCTTTATAACATACCTCATGTAAATAATTACATCCATATACATATGTACATATACCAAACTTCAACAAAACATATACCAAACCACCATACCAAAATTGCTTTGCCTCAACCGGAAAATAAGGAAGAACACATAGCCTGCATTTGATTCACCATATCCCATGTAGCTTCATCAGACCCAAAGTGCTTCCATTGCACCTTAACTTGCTCGATTTCTTGGTTTCTTAGCATGTGCACCTTTTTCTGCAATATACACTAAGGCTCCCACTAGAATTCTCCATCTGGTTCCACCTGCAATACAGACCAGTCAATCACATGATCAGCATCTCTAACATACTTCTTAATCAATGACACAGGGAAAACATCATGGACTTTCACTATCGGAGGCAGTAAAAGTTGATAGGCTACTGGCCCAATCCTCTCAACATTACTAAAGGGTCCACAAAACCATGGTGCCAGCTTGGCACATGATCCAATCCGCAAGGAGCTCTTCTTTGGTTTGATGCAAAAGTACACCTATTCCCCAACCTGGAATTCCTTGAACAAATTGTTATGATCTACATAGATCTTCTGCCTATCCTGTGCTTCCTTTAGATTCTTCTTGATCAACTACATTTCTTGTTCCATGTCTGCCAACATCTCTGGTCTAATCAACACCCTGTTAACTAGATCACTCCAACTGATAGGAGTATTGCAACTCTACCCATGCAATGCCTCAAATGGACTCATCCTCAAATATTCCCTATACCCATTTTTGTAAGAGAACTCTACCAGTGGAAGATGCTCTTCCCACTTTTGTTTTTAATGCATCATATACATCCTCAACATGTCCTCCAATAGCTTGTTGACCCTCTCTATCTGTCCATCTGCCTGCAGATGATAATTTGTATTGAAGGCCAACTGAATGCCCAAACCTGCAAATAACTCCTTCCAAAACTTGGAAGTGAACTTTTCATCCCTATTTGACACAATCTTCTTTGGAACACCATGCAATCTGACCACATCTCTGATGAATACCTATGCTACATCGCTAGCTGAGAATGTAGACTTCACTAGAACGAAATGTGTAGCCTTTGTCAACCTATCGACGACAACCATGATGGAATCATGTTGTCTCACTGTCCTCGGCAATCCTATGATGAATTCCATGGAAATGACTTCCCACTTTCACTCTAGAATCACAATCGGTTGTAGTAGTCCACTTGGATGTTTACGCTCTACCTTCACACGTTGACAATCAAAACACCTAGCCACAAACTCTGCTACATCCCTCGTCAAGTTCAGCCAATAATAAAATCTCTTTATTGCATTCAGTGTCTTCTGATAACCTGGGTGACCCGAACTCTCTCAATATCAACTTCTTGATCTCACTACTGTCTGACACATATATCCTATCTATGAATCTTACCAATCTATTTGTTGTAAGGCAATAGTCCACATCTTGTGCACCTTCACCTATACCTATACCTATACTGTCACATGTACTTGTACCTATGCACCTTCACCTGTACCTGTACCTATACTGTCACATGTACTTGTACCTATATTACCACATGTACATGTACATGTACTCTACTGCATCCTCTGCATAATCTCCATATATCTTACATCCTACTGACCTACCTACAAGATCCTATCCTATAAGTTTGTCTCATAGGAGTTCATAGTTGATAAGTGATTTACTTGTATCTGCCTGATAAGAGCATATGTCACTTTGTTCTTTGTGTCTTTGATGAACCTGATCTCAAAATCAAACTCACTGATCATAGCCAACCATCGAGCCTCCCTACCATTTAGATTCGGTTGGTCAAATAGGTAACGCAAACCACTGTGATCACTCATCAATGTAAACCTCCTTCGTAGAAGATAGTGTCTCCACATCTTCAAAGCATGTATAATCGCTTCCAACTCAAGATCATGTGTGGGGTATTTCTACTCGTGTTCATTCATTTTTTTCAACTCATAACATGCCACCTGTCCATCTTGCATAAGGAATCCACTAAGTCCTTTCTTGCAAGCATATGTGCATACCACAAATATTTGTCTAGATATGAAATCTTTAACACTAGTGCATGTGTCAACTATTACTTAAGTTGCTCAAAACTAGCCTCACACTCCTCTATCCATTTGAACTTTTTACCTTTCCTTTGCAATGATGTAATAGGATAAGAAATTTGTGAGAAGTTCCTAATGAACCTCCTATAATAGCCTGCCAACCCCATGAAAGATCTCACCTCATCTACATTCCTAGGAGCTACCCATTCCATGATGGCCCTTATCTTTTCTGGATCTATTGCAATGCCCTCCTTGGAGACAACATGTCCCAAGTAGTGTACCTCAGTCTGAAAGAAACTACACTTGTTGAGCTTAGCATACAACTAATGCTCTCTCAACAACCTCAACACTACTGCTAAATGCTCGGCATGCTCTTCCTCATTTTTAGAATATACCAATATGTCATCAATGAACACAATAACAAAATTATCCAAATATAAATGCAACACACTATTCATCAAGCACATAAATGTAGCTGGAGCATTAGTCAAACTAAATGGAACTACAACAAACTCATAATTCCCATACCTGGTCTAGAAAGTCATCTTGTAAATTTCCTCCTCTTTGATGCATACCTGATGATATCCAGATCTCATATCAATCTTTGAGAACATTACTACTCCATTCAACTGATCGAACAAGTCAGCAATCCTCGGCAACAAATACAAGTTATTGATGGTCACTTTGTTCAACTGCCTATAGTCAATGCATAATATAAGAGTGCCATCTTTCTTCTTCACAAACAATATCGATGCACCCCATGGTGATACACTTGGCCTAATGTATCCCTTTTCCAACATTTCCTTCAACTACAGCTTCAACTCTACCAACTCAGGTATGCTCATCTTGTAAGGTTCTTTTGATGTTGGAGTTGCCCCTAGCACTAACTCAATGGAAAATTCTACCTCCCTGTGAGGTGGAAACTCTATAATGTCCTCAGGAAATACATCCTTGAACTAATGTAAAAATGGGTACCTACTCAACACATTTTCACCCTCAAATTCCTTACCTTTATCACTAGAAATGTGTACTACAAATAACACATGCCCTTTTCTATAGTTGTTCTTTGCTTTCATAGCTGTCACCATCCTAACTGATGTGGCTTTCTTCTTTCCTTGCAATAATCTTGGTTCCCTATTGTCATCTAAGCACTCAATATATTTGTCACAACAATCCACATTGGTTCTATGAAGATACAACCAATCCATGCCCAGCAGCATATTGTATGATCCCAATGGTAGTACATTCAAATGTGTTGTGGTAGGCATACCATTCAAATAAAATACACAAGCTCTTACCCAATGATGAACTCGCTTCTTCGTACATGTAGACAACTACACTAACTAAGATTATGCATGCAATTCCTTACTCAAACCACATTTATCCACCAAGTCAGGACTAACATAGTTATAATTAGATCCAGGGTCAATCAAAATAGAAATAACTTGATCACAAATCTTACTGTCCATCTCAATGGTAGATGCTTGATGGTATGCTTATTTGTTATCTAATGTTGCATAAATACAAGGAATGCTCTGGCCAACATCCCCAACAGTCTGTGCATCCTGTGCATTATATATCTTAGGCCTACCACCCTGATTCTGCAGACAATCTCTCATGCAATGATCTTTTACACAAGTCCAACACTCTATAGGCTTCTAGCCTACACCCTTATTATGCTCCTCAGATTGATGTCCCTATCCTCTATCTGATGCATTGAACCTCTTAGGCGGTGCAACATTCTCCTTATTACCTTAATCCTATGGTCTTACTCTCTTCTCGTCCCATTTTCCTTTGTTATTTTCATTGCCCTTCCAGTATGGCTTAGTCTTATATATGTGCTTTGATTGTTCATAGTAATGCTTTAGCTTCCAGATGGCCTCCTCTAGTGATCTAGGCTCATCGAACTCAGTCCTATATTTGAATTCCATTGGTAACCCACTTTTTTATCTAAATCTTGGCCTTCTCCTCCTTGAGGTAAGGCATATACCTTAGTAGCTCCAAGAACTTGCTAGTGTACTCACCATCTGTCATAGACCCCATCATTAGCTCAAAGAATTATTTTTCCCTATCATCAAAGAATCTCTTAGACAAATACTTCTTCTTTAATAGCCGCTCAAACTCACTCCAAGTCAAATCTTCCTCATGTATACCTCTGACATTCTTCACATCTTCCCACCAAATGTTTGCTTTACCTTTGAGACTTAATGTAGCTACTTTGGCTTTCATGTTCTTTGAATAATCATGCAACCTAAAGAACTTCTTCATGCCAAGAAATCATGCCTCTGTATCCGGCGATTTCTTCATCTCTCCATCAAAATTAGGTGGCTTTTCTTTCTTAAAATCATCTATCAAGTATCCCCTATTACTCTTCCTGTAAGGATGGTAACAATATCGATCATCATGCCTATCAGAACAACAAATAGAACGGTAACCGTGTCTATACCTACTCCTCTCCGGAGTGTCCAACAATCTATCATCTCTAACTGTGTCATCTCTATCTGACATGTGACCACCATGTGAACTACTACCATATGCCCCATTAGTTTTGTCCTCCTACTCATAGCTGATCTGACGTGGTCCCTGTTGTTGCAAATCTGACAAACTCTAAAGTGCCACTGCATTTACCTCTACTTGTTTCTCTTATGCCTACATGATTCTATCATTATCTGCCTTACAATTCCTTATTCCTTCCTTTAAGATTCTCAATGTATCTTCCAAATCGGAAGAGTTCCCAACACCATATTTCTCTTTTGATTCATAGTGATATTCTTTGTAGTCAACCATCTTGCTAGCTATTTGATATTTCTTCCTGCAAGGTCTATCATGTCAGCTAAACCAAATCACAATAAACCAACATACCTTAGTATATCTCGGGGAGGATACCTTGTCTACAAGATCAAAAAATCAGCATGATACATGTATATCATAATCATGATAGCATATAACACATAAGCATATAACCATGCAACCATCATTCTAGATAGGGTCCAGTCATCAATGAATGACCTTATCAACAGTGGCTACCATGACCTCATGCATGACAACAACCACTACATCATTGTACACTCGACCACATGCAAACATTAACATGCATAATCAAGATGTAACCAACCACACACATGCATAAACACATGTAATCAAGCATAAATGAACGATACTTGGAACCAAACCTACAAGAATGATGCATGCAACCAAGCATACACAAATGTAACAAAACATATGACAATGTAACCAAGCATACAAAATGATACATGTAAACAAAATATAACAACATGCAACCAATCATACGCTCATGATGATGCATCCCATGATAACAACATCAACTTCCACATGGTGACATCACTGCAACCATGATCAACATTATGCAAATACGACAATCACATGGAATGCAAGTGTAAGAGACACACATGCAATTGACATGCATGCATTACCAGCACACAACCCATCCAATCTAAGGGGTGAACCATGCTCTAATGCCACTCTGTAACACCCTCCTCCCACATATACCCAAGCAACCGACTAGCTGGGGTAAACATGTGACGAGAGGCCACTATGATATAATTTGACCTCCTAAGTCACATTAAGGAAGTGGAACCAATGGAAGCATGCCATACATACATTCAACATCAACATTAGGACCCTCAAGAACTAATCCAACCTTTCTACCAACCATCCCCTAGGTCCCATTGAGCTTTTGGACCTCTCATGTTATGGGCATGCCAGCATCCAGGGACCTCTCGACGCTCTCACAGGCCTACAAGCCAGTGTCTAGGGACTCTTTTGCACAGTGTTATGCCAACTTCCCTGGGATTTGAGCCACTTTTTCAGTCCTAGAGCCCAAGTCACAGCCCAGAATTGAATCACATCTTTAGAACATTAAAATAACAAGTAAATGACAGTATAAATGCAATCACTTGAATGAGATATTCACTGGACCCCTACTATCCATGACAGGAATTTCGTCAAACATATCAGGAATATGTAATCTACAGGTGTAAATAACATATCTGATTGTAGGGGACCCATATTTAGCTGAGAATCACTAAGAGACATTGATGCCTCAACATATTAACTGTCATTTCATCCATTAGGGCATAGATACATTGATCATTCATTTACAACTAAAAACATGATGAGATGCATACATATCTATTATCATAAAACACATATATAACCAGCATAATATCAGTAGAAATACTAATGAAATGACAGCCATATAATATAGTATAATACTCATAGAAATACAAGGAGAAATAACCTCATATTTATGATGTAAAATCCAAACCCGGGATGGGACCCTCCAGGTTCCACCCGACCATAGAATGGTTGAGGCAAATCTCTCTTCAGCCATTCACCCCCGTGCCATATTCCGAGCATGAATGTGGGATCTCATAGAACACATCAATCCAAAACCATCTAGAGCTTCTGGAGGCCATCCACCTCATGGTCAGACATCACAAAACCATCATAAGGTTGGTCTCTATCCAAGCCTTCCAGGAATTCCATAGCATTTTTCCAACCAAGGCTTCCAGGACTAGTAACTTAACCTACATCTTTTACTGGTCTTCGAGATTATTTTTCCAACTAAGGATTCTAGGACTAGTAACTCAACCCACCAAGGGCTTCTAGAGTGTTTGTCCAACCAATGCTTCCTGGACTAGTAACTCAACACAATTTGTTATAGGGCTTCCAGAGCATTTTTCCAACTAGGCTTCTAGGACTAATAACTCAACCCAAGCTAAGGAAACATGAGAACCAACTAAAACAAAACAAGTAAAAAAATCCACAATCACCATGGCTATCCAGGAAATGGAAAGGCTAGGCAATCCATTTTCAATCCCGTCCATCGTCCATGCCCATGAAATATCACAATCAACAAACCACATGCATATGCCATGCATGCCAAAACTAGTGAGGAAAACATACATGCAACTCGGTACCTAGAAGAAAAATCCGATGTAGTTGTTGAATTCAGTGTCCTCTTGCACTTTCCTACTCTTCCTTTGCCTTCTTGCTCCAAGAATCCAAGTATGCAACACCCTCCAAGAGTGCTCCAAGAAAACTCTGTCCAAGCGTATGAGAGAGAGAGAGAGAATATTGAGAGAGCTCCAAAAGAGAACTGAAAAAAGGTTACCAACTGGTCCTCAAAAGCCTTTTTATGAATGAGGCCTCTATTTTCTTCATTTTCCATTATTTTCCTTCAGTTTCCTCCTCACAATCAACAAACCACATGCATATGCCATGCATGCCAAAACTAGTGAGGAAAACATACATGCAACTTGGTACCTAGAAGAAAAATCTGATGTAGTTGTTGAATTTGGTGTCCTCTTGCACTTTCCTACTCTTCCTTTGCCTTCTTGCTCCAAGAATCCAAGTATGCAACACCCTCCAAGAGTGCTCCAAGAAAACTCTATCCAAGAGTATGAGAGAGAGAGAGAGTATACTGAGAGAGCTCCAAAAGTGAACTGAAAAAAGGTTACCAACTAGTCCTCATAAGCCTTTTTATGAATGAGGCCTCTATTTTCTTCATTTTCCATTATTTTCCTTCAATTTCCTCCTCACGTGCAATCTATGACCTTTCACCACCCTTTGCTCCTAATTTCCATTATCTTTATAAATAAATGTGCCAAAAATGCCATTATGCCTTTCCAAATCCTTAGTCGTTTCCTTTTCCAATTTCCTTAGCCATAAATAACCAAATGAACACCCACACTAGGATGGCTTACCCAACATTCAGCTTGGAATAAGTGTCCCATCAACCGTGGTTATTATTTTTCCTTTATTAACTTTTATTACATGGAATTTTCACCAAGGTTATTACAGAAAGGATGTTTCACTATGGCATAATATTACCCAGTGCGCAGTTCCAGGAGGGATTTAGCAAGTTTCAAAGATAGTGAATGCTCCATAAATGATTGTGTGGGATCAGACAAATAAGAGAGAATAAGACATGTAAACAAAGTCTTGAAACAATACTCTCACACTTAGATAGCATCAACACAAGCCAAAAGAATGCTCAGTACCCAAAATCAACAAGCATACCTTGAAACGACAACAACACGTCACTTATTTCTAAATGCGACAGTTGAAATGTAGCTTTGTGACACTTAGAATACAAGTTACGATAGGAGTGTCGATTTCAACCAAAAAGTGCACTAAGGTATGGGAGAGTGTGTAGCACATATTATTATGATATATATGATCAGTTAATGTAGAACAGTGCACTATATTTGCCTCTAGGGATGTGCCAAAGTGCGACACATGAAGGACTTAAAACAATCAAAAGCGACACTTGCAACCATAAGAACAAGTGAAAATAACACTTGCAAAAGCTAAAGTGACACATGATAAAGTGAATAGAAAATAAAAGTGACATTTGTGAAGGTGAAAGCAATCAAATACGATAGTTACAAAAGTGAAAGCGACACTTGCGAAAGTAAAGGTGCGCAAAAGACACAGTTGAGAAAACTCACTGAAATAAAGATACAATGCAACCAAGAGTGAGAGAAAGATTATCAAGTGATATATTGCACTAACTATTGGAATAGATTGCACAGTGTACTACCTATATGGATTGCACAGTCATTGTCCATAGAGACTATGCAAACACTGTAACTACACATTGCATAGGCACTATTCCTAGAGATTGCCCAAGCCTTACATTCAAGAACTGCACAATGGTTATTCTTAAGGATAGACATTGGCTACTGAGCTTTCTAGAAATGGGTGTGATTATGGATACATCAAGGATTAAGAATGTGTGAGAAATGGGTTTTAACATTTATAATCTCACTACAGAAGACTTAAACACTTAACACAACATCAACCAATCATGAAGTGACAGTGGGAAACTTGAAATGATAGATCATAAAATCATAGGTAGGCTCTAAAATTCAAGTGTGTGAAAACTTTTAGAGGGTGTTTTTCACAGAAAATACACTTAGCGACACACTAGAAGAACTCAAGCTTCTTTGTTTAGGTATACCTTTGATCACAAAGTCTTAGTCTTTCAAGAGATATTGATTCATTGTGTGGATTACCTTAGCTTCCCCATTTATCCTAGTTATAAGTATAGTCTCTCTTATTCCCCTTTCATGGATACACACATTTACAAGGCTTACCATATCTGAATCATTTCGATATGGGAGAAGGATAGTATATATTCACAAGTTTAATATGATCAGAGTTTTAGTTCCATCTCTGGTGTTGCTCCACTGCTAACGAGCTTGTTCATCATGTTAGTGTTGGTATATTCATCCCTCCGTCAGAGATCAAATCCTCTTGTTGCATTTCATATTAGGTGTCCTGCCTAGTCAGTTGCATTCCATTAGGCGCATGGATCATCTGACAATAGTGGCTTTCCTACAGTTTCCCTCATGTCATTTACCTGTTGGCTCATGTTTGTTCATTAAAAAGCATATACAGTCTTCTTTTTGTCTAAAAGATTGCAAAGGTCTTTTAGGGTTTCATTCTCAATTAGGTCTAGGGTTTCATTAGGGTTTTTTCAAAAAATGTTTCAAAGTGTCCAATAACAACCAGCAGGCCATGAGGAGGTTCCAGCATCAATAAATTTCATCATTAAGTGTTCGAAAATGTGTTTTTCCTCAAAACTCTGTTTTGAGGAAAAAACAGAGTATTTTGCCTTTATTGTACAAAAATCATGAAATTTTGTTTTCTTCATTGCATATCACTCCATCTACAACCCTGGTTTCTTTCCTTAGCCCCATTAGTTCCAACACCTGCAAAACAAGCAAAGCTCGGGTCATTTAGTTCATCACAAAACTCAAATGAAGTGAAAAAGTCCAAAAAACAGAGTTTGAAAATAAATTCATTTTCAAAACATTATGAAAATGGGTTTTATGAGCCAAAAATTTAAAAGATCCTTGTTTATAATCCATTTCTTCATTTCAAGAGTTCATTTGCAAAATAGAAGCAAGGTAAAGTGATTTTGGTGAAAATCGCTCCAAGTTACCGGCGCGGCGCACTGGACAGGAGGCGTGATGCACTGGGCAGGAGGCGCGGCGCACTCACCAGGCACGGCGCATTGGGCCGCATTTCACAGTGAAAAAATGCACGGGTGTGGCGCATACGCTGGGCGCAGCACATTGGGTTGGATGCGCGGCGTACACAACCAGAGAGCCTGAAAACTGCCAGAACTTGCTCCAATCATCCAACGAATGGATTCTCACTGGTCCAAGTAGGTTGACCCTTTGTCATTGCTCTTCGTCCAAATTTGATGGTTGTTTGATGGTGTTTGTTACATGGTGAATGCTTAAAGGAAAACAAACCCTACTTCTTCAAAATTTTCAAAGGAGATTGCTGCTAGGGTTTTGTATTTGGGTATTTTGCTACCAAGTATTACCTCACCTCATCACTCCCTTATTTCATATTTTCCTTGCTTTCCTTATTCCCCAAATTCACATACCCCTAATTCACTAATCTCCTAATCCCCAATCCCCAAGTTCCCTTTCCCAAAATCCCAAATGCACCAAACCCTAGTCTCATACTTAAAAATTCTAAGCTACAATTTAATTCCCTGTTCCCTTAATTAACCCTACCCCAACAATCCCTAACTCCCTATTTCCCTAAATTTCTCCTCCACAGTCCCTCATTTCACTATTTTCCCTTGGTGGAAGAGGTCAAACACATCATCAAAGACAGTTTAACACATCAGTGCCTATTTCTCCAAGACAGTTTATCTATCAACAGACATGGCATCTGATCCTTCATATGATTATGAAGAGGAAACCCATAGTGACTCACCTACAGAGGGACATGCACCCAGGAGGCCTCATAGAGGTGGTAAACACATTAGAGAAGAACCAACCACTCTTGCTGAATTACAGGCCTACCCTCTTACCATCTTTTGTTTCCAGCATCAGTCATGTTATGAATTTTGTGAGACGGTTGCTAGCATTCAGTTTCATCATGAGTTGGCTCGTTTGTTTTTACTGCATTTACATGGTGATCAAGCCACTCTAGTTGGTGTCACTTTCACATTAACACCAGAATCCATTTCACTAGAAATCGGTATTCCCAACATTGGAGAGCAAAGGAACAAGAGGCAGAAAATTAATCGGCAGCATTATGAACCGTACATCAATCCCGGCTTTTTGAGACAGCTCAAGAGAGTGTTTCCTTTTCGGTACCTAAAAGATGAATATGCTCCTTTAATGAAACTGATCATGAAGTATTTCAGCTGTGAGGGCCGGTTCTCCCAATTGTATGCTTATCATATCAGGCTACTGATGCATTTTACCTGAGTATGGATGATGAACATCCCTTACTTCATGTGCCAAAACATAAAGAAGATGACTACCCTAGTGCAGCACAAGACTCCTCAGCAGCAGTTCAACAGTATTTATCATTTTGGTCTCATCAAAATTGTGGTCGTTCATCAGCTTGGCTTACAGGGCATCACTTGGGAGGACTTCATCTCTCGTAAGTTTTTCAAAGCTCAAAAGGGACCTTCAGAGGCTTTGCATGAGATAGGTGGACCTTCTTATCAGCATGAGGGTCATGAGACACAGACTGCTAGCATGTCGGTGTTCATCACCTATTAGAAGGGCACTAGACGGTTGTTTGCAGCAGCCAAGCAAGTGTTATCTCCACCTGGGGTGGAAGGGACCTCGCTTCCATCATCAGCACAGCAGGTTCAGGACTGAGGCAAGAGGCCACTGCAGGAGGAAGGACCATCAGGTGAGTGGGAGACTGATTTCATTTTCATTGAGGGTGATGATGCTGATATGGGCCCGTAAAGCACCAATCTTAGAGAAATCATTCAGGAGCAACAGGCAGACATTAATGCCTTGTCTACTAACTTGGATAGAGCCCAATGGACAATACAGTACCTAGAACAAAGGAATAAGCAGCTGGAGGACCAGCAGGTGATTATGGAGTTGCAAAATATTCAGGAGAATCGCCAAGCTGCCCAAAGGAGGAGGGTGGAGTTCACTTCACTTGAGCAGGAGATTAATGCCGATAGAGAGTCATGGCTTGAAAGAGTAAATATCCACTTGGAGAGGAAGCTAGAGAAGGCCATCAATGAGAAGAATGTGCTTAGAAACCTATCATATCATTACTTGTCAAGGAACTTGGTGTCCCAAGCGAGAATCAGGAGTTTAAAAGCAAAGTTGAAGAGAGCATCAAGGATGCAAAAAGAGGATGAAGGACTTCAGATATTGGTTGAGGCTTCCTTGGCCCAACATCATGCTTGATAGAGAAGTATTAGCCCAAATTTCAAAAAAATTGGAGTAATTTTTTCATTTTGGAAATTTTTTGGCACAAAAAACAGGTTTTTCTGCCCTATGCGTCGCGCCACGTGGCGCTCGCTTTTGCTAGGAGCCTCCAAATCACAAAAACTCAGCATTTTTGGATTTGGCATGAAAAATTATGCTTGCCTACCTATGGCCAAGAAATTTAGGCAGGTTTTGAGCCCTCAAAAAGGTAAAAAAACACTCAAAAAATGACTTCACTGCCCCTATTTTGACACACAGGAAGTAGTGTTGAGGGAACTGACTTTTGGAGGGGAAAATGGAGGCCAAATTGAAAAATTCCACTTGGGTTGAAAAGTAGACAGGTAGACCTTTCCAGCAAGCACACTTGGAGCTCATTTGGACACTGGGAATGCCTCAAAAAGTGGGTCCAAACAGGCACTACGCATAGAGAATCAGGTGCAGCGCATAAAGGAAAAATTGCCAGTTTGACCAAGTTTTGCTCTGTTTTCGCCCAGCTTTGCCTAGTTTGACTTTTTTACTTTCCTAATGGAAAATTTATGATGTAATTTGATGTATATTGATGGATCATGATGTAAATATGTTAGATTTTCACTTGTAGAGGTAGATTCATCAGTTTAAAGGTTGTTTGAAACTGAATGAATTAGTTCCCTTGTTTCTAGAGGCATGTTGTTATGTTGCCTAATTTCCAGTTCTCAGTTTGGAATTAGTTGAAACAGCTCCTAAACATGTGTGCTCGACCCCTAGAGGCAAGGATGAGCTATGTTTGTCTATATTATGTTGTTTTTCAGTCATTAGCATGGTTGGACTCTTGAGGAGGAAAAGAACTTGATTGTATACTCATATTTTCATTTTGGCTAAGGAATTGAGACCAGGATTTGCAGCACTCTTTGGGATTCATGTGGCAATTTGTCTTGGTACAGTTCTTCTTTTTTAATTGTGAATTTTCTTATATGTCATGTATTCCATTCTCTATCTTGTTTCTTCTGAACTAAACAAACAAGAGTGTAAGTAGAATCCATTGAAATTGCAGTGCTCTACATGTCTATTCCTTCCATCTCATTCAATTTTAAGTGCCAAAAACAATTGCCTACCTTGCCCCATTGAGATCTCTGCAGAACTGAGCCTCAATCCCCGCACCCTAAAATTTTCCTTTCCCTCTGAGCCAACAAAATCATCATTTTATCAAATCAAATTCTCTTGCACTTATACCTAGCCTAAGATCACTATTTCTATCTGTCATCTCAAGCCCCCATCAATAATTATTTGCTAAGATTGACCCAGAGAGAGCCCTCTCATGACCTAGTAGGGCTAGCTACCAGGCTGAGCGTGGTTTGATGTTGGCCCTGGATCCTACCTTTTCAGCCTAAGGTAAATCTAGGCACTAACGCATCACCCCGGTAGAGTCACTTCAATAAAACAAGCATTACTTTGTTATTAGAGAGCATGTCCAATACCCTGACGAAGTTTCTTGCTTCACCTCTCTGCGCGGGAATCCTTTCTCTTCTTTCAACCCTTATTTTATTTTATTATGCTCATTGGCATTTTATAGGCATTTATATCACCAAGACAGAAGAGGTTCCCAACTTATTGAGAGAAACAAAGGTTATACCTTCAAATAATGTTATATATCTCTAAAATTAAGATTCTCACTCTTATTCTTCTCCTTTCTCTTCTCTACTCTGTTGGATCGGAAAGAAAAACACCATTCAATTGGAACACAGAGTCAAGGAATGAATATCCTATAATAGGTATGGGAATCATGGTTATTCTTATGGATTTACATTCGAATGGACCATATTTTCCATTCAAAAGTCATTGAATTTCAAAATATGTGAACCCAAACAAAGAAGAGGGTAACAGAGTAGCCAATTGTTGGTCGTCGTCACAATTTCCCTTTTCAAGACTTTGCCACAATGTCGTTTGAGCCAAACAAAATAATTTTCATGCAAGTATTATCGAACAAACCATGAAAGAAAATGCATGACATAACAAGAAAAAATAGAGGAAATAAAACTGAAATGAAAAGCAATATGAAAGACAAAAGAAATAAAACAAACAAATTCAAAGGGTAGATGAGAAGCAAAATGTAGGGTTGTGCAATGCAACTAGAAAAGTAAACATGTAGCTAGACATGTGCTAGACATACTCCTAACCTAACGAGATAGAATTTCAGGACTATGTAAAGTGAAATTTCCAATGTAGCCATTGAAGTTGCTCCCAACCTACAAGTAGAAAGATGCAAGCAATTAAACGAAATATAAATTAAAGATAACAACTTGAATACTTTGCATGAGAGATTTAAGGTTTTCCCTATAAGTAGAAAAATGTGCCATAACACCTAACTTTATCCAGTATGTAGCCTTACCCTTTCGATTAGAACAACAAACATACAAACCTTGAAAGCTTCTTGTGAATTTACCTTCATCCATGTTATCATCCTTAGCAAACATCATGAAAGATCGAAACTTATTATTAGCGATAGAGCTTGCTAAGTAAGATACGTCTAACCAGTGATAGATTTGATCATGAAATCCAAAATAGTCCTCTTGAAAAACTAAAATCCTTTAGAAAATGAATTTTCAATTAATCGCACGAAATCAAGGGGAGAATCTTGTAAGGGAAATTGAATAATATTCAAAAGTCTTGCCAAGATCATGAAGGCCCGACATAACCATCAATCACAGTTAAAGTTCTTCAACTACTTGACAAGTATCTGAAAATTGAAATGATGAATCATAGGAATTTATGGCCTTTACGGGATCAACAAATGTAAAATAATTATCATTAGATACACTCATGGGAAAGTCACGAACTGAAAGACAAGTGTTAAGGCCAATTTTATGATCATATGGGTCAATTAAGACATCATATTCTCCATTATTTGAAATAAAGATGGATAAATCTGAGCAGCTTTAAAAATTCTTTGAATAATAGAATCGCTTTCCTTACATGTTGAATACATAAAATCACCACCTTGTATCTGACTGCAATATAAACTAGCATCATGGAAATCAGAAGAATTGTGAATGAATGCTAGTATAACATATCTTGGAAACCAATCAGGATATAATGGATCGGCATGTATTGAATCATATTCAACCTTCACATCAAATCGGGACATTAAACTATCAAGATAAGGAATCTGACCTACCAAATAACTCAAACATTCACTAACACTCAAGAGGAGAGCTTGTGTTAGATGGAAAATGATTAACATCAGAATATTCACAAGAATGACATGGACTTGATTATTTTCAGGAGCATTTGATAGAAGTGAATCCTTTGGTCGATGATAATCTCTATCAAGATAATCAAAATAATCAGCTTCAAATTATTGTGCATCCACAAAAAAGAATCATGAGTTCAATGCAAGAGCTTTACATGAAGATAAATTAACAAAATCCTCTATCTTATAATAAAACCGATCATGAAAATTAGAACATTTGTCTCTGCAAAAGCCAAAAATTATCAAGAATGAGTATGAATCCAGTGAAACAATAAAAAGAAAAGAATTTTGCAAGAAAATCCAGATCTAACATAGTTCAAGGATCTCATCAATATTGCGAGAACTTGACATAACCATCAATGGGAGTTGAAGTGCCTCGACTCCCTGACTAGTCCTAGAATTATGAAATGTTGGATAATTATAATTTGAGATCTTAGTCTAATTTCACATTGTATGTGGACAACTACTACCAGTTTCTTCAACAAGATAACTATTATAGAGATGGAAGCCATCTACATCACTGGTTTGATTAGATTTTTCAACTTCAACAAACACGTTACTCAAGTGATAAGGTTCTTTTAATTATGAAAATGAGGATGTGTAAATCGGATAAATCTCATGAGCAACCTTATTTCAAGAGTTATCCTCATGCAAAATAAGATATTGCAAGGAAAAAAAATTATTTTCAATGACTTTGTCGTTTCCTTCTTCATCATGTGTAGCCTTAACAGCTTGTGTGAATTCAATAATTTTCTCATCAGATTGTAGATTCGAAGAGCATAGTATGTCTTTATCATTAGTTAATTCACTACAAATAGTAGGACAAAAGGGATATTGAGCTGAAGAAGAAGTACTTACGACGGAATCTTCATGAGAAATCAAAAGATTAGGCAATGTACCTAGGATATCATCACCACATACATTGGCGAAATCATTGTTGTTAGAATGATGGTTGCCTAAGTGTTGAGAATGATTAAACGATTTCATTTGATTGACTGTTGAGGTCACTAGATTCTAAATCCGCCAAGAATGAAGGAATATCATCTTAATATGGAGGATTTTGAAAGAGAAGAGATACTAAAATCATCTTCACACTCCTGCTCCTTTATCTATGGAATGTGACCATCTTGCACGTGATCAACATTTATACCAACACATTGAGAATTACGAGTATATGAAGTACTAGATGGTGGTGTGGATTGATTAAGTGGATCAAGGCATAGAGGGTCATGAAATGTATACGATAGAGGATGACAGGTATCCCTTGAAAAAACATCACTTGTAATGATATCATATTCAAGATTGTGTTTGTGTATATTAATGGGATCAGAGGAAATCAAGGGACTAGTCTTCACCTTAGGTTGTTTATGCATAGAGCATCGACCAAGAAGATAAAATTAGGATGGGATGAATGGATCGGCAATATTATTTTCTAACTTCTCAACTTCAACAATAGTATCATAAAAAACCTTATTAATCAATTAAAAGGGAGGAGGACAAGGGACAAAAGGAACAGTAGGTTCCTCCTCTAGTATTGGAGGTGTCCCATGATTAATAAAAGTTGGGAGAACACTATTAACCAAGGATTCATATTTATATTGTTTCAAGGAGATTTGAACCAAGCGCTGATTTTTTTTTTTGAAGAAATCCCAATTCGTATCTCCTTCAAGGAACTCATAACATAGGTAAATAAATCTATTATAAAAATCCTCTATTGATTCATCAAACTTCATTCTAAGTTGATTAATTCTTTTATAAACATCTTGGTACTCATACCTATCAAAAGCTTGATGAAGTCCTTGAAAAGTTATTCAAATGAAATAGTAGAAGCATATGGTAAGATATGAAACCATTGTTTAACTTTGTCTCCAAGAGTGAGGCTCAATAATATACAAGCAACGTCTTCACAAGGATTTCATGAGATTCACAAAACTTGAGAAAATGAGATGTATGTTCGGCTATGGATATTTCACCCTCGCCATCAAACCTTAACTGAGATAAGTTGTAAAAAATTTCTACGGGAAGTGAAAGTTTAAGTTTGGATCTATTAGAAAAACATCTCAGGAGTATGATTTGGAAATGATCCATTTAAGTTAAGAGATCCAAAACATACTCAACGGGATCAAATTTTTATCTGGACCTCCTTCTAGCACCAACTATTGATGGTGATGGAAATCCATTAACCAAGGGGTCTCCCCGATATGAAGTCTCAACTAGACCTCACATTATTTGGAGTAGGAGCCCCAATTGGAAATGCTATCGATTTCCATTATCCCTAGGAATTTTCCCTGGCTGCAATTATCAACATAAGAGATTATATATAAAATCTTTGGGACAAGCAAGTAAGTTGACACTGTGATGCATACAATTTCAATTCATATATGGTACTTTCACGAAAGGTAAAAGAGAGAGTGAGTCTCTAGAAGAAAAGTAATAATACTATCCTAAAAGAGACACATAAGAGCATAAAATAATTATTGATTAACCTACAAATTAGTTCACAAGATAACAATGATGATTAAATCAAGTGACAACACAATTCAATGAGATTCATACCAGAGCCAACGAAATATTTCATTTTAATTAGTATGTGTTAAAATAAACATACATCACAAACAATGAAATAATAGTCTTACATTGATTCACGACATATGCATGAAAGTGCAATAGCTCTGAGAGCTTCATATATTAAGTGAAAGTGCCAAGATATACAATTATAATGTTGCTACACTAGCCCCAATAGTGGAACATTAAGTCACCACCTGCTCCTCAAAAGAAATATCTTCTCTCATGTGCCAAGCTAGAGAAGCCAAGGTGAAAATTCCATAGCCCAAAAGTCCCCTTTCTTGAGCTATTAGGGTATATTTATAGAAATCCTCCACCTCCCATGTGACTTTTGACATCCCTCATGACTCTTGAGCTTCTACTATGACTTTTCAAATTCCTATATGACCTTTTAGCTTCTACACGACTTTATAACTTTCTAATTACTCTTCACATTCCATGTGGGACCCTTGGTCTTCCACACATTTTACATTTTCTCATTTTATAAAATACAATAATTACATTCCACAAATTATGTGGTAGGATACATTGACACATATGACTTTGGGATGACACTTGGACAAGCTATGACTTGGCATTGATGACATGGAACTTCATTCTGATGTGTCTAGGTCTAGCCTTTCTCCTTGCTTCCATCTTTGTATCTTCTACATGATGGATTTTTTCTTGTACTTCCTCTTCACCCTCCAAAGGGTTTAGATGAGTTTCAGAACCTTCCAAGTTAGCATGAGTTGTCATGTTTTTGGTCCAAGATTCCTTCAGGTTATTCATGATGGTTCTTTCTTTTGTTTATTCTTCACAAGTTCTCTCTTGTAGCCTATCCTTAGAGACCTCCCTTGTATATTCATGATAATTCTTTCATGTGTTTCATCTTCATCCTCCCGGAGCTTTAAATGATATGGAATCTTCCTTGTGATTTTGATCTTTAATCTTTCGTCGTGATATAGTGTCCCTTCATCTTGTTGATTGATAGTCTCTTTGTCTCTTCAGCTTCACAAGTGCATTATTGCATGATATCCTTGGATTCCTCCTTGAGAATCATCATTTCATGTCAAGATACAGTATATATAGATGAAGCTCACTCATGACAAGACGACAATAGTCCGTAAATATCCAAGTGTAACTTCTTCATGCAATTCACTGATTGAACTCAAGACAGAGTCTAGGACTAAGGAGGAGTCTCATGGATTGTGCAATGTGTAGTTCTAGGAAGTAGTGATGAAGTTCTAGTCACTGTGACTGCACAATGTGTAGTGGCTGATGGATTGGAAGGTAGAACTATGTAGTTGTGGGAGACAGTGACACAGTGAGGCAAGCTTGCTCACTATGATTTTTAAATGTGTAGTTCAAGGAATACTACTCCAAGTGATTACACAGTTATGTTGGTTAAGGATTGAGTGGGGCTTGATTACTAGCTGAGACTACACAATATGCAATGGAAGACTGAATGGGAGAAATATTGCACAATTTTCAAGGACAAGAGGCAGAGACTTAGCACTGTGATTGCGCAATGTGTATTTCTTGGAGTCAGTGACTGCACAGTGCACAGTTCCAAGAGGAAAGGATGCTTCATTGTGGCTTAAGACTATATAGTGCGTAGTTCTAAGATGGAGTTAGTAAGTTGCAAAGACAATGAATGCTCTAAAAATGACTAAGTGTGGGATCAATTAGATAAGAGAGAAAAAGACATGCAAGAAAGCCCTAAAACAGTGATCTCATAATCAGATAACATCAACGCAAGCCAAAATAATGCTCAGTACCTAAAATCAACAAGCATACCTTGAAACGATACCAAAGTGACACTTATTTCTAACTGCAACAGTTGAAACATAGCTTGTGACACTTAGAATACAAGTTACAACAAGAGTGTTGAATACAACCAGAAAGTGTGCTAAGTTGTGGGAGAGTGTCTAGCACATATTCTTAAGATGTATATTATCATTTAATGTATAAGAGTGCAATATATTTTCCTCTAGTGATGTGCCAAAGTGCGACATATGCAGGAGTTAAAACAATCAAAAACGACACTTGCAACCATAAGAAAAAGTGAAAACGACACTTGCAAAAGCTAAATAAAGTGAAAGTGACACATGTTAAAGCAAAGAGAAATCAAAATTGACACTTGTGAAAGTAAAAGAAAGCAAAATGGAAATCATGAAAGTGAAAGTGATGCTTGTGAAAGTTAAGGTGCATAAAAGTGACAATTAAGAAAACTCACTTAAATGAAGATACAACACAACCAAGAGTGAGAGAAAGATTATCAAGTGATATTGTGCACTGACTATCGGCATAGATTACACAGTGTACTATCTCTATGAATTGTGCATTCACTTTCGATGGGGACTGCACAAACACTATAACTAAACATGTTATAGGCATTATTCCTAGAGATTATGCAAGCCTTGTTATAGACATTTTTGTGCCTTACAGATTTGAGCATGAAATTTCCATAATCCAAGGGATCCAAAGTCCCTAAAGATGTTGTTACAGCTCCTAAAGGAACAAGGTCAACCAAAGACAGCTTCTCCCAGAAGTTCTCCACCAAAAAACACTCAGAACTAGTCAAATCAGGATCAATTCAGAAGCTCCACTAGCTGCCTGCGTTGAAAAGCACCCAAATACATTGGCTAGGTGCGTTGCAACGCACTTGAATGCACTACCCAGGTGCGTTGAGCGGGAAATGACAAGTGGCAGAGTCATTCAACGAGGTGGAAAGACTATGGAAGCTTCCAGAATCTTCTCCAATGACACTTGCCTCACTGAATTCGACCAAGTGATGAGTAAGAGGCTCTCAGCCTCCAAGTGGAAGCAAGAACTGGCAGAGAGAAGCCACAAGTCAAAACATAAGTTGACTCATCCTCTCTGCTTACATCTATATATGGATCCCTCATCCCAGAGATCCGGAGGCTGGAATTTTGTACTTTGCAGAGAATTGCTATTGGTTTGAGATTGAGATTAGTACATTGGGTGATTTATGCTTTGTTGGAGGAGAGGAAGGGATTCCTTTGCTGGGAGGTAGATGCTAGATCGGGACTCACTTGGTTGTATCTCCTCTTGGACTTTCTTATTTTATCAATAAACTATTTGAGTTTCTCCAAAATGCTATGTATCAATGATGTTTTGCTATATTTGCATGTTTAGCTTAATCTGATCCTGAGCTTTTTATGAATGTATATCTATATCTTCGTGTAGTTTCTCTCTCTTGTGATCTTGCAGGAATTCGGTGAAGCTAGGCCGGTAAGGGAGCAGGGAGCTGGGAGCTATTGGAGAGAGGAGCGATTGGATCAACAAACTAGCGAAAGACACAGGTTAGTTGCATCCTTCCTCTTCATTTACATTTCATAAAGAAGAATACTCAAGTAGTTTTCCTTGTTTGTTGCTAAGGCACTATCACACCTTAGAGTGGGATAGGGGCATTCTGAATAGATACTTTTCCCAACAACAAGCCTTACTTTCAAGAACTGCATGATGACTATTCTCAAGGATAGACATTTGTTTCTGAGATTTCTAGAGAGGGGTGTTCTTATGGGTACATTAACGATTGAACATGTGTAAGAATGTGGTTTCGACAGTTAGAATCTCAACAGAAGACTTAAACACTTAGCACAACAACAACCAATCATGAAGGGATAGTGGGGAAAATTGAAATGACATATCATAAAGTCATACGTAGGCTCCAAAATTCAAGTGTAGGAAAAATTTTAGAAGTTGTTTTTATTAGCGAAAACATCTGCGAAAATTAATCTTGTCAGAAAGTGGGATGCCAACTACATTTATGGATAGATCTAATGTTTTAAAATCCAATCTTGAAGAAAGAGACTGGACAACTAGATGCATGAGGGACAATTTTAGTTGGTTCCTTTCTAAATTCATAGCAAATAGTAATCTTGTTTGATAAGTTGGAGTTGCTTGTGCTGCTAGTTGATTTACCATGTTGATTCTCACCTTATGCCTTATTTCTTCAATCTATTGATAGTTCCTCTATAACACTTTTGTGGTGGAGGGAGTTTCTTCAATTGAGAATGTTTCCAAATCAGTGGAAACAGAAGAGGAGGTAGAGCACTTTGGGTTTCCCAAATGCGTTTGAAATCCTGGTTCAATTGAGGGTCCCTCTATTAATTTAACTTTCACCTCTGCTTCTTCTTCTCTTTGAACCTTTTCTCTCTTTTGCAATTGTGAGTATTCTATCTCAAAATCAATTTGTTTAGGTATATTTATCTTCAAGCTCTTCTCCCTCACTACATGGGTTTGAACATCTATTCTTTATTTCATTTTTTTTCCTAGCCATGTTTCTTGATTTTCCGTTTTCTCAAGTTTTGGATTGCTTTCATTAATATAAGGTGTAAAACTGATATCCCCTCTTTTATTTGAAATTATATTATGAGGGTCATATTTCCACTTCTCTCCTTGATCAAAGCCAAACTCCTTCATCATTTATTCAAATTGCATGAGGGCTTGTCATCTATTCATGATGAATGGCCCAACATTTTTTTCCAGCTTAAAAATATGCCCTTTACGTGCAGGAACAAAATGAAGTTGGTCAACATTTAGACTCTCCCTTATAAATTCAAGAGAAAATATCCTAGGCAAAAATATTGGCAAACGATATGGTGATACTTCATCCCCATACAGTCTTATCTCAGTGTATTCTTCAAAAATATACCATTCCCACACTATGGTGTCCTTTCTAAGCTACAACAACTCTTTTTCTTCAGTAAAAATCCTTAGAGGTTGTTGATTGTTCAAAATATTATAAACAATGGCCATGAATGATGAAAAATAATAAGATAAACCCTCATTATTTTCCTTCTTCCTAATAACACTAGGCTATTCAATAACGGATTTCATTTGATTCTTTGAATCCCACATATTCAAGACCCAGATGGCCAAACTTATCAACATGTACATATAAGAACACATAGACGAGGATAGAGGGATATCTAAAAGAACCAAAAATATGATAGTTCTAAAATTGAAAACTGATATACTTGGCTAGGTAAGAAGGGATATCCAAAACAATATTTGGTTGTAGCATCAAACTCAAAAACCCTAGGGCTTGTTCACTTACTATTCCAGTATCATCTTCTCCCAAAAAAGACAAAATTATAACTAAGGCACATTGTAGAAAATAAGGTTGATGGATGATTCACTAGAGGTGGAAGAATTTTAAAATTTGGTGTCAGAATGAGTCTAAACAGACATTCCTTATTCTCTTTAGAAAGATGTCTATAAGTGAGGAGTAAGGACTCATCTAAAAATCTCTTGGGATTCTCGACTATAGGAAAATTAAAAGCTTTGTGTATTAGCTCTAAAGTGACCTCAAAAATATTCTCCCCTAAAGAAGACATAACAAAATTCCTCTGTGGGACAAAGGAAGACACTAACCAACTGACAAATTCAGAGAAATTATAGGTATGTCAGACAATTACATGATAAAGGACGGATTGGATGACTCCAAAAATATTATTTGAGTCACTAGAACAATCAAGAATGTCTTGTCGAATCTCCAAAAGGTCCAAGGAGCAATGTGAATCATATACTTCAACTTCTTTGTCCATAAGGGGCGTATGAATAGACATAATAGAGATTGCAGGTTTTTTAGTTGATTTCATGGTTTTCTCCATGTTTAAATATTGAAAGAAAGGACAAGGAAGAAATGTGGAATTGATGAATTACCCAGTAACCAAAGACAATGAAAAATCGAATGTTGATGTGGAATCGACAATGTACATTGTGGATGGTTGTCACCATAACTCTACAACTAGAGGACAATGAAAATAATAGGTGAGACGACCTTTTATCAAAAACTCTTGATGACATGTAAGGGCATAGTTTTTTGCCTAGCTTTCCTAACAGGTACATGAGCTGTCAACCAATTCCGATGTGTGGCTTTCATAAAAAACCATTAACGACTTCTTAGGGGTCCCCATAGTGGTTTGTGAAAAGTGGAGGGGACTTATCAGAATGAATCGTGGCTATTGATTTGGAGATGGGTTGTTTAGCTCTACTACTTTCTGATGGTTCCTCATCCCATAACTTTCAATTGCCTTAACTTTTCGAAAAGCCTTTGATTTCTCGGGATAATTCCAATCAGCGATGATTCAACCCCAAACTTGTGCGCGGTTTAATTTCCAACTTATAAAAGTTTCGGAATTCTATTTGGGTAATAATGTAGACCATGGCCTTATGCAAGCCTTCCAATTGATTGGCTAGTTTTCTCATCTCCTTCCTTATCTCATGCATCTTGCCACATTAACACCTTCTAGGACAAGGATAGCTAGATGGCATGATTGTATCTAGGAATTTCCAAAATCCAAGACTCCAAGTATTGCCAGAATTAAGACTACCACCACATTGGAAAAAAAAATAACAAGAAGATTGGAGCGACAAAGCCTTTTTGAGTATTTGGCAAGACCAATCAACTCAATAATCACTTAAAAATCCAAATAGAAACAAAAAAGTAAAATTACAAACCAATTCATACTTTCAACAGGGAAAATAGGTTCATTACCATCCATAGGTGACCTATAATTAGCCATTAACCATTAACTAGTAGAGTAGTAACAGCGTTAATTGTATTAAGGCTAGAAGTCTCTGTTTTAGATAATTGCATTTTAAAACATTTTCACATTGAATTCACCCAATATGATCATAATCAATTATATAGAGAGAACATTAGAAATAATAATGCAATTGAACAATCATAGGTTTGTCATGATATCTCTATCATAAGGCTCAACATATCTCCTTCTGTTGTAGCGGCTACAACCACCCTCCAAAATTTTACCTTAGCTTCGTTTTGGAGCCTCCCTACCAACCTTTCACAGCACCATGTCTTCATTCATCAAGTACACAAGCTTCAGTGTTTTTCTTGCAGAAAGACAGTCTGTCTATCAAAGCTTGATGCATTCCCCTCACAAGTTGTTCCTCCAGACTTGGTATACCTGCAAGTTGAGCAGATCCCTCAAGAAATTAAGCAATTCTGGAGGGAAACTAGCCTTCCCTCCAGAAATTGCGCAATTCTATTTGGAAGCCTGCTAGGTTGCAAAATTGTGCAATTTTTCCAATTAGGCTTCATCTAGAAAATTGTGCAATCCTACCCAGCAGGGCTGCTCAGCCCAGGAGTTGCGCAATACTGGGTAGCAGTCAGCTGCTTTGCCCAAAAATTGCACTATTCTCCAGGGAAACCAACCCAGCTCCCTTCCAGAAATGTGCATTTTCTCCTGGCAATTGAGCAACCTCTTGCATGCGCAGTTGGGTTGACCAGTTCCACTCGGGACCAAGGAAAATTGACTTGCATGCATGGCTTGTTTTTCCTGGAATAACAAAAGACAATATGCAAAAATCATCCCTCGATTCGAGGAGCTATTTTTAGCAGCTAGAGGTTACATGCAAAGATCGTTTTAGAATCTTTCCTCCAAATGTCGCTCTTTCCTAGATTTGTGGCATGCGCGTCATGAGCTTCAAACTTATTTATTCGATGCTTTAGAGCTCATTTATTCACATCGATCTTGGAGCTCTAACATCCCACAGCACATCTAGGACTCTTTGACACATCCAGCTCAGTTATTCATAGGTAAGTGGTCTCAACTTGTCTTTTACAGCATTTTTGTCGCTTTTTGTGTTTTTGCTTGCATGAGTGATGTTTTCTTGATTTATTTGAATGCTTGTTGTCATTTACATGCATACTAGCTTGTACTATAACCATTTTAGTTTTCGTTGTTATCTCACTGTTGTTGCATGCATGAAATTGTTTTGCACGAACGGTCGTCGATTCAGCGACATGCTTCACCCACATGCATGTTGTTCAGTTTTTTGAATCTTTCATTCAATGTCTGCATGCATGATCAATCACTTATGCTTTCACTTAGTATAGCCATGCATTCACTTTCACATTCGCATTCAGTTTCCCATCAACGGGTCTGGCCAGCCTTGGCCTAGAATCTGCCTCACCAAGACAACATTGCGCAATCCGGAGAAGGAAGGCCCTGTCTTCCTCTCCATAAATGCGCATTTCTTCCCAGTGACTGTCCTACATGCTTAATTTTTCCATTTATTAGGGACAGTGACTGTTGGCCCAGAAAATTGTGCAATGAAGTCACTAAGCCTGTAGTCGTTGCCATCTAGAATTGCACATTGCGCAATTCCAGTAGTCAACTTGGATTGTGCAATATGAAAATCCAAAGCCAATATTGCCTCCCAGACAGCCCAGACTAACTTTTGTGTAGTTTTGGCATCCAGTCACCTAGCCTCTCAGAAGAAATTTAGCAATCCCTACCTATCATTCCCAAAGTATGTGTTATGTTGTTCCTTGAATATGCTTTGGTTTTCACTGACAAATCTCTCACCATGCATGTCACTTTGTCTCTAGATCTTTCAGTTTTTCATCTGCCTCTTAGCAGTACAAGATCAATGGCCTCCAAGAGAGCAGGATCAAAAGACATTGATGGAAGTTAAACTGGAGCAGTAGTTGAGCGAGTGTTCTCCAATCTACCGATCTATCAAGATACCAAGTTGTTTTGAGACAAGAACATCAAGCTGAAATTGCAAGAGGTCAAAAATGCATTTGCAGGCACATTTGGGGAAGGCCTCGAAGATTTCCATGTGTATGTGAACATTCACAAGTCCTGCTTGTACCGAATTGCATGCAGATACCCCACGTTCCCATGTGCGTACATGATACGTTGGATCATCTCACACACAGATCCTGAGACAATGACTTTGAGTAGTGTCAGCGGGATGAGGATTGCAACCTTCAAGGCATAGGATTATGCTGAGATGTATCAGATGTCGGAGCCTGTGACTATCATGAAGACTCCCTTCAGCTTAACTAATAGCAGTGCCAACTCCAGAGAAATCTTGAAGAACTGGGTGAAGGAGCCGGCTAGATTCAGGATGACACCCAACCAAATCTACAAGACGAAGATATTGTGGAAGGTGTATCAATACTTGGTCATATTTTCTTGTCAATTGTATGGCAAAGAAAGCACAGAAACATTCCTGGGTGATCGCGTTGGACCAACTGGCCAGAGAAGGAAAACCATGTAATTGGTCCAGCATGTTGGCTCATCAGCTGAAGGAACAGGTAACGAAGGCTTGACAGTAACCCGAATTTATGCAAGTAGAGATCTACATGTCTACCTACATCTTAGATGCAATCTGTGCCCAACAGGAGTTCCCGTGCTTGAAGTGGGCAATCATTTTGTCACCCCGGTTTACAAGATGATATTCGAACAGGATCCACCTTGCATGTCGAAGGCATGAATGTTGTCACTGATAAACATTGTTGATTGGTATGCCTCACCGTCTGGCACCTTCATACATATGTACAGCATGGAGAAGCCTCCACATGTTCTCCCAAAGTTTTCCTTGGACGTTCTCATCATGCAGAAGTAGCATATCACATCTCGGTAGGATTGACAGTTAGACTACACCGGAAGAAGGCAACTTGGCCTGCTCTTCCATTGTGGATTGTGTTATATGAGATCCAAAGTTTCAAGCATGCGGATGTCGAACCAGAGCAGATGAAGAAGTATCCATTCGACCTCTGAAGTTACAATCCGTATGACCCACATTATCTTGTGAAAGATCACTGTGCGAGAGTACAGTTCAACTGGATCCACGGGGCATTTCATTGGGCGCAGGAGGACCCATGGAGATATTGCTACATTTTCTCCAAACCCAATGAACAGGTCGGCTTTGATGTGGAGTGGTTAGCGAAGAAATGTGAAGCAACATCCTGGAGGGCACCAGAAGCAACAACAGTAGTAGAGGTGAACATACTAGTGCGCGACAAGGGCAAGAGTAATATTGTCGATCTCATGGAGGAAGAGCAAATCTGCAAGTTCCTAACAAATCCACTTATGGAGAAAGTAGATATAGCTATATAAGAAAAGAGGCAATATGTTATAGACATTTTTGTGCCTTACAGCATTGAGCATGAGATGTCCATAATCCAAAGGATCCAAAGTCCCTAAAAGAGTTGTTCCTGCCCCTAAAGGAACAAGGTCAACAAATGACAGCTTCTCCCAGAAGTTCTCCACCAAAAACCACTCAGAAACAGTCAATTCAGGATCAATTCAGAGGCTCCACTAGCTGCCTGCGTTGAAATGCAGAGGCTACACTGGCTAGGTGCGTTGCAACACAGGTGGAAGCACTACCAGGGTGCGCTGAGCGGGAAATGACAAATGGCAAGCTCATTCAACGAGGTGGAAAGACCCTGGAAGCTTCCAGAATCTTCTCCAATGACACTTGCCTCAATGAATTCGACTAGTGATGAGTAAGAGGCTCTCAACCTCCAAGTGGAAACAAGAACTGACAGAGAGAAGCCACAAGTAAAAACATAAGCTGACTCATCCTCTCTGCTTACATCTATATATGGATCTCTCACCCAGAGGTTTAGGAGGCTGGAATTTTGTACTTTGCAGAGAATTGCTGTTGGTTTGAGATTGAGATTAGTACATTGGGTGATTTATGCTTTGTTGGAGGAGAGGAAGGGATTCCTTTGCTGGGAGGTAGATGCTAGATCGGAACTCACTTGGTTGTATCTCCTCTTGGACTTTCTTATTCTATCAATAAACTATTTGAGTTTCTCCTACATGCTGTGTACCAATGATGTTTTGTTATACTTACATGTTTAGCTTAATCTGATCTTGAGATTTTTATGAATGTATATCTGTATCTTCTTGTAGTTTCTCTCTCTTGTGATCTTGCAGGAATTCGGTGAAGCTGGGCTGGTGAGAGAGCTGGGAGCTGGGAGCTACTGAAGAGAGGAGCGATTGGATCAACAAACTAGCGAAAGACACAGGTTAGTCAGATTCTTTCTCCTCATTTACATTTCATAAAGAAGAATACTCAAGTAGTTTGTCTTGTTTGTTGCTAAGGCACTATCACACCTTAGAGTGGGATAGGGGCATTCCGAATGGATACTTTTCCCAACAACAAATTGGCGACTCCGCTGGGGAGATTATATTGTTAGTTTTTTTGTTTTTCTATTGTTGTTCTTCTCATAAACTCAGGAGTGTCGAATCGAAATGCATTTGCCATTTTCAAATGCAAAGTAGAGATCTGTCACTCTAGTCCACTCACTGGGCCTGTGTTTATGATCTGAACAGTTGATCCACAAGTGCTCTAACAGCCCTTTGTGATAGACCTTACTCCTCCTTTAAATCATCCTCCTAATTGTACCTAATTGATAGCTTTTATCCGGCCAAAAACTGTAGATTAAACTGCAAACCGTAACCCAGAACCCAGAGACAATTCTCGTTTCTGCTTCAGCGCAGACTCTGTGAAGAGGTTCTGCATTTCAACGCAGGTCCCGTGAAGGATACCTGTGCTGAAGTTCAGTTTCTTTGTGCTGAGGGTGCGTTGATCAGCCTTTGCCTTGTGCAGCTGTGGTTCCCTGCTTCCTTTTGCTCAGTTTTATCTCTGTTTTTTGCAGCCTGTTATCATTCAGTGTACCTATCTGAAACCCCTTTTCTTTGCCTCAATTCCGCCTCAGTTGTATAAAGAAACTGTATTTGTTCTTTGTGTATTTGTTACATCATTTACAGTTTCCCATTACAAAAGTAAACTAGTCATACTGTCGCCCTTAGATCTAGACCTGTCGTAAGTGTCGTTTTGATCTTAGGAGTAAGTTTGTTTGCTGTTGACAGTTGATTGCGCTTTTACTTTTGTCCTTTGGTTTGAATTTATGCATTTCTAGTCTCGAAACAAGTGTTTACTTCAAAATCATAAAGTGTCGTAATCGTCTTTTTGTTTTCAAAAAGAAACTTGTTTATGTTTTCACTTGAAATCAAATTCAAATTTGTACCACAGCTTTCTTTTTAGGCATCAATATTAAGAAAGTGAAAACAAATACATGCATATGTGCATTTGCATTTTGACAGTTTGTATGCTGATTTAGGAAAAGTGCATTTACAGTGTGCTCTATGCTCTTTGAGAAAAGTTTGTGTCTTCCTTTTCCCCTTGTAGCTAGGATTTTCATTGTTGAAAAGATATAAAAGCTTGCTTATCATCTTTAGACTGCATTTAGGAATTGTATCATACATCTCGTGGTGATCCAAAAAGGAAAACTTCTAAGAAAGATCAACCTAAAATAAATTGAATGAACTTAACAACGCTTTGTAACTTAACGCACAACATAGAGGTCTAGGCTAGAGACGTGTTCCGGCGTCGTAAAACCTGGTGACTGTCGATCTCGCTGATGGTGGGATGATTCCTCCTGAGAGACGATAGCGCCAGTACGGATTGTGCTCCCACGTACCGTCGAGTATATATTGGGAGACCCCTATAGGCATAAAACCTTTATCCTTAGGAATCCGTGTCGGCCGCCCTACTGATCGCAATGCACTGAACACAGCATTCAGGAAGATTGACCGCCCGTACCTTAAAAAGTATTCTGCGGTTTTGCGAAAAGTTTGGCACACCCTCTACCTAGAACTCCAGAGAAGTTCCTTTTGGCCTTTTTCAGACTCTATAACGGAAAAAGTCCATCCGAGCATTTGTCACTTCGGGCTCGTTAAAACATCGAAGGAGACTAGAGTCATCTTTTGCTTTTTCTCGACTCTTTAAAATTGAAAAAGCAAGTTGTGTCTAAGCGTCGTTAAAATTTATTTTAAACGGAACAATCACCCCTTTTTCCTGCGTTGATCTTTAGGTTGAGAAAATGGAGCCCACCAACCAAGGGATTCCCCTTGGTGGAAATCCTAGTCCCTTCTCCTCTTAGGGAGATGTTGGTGCGCCCCATATGGCCACATTGTCGCTTCCAGGACTGACAATTGGCTTGCCGGTCTGGCTCTTCTCAACCAATGTCGTTCAGAACACCACTATTCCTGAACAATCGAATCAACAGTTAGACCAGTCTAGAATTACCCACCAGCCTTCTACTTCCACTAATTCTTCCTCTCCTCCTTCCTCTTCGCTTGACGGAACTGGTAAAACAAAAAAACAAGTTCCTAAGGAGAAGAAGGAAAAGAAGAAGAAAGAGAAGAAGAAGAAGGAGCCAAAAGCGATTGGGGGAAAACAAGTGTCGTCTGACAAAAATCCACACACAGCACTGACTAGGCCTAAATCGCCATGTGTCATATGCAAGGGAGACCATTTCCACAGAGATTGTCCCTGCATCCCTCGGATACTAAGGGACTGGTCTCCCCATTTGCACAATCCGGTGGCATCAACCTCTGATAGCCATGTTGAATGCCCACCGTCAACTAGGGAAAGTGAAGTCCTTGGACAAAAAGGGAGAGCTAGATCTCCCTGTAGACTGTGCGAAGGAAATCATGCTATCCACCATTGTCCCTTCTTAGACGAAGCGAAAAGAGTTTTGGACGATCGTCCGGTTTCACCGTTACGACTCCCTCCTGGATATAAAAAAATCTTGCCAAGTCCTTCGTTAGTTGAAAATCCAGCTGGCCCGCTCAAGTGGTCAGCTGAAGCACTGGTCATTGAAGATGAACCAGCTGAATCCATACCCGATGAAAGTCAAAAGGTCGAGGCAGCAGTTGACCCGGTCTTGCCTTCAGAGGTTTTGTCTTCGAATGATACAGTCACTGAAGAGGATAAAGATGACACCATCCAAATTCTCTTCATCAACACAGACTCCGACGAGCATGGGGGCAATCCCCCCATTCTTTTATCGCGGGAAGGAAGTTCGTCAGAGCGATATCCGGCCGTCTACTCGGTCCCACCACCAAGCAACCTAGTTGTCTCCTTCGACTGGAACCAACTAGGCAGACCCCGTTTTCCAGCAAGCATACCATTCAGAATTATCGTCCAAATATACAGAATGGTCATGGCTGGCACCATCATTGATGAGGGGGCATCTGTGAGTATCCTTTCCTCTATTTCTTGGAAAGCGCTTGGTTCGCCAGCGCTTTTGCCTGAAATGAGAAATCTGACAGGCTTTGATAAAGGAACCAGTCGACCTTTAGGGATCCTCCCCAATGTGCCTATCACATTGAAAGGGAAGACCGTTCAAATGAACGTGATGGTCGTTCAAGGACCCTTGGATTATAACCTACTCCTTGGATGAGACTATATATATTGCATGGGAGCCATCGTCTCCTCACTCTTTAGAGTAATGTGTTTTCCGCACGAAGGAAGAGTGGTCAAGCTCGTGGACCAACTTTCATTTCCCGGATCACGCATCGCAAATGGTCATATACCTTCCCTAAATGGTCTCTTCATGCAAGAAATGTCTCAACCCATGGTCCGTCCTCCTGATGAGCGCGAGTGATTCGGAAAGATATGACTGGAACCCAGGGGGCATGCGTCCTGGTCTGCTTCGGCAGGAAAACTTTGGGTATAGGGTAGGTTTCCGCGGGAGAATATGACTAGTCTGTACCCCGCCCATGCTGGAAGAGGGTTATTCTAGAATAAGATTCTTTTGTCAAAGTTATGTGAGTTGACAGAACTGAGTCAATCACCTTTGTCTATCTCGGTAGACATTGCCGAAGAAGTGTTTTGTTTGAAAGATTAATAGAACAATCTTTGGGTTACCTGTAAGAGGTAGGCCTCTCTCGCTGAAACAAATGTTTTATCGGACTAAAGTAGGGGTAACCTTGAAACTTTGTTTTATACCTGGGGGCATGCAACCCTTTTGGAGTGCAAGCAAGGGGCGGCTATTTATTTTTTAAATTTTTAGGTCCTCCCTTTAAACATGTAGGTCTAACCCTTTAAACTCGTAGGATTAGTCGTTTCCAAGCTTGCATAAAGAAAGGATTCCAGGAGCAAAGCTTGGTAAGGCGCAAGCTCCATAAAAAATGGGATCTTACATGAGACATTCTTATCATATGACTGGATAATCGAGCAGTTTTAGCACATAGTTCATGCTCGTTAAAAAATAAACATAAGATCGAGCAGTTTTAGCACATAGTTCATGCTCGTTAAAAAATAAACATAAGACCGAGCAGTGTTTTCCGCGTTTAAGCTCGTTAAAAAATGAACTACCCTCCGATAAATAACCTCCGTGAATGTAAAATTATCAACCATTAAAGCCTTGGTCGTGTTTGCACCGTCACCTCCACTTTTCCATTGGCCGATCATTCACCTCCATTTGATTGTTTACCCATTTTGAGGAACAGCTGCGAAGAGTGATTTCACTAGCCATCCTTGTGACACTACCGTGATTGGAAAATTCCAACCCTTACCTGGAATCAGCTGCTACCCGTTTATCACTCGTTCCTCAAAAGACGAGTCTTCTTTAAGCTCTTTTCATCTGACTCGTAAAATATGAAAATATTGTCGAGTTTTGGCCTTCCAGCTCGTTAAAGCGACCGGAAGTGCTATCCCTCCTCTAGATTTTAATCTTTTTGGACCTGAGGGGTTATTGCACAAAAAGATTGAGCGCTTGTTTTGTTCAGCTCGTTAAAACTATCGAAAATCCATCCCTTCTGTATTGTTTTATACTTTTTCGGACTTAAGGGATTAGATGACGAAAAAGGACTTCCGGAGTTAACTTTACGTACCTTTTCAGACTCTCTAAAAATGAAAAGGACCGAGTTATCTTTGTCGTTAGACTCGTTAAAAACATTAAATAGCGACAAACTTGTCTTTAGACGAGAATGAGTTTCACTATCGCTAGGCTCGTTAAAACATAGCGATGGGTTTGCCCGAAGGGCAAATTATAGAACAAGCATATGTTATCCTCCTCAAGCTTGACAAAAATAAAGAGGTACTGGTCAGCAATGACTGGGAAAAAATTGGGAAGAAACTCAAAGAACTTTATTGGTAGCAAGTCGCTCTTGAACATGACACTTCCGCTCCGTGCCTGAGTCGGGTTGGGTTGTTTCATTCACCGGTCACATCACCATGGTCTCGCCATACCATCCACCTTTGGGGTAAATGCTACCAATCCATCACATAAGTGTCACCGATATGTTCAAGAGAAGTCATCCAGAGAAGTCAACCGTGTCCCATCCACTACCATACATTATCCTTCATTCTTTCATGACCGCCACCCTGAACCATATATCATCAGATCGTTTTCACCTCCATCAAAATCATTTGCTCCGTTCCATGTCACTGATGTGGGATACATTAAGGCCCTCCTCTGACGGATCGCTTCTTATCGACATCAGCTCATTATCCAAGAAGTTGATCTAGGGACAACCCCCTTCAGTACTTTGAAGCTTGCATGCCTCAATGGCAAGTTTCTCACTTCCGGCAACAGGTATACATCAATGACCTTCGACCGAAAGATTTTGCGTGGTGTTCGACGCCAAGTCCTTTATTCACACCACGTGAATTGTACTGCAGTACCTTGAGGATCATTATCATTATCGGTGATTCCTCTCGTGCTTGTTAACAGTTTACATCATTGACTGGTAATCAAGCGATGTCTTTCCATGTTCGACTTCAGAACATTTCTCACATGGATCGACTTGTACTTAGAGTGAAGATCAGACGAGATTGAAGACCCCGGATCTAGTTTCATCCATCCGGGCTGTAATATATATTCAGGAAAAATAAAGACATTGACATGTACAACATTACAGCACAGATAATCATCCTACCAAAAGGATGATGATTTCATCAAAATCATCAGTCTACCATCAGACGATTGTCTGTTCTATGTACAGAAAAATGAATTTATAAAGCTGAGCATGGGAATGCCTGCCTCAGCTAGATCATGAAAGCAATATGAAAAATAATGTATTGTATTGTATCTTATTACAGGTCTCCTCCCAGCATTGGAAGAACTTCGGATCCTCCTAATAAAGCATTTCACCCGATAAACGGCCTCATACTTTAGGGGGAAACTGTTATAGACATTTTTGTGCCTTACAGCATTGAGAATGAGATGTCCATAATCCAAAGGATCCAAAGTCCCTAAAAGAGTTGTTCCTGCCCCTAAAGGAATAAGGTCAACAAATGACAGCTTCTCCCAGAAGTTCTCCACCAAAAACCACTCAGAAACAGTCAATTCAGGATCAATTCAGAGGCTCCACTAGCTGCCTGCATTGAAATGCAGAGGCTACACTGGCTAGGTGCGTTGCAACGCAGGTGGAAGCACTACCAAGGTGCGTTGAGCGGGAAATGACAAATGGCAAGCTCATTCAACGAGGTGGAAAGACCCTGGAAGCTTCCAGAATCTTCTCCAATGACACTTGCCTCAATGAATTCGACTAGTGATGAGTAAGAGGCTCTCAACCTCCAAGTGGAAACAAGAACTGACAGAGAGAATCCACAAGTCAAAATAAAAGTTGACTCATCCTCTCTGCGTACATCTATATATGGATCTCTCACCCAGAGGTTCAGGAGGCTGGAATTTTGTACTTTGCAGAGAATTGATGTTGGTTTGAGATTGAGATTAGTACATTGGGTGATTTATGCTTTGTTGGAGGAGAGGAAGGGATTCCTTTGCTGGGAGGTAGATGCTGGATCGGAACTCACTTGGTTGTATCTCCTCTTGGACTTTCTTATTCTATCAATAAACTATTTGAGTTTCTCCTACATGTTGTGTACCAATGATGTTTTGTTATACTTACATGTTTAGCTTAATCTGATCTTGAGCTTTTTATGAATGTATATCTGTATCTTCTTGTAGTTTCTCTCTCTTGTGATCTTGCAGGAATTCGGTGAAGCTGGGCCGGTGAGAGAGCTGGGAGTTGGGAGCTACTGAAGAGAGGAGCGATTGGATCAACAAACTAGCGAAAGACACAGGTTAGTCAGATTCTTTCTCCTCATTTACATTTCATAAAGAATAATACTCAAGTAGTTTGTCTTGTTTGTTGCTAAGGCACTATCACACCTTAGAGTGGGATAGGGGCATTCCGAATGGATACTTTTCCCAACAACACAATAGCACGACAAGCGAATCGTGCAAATGCAGAGGGAGAAGAGAAGAATGGAGGAAACAGAGAAAGAGTTGCATGAGTTGAAGGAGCCACTCCGAAAATAACAAGAGTTGCACAAAAAAGAGAGGTAAGCACAGCAGAGACACTTATATCAGGGGGTGCAACATGTGCAAATAGATGAAATAGCACCCGTACAGGTAGTGGACTCATCGGAACAGCTGGCATTAGGCAGACAGGGTGAACCATCCCAGGAGCAAGACTTCGCTTGTGAGATAGAGTAAGCACTTCAACGGTTGGATACGGATATGGAGCAACTGGGATTGGAACATGACATCGACCTTATGCCTTATCACCAATAGGTCAACTTACCCACTTCACCACATCTAGAAGATGAGCAAATCTCAAGTGATCAAGGAGGCACTAAGATCCTTGGAGATCAACTAGAAGGAGAGATGCACAACATCTCATTCTACGAGTCTCAACATAGAGTTGTGCAGTCTCACAGAGTGTTGACTCTGGATGATCATACATCTCTTGCACAAGTTGAGGAACAAGTGATCGTGTCTCATGTGTGCAAACATCTAGTAGCCTTGGCCAATGCTACCAAAGTGTATGCCGAAGCCACTAGCTCAAGTATTCGCTTTCTGATAGTTGAGAATGAGCAAATGGCTAAGGAGCTACAAACTGACAAGCAAGGAGGAGAGTTGGTGACAGCGTCCACCCAAGCTGAACTGAAGAAGGCAATACTAGATGAAGTATTGTCCCTTGACATAGTTATTCAAGCGTTGTATTCCAAGTTTGGTACCATGCATAAGGCAGTCGTCCATCTCAACGAATGGTAGCAGCGATGTGCTAAAAAAGCACGTATCTTGGTGAACTTGCATGCTACTGTTGATTACATGCAAACATGGACAATGAGATACAAGGGAGCCCCGCTTCACTTGAATAAGATGATGAGGGCCAGAGCAGTCGAGCTGAAGGCATGTGTTCGGAGTCAGATCCGGAACTATGAAGAGCTCCTGTAGCTCATCACTAGTATACAGGCTTCCCATGCACGTGTATTCAAGAGTATGGATGTTGTGGTGCATGCACATGCGATCCCATCTATTGCGACTCTCACCCAGGAAAAGACAAAGGCACAATTCCAACTAGAGCTTGACTCATACTTCAACGAGTTGATGTGCATTGCCACCAGCCCAGACTTACCCATCAGTGCAGACATCATGCACAAGTATGTTGTTGGTCCGGCTGCATTGAAGACAATGATGCATATGCTTTCAAATGAGTTTGACAAAGGAGCCTGAGCAGTGTACCTGGATGCTATGGAGGCAAGACTCAGGTTCCAGAAATATGTCACCTTGGAGCACACGGACACCATCACGGACTACCGATCTTGGCTTCAGTACATTGTTTTTGATCATCGTGAGGATGTTGAAGATTTGGACTTCCATGGTTGTCTAAGTCATAGTGATGTCCAGCATGGCTTTCTCGAGCAATTTTGTCTCACATGGGTACATGTGCATTATAATGTAACGTCTTGTCAAGTGTCTATAGTTGGATGTAACAGTCATAGAGTAGATGAAGATTCATGAGGGTAGATGAACTGTCACAAAGGGGAATGTCAAGGGTCACCCCATCCGTTGCTATAAATAGTCCCTCATAACTCATTGTAAAGGATTTCGGTCAGCCAAGTTTCCGATAAGACTATCTTGGAGAGAGCTTGGACAATATTGTAACGAGCCTTGGCTTCTCCACTGCACAAAGCTAGTACATCTCTTTAGAGGAGCAGGTGATTATGGCTATAATGTTGCATTTCCGAATCTAGTGGTTGGACATGGATGTATTGTATGACTGGAACTTACACTTCTTAATATAACAAGAGCCAACACCTTTCATGCATATGTTGTATTGTATTCTATGCTATCTGGTTTACTCTAAATGATATATGTATCTGTTTTCTTACGCATGCATGTGTAGCTTTCAGTGTATGTATGTATGAATCTTTATAAAATTTATTGTTGGTTTAACCATCACTTTGGATTGCTAGCTAACTTGCCTTCCATTATGTGATGCATCTTTGCTCGTGTGTTCCCTTCTTAACTCCATGCTATCACAAGTTTCCAAGGGGTGCACTCATCTCAACCCCCGTGTGTTAGAACCTCTCATGCACCTTCCTTGGCTCACTACAACCATCACAGCCTTGCTACCAAAAGAGTTATCTTACTTGCCTCTGTGCAAAATTGCGATCAAGGCATTACTCTACAACCCACTACAGGGACTCCTACACCAAATGATCTGAGGTCTAATTGGGACTTCTTACCAAGAAGATCCCCTAACATGTTGGTGGGTCCAGCACCGTCAACATTTCTGGCACTAGAAGGAGGGCTAGATGACAAGTTTTGTCCTCTCATCCTATTTTGAACCTTTTCATATCTATCATGAATTCTTACACTCTTCTCCCTCCACGATGTTTTTTAAATCATGAATATGTCATCATCATGAGGGATTTTTTTGATCACTTGTCCACTTACACATATGATGGTCAAGGCAAAGTGGCCTGGCCTAAATTCTTACATGACTTTCTTTCCATGCTTCATGAGGAAGATAGTTGTTCTGATGAACAGGCTAGTTTTTTGCTTGCATACACACTCCGCGAATCGCCACATCGATGGTTGTGCAACCTACCAGCTGACAGCGTGCACTCAGTTGAGCACTTCTATGATCTCATTAAAGACACTTTCTATCATTTTGATCCAGACCATCTTGACCAAAAATTGTTACAACAATGGAAGGCTCCACATGAATCGACTATGGATTTTGGAAACACTTCTGTGATTTGCAGTTTCAAGCTCCGAAGAGCTAGATGAAATTTTTCTATCTTTGGGACCGATTTGAGTATTCTATTAAGAAATCTGCTTGTCCCAAGAAGAAGTTTGAAATCAAGCCTTGCTTAGTATTCTTCAATGATGGAGCTACGCAATCACAAATGGACACGGTCACTGTTACAAGTGATTGTCTGGCATCCCCTCATCAAACAACTCCACCATTGCAAAGTGATATGGGAGATCATGCTCACACACCTGTTCAGCTGTCACATCCTCCCAACATCACTTCGCTTAATTTTTGCGTAGATCTGGTTGTGATTCCATCGAGTTGTCATATGCATTTTGTTCCACAACCTCCCTCTTCACACTTGGTTGTCCCTCTGGATGATACTATCTTGTGTTCTTCCATTCTGGACTCTACACTTGTTGTGAACAAGGAACAAGCCACTGAAGGAGTTGGTGTTTCACAAACAACATGTGTTGTCATTCATGAAGAGTATGAGTGGGAGCTTAAGCATCAACACTCGGCAAAGGATCACTCCCTTCTGTTTGAGCCCCCTCCATTCTTTCTTGACATCTTTTGTGAACCTACCATCCATGGTTTCGCATGTGTATCTTCATCCATGGATGCACCCATTGTTGATCACTCGCAGGACACACTAGATGTCGGTCCATCATCTAACAACAGAGAGGATAAGTTATTCACTGAAAATCCACTTGATATTTCATCTACCTTTTCTAGAAACACAGAGGATGAGTTTGTTTTCTTCTCATCTACCCCTCTATTTGCTTCATCAGATCATGAGGATGCCGATGAAAACATTGATTTTTTTATCGTGGTTGTCATGATCCATTTACTCCCATATTCGATCATGATCATGATTCTATCGTTGTTGATTTTTCAAAGCCACTAGTCTATGATGATCTATCTAACGATGAAGTTGAAACACTCCAGATTGTCGAAGCACTTCAGCACGAGTTGATGGTTATGTCAGGCCCTTGTTATCCAGAGGTTGGTTTCACTTATGATCAAGAAATTGATCAATCACCCGATGCTCCTCATCACTCATATGTATGCATTGAAGATCAATCTCACACACAGATAATGCTTCCTCCACTCGAACTGCATGATCCCATCGCTCATGCATTGGAGAAATCTTACATTGCAAACACACGTGCACGACGCAACTTGTCTTTGTTTCTTTCATTTTCTTGCATGTCACAGTCAAGAGTGTCCATATGCTTCAAAGTACCACGTAGTGTCGCATAGCACCATGATAAGTCCACAGACTAATCGTCATGCACTGAACTTACTTATGTCCTGTGGGCACTTTGAAACATGAAGTGTGTTTATCTTCATTGTTATATCTTTCTTGCTTTCTGATTCGCACAACTGGGTTGCTTGTGGACCAAGCCTTCACCAACATGGGTCAACCAATGCACCAGTGAATGCATTGGAAATATCTCTTCACATGATCAGGCCCATGCACCGTTAGTTTAGGAGTAGGAGTAGTGTTTGCTTTTATTTGTTTTCTTGCGTGCTTGTTTTCTTACTTTATTTGTTTGCTTGTTTGTTTGTCTGCTCGTTTTCTTACTCTTCTTTTGCATTTGCTTATGTTTTTGTTCGTAGGTCAGTTTCGCATGAAACCTTGTATGAATCTTGAAACAAGATAAGTAAAGTACAAGAGGCCTTGTATAGCTATCACTACTTGGCTATTTGTCATCCTGATTTTGTATGAAGAACTTGTTACTTTTAGTCCATGATACGTCGATGGAAAATATGTATTGTTCAAAGTGAACCTTGGTGAAAACACAATGCTTGCACCCTAACTAGTGTCACCTACTCTAGTCGGTTCTTTTTGGGTTAACCCTTGTCAGCTCAGTCAAGTAAATTAAGGTGAGGGGGAAAACCTTAACAGGCACGTCAGAGATATAATAAATTACTTCTCTACGGGAACAACCTCTTTTTCTCTCAATAAGTCGGGATTCCTCTTCTGCCTCTGAAATAAATAAGTGTTATGCACATTTAAGAAAATGAAAAAATGAAAAGTGAAAATTTTCAAAAAATGAAAAATGAATAAGGTGAAAGAAGAGAGAGGCTTCCTGCATAGAGAGGTGATGCAAGTAACTCCACCAGGGTACTAACCAAGATCGCTGGCAGCAGAGCCATGCTTGTGTTCCTATGTGACTCCGTCGGGGTACTATCTAGGCCTGTACTAAGACTCTAACAACTATACTACTTGTGCATCAATATATCCCTCAACCCCAATCGAAAAAACTGTGTTGACTTGGCTTGGAATATGTGTTAATCAACCAAGAGCTTAGCAAATGCTACATCTTACAATCAAGCTAGTGTGGAAGCCAAGACGAGCTGAGAACTGAACAATACTTCCGGAGGTGTTAGACTTGCTTTTCACGAACAAGGTACATTCAAAGAGCTAAAGTTCTACCAGTTTATCACCAAGTGTTGTAGCAGCTACAACCACCCTCCAAAATTTTTCCTTCCCTTTGTTTTGGAGCCTCCCTACCAACCTTTCACAGCACCATGTCTTGCTTCGTCAAGTACACAAGCTTCAGTGTTTTTCTTGCAGAAAGATAGTCTGTCCATCAAAGCTTGATGCATTCCCCTCATAGGTTGTTCCTTTGGAATTGGTCTAACTGCAGGCTGAGCAGCTCCCTCAATAAATTGTGCAATTCTAGCGGGCAACCAGCCTTCCCTCTAGAAATTACGCAATTCTATCTGGTAGCTTGTTGGGCTCCAAAATTGTGCAATTCTGCCAATCATGATTCATCCAAAAAATTGAGCAATTCTTCCCAGCAGGGCTGCTCAGCCCAAGAATTGCACAATCCTGGGTAGAAATTAGCTGCTCTGCCCAAAAATTGCACAAATCTCTTGGGAAACCAGCCCAGCTCCCATCCAGAAATGCGCATTTTCTCCCAGCAGTTGAGCAGCCTCTTACATGTGCAGTTGGGTTGACCAGTTTCACCCGGGACCAAGGAAACTTAACTTCCATGCATGGCTTGTTTTTCCCAAAATAGCAAAAGGAAACATGCAAAAAGAATCCCTCGATTCAAAGATCTATTTTTAGTAGCGAGAGGTTACATGCAAATATGGTTTTAAAATCTTTCCTCTAAGTGTCGCTCTTTCCTAGATTTATGGGATGTCCGTCATGAGCTTCAAAATTATTTATTAGACACTTTAGAGCTCATTTCTTCACATTGATCTTGGAGCTCTGACATCCCTCAGCACATCTAGGACTCTTCGACACATCTAGCTTAGCTATTCACGGGTATGTGGTCTCAACTTGTCTTTTATAGCATTTCTGTTGCTTTTTGTGTTTTCTCTTACATGAGTGTTGTTTGCTTGATTTATTTGAACGCTTGTTGTCATTTACATGCATACTATCTTGTACTAGCACCATTTCAGTTTTCGTTGCTATCTCACTGTTGTCGCATGCATGAAACTGTTTTGCACGAACAGTCGTCGATCCGGTGACTCGCTTCACCCACATCAATGTTGTTCTTTTTTCTAAATCTTTCATTCAATGTTTGCATGCACGATCAATCACTTATGCTTTCACTTAGTATTTCCATGCAATCACTTTCACATTCACATTTAGTTACCTGTCGGTGGGTCTAGCTAGCCTTGGCCCGGAATCTGCCTCACGAAGACAACATTGTGCAATCCGGAGAAGGAAGGCCCTGTCTTCCTCTCCATAAATGCACATTTTTTCCAAGTGACTGTCCTCTAGGATTTCTTTGCACATTTCTAAGGGATAGTGAATGTTGGCCCAGAAAATTGTGTAATGCAGTCACTGAGCCTGCAGTCATTGCCAGTTGGAATTGTGTATTGCACAATTCCAGCAATCAGCAGTCAGCCTGGATTTTGCATTGTGCAAATCCAGCAGCTAGTATTGCCTCCCACATAGCCCAGACTTCATTTTGCACATTTCTGGCAGCCATTCACCTAGTCTCCCAAAATAAATTGCGCAATCCTTGCCTATCATTCCCAAGGTATGTCTTATGTTGTTCTGTGAATTTTCTTTGGTTTTCACTAACAGATCTCTCCCCATGCATGTCGATTTGTATCCAGATCTTTCAGGTGTTCATTCACCTCTTAAAAGTACATGATCAATGGCCTCCAAGAGAGCGGGATCAAAAGACACTGACGGAAGTGAAACTGGAGTAGTAGGTGAGCGAGTGTCCTCCAGTCTACTGATCTATGAAGATACCAACTTTTTCTAGGCAAGGACATCAAGCTGAAATGGAAAGAGGTCAATGATGCATTCGCAGGCACATTTGGGAAAGACCTCGAAGATCGCCAGGTGTGTGTGAACAATCACAAGTCTGGCTTGTACCGGATTGCATGTAGATACCCCGTGTTCCCATGCACAGACATGATACAATGGATTGTCTCGCACACAAATCCTGAGGCAATGAATTTGAGCAGTGTCAGCGCGATGAGGATTGCAACCTTTAGGGCACAGGATTATGCTGAGATGTATCAGATTTCAGAGCCCATGACTATCATGGAGACTCCCTTCAACTTACCTAACAGCAGTGCCAACTCCAGATAAATCTTAAAGAATTGGGTGAAGGAGCCGACTAGATTCAGAATGACACCCAACTAGATCTACAAGATGAAGATACTGCGGAAGGCATATCAATACTTGGTCATATTTTCTTATCGACTGTATGGCCAAGAAAGCACAGAAACCTTCCCATAGTGTTGGGTGATCGCGCTAGACCAACTGGCCAGAGAAGGAAAACCATGTAACTAGTCCATCACGTTCGCTCATCAGTTGAAGGAACAGATAACGAAGGCTCGACAGTCACTCAAAGGTATGCAAGCAGAGATCTACATGTCCGCCTACTTCTTAGATGTAATTTGTGCCTAACAGGAGTTCCTAGACTTGAAGTGGGCATGGTCACTGGCGAAGACTGTTGTAAACACTTATTGTAAGTTGTTTTCTGAATATAGCTTCAGAGGATTTATCACGCGGCTATCTAATCCTTTTGTCACCCTGGTTTACAAGATGATATTCGAACATGATCCACCCTTCATGTTGAAGGCAGCAATGGAGGCATTGATAGATATTGCTGATTGGTATGCCTCACCATCTAGCACCTTCATATGGATGTACAGCACAGAGAAGCCTCTGCATGTTCTACCGAAATTTTCCTTGGAATCATGCACGAAGTAGCATATCACATCTCGGCAGGATTAACAGCTAGACTGCACCGGAAGAAGAAGGCACCTTGGCCCGCTCTTCTATTGCGGATTGGGTTATATGAGATCCGGAGTTTCAATCATGCGGATGTGAATCAGAGTAGATGAAGAAGTATCCATTCAACCTCTGAAGTTACAATCTGTATGACCCACATTGTTTTGTGAAAGATCACTGCGCGAGAGTATAGTTCAACTGGATCCACAAGGCATTTCATTAGGTGGAGAAGGACCCAAGGAGATATTGCTACAGTTTCACCAGACCCAATGAACAGGTCGGCTTCGATGTGGAGTGGTTAGAAAATCAACGTGAAGTATCATCCCGGAGGGCACCAGAAGCAGCAACAACAGTAGAGGTGAACATATCAGTGCGCGACAATGGAAAGAGGAAGATTTTTGATCGCATGAAGGAAGAGAAAATCTACAAGTTCCGAGTAGATCAACTTGTGGATAAAGCAGTTATGGCTATAGAGGAAAAGAGGCAATAGCGCGACAAGCAAATCGCGCAAAGGCAGAGGGAGAAGAGAATAATGGAGGAAACAGAGAAAGAGTTGCATGAGTTGAAGGAGCAACTCCGAAAGGAACAAGAGCTATGCAAACAGGAGAGGGAATTGCAGCAGCAACAAGTACAGCAGGGGGTGAAACATGTGAAAACAGATGAAACAGCAACCGTATAGGTAGTGGACTCATCAGAATAGCTGGCATCAGGCAAATAGGGTGAACCATCACAGGAGCAAGACTTTGCTCATGAGATAGAGCAAGCCTTCAACATTTGGATATGGATATGGAGCAACAGGAATTGGAACAGGACATCGACCTTATGCCTTATCACCAAGAGGTAAACTTACCCGCTTCACCGCATCCAGAACATGACCAAGTCTCAAGCGACCAAGGAGGCACTGAGATCCTTGGAGATCAGCCGAAAGGAGAGATGCACAACATCTCATTTGATGAGTCTCAACATAGATTTGTGCAGTCTCGCAGAGTGTTGACTCTGAATGATCATACATCTCCTGCGCAAGTTGAGGAACAAGTGATCGTGTCTGACATGCACAAACATCCAGTAGCCTTGGTCGATGCTACCAAAGTGTATGCCGAAGCCACTAGCTCAAGTTTTCACTTTCTGATAGCTGAGAATGAGCGAATGGCTAAGGAGCTACAGACGAACAAGCAAGGAGGAGAGTTGGTGACAGTGTCTGCCCGAGCTGAACTGAAGAAGGAAATACTACATGAAGTATTGTCCATTAACACAGTTATGTGAGGGTTTTATTCCAAGTTTGGTACCGTGCATAAGGTAGTCGTCCATCTCAAGGGATGGCAGCAGCGATGTGCTAGAAGAGCACGTATCTTGGCAAACTTCCATGTCGTTGTTAATTACATGCAAACATGGACAATGAGACAAAGGGGAGCCTCGCTTCACTTGCCTAAGATGATGAAGGCCAGAGCGGCCGAGCGGAAGGCACATATCCAGAGTCAGATCCAAAACTATGAAGAACTCCTACAGCTCATCACTAGTATACAGGCTTCCCATGCACGTGTATTCAAGAGTATGGATGTTGTGGTGCACGCACATGTGATCCCATCTATTGGGACTCTCACCCAAGCAAAGACAAAGGCACAGGTCCGACTAGAGCTAACCTCCTACTTTGACAAGTTGATGTGCATTGCCACCAGCCCAGACTTGCCCATCAGTGTAGACATCATGCACAAGTATGTTGTTGGTCTAGCCGCATTGAAGACAATGATGTGCATGCTTTAAGATGAGTTGGACAGAGGAGCCCGAGCAATGTATCCGGATGTTATGGAGGCAAGAGTCAGGTTCCAGAAAGATGTCACCTTAGAGCACACATTACCATCACAGACTACTGATCTTGGCATCAATACGCTATTGTTGATCATCGCGAGGATGTTGAAGAGTTGGACTTCCATGGTTGTCTAAGTCATAGTGATGTCTAGCATGGCTTGCTCAAGCCATTTTGTCTCACATGGGTACATGTGCATTGTAATGTAACATCTTGTCAAGTGTAAGTCAAGTGTCGATAGTTGGAGGTAACAGTCATAGAGTAGATGAAGAGTCATGAGGTTAGATGAACTGTCGCAAAGGGGAATGTCAAGGGTCACCCAACCCTTTGCTATAACTAGTCCCTCATAACTCATTGTAAAGGCTTTTGGTCAGCCAAGCTTTCATTAAGACTATCTTGGAGAGAGCTTGGACAGTATTGTAATGAGCCTTGGCTTCTCCACTATGCAGAGCTAGTACATCTCTTTGGAGGAGCAGGCGATGTGGCTGTAACATTCCACTGTCGGAACTAGTGGTTGGACATGGATGTATTGTATGAATTAAACTTACACTTCTTAATATAACAAGAGTCAGCATGTTTCATGCATATGTTGTATTGTATTCTATGTTATCTGGTTTACTCTAAATGATATATGTATCTGTTTGCTTACACATGCATGTATAGATTTCAGTGTATGTATGTATGAATCTTTCTGAAATGTGTTGTTGGTTTAACCATCACTTTGGATTGCTAGCTAACTTTCCTTTCATGTTGTGATGCATCTTTGCTCATGTGTTCCCTTCTTAACTCCGTGCTATCACAGGTTTCCAAGGGGTGCACTCATCTCAACCCCCGTGTGTTAGAACCTCTCATGCACCTTCCTTGGCTCACTGCAACCATCACACCCTTGCTACCAACACATTTATCTTACTTGCCTCTGTGTGAAATTGCGGTCAAGGCATTACCATACGACCCACTACTGGAACTCCTACACCAAATAGTTTGAGGTCTAATTAGGACTTCTTACCGGGGAGATCCCCTGACATGTTTGTGGGTCCAACACCACCAACACCTTCATATCTTTGTCATAATATTTTCTCATATCACGAATAAGAAGCCCCAAGAAGGCCATTGTTATACCCAAAAATTGAGGCCCATTACGGCATTGTTACACCAAAAGATTTATTCCCATTAGGGTGTTGTTGCACCACAAGGAGTCTCATTAGGGCACTATTACATGACAAGACTGAGGCCCATTATGGAGTTGTTGTGTTATTACAAATAAGAAGGCCCAAGGAGGTCATTGTCATACCCAAGAACTGAGGCCATTAGGGTGTTGGTAGGCCACAAGAATGAGCTATAATTTCATAGACCCATAGGATGGAATGATCATTATATCACATCCAATTAATTACAGGTACTTGTGTGCATTTATTTGAGGCACACAAACCCTACCTTTTACCCTATGAAATCCATGTCATTTGGAGTACTCTTGAACAACATAAATATATATGTGAAAAATAAAAATATTTAATTGTATTAATGTTACTTATGAGTAAAAAAATACTTGAATCATTCAATTTGGCCCTTAAATGAAGGTTCAGCGTGCATTTTTGTGAAGCAGGAGAAAACTTGGCTTGCTTCTCTAAAATGTACACCCAAGCTTCATTTCTTGGCCAATTTGGTTGATTCAAATTGTAAATTGTTTATTTTACTATTTTAGGTACTTTTACATTGTTATATCTTTACTAACCAGTAGAGTAGCAATTGTGTTAATTTTTTCAGGGTTAGAATTCTTTGTTGTAGCTAATTGCATTTTAAAACATTTTCACATTACATTCATCCCATATCATCATAAACAAACATGTAGAGATAAAATTAGCAATAACAATGCAGAGGAATAGTCATACGTCTATCATGATGTCTCTATCATAGGCCTGTAATGATATATTTTTCATAAGGCTCAGAATATCTCCTTCATATCTTTGTCATAAAATTTTCTCATATCAATAAGAAGGCCTAAAGAGGTCATTGTCATACCCAAGAACTAAGGTCCGTTAGAGCATTGTTACACCACAAGATTGAGGCCCATTAGGGTGTTGTTACACCACAAGACTAAAGTACAATTTTGCAAATCTATAGGATGAAATGATCATTATATCACTGCCAATTAATTACAAGTCCTGGTGTGCATTTATTTGAGGCTCACAAACATTGCCTTTTACCCTATGAAATCCATGCAATTTGTAGTATTCTTGAACAACATAAATATATATGTGAAAAAATAAAAATATTTAATTGTATCAATCTAATTTGGAGTATTCATGCATAGAAAAAATTCAATGAGGATGAGTTACTGCCCATCCAAATTTAATGAGGATGAGTTACTGCCCATCCAAATTTAATGAGGATGTACTTCATGCTATGTGAGAAGGCATGTTCCCCACACATTTCAAAGGTCTCTTAGGTCATGTATAAATAGGAAGAGACTTATAATTTGTAAATCGTAACACATTGGTGATGTTGTCATATTTTTATACATATTTTTTATTTTGCAACATAGAGTAGAGGCAACACACCCTTGTTTTCCATATTTAGCTAATGAAAAATGTTATACATTCTAATTGTAAAATTGGTTGGAAGATGGTTGGAACATGATAGGATAAATGGCATCCTCCTAGGGTAATATATGGGTGGAATGTTTCCCACCATACATTGCATCAAATAAATAGGGTCCTTGAATTCTTTACCCTAAATCGATTTCTTCATTCTTCTTCATTTGAGATTCCATGTGGGTACTAATGTAGACCATGGCCTTATGCAAGCCTTCCAATTGACTGGCTAGGTGTCTCATATCCTTCCTTATCTCATGCATCTTGTCACTATAACACCCTCTAGGAGGAGGATATATAACCATGGCATGATTGTATCTAGGAATTTCCAAAATCCAAGATTCCAAGTATTGTTAGAATTAAGACTCCTAAAACACAACAAAAAGAAAACAACAAAAGGATTTTGAATATTTCATAAGACCAATCAACTCAACAATCACTTTAAAATCCAAATAGAAACAAAAAACTAAAATTACAAACCTATCCATATTTTCAACAGGGAAAATAGGTTCATTACCATCCATAAGTGACCTATAATTTTGCCTCTCTCCCCACATAGATGTTTAATTTTATAAACCAGATTTGACAACCATATAATTTATTGAACTTTTCAACATTTACTCAAGCATATTCATCATTAACCATTAACCAGTAGATTACTAACAATGTTAATTTTCTTAGGGCTAGAAGTCTCTGTTGTAGATAATTGTATTTTAAAACATTTTCACATTGCATAAACCCCATATCATCATAAGCAATTATGTGTAGAGAACATTAGCAATAACATTGTAGCAGAACAGTCATAGCTTTTTCATGATGTCTCTATCATAGGGCTTTACATATCTCCTTCATATCTCTATCATAATCTTTTCTCATATCATAGATGAGAAGGCCCAAATAGGTTGTTGCCATACCCAAGATTTGAGGCCCATTAGGGAATTGTTACACCACAACACAAAAATGTGGCTTGTCCTTGAGCCACTAAACCCTCTGCTTGTCCCCATGGACCTGAAACCTCTATCCTTGTTAAGGTTGTCTTCTTGGTCCTCGTACAGCAAGAACATGGGTAAACATGGAACATGGTTGCCTTAGAGCTATTTTAATATACTAGGAAGGGTTAGGCACATCGCACCTCCCCATAGTAGTGCTCTCAGAAAGAAAAACATGACCACCATTATTGCTCCAGGTCTGAATCACATGCCTATCCCTTACCATTTATCTCTTATCCCTGTTGTACAT